>JAJHZJ010000712.1:0-1200000 GCA_023548195.1 Bettongia penicillata ogilbyi | reverse complement strand
TCATTTCATACTGTATCAGTCTCTGAAGTCAGAAAACTGGCTCAAATCCCATCTCTAATGTTATTAGCCATGTGATGTTGGGGCAGCTGGGTGGCACAGTGGATAAAGTGCCAGGCCTGGAGTCAGGAAGATTTATCTTCAAATTAAAATTTAAATCTGACTCCAGACATTTATTAGCTGTGAGACCCTGGGAAAATCACTTAACCCTGTTTGCCTCAGTTTCCTCATCTGTAAAATGAGGGAGTTGAAAAAGACAGTCTTTGAGGACTATTTTAGCAATATGATCAGATGATCTTATTAGGTTTCTCTGAATCCATTATAGTCACCATTGCCAATATTCCATTACAGTTATATACCAAAAACCTGTTCAATCATTCACCAGTGAACACCCCATTTTGTCTCCAGTTCTTTGATACCACAAAGGTGATACTATGAATATTGTGCCCTTTCTTTATGCCTTTGTCCTCTTCAGGATGTATGCTCAGTTGTGGCTCAAAGAGTATAAGCAGTTTAGCGAATGGGGGTTGGCGGGGGCAGAGTCATACTTTCATATTGCTTTCCAGAATAATTGATCAATTCACAGCTTCACCAGTAATGCATTGGTACTTCTGTCTTCTCACAGCCCTTTCAGCAACTGCCATTTTCTCCTTTGTCATCTTTGCCAATGTTATGGGTAAGAAGTGATACCTTAGAGTAGTTTTAATTGGTATTTCTCTTATTATGAGTGATTTGGAACATTTTATTTTCATATGGTTGCTGTTTGCTTATATTTCTTCTTTTGAAAACCATGTCCTTTGATCATTCATTTACTGGGTAATGAGTTCACCTTATATATTTGTATAAATTTTCTATATATATATATATATCTTAAATATTGGGAAGATTATTTCCCCTCTTAGCTGTTTCCCTTCTAATTCTAACGGATTTAATTTTGTTTTGGAAAAAACTTTTTAATTTTATATAATTGAAATTGTCCATTTTGTCTTTTGTGACTACCTTTGTCCCTTGTTTAGAAAAGAACCTACCCCTAGCTTACTGTTTTGTAATATAGTTTGAGATACTGTGAGGCCTGCTTCATTCCTACTTTTCATTATTTCTCCTAAGATTCTTGACCTTTTTCTCTTCTAGATAAATTTCATTTTGTCTATTTCTATAAAGTAATCCTTGGGTAGTTTGTTCTATGTGCAATTTCTCCGCATTGCTCTCAGGTCTGCCCTCCTGAGCCAATAAGAATACATATAACTCTGAATTTAAAACATCCTCTAAACTTGAACATCTCCATTCTCATTTGCTGTGATCTGGAGAGACATCACCATCCTGACTGCCCTCCTCTGTATGTTTTATAGCTTATTAACCTCTTCCAAAAATATGATACTAAGAACTGAATGCAATATTCTAGGTGCGGTCCAAGTGTTATTGTTGTTCAGTTGTTTCAGTCATGTCCAACTCTTCATGACCCCTTTTGATTATGGAGTGATTTACTATGTCCTTGTCCAGCTCATTTTATAGAGGAACTGAGTCAAACAGAAAGAATCACGTGATTTATTGAAGCTCATGCATCTAGTAAGTGTCTGAGGCCAGATTTGAACTCAGAACTTCCTGACTTCAGGCCCAGCACTCTATCTGTTATGCAGCCTAGCTGCCCATGGTCCAAGTAAGCCACAAGAGAAAGGACTCTCCTCTCACTGGTTCTGATAGTATGTCTCTCTTAAATGCTGCCCAAATCACATGTAGGCTTATACATAATGCTGTTGTTTCAGATTAGCTTCTTATACTCTAAAACCCTAACATCTGAATTGGGAAATTACTCTCTAGTTATACCTCTTTCTTTTGGTACTGGTGTAGATGATTCTTTTTTTTTTTTAAGTTTAGTTATTTATTTTTAGTTTTCAACATTCATTTCCAAAAAATTTTGAGTTCCAAATTTTCTCCCCATCTCTCCCCTCCCCCACTCCAAAACACCATGAATTCTGATTACCCCTTTCCCCAATCTGCCCTCCCTTCTGTTACACCCCTCCCTTCCCTTATTCTCATCTTCTCTCTTGTCTTATAGGGCAAGATAAATTTCTGTACCCCATTACTTGTATTTCTTATTTTTTAGTTGTATGCAAAAACATTTCTCAACATTCATTCCTAAAACTTTGAGTTCCAATTTCTCTCCCTCCCTCCCTCCTCACCCATGCCCCCTGAGAAGGAAAACAGTTCAATGTAGGCTATATATGTGTAGTTTTGCAAATGACTTCCATAATAGTCATGTTGTGTAAGACTAATTATATTTTCCTCCATCTTATCCTGCCCCTCATTTATTCTATTCTCTCTTTTGACCTTGCCCCTCCCCAAAAGTGTTTACTTCTAATTGCTCCCTCCTTCCATTTGCCCTCCAATCTATCATCCCCCACCCCATTTATCCCCTTTTCCCCTACTTTCCTGTAGTGTAAGATAGATTTTCATACCAAATTGAGTGTTCATGTTATTCCTTCCTTAAGCCAAATGTGATGAGAGTAAGCTTCACTTTTTCCCTCTCAACTCTCCCCTTTCCCCCTTCCTTGAAAAAGCTTTTTCTTGCCTCTTTTATGAGAGTCAATTTGCCCCATTCCACTTCTCCCCGTTTCCTCCTAATATATTCCTCTCTCACCCCTTAATTTTATTTTTTTAGATATCATCCCTTCCTATTCAACTCACCCTGTGCTCTCTGTCTATGTATGTATGTATGTATGTGTGTGTTTATAAAATCCCTCCAACTACCCAAATACTGAGAAAAGTTTCAAGATTACAAATGTTATATTTCCATGCACTAATGTAAACAGTTTAACTTTTGCAAGTCCCTTATGATTACTCTTTCCTGTTTACCTTTTCATGCTTCTCTTGATTCTTGTGTGTGAAGCTCAGATTTTCTATTCAACTCTGGTCTTTTCATCAAGAATGCTTAAAAGTCCTCTATTTCATTGAATGACCATTTTCCCCCTGAAGTATTATACTCAGTTTTGCTGGGTAGGTGATTCTTGATTTTAATCCTAGTTCCTTTGACTTCTAGAATATCATATTCTAAGCCCTTCAGTCCCTTAATGTAGAAGCTGCTAGAACTTGTGTTATCCTGATTGTATTTCCACAGTACTCCAATTGTTTCTTTCTAGCTATTTGCAATATTTTCTCCTTGACCTGGGAACTCTGGAATTTGGCTACAATATTCCTAGGAGTTTCTCTTTTCAGGCTTCTTTCAGGAAGTGCTTGATAGATTCTTTCAATATTTATTTTGCCCTCTGATTCTAGAATATCAGGATATTTTTCCTTGATAATTTCATGAAAGATGATGTTGAGGCTCGTTTTTTGATCATGGCTTTCAGGTAATGCCATAATTTTTAAATTGTCTCTCCTGGATCTATTTTGCAGGTCAGTTGTTTTACACTGAGATGTTTCACAGTCTTCTATTTTTTTATTCCTTTGGTTTTGTTTTGTAATTTCTTGTTTTCTCATAAAGTCATTAGCTTCCCTCTGCTCCATTTTCATTTTTAAAGATCTATTTTCTTCAGTGAGCTTTTGAACCTCCTTTTCCATTTGGTTAATTCTGCTTTTTAAAGCATTTTTCTCCTTATTGGCTTTTTGGACCTCTTTTGCCAATTGATTAGCTTATTTTTAAAGGTGTTATTTTCTTCAGCATTTTTTGGGCCTCCTTTAGCAAGCTGTTGACTTGCTTTTCATTATTTTCTTGCATCTCTCTCATTTCTCTTCCCAATTTTTCCTCCACCTCGCTTAATTGATTTTCAAAATCCTTTTTTGAGCTCTTCCATGGCCTGAGACCATATTTATTTGGAAAGTTTTGGATGCAGAAGCCTTGACTTTTAGGTTCTCCTCTGATGGTAGACATTGCTCTTCCTCATCCAAATGAGTGGAGGAAAATACCTGTTCACCAAGAAAATAACCTTCTATAGTCTTATTTTTTTCTCTTTTTGAACATTTTCCCAGCCAGTTACTTGACTTTTGAGTCCTTTGTCAAGAGTGGGGTATACTCTGGGCACCTGTAAGTTCTCAGTTCCTCCAAGGTGACACAATCAAGGGAGAGAAGTTTGCCCCTTTCCTGGCCTGCACTCTTGTCTGTGAGCAACCACCAGCACTCTATTCTGCCCAGGATCTGCCAGTAGGGTTCTCTCTCCACAACTGCCTTCAGCTCCACCACCACCAGGGCTCCTCCTCACCCCAAGGCTACCATTCAGGGCTGAGATCCTGATCAGCTGCTCAATTTTCCCAGGGTCTTTAGGCTGAGGGATCCAAAAATGGATGCTGCTGCTGCAGTTGCTGCTGCTGGTGGGGCCAGACCACATTCCCTTCTCACCCAGGTGAGAGAGCTTTGTCACTGACCTTTGAAGCTGTCTTTGGCATTTGTGGGTTGAGCAGTCTGGAAACAACAGCTGCTGCTGGGTATTCCTCCCCCTGAGGCCTGCTCCAGTCCTGTTCCTACCAGTGCCACATGGCCAAGGCTGGACTGGGCTCTGTGGGCTGCACTCCACCCCAAGCTCAGTGAGACAGACCTTTCCTGTTAGCCTTCCAGGCTGCCTTGGGCTGGAAATCTCTTTCACTCTGTCATTTTGTGACTTCTCCTGCTCTAGGATTTGTTTAGAGCCATTTTTTACAAGTATTTTATGAGCTATGGAGGGGGAACTTCTACAGGCCCATCTTTCTGCTCCACCATCTTGGCTCCACCTCAGTATTTTCACCATTGTGTCATACTGCTGTGTGGTGCTGCCATTCAGTGGCATTGATTTTAATGTAACAGACCTTGAGGTCCTCCCTCATCTCCTTAGCCCAGGCATGGTTCTCCGGCTAGCCTGGGAAACCCTAGATGACTCTCTAAACCCCAAATGTAAGAGTTTTCATTTATTTTTATTAACTGTCATCTTATAATATTCAGCAAAATATTCTAGTTGATTCATTTGGATTTTAGTGAAGGAAGTATGTTCATTTTATTAGCCCTGGATCTGCTGCTGTAGGTGACCTATGTGGTAGGAATTGTATTTATAAAGGAGAAAGGGATCTAACAGAGGGCTTGTTTCCGTGAGCTTTACACAGGCTAAGTACAATTTCTATCTTATCCAACAGTCTTCTTCTACTTGATCATCCACTGCTCAAAGGAGAGTATTTAAAACATTTGGATTAAGATCACTGCTAATTAGTACCTTTAATAAATGATATTTCAGAGTATGTTGATTAAAGATAAGTGACATCATTTCCAGTAAGAGTAGAAGAAGGGTTTTTCCACAATAATATTAATGATTAACAATTACATGACAATTTAAAGTTTGTAAAGCATACCTAAAATATTCAGATACCCTTTGAGGTAGACATTACCTGTATTAGTCTCCCCTTTTTTACAAATGTGGAAACTGAGGCTCACAAAAGTTAAGTACCTAGTTATGGCTACAGGGTTATCTAATGATAATGGATTTCAGAGGCATGATTCAAACCCAAGTCATTCTGTCCACCACAACAGGCTACCTCTCAACAACCAGCAAAAAATATTCTCAGTGAGTTCACAAATTTAATTTCCATTTGTTTTGTTTTTTAATTTATGGAATAAAGCAAGCATTTCCATAACATGGTACAATAAACAAAATGATTTTATATGAAACCACAAATCTACAATGCACAATTTGCTCTTCCTTTCAAATATGCAAGATTATCTTGTAATTTTTTTCTTCCCTCCTCCTCCCTCAAGATGACTGCCATTAGAAACAAATAGGTACATGTTATGTAAAATCGTTCCATACATACTTCTGTTTATCAGTTCTTTCTCTGGGATGCAGATAGTGTCTTTCTTCGAAGTCTTTTTAATTAATTTGGATATTTGTAATAGGTAAAATGACTTAGTCACTTGAAGTCATCTTAAAACAATACAACTATTGCTGTATACAGTGCTCTTGGTCTTGCTCATTTCTCTCTTCATTATGTCGTGGAAGTCTTCCATGTTTTTCTAAAATCATTTAGCTCATCATTTCTTACAGCATAGTTATACTCCATTACATTCATATGCCACAACTTGTTCAGCCATTCCCCAATTGATGGGTAACCCAGCAATTTCCCATTCTTCGCCCCCACAAAAAGAGCTGCTATGAATATTCCAAGAATCCAAGAGTATTCCTTAAAACAAAACAACAAAAAAGATATTAAAAAACCCATGAATATTCCAAGAATCCAAGGTCATTCTTTAAAATAAAATAACAAAAAAAGGTGTTTAATAAAACCCATACCTTACAATCCTAAACTTAACTGTGAGAATTCCAAAATTCTATCAAAATCAGCCATTTAGACACCAGATTCAGTCCCCCCTTTTATGCTTTCTATTTGTGTGATCTTAGGCAAGTCACTTAACCCTCTTTGCCTTAGTCTTCTCATCTGAGAGTTGGACTAGGTGATCTCTAAAATCCCTCCCAGCTCTAGATCTTTGATCCTGTGAAATAAACATTGACTAAAATGCCCAGTCTAAAGGAAATCAGGACAAAACTAATGAATTAAACTTAATATGCTTAGGATGGAAATATATATTTTTGTCATTCCTATCTTCATTTTGTTTATTTTTTTCAAAATCTGTTTTTGTGAAGAAACTGATAGTCTTATAGCCTGCTGAGACTATAAATGTTAAGAATAAAAAAAGAGAGAAGTTAACAGGGAGTGTGGTTGTAGCTACTGTAAATTTCACACACTAAATAGAATTGTGGTTAGTGATTTAAACATATATGCATATAACATATTACATAACGTGATATATACGTGTGTGCATACTTAGTGTTTATGCACAAGAAATTTTTAGCAGTGACCCTAAAATAATTTATTAGACATAGTCTAACTATTGTGGATAAAATGTTGGGCTTAGAGTTAGAAAGACCTCCATTCAGATCCTGCCTCTCACACTCCCTAGCTATGTAACCCAGGAAAGTCTGAATAGCAATAATAATTAATAGCAATTAATCAATTGCCTGATTAATAGCAAATAATTGCTTAATAGCATTAATAATAGCTAGCATTTACTCAACCATTTGAAGTTTGCAAAGTGTTTTACAAATATTGTCTCATTTTATCCTCACAACAACCCTGGGAAGTAGCTGCTATTTTTGTCCTCACCATTTTACAGATGAGGAAATTGAGATCCAAAGAGGTTAAATGACTTCCCCAGGGTTACACCACCAGTAGTTATATGTAGAATTTGAACAGCTGTCCTCCTAACTCTAGGTCCATTGTTCTACATATGGTGCCACCTAGCTACCTTACTGCCTCTGCTTCAAGTATTTCTCTAGGACTTTTCGGAGGTCCCTTCTCACTCTGAATCCATGATCTTATGGTCCAGTAAGCAGGTTGTAATCCAATAAGCATGTGTTTTTGCATTGAGAGTTCCCCATACTTAAGTCCTCTGATTGTCATTTGACAGTAGTCAAGTGCTGACTGGCTCAGTCATGGACATGTTATCAGTATTCTGTTGAATCAAGTTCTGCTTTAAGAAACCTTGATTTTCAGAAATCAATTTCATATATAATGAAAATGAAATTATATTTATTGAGCATTTTCCAGTTTTCAAAGCCCTTTTCAGATGCATTCTCACATAGGAAGTAAAAACACTTCATTAGGCTTTAATTATATTCATATAATGAACATCACCAATGATACTATATATGTATGTTTCATATTTTAAAAAGAAAAATCCCCTGCAATTTTCCTTAAAGTACATCTCTGATCTCCTGAAGGCACTAATGCTTAGAGTAGGTATAACCTTGCTGGAATAGGAAGCAGCGTCCCTCCCACTTTCCTTAGATCAAGGCTGCTTAGTAGAGAAGACATTGTCAACAAGAATGTTTAGCCAGTGTTTCCACCATGCCACTACCCAGTGTGGAGTGGGGCCCCACACTAATGGGCCTATGAGAGTTCACATGGCAGCCAACTTTCTAGTCAAGCACAGATCAGAAGAAGAAAGCTTGGGACCTTAATGTAAGGAAATGAGAAGAGCTTCCACCTTGAGATTGCTTAGGTCTGATAAAGAGTCCTGACACAGAACTCTAGACTTGAGATGAGGTATTCTTGGACTAGCCCAACTTTTCTGTTTGAAATCTTTGTGCACTATCCATCTCCAGAGAAAGAGCTGATAGAGGCTGAATGCAGATCACTATGTTTTCTTTATTTTCTTGGGGTTTTTTTCTGTTTTTTTCGTAACCTAACTAACATGGAAATATGTTTTGCATGACTACACATATATATCCTATGCTAAATTTCTTTTTTTCATAATGGGAGAGGGAAGGGAGAGAATTTAGAACTCAAAAAATTTTCAAATGAATGTTAAAAATTGTTTTTTAACATGTAATTGAGAGGGGAATAAAATATTAAATTAAAAACACAAAAAAAGAAAATCAATGTAATCTCAAACCTACTGTAAGAAACTCTGTAAAGAAGATTGGGGCAGACTTTCACTAATTCCCATAATCAGTCTTTTAGATGTTGAAAACATCTTTGTTTCACGTTAGTTACATTCATAACACCATATCAGCATATCTATATTTCATATATCTTAATATCTTATATCTTTATCTACCAAATCTATGTGTGTGTGTGTGTGTGTGTGTGTATACTTGTATGTGTGTGCTCAGATCAACAAGTATTTATTAAGTACTCATTATATCTGGCACTGTTCTAAGCTCTGGGGTATAAAAAAAGACACATGAGCTACGATAGTTTCCACAGTTTTCCATAGCTTCCATATATCAACGGTAATACCTGACCAGTTGTCAATCATACTTCCCCTATAGTCATAAAGTTCACATCAGGAAGAGGAAAAGACATCTTGTTTGTATTTTCCAGCTTCTACATTTTTCATCACTAGGAAAGGCATCATGATGTAGTGGGTAGGGAATTGTCCTTAGTGTCAAGAAGGCATTCTATCTCTGTCATATACTAGTTATGTGTAGCCCTGGATAAGTCACTTAATAAAACAAAGGCAAGTTCAAGTCATGTCATCATTTCTCTGATGTCATGGTCTTCGAAAAGGAAGGATGAACACAACACAGCAATTTCTCAGTGCTTAGGCAACCCTTTAAGATGCTAGACTTTAGAAAGCTGCTGATCTTCATTGGCAGAGGGAGTTTGTCACTGGAAGTTCACACCATTGAAATCACAGATCTGGACAAAAAGAATGCTAGAATTCCAGAATAATTAAAATTATTCTGTATTCCTTGAGTATGTGCACCAGCTGAGAGATAAGAGCAAGTTGCCTTGAATATGTGGGTGCCAAAAGGATTAATCAGTTTACCCTCACTCCTTTAGACATTGGCCATGAGACTGATTCATTTGGGGGCAGCTAACTGGCACAGTGCATAGAGTGCCAGACCTGGAGTCAGGAAGACTCCTCTTCCTGAATTTAAATCTGGCCTGAGACACTTCCTAGCTGTGTGACCTTGGACAAGTTACTTAACCCTGTTTGTCTCAGTTTCCCCATTGGTAAAATGAGCTGGAGAAGAAAATGGCAAACTACTCCAGTATCTTTACCAAGAAAACCCCAAATGGGGTCATGAAGAGTTGGACATAACTGAAATATAATGACTAAACACACACAGGTGCTTGATATACTGCTCTAATAGGAAGTGGGGAATACCCGAAGACAAAAACGTCAAGACACAAATGAAAAATGACACCACAAAGTGGGATTCATTTTAGGATTTCCTCTAAGACTTAAGACTCCTGTAGTCCCTTAGATAACCAAAGAGTCTTTCCGGCACTTGAGATTTCATATTACTAAGGAAATAGGATTTGGTGAGAAGGTAAAAGGCTTGGTTCATTGTCCAAAAATTCAGTATAGTTAATCCTCAATGCAACTATCGTTTGTTTGCTATACTATTCTGCTGTGCAATGCAGACTTGATTAGGCCAAAAATAATCCCCACTTTCCAGTTGTTTCTTTCATAAGCTCTCCTCCCCCCATCCTCAGCCCAAATATTTACTCTTGGAATGCTTGCCTCATTTTTACTGATTAATGCAGCCAAATTATAATAGGAGATAGATATGGTGTTTTGTTTTCTTTCATTTGGTCCTACTGATATAGGTGACTTCCTAATCTTTCCTAAAACATAGCTAAATTTAGGAATTGGCTGGCTGAGAGAACTAGTTGCCAGCAAAATGGAATTGAACTGCATTTACAGCTATCCTGCTTTCAGTGTTTTTTCAGCCTTTGGCAGAAAAACAGAGATTTTAAAGGACACAAGACCCATATAACTAGAAATATAAATTCCTTGCTACCTTGACATCTCTTTGTTATGCTCTGGATCATTCAGGGGTCATCTGAAAGATGGCAGGGTGACTCTAAAGGAAATAAAATAGTAGACTTAAATTTTTAAGTGGGAAAAGAAAGATCTTATAATAAAGCCACGTATTCTGCTCTCATTCCTTTTGGTTTTTTGGTTTTGTTTTAGTGCAGAAATTGACAGGGAACTTTGAATATATTTGTGGCAGGCAGATAAACAGATATCCATGTTTCCTTATTCTACAGGTCTCAGGAAGGTATTCAGATAGATAGGGGTTATGAGGGAGTTATCAAGTTGGGGTTATCAAGTCATTTAATGTTGGTACAAGTTGGAGAACTTCTTCAGACTGTGTGATTTTATAATACTCTTTTAAGACAGCTCTGCAACACTTAGATGCTAAAGAATGTGTCAGGAATCCATTCCCAAGGGGATGCACACAGAAGTAAATGGAGGAGTTGAATAACATTGGAACCTGTTGACCATTTTATCCTTGACTACTTCCTTACCTCACTCACATACTCAATTGCCAAGTCTTGTCATTTCTATCTTTATAACACCTGAATCCTTCTCCTGCCTCACAGAGCTGCCTTCTTAGTTCATGCCCTCATCATCTTTTGCATAGATTACTGCAGTAGCCTCCTAAATGGTCTCCCTGCCTCAAGTCTGTCACCGTTCCAGTCCATCCTAAACACTACTGTCAAAAGCATTTTCATTAAGCCCAGAATTGACCATGTGACTTCCTTAGTCAACTCCAGTGGTTCCCTACTGCCTCTGAAATCAAATGCAAACTTCTCCTTTTAACTTTTAGAACTTGCACCTACATATCTTTTCAGCCCCATTTACATTATCACGTCTTAGGGTTAGCAGCTCTGGAAAAATCAGTACAAACATGAGCAAATATAACGCCAAGCCAGCCCTCCTAGAATGCCAGTGGTTCAGTCACCAGTTACTCTTGAAAATTACTGTCACTGACAAAAAAGCCCCTTTTGAAAAAGATTTGGAAGACTTCTGGGTGCAGATCCAAGATGGCAGAGTAAAGAAAACACTCAGCCAAGCTCTCCCAACATTCCCCTTTAAATAACTTTAAAATAACTCCTCAAATTGAATTCTAAAGTGACAGAGCCAACTAAAGGTCACAGTGAGACATTCTTCCATTACAAGACAACATAGAAGGTCAGAAGGAGAGATCTGTGACGTGAGGCTGGCCAAAGGCCATGTGGATGAAAACAGCAATGGTGGTGATGACAGAAGCAGCAGTGCTTTCTCAGGCTAGAAGTAGTAAGGAGGCCTGGCAGCTAGTCAGAAGGGATTAGAAGCTACCAACAAAGCTTCAAAAAAAATGTGAATTCAACAGAAACCCAATAAGAATTCCCAGAAGAGTTCAAAACATGATTTTCAGAAACTACTGTCACTGCTTTCCCTAGTCCTTTCTGCATCCCAGATGCTGTATTTCTTTGTGTTCACTCTTTGATTGGATAACAGAGGCACTCCTGGGGAAACCATTGTACGACTGGAGGCTTCATAACCTTCCACTGTAATTAATGTAATCACAGAAGGCCCAGCAAGTTCAATTGAATCAATCGGTCAATTAAAAATGCAGAATAGATGTGATCAAGATTGTAATCAATGTGAGAGGAATAACATACTGTAATCTTTAACTAAAAAGAGGAAATATCTTATGAAGAGGTGAAAGAATAAGATGCACCTCTAGGCAATGGTATGCTGGTAATTGTTTTAACAACCAGCACTGAGGGTTGGGATGTGGGGAATATATGCAAAGTATCCTTTTAAGTTTAATTGATATTATTAATATTTTCTCCATCACTTTCTTAAGCTTAGACAACCCTCACAACAATAAACCAAATCCATATTTGGAGTATTTGCCGATTTCCAAGTTATTAATGCTCACGCTGAAAATTTAACAATTGGCTCTAATAAGTCAGTTCAAGCTGATGCTAGCAAGTCCCTCCCTCCAGGCCTATGTATAAAACAGCAAGCTAGTTCAAAACCTTATATTCTAGTAGCAGGCCAGTCTATTGGAGGAGGAGCTGCAACAAAATCCCAGAGTCAGTAGCAGAATATAGCAGAGCTGGTAGCAGTGACCAGCCACAGAAGTAGTGGCCAGTAATAGAGAAAGTACCTGAAGGTGAATATGTAGAGATGGGCACCAAAGGCTGGCTGCAGCCTTATGGATCATTACCCCTAATGACAAATTCAAGTTTTAGCTATGGACTTTATGAAAGCATCAACTTTCAGAGACCAAAGGAGAGCTACGCCTAGGGAAACTTGGTGAGAACTTTACAAACCTTTGCTACATCTTTTCTGTACATATCCCTCACTACGCTTTTACTCTAAGTTTCAGCCCACTTTCCCAAAGGACTTTAAGTGTATCAGGGGACAGTGTACCCCTAGTTTGTGGGGAATGTTTTGTACCAATTATTGTTACTCTCCCTGCTTAGAAATATCTTTTGCTAAAAGCTAATTGAAGCTATGGGCCAATTATCAATGGGAGACATATTGGTGGGGGCTTGTGAGCAGCATTATTAGCAGTCCTTCAGGGTTTCCCACCCTTCTTCCCAGAGAGAAATGACTTGAAGAGTTAGCTATTGTCTGGACGCTTGGCCAGCCAATGTGAGTGTAAACTGGGAGAGTAACCCCCGAAGGGTTGCTCTGTCATGAATTATAATCTCTAGCAAAAAAGCATAGCCGTGTTTTCTTGTACTCTCATTTTTCTTTCCCCCAGCATTCTATCCTGAAAATGCTGCTAATGACCCATTTATTCATTTATGCATCCCAGGATGAGGACAGAACCTGGACCTATTGGAGTTACATAAATTATTTTCTTCTATGATACATACTCTGGGTCCCATACCCCAAACGTCTTGCAAGTCTGAAATAAGAAGTTAAATGTCAACAGATAAGATTCTGTTGCACATTTACGAACCCAAGCCAAATTTCTAGCATATAGCCAGATGCTCACATGCCCTTCTGGCACCTACAAGTTCTGGTGTTCTCACACATTTTGTTAGAGTGGATTTGGTAGCAACAACAAAGAATTTTTAAACATATAACTATATGATCTTAGTGATTATATCTGTAACTTTTTTTCCCTTAGTAATGCCTGAACCCCTGGAAGCAGGAGAAGGAGGAGGGGCATTTTTAAACCCATTTCTTAATCTGATAGCCAAAATATGTACAACTATGAAGTGAAAACATGTCGAAGTAAAAATTTGTGGCAACATAAAGTATCTTAGCAACACAGTTTACTCTGGAGGATGAGGCTGAATTCAAAGCAACTGATATGCCAAGCGAACAGATGCCACCTGAAACACAAAGAATTTTTGAGATTAATGAACTGCAGTTTTCATTTCCAAAGGCTATTGACTCGTTCTGGCTCAAAGTACTATGAAGGACTAAAGAACTAATAATGAAGGAATAGTGCAAACTGCCAAGAGACAATTGATGGAAGAACAAAAACCTTTAACAATGAGAGCCTCTAAGAAAATAGTGCAAAGGAATCTTGTGCAGTCTGTCCATATTATTTTCGGATTTAACTTTTTTGATTTAACCTCTTAGATATGAACTTTTTTCAGCTCTCTATGTGCAAAAATAAATTCAAAGTGATATGTTTTTGAAACAAAATAAGTTTAAATTCTTCTAAAAGTTATTTATTGATAAGAAAAAACAATAAGAATGATTTTTTAAAAAGTATTATGAAAAATTTTTAGTCATGTGGGATGTCTTTTAGCGTAAGGAAAGGGAAGGGCTACAGGGGCTATAGAGGCGAATTTAAGTCCTGTGAAAGTAAAAATCAATTAATAAAATATATATTTTAAAATGTTATCATTAGTATTCTACAAATGTACACCTTGCTTTACAAAAACTTATGTTGATATATCAGATTTTATATATGATAGCAACTTATATTTTAAGAATGCTTGTTAGTTTTCAAAATACTTTTACATATATTATCTTATTTGAGATCATAGATATTCATTAATTTTCCATAGAGATCTAACAAATTAATATCTCAAATAACAAAAGATTAATGATTCACATTTTCATTCTCCTTTTAAAAGAAAAAAAATTACTACAAGTTTCCCTTTGGTGCCATGGTTGCTTAATCTAGAGCAAGAATTCTTGGATAAGAGATTTTAGGGGTTCTGTGAACTTGGATGGGGAAAAAATCTTTATTTCCGCCAACCTCTAACTGAAATTTAACATTTCTTTAAATTATTAATTTTTTGAAAGAATTGTTCTGAGAAAAAGTTCATAGGCTCTCCCAGATTGCTAAAGGGGTCCATGACCCAGATGCTGCTCCATTACATTCAAACTGGAGGGGTGGGGGAAGGCAGAGTACCAGGGAAAAGAGAATCGAGGGGAGAGTTGGTCATAATACTTAAAAGTACAATTCTGTGTCTTTTCTACTTTCCTTCTGTAAACATTCTTCTCCTGCTTAGATCAGATAAAGTTTTAAAAGTTAATTAACTTTCTTAAATTTCTCATTCTTGGGAATACCAAATGACGTCAGACAGTTACGTGATAATCACATTTTTTTAGAAAAACCTGACTTTTGAAGTTAGGAAAAGCAGAATTAATTTAAATCATAATTCTATACCACTGATAGTGTTTTAAAGGGTTTTAGAACATTAAATTACCACTGGTAGAGCGTGAGATTGCTGTTTACACAGTTGCTGTTTTTCATTACACCCTTTGTTATCAGTGCTATAGATCATGGTGAGTTCAGAGGTTTACAGTTCTGAAGTTGAGGGGGGAAATTCCAAGAGGGATTGAGGTGGTCCCACAAACAAGGCGATATGGAAAAGGGATCAGGGCTCCCTTCGGTCACCCCTGCCCCCAAACAAAAGTACTAGCTCTGTTTATCCTTGGGGAGGGGGTGGATAGAGGGAGAACACACACAAAGGGAGGTTTACTGCTTGCAACATTCCTCAAAGAAAGGTTTCATTTTTTGTTTGCAGATCTTTTGCAAAATCTCACCATTTGAGATTATTTTGAGTCTTCCTGTGTTCCTGCTTAGATTTATACTTCATGCCAGCTTGAGCTAGTTCATTTTTAAAAACCCAGGAACCACTAAGTCCTAGCAGGCCCAGGATAAATGACTGGGCAACCAGGCAATTGCCCAGTATGTCAGTCTTAGCTGGACTGAATTCCTACCACCCCTTCCTTTTCTCTCTGCCACCTCAGGGGGTGGAGGCGAGCTCCATAGCAACCACTTGTTCCAAAGAACCATAGAGATGGCTTCACAGACACTTTGGATTTGGTGAGGCCTTTTGAGGGGAAAGAGGGAGGTAGGGGGGTACTAATCAGGCAGGTACAAAGCATGAGAAAGGCTCATCTAACCAGGTACTTCTGCACAACCTGGAGACCCTTTCTCATTCTACCTTAGAACAGAATGGGGGAGGAAACTGTCTTTTCAGGAGGAAAAAGGGGAAAAAAATACCTTTTAGCTTCAGTTCTAACTGCCCTCCTCTCGCTTGAGTTTGATCCTAAAGGGAGGGAGAGATTCCCAGGCCCATTCTGAGGAAGAGAGGCCAATTCTAAGTTGTAAAAGTCCTGCAGTTTTCTGTAACCTCAGGAATGTGAATATCTACCAGAGGGTGGCATAGGGAAGAAAATTCAGAGAAATTAAACTGGGGACCTTTCTATTTTAATAAGGAAGAATTAGAAGATCAAATTGGGTTGGTGAGTAGGCTTAGAGAGGCTGGCAGAGAAAAATAGTCAGTATAAATGAATATATACTGAGAGGTTCATCAGTTTAACTAAAATTTTGATGAGGGGGTGTGTATATATATATATATATATATATATATATATATATATATATAGATGAAGGGCTGTGGCAATGGGTCAGAGAATGGGTGAGGTTTATTGTGGGAAAACTTTCTGTAGGAGTTAAGTTTTATTCTTCAATTTAAAGAGAGAAAAAAGGATATAAGGAATAGAAAGAGGGAGGTTGTTCCATATGTAAGAGTTGGAGGCTTTGGTGTTGTGTTCCCCACCTGGCAACCAGAACCATCTTTGCCATCTTCCTTCATTATTTCAAACCGGTAGCAAGTACTGTCCATTGCTGTCTATTGGACCGTGGATATACATACCTCAAGGTGGGAAAGAGGTGACTATCTATTCACCTTAATTGTGCTAGGAGTGAGCTAGGAAGCTACTTTTGATAAGGGCAAGTACAGGGGTCCTCAGAGTACGGGACACATTTTTGTAACCTGTCCTGGGGCCTAACTAAGAAAAGAACTTAAAAATGATTTATTAAGTATCTACCGTGTTCAAGTTGCTGTGCTATGTACTTTTCAAATATTATATCATTTAACCCTCATGAGATAAGTGCTATTAATATCTCCATATTGCAGTTAAAGAAACTGAGGTAGACAGAAGTGAAGTGACTTGCCCAGGGTCACAGAGCCTCCAAATGTCTGATTCCAGACCCAGCACTCTCTTATCTGCTACATTACCTAGCTGCCTCAGAAAATTTTTTAACTCACCCAAAGGTCTCTGTTGTTTTTGCTCTGCACTGCAGTTACAAATGGAAAAGCAGAGACAGTCCAGTAATTGCTCTCAATGAGTCCACATTCTAATGGAGACAATATATGTAAGAGGGTTCAGCTGCAAGTCACATGGAAAGATCCTGTGGTCCTTAGGGTACAGCAGCTAAGTGGATGGAGATGCATTTCTCTAAAGTCTTTTCCACTGATAAAATCATCTCCATTTTAGATGTTGAAGCTTTTGACAATTCCGAGGACTTGGAGAGGAGGAGGAGCTAGCACTTTCTTTTCTGGGTCATCAGTAACTGTTGTTGCTGAAGATGTAAGGGCTGAAGCACCTCCAGAAAGCAGTTGCCTGGTCTTATCTCCACCCACTGAGATAATGATCTTGGTGGCTGGAAGTAGGCAAGGCCACTGGTCTGGAGGGTCCCCTGTTAACTCTAAGGTTCTTGGGTTTACTTGCCTATTGGTGCCAGTTCTAAGAGTTGTAATGCTTAGCTGAGGTTGATACACAGTGGAGAAGTAAGTGGCAGGTATTAATTATACTTTGGATATAGTTTCCTACTTACAGCCTCATGTAACTGGCCACTGAAGGTCCTTTCAGGCAAATTGAGGACCTCTCAAATCGCCTGTCTTAATCAAAGTTTCCCATCCTTTACTCCTAAATTAATTAGATTGAACAAAGTCTAAGAGAAGCCTCAAAACAGCTCTAGAAATCAGTAAAGTGATAAAGCTGCTGATCACTACTGACAACCCTGCCACCATGCCAAGAGCTCTTGTCACAATTATTACATGCATTAAGACCAACTTAGAGTCAGGAGTTGGAGAGAGAAGATTGGATCAAATAATCAGGACTTGGAATTGGAAAGAATTTTAGATATCAATAAATATACTTTTTCCCCACCTTGTTTTACAAATTAAAAAATTAAAGTGACTTGCCTAAAGTCCCCATAACTAAGAAGGGCTGGAACCTAGCTTTGAACTCAGATTTTATACCAAGTCCTAAACCCTTCCCATTACACTGGGCTGCATCCAAAATGTTTGTGTTGGTATTTACAAAAAGAGACAGAAATCTAGTTGTGGAATTGAGGATCCAAGCTGGAGCCTCACTAAAGATGAGAAAATTCAAGGAAGAGAGTTTGCGAGGAAAATCAGAAGTCAGAAGGGCACTAATGGGCAAAGTTATTACCTTGACTTTTATTAAATAAGAATAATGATAATTAGTATATATGCAGCATTTACGGCTTATAAAGAAACTTAGGGCCATTATCTCATTTTAGTCTCACAACAATACAGGGTAGATATTATGGGATATTATTATTTCCATTTTGTTTGTGAGAAAACTGTGGTTAATAGAGGTAGAATGAAGTACCCGTAGTCAGATTGCTGTAGTATTACAGGTGGAATTTAAGCCCAGGTTTCTGCTAAATCCAAATCCAATCCTTCTTTCCTTTCTTTCTTGTGTTTTTTCTTTCTTCCTTTCTCTTTTCCCTTGTCTTTATGTTTTTTCTTTCTCTTTCCTTTTCTTTCTTCCTCCTGCTTTTCTCCTTCCTTCCCTCCCCTCTCCTTCTTCTGTCCTTTTACTCTCTCTCTTTCCTTCCTTCCTTCCTTCCTTCCTTCCTTCCTTCCTTCCTTCCTTCCTTCCTTCCTTCCTTCCTTCCTTTTTTTTCCCATCTGTCTCAGTGTGGGCTAGTGCACAATTGAGAGCACACTGAGGCTGGAAGGTCAACATGAAGGCCAACTTCAACTAAGGGTCAATTTTTGAAGTATAAAAAAGTTAGTTTTAGGACAAATAAAAGGATATGCTATTTCACACAACAGGTACAGAGAGCAATCACCAATATATTGTATATGAAATTATGCCTGGTTTCTGGAAGACTTAGATTCATAACAAACTATGAAGGTTGAGGGAGAGGGAAGTATTGGATTTGTACTGTATAATTTGTAGATTTGTATTTGGCTTTTGCAGAAAAGAAAGTAGCTAATTGACTGCCTGTGGGAAATGAAGGAGAGATAGCCTGGGGAATTGCCCTGCTTTCTATTTCACAGGTTGTCAAGGTACATGAAGACAGAAGTTAGACATAGCAGAGTTTGAAGTGTGGGCAGGACACACCTAGAAAAAACCTGAAGGCAGATGGAGGGAGAGAGATCTGAGGCAAGCTTAGAAGTCAAACTATAATGATAGGAGTGGAAAAACTATTTTTGGGAGAAGTCTCAGTTTTAGCAGGGAAACTCAACTCAATTTTTTAAAATAATGTGATAAATTTAAACAAACCAAAGGAACATCATAGGGTTTTGCTTTGTGATTATTAGACTTAAAATAGTTACAGTTAAAGAGAAATGGGGAGAAAATTGCATCAATAATAAAAATCAGAATATCTACTATTATGCATACTTTTTAAATGCTTTATTTTTGGTGTGTAATGAACCCTTTCCAGACCCTGCAAACAAAATCTCTATCAATAGTTGTAGACTATTCTACTAGAGATGATATGTATCCTAATTATATAACTATTCACTACACTGGCCATTCCTGTAGTCTCCATTATAAACATAAGACTTTGTTAACTGTTTACCCAAGAGACCAGAATGCTCCATCCTGTAAATTATGTATATCTGTCTGATGGGTTATAATGGAAAGCTTAATTACCTGTTTCCAAAGACAGCTTAATTACTTTCTCAAGGGACTACTCTTTCAATTCATTGATTTTTGAAGGGAGTTTTGTGGATTCATTTTTATTTAGGCAACAAAGGAATTTACTGCAGGAAATAAAAAAAGTTCTTCCCTGTAGTGGGTGAATGCTGGGTCTCCAGGCTGAAAGGAAAAGCCTGTGTGCTTGCATCCTGGCCCAGGATTTGACCTGCTCTGATGCTGTTGAAATTATGGTATAGGTTTTTGAATTCCCAGAAATTGATCTCTAAGGCTATTCCTTCATCCACGCAAAGAATACTATTTTTATTTCCTTTGCTTCTGTTACAAGAACCAGGTGTCATTCTTAGCGCTGCATTTCTGGATGATAATTTTCTGCATTGAAAACTCATGTTTTCCCATTGCCTTGGGGTTTTGTCACACTTGTGCTTTTCTGTTAGTCTCCTCTTCATCCTTGTCTTTTAGGCTTGGGTGTTCCTTTAGGGAAGGTGGCATATTTGGGGGAATGTTAATGTGAAGTCGGAATCTTATTTTTTCAATGAGTTGGCAGGGGACTACATAGCGCATTTGGAGTCTGATTATGTGGATTTGAGTCATAATGTTGCAACCAGCTGAATATCATGCCAGCATTGTTATCTTAGGCAAGTAACTTCATCACTCTGGGCCTCAGTTTCCTTTTCTATCACATAAGAAGGTTGAACTCACATAAGTTTACCTTCATTTTAACCAAACATTCTTTGATCCTAGGAAGTCAGTCATCAGATTCCTTATTAAGAGGGGCTAGAATAATAATATTAAGCCAGTTGCATAATTAACATGCAGATTTATAATACAAATACCATAGACTCATTGGGCTGGAAGAGACTTTCTGTAGTTTAGACTGCTCCTAAGCCCTTGGGAACAGATAGATAACAACATTTGAAAATAACTCCCAAGTCAGAAAGTTTTTCTTTACCTAACCTAAGATTATCCAGTTATACTTAAACTTATATTTTATTGCTTTCTTGGTTTAAATATTTTTTCAGATATCTTAGATCAACTTTAAAATTTTAAATTCTATATGTGGCATGATGGGCAGCTAGGTTACTCAGTGGATAGAGCACAGGGCCTGGAGTCAGGAAAACCTGAGTTCAAATCCAACCTTAGTTCTTTCCTAGCTATGTGACCCTGGAGAAGTCATTTAGCCTCTGTCTGCCTCAATGACATCGTCTGCCAAATGAGAGTAATAATGGCATCTCCCTCCCAGGAATTTTATGAGAATAAAACTACATCATATTTGTAAAGTGCTTTGCAAACCTCCAAATGCCATATAAAAGCAATAGGATTATTATTTTTATCTTAATTTTGGTTGATGTAAGGGCAGCTAGGTAGTGCAGTGGATAGGGCACTGGGCCTTGAGTCAAGAAGATCCGAGTTCAGATTCGGCCCATGACATTTACTAACTGACAGTAGCACCAATGTAATACCCACAGTAGTCTCTGTGGATATGCGTGCATATTTCCGGGGTAAAATTGCAAAATATAAACTCTCTTCCTCAAAGACAGAACCAAAATATTTATTCAAATACTAGAAAGCCAGTTCCACCATGGTGACAAGGACGTTTATACCCATTACCAACAGAGGGAGGACTGCCATCCCCAAGCTTCTCCTCCAGCAGGCTTCCCCACAAACAAGCTCCCTTAGGCAAAATCACTCCTTCTCTCACTCATGCTAGCTGCTCCGCTCTGCTCAGTCTGCTGCCTCTCTCTCAGCTCCACCTCACTCTCTCTTCCTGCTCCACCCACTCAGCAAGTTCCTCCCACTATGGGCTCCACATCACTCAGGCTGTGGACTGGGCCAAAGCTCAAAGCAGGTCACATGGGCCTATTAAGAGGCAGGGAAGATCTTCAAATTCCCTTAACATTACAATGAACCTGAGCAAGTCATTTAATATTGTTTGTCTCAGTTTCCTCATCTGTAAAAATGAGCTGGAGAAGGAAATGGCAAACCACTCCAGCATCTATACCAAGAAAACCCCAGATGAGGTCACGGAGAGTCAGAGCAACTAAAATGACTAAACAATGGATGTCAAAACTTCGTTGCCATTTCTGACAATAGGAAAGAACAGTTAGCAAACTTACAAATTATACTTGTGCATATGCCTCTGTTCCCCCAAATAATTATTTAAGTCAGGCCTTTGGTTTTCATACTGTGATTACTGCTTTCAGTAAATGAAAATGGGCTTGCTTTTCGCAAGTATGTTTGAAAATCATAAGTTTTACTGTTCATGCCAATCAATCACATTCTCCTAACACTTTTCATTTGCTAAAGGCTTTCAGTTACTATTGAAAATGAACAGTTATTGGGCTGTTCTGACCTATAGCTTTTCCTCTTTCCATGTTCAGAGGGCTTATTTATCCAACTTTTTTCTAGGCAAGTTCATAACAGAGTGTTTGAAATGATTATACTACTCAGGATTCTTCCTAGCTCACTCAATAGTAGTCAGAGAAGGACTATAAATCTAAAAATGCCATCTCTGGTTTTTATTCTTTTACATTGACTGACCTCTGTTAAATTGGAGATTTCCAGATGGTCAGTTGTATATAATAACATTAAATAACCACTTCAAACAAATTGGTTTAATAGTTGAAATCTTTCATGCTGACATCAGCTTGAATTTGAATTTTTGACTACATATAATAAATGCTGAAACTATAAGGAACTTACTTTGTATTTCCATTGAGCTTTGTATGAAAATGCCTTTAGTTTAAGTGAATATCACATACAGGTCTGATGGACAGGCAGGATTTTATTTTATCGTCCATAAGATTTTGTTGTTAGGTTGTTAAATTTACTAATTATAATAATGCATTGTTGGACCTTGTTTTCTGTGTACAAATATTATGCAGATGCCAGAGGGGCTCTGTAATGAAGAATGAATTCTACATCATTATGTGGTTATTGCCAATTACATAATGATTCAGAACCAGGAAAAACATAGGAATTTCCTCATAATGCTCATTATGTGGAATGTCTCTAGCATCACATCATTTAAAGAATGCTCCAAAGATATATGAACCTTTGACTAAAACATCAATTTGGAGTTTTGAATGTTTCATGAAGTCTCATAGTGTTATAAATGCAAGTCCAAACAGTGCTAAAAGAGCAAGGAAGGGAGGGTGGTAGAACAGTTTACACAAGGAGGCATTTCGGGGGACTTGGAGAGCAAACATTGGTAAAACAAGCATTTCGGAGAGGTGAGAAAATGGATAATTTCCCATAGTCTACACTTCTGCATAGGAAACAAGAGTGAGATGCTTCTGAGCACCAATTTTTAAAGATACTGATGGAAATTTTACTGCATAGCATCATTAAAAGTCTGAACTGATGCAAAGTTGAGTGAGCAGAACCAGAACAATTCATACTTGAACTTCAAAATTATAAAAACAATTTTGAAAGACTTAAGAACTCTGATCAACTAAATGATCAATAAATCAACCATAATTCAAAAGGACTAATGAAGAAGGATGCTGTTCACCTCCTGAGAGAGAGATAATATGCAGCAGAATAAAGGCATTTTGTGAAGGAATATGTTTTACTTAACTGTATGTATGTGATACAGGGTTCTGTACTCATCCCTCCTAAATGCATTCATTATTGCTTTTCTTCTTTCTTTCTTTCCTTTTTTTTCCTTATTCTCTTCCTCCCTTTCTTTTTTCTTCCTTCCCTCCTTCCTTCCTTCCTTTCTTTCTTCTTCCTTCCTCTCTTTTTAGTGGTTGAGATGTGAGAGAGAAAACAAAATGGGCATTTGATAATTTTTAAAAGTATAATAATATAAAGAAGTTGGAGTGAATTACTGTACTATGCCCTGATCAGCCCACTTGACATGTTGTACTTGGTTATGGTTTTAGGAAGGGCATTGACAACCTTGGGTTATGTCCTGAGGAAGGCAACCAAAATGGTAAAGGACGTGGAGACCATGACTTAGAGAACTGCTCAGAGGAAATGAGGAAACTCCTTGTTCAGTCATGTTCACCTCTTCATGATCCTATTTGGGGCTTTCCTGGCAGAGACGCTGGAGTGCTTTGCCATTTTCTTCTCCAATTCATTTTACCAGTGAGGAAACTGAGACAAACAGAGTTAAGTAATTTGCCCAGGGTCACACAGATGGTAAGTTTCTGAGACCAGATATAAACTCAGAAAGATGAGTGTTCCTGACTTCAGGCCTGACATTCTATCCACTGTGCCACCTAGCTGCCCCTGAAGATACTTAGGTTGGAGAAGAAATTACTTCAGAGGAATATGGTACCCATCTTCAAATATTTGGAGGGCTATCATGGAGGAGGGGTTAGGATTAGAATTTTTCTACCTGCTTTAGATGACAGGTGAGTGGAGGTGGTGAATGGAAATTGAAAGAAGTAGGTACATGCAAAATTTAAAGAAAAACTTCCTGACAACCAGAGTGGTCCAGAAGCAGACTGGCGATCTTCAACAGCTGGATGACTCCTCATCAGGGATGTTGCAGAGAACATTTCTTTTCAGGTATAGATTGAACTGAATGGCATCTGATAACCCTCCTGTGTGAGAGCATGTGAAAGGAGGCCAGTGGGAGGTGGGGATGGGGATGGGGATGAAGGACTGTCTAGAGATACAGATGA
The DNA here is from genome assembly GCA_023548195.1 of Bettongia penicillata ogilbyi. Lineage (NCBI taxonomy): Eukaryota > Metazoa > Chordata > Mammalia > Diprotodontia > Potoroidae > Bettongia > Bettongia penicillata. Next base: position 1,175,931 of record JAJHZJ010000712.1, on the reverse strand, counting down.
AGAGACACAGAGAACTCATTGAACAAAGTTAGGTGTTAAAAAAGCATATATAAAAGATGGGAGCAAAGGCAAGTGTTTTTTATACTGGAAGTGCAATAAAGATGAAAGAGAAAATAGAACCATTGGTCATGGTGGATGGAATGATAGTAATGGACAAGAAAGCATGTGGCATCTCTTATTTTTCTTGTTTTCTCTCCCATGAATGATCTTGAAGCTAACCAATTTAGAACCAAAAAAAAAAGGTTTGAGGGAATTGAAAATGATGGTAAGTGAAGAAATGGTAAGAGATAAACTAGCTACATTGAAAATATTCAAATAGCCAAGTCAAGATAAACAGTATCCCAGAATGGAAAAAAATGGTAGTTCTGATTCCTAAGATCACTATGAAAAATTGTGAAAAATATGGGAGATGTCACCAGACTAGGGATGGATAAACATTGTGATAATATTTGAAAATGGGAAGAAGGCAGATTATGTAAACTATTACCTAGCAAGCCTGAATTTGATTCCTAGCAAAGGAATAGTTTATAAGCATTTAGAAAGAGAAGCAGCAATCGTCAGAGAGAATTTTTTAAGCCATGATCTCCAGTTCCTTCACCATCTCGGTGCTACATGTTATCAGTACCTTTCCTAAAACCAGAATCAAATGCAACCATTGTCAAGATTTATCTGTGGTGTGGCCCAAAGATATTACAAATAAGTATTAAAAAGCAGAAATATAATTGATAGATAATTATGCCCTAAAAGAGACATAAGTACAGGCAACATAAACAAATGATATAGAACTAAATGGAGACTTAATAATGACATCTGGAATGATGAGTGAGTCAAAAAACAGATAGAATTACCAGCTATATGGAAGAGAATGATAATGATATCAGAAGTCCTAGTATGCAACTACAGCAACCTTCAAATAAAAAACCCACCAATATCTCTGGCAAGGAACAAGGGATATTTAGCCTGGAGACATAGAGGAATTCTGAGAGTTGTCTTTAGCTATTTGGAGAGTTGTTTTGTGGAGGAGGAATTAGATTTATTGCATTTGTCTCTAGTGGGGAAAAGAAAGAACAAAGGGTAGTTGCAGAGAAAAAGATTTTAGCTCAATATAAGGAAAATAATTAGAATTACTCAAAAGTAAAATGGTCTGCCTATAGAGAAATGAATTCTATCATTAGAGATCTTCCAGCAGAAACTGAATGTTTACCTTTTAGGATATCTAGATATAGATACATACATATACATATGTGTATATGTACAAATACATGCACATATCTGTACATCTATATGTGTACTATGGACATACACATGTGCAACTGATACATATATGCACACATGTACGAACACATATGGAACTTTATGATATCTAAGGTCCCTTTTATTTCAAATCGTCTATGTTTGAAAAACTGCATTGGAAATGATTGATTCCTTTTCTAGTCTCCCATATTAAAAAACTCTGAAATTTTGTTTTATATGGATAACCCTCCACCAAGGCAAATCACAAGCAAAGTGATAGACTTGGAATCAGGAAGACTTAAATTCAAATATACTGCCTCAGAAACTTTCTGTTTATGTGACTCTGAGAAACTCACTCATTCTCTGTCAGCCTCAGTTTTCTCAGCTTTAAAATGAAGACCTACCTCCCAGGGTTGTTCTGAAGATGCAATGAGATAATGTTTGTAAAAGCACCTTACAAACTTTAGAGTGCTCTAGAAATGCTAGCTATTATTATTACGGCTACTACTTCTACAAAAAATGGTGATAAACTAGTGTCGTAAATCTTAATCATGTAAATAAAGGAAGAAATAGTTACTATATGTCTATAGCGTTCACAAAGTTTGTTTCACTCTTTCAAATCTCAAAATGCCTACCTTGATTACATCTAAATAGGCTCTACAAAAGTAATTTATTCTAAAATCTATTTATTTCCCCACAAAGACCAAGAAGCTACCTAGTATTGCCTCATATGGGAAAATGCATAGCACCAAGGCAAGAGGACACTTGGCACAAAACAAGACTTTTCCTAAAGCTTCCAAAGTTAAAGGGAAGGGAATTTACTTGCAATGAGGCAAGTAAATTCTTTCTGTGAGCATGATTACATAACAGACCTCATTCTGATTCTGGGAGATGGTGAGGTTAGGTTCTTCCCCCTTGAATTCTTCAAAATTCTATTGTCCATAAGCCTTTGTAACAATTCATAACTATTCCAAGACTTCTAAATTCCCAGGCCGATGGAGAGAGCGGAATGTTTCTCTGCCCTCTGTGTGTCATACTGAAATCTCCCTCCTAACAGATACCCACAAGAGCTGCCCCTTGGAGTTGTTCTCAAGGAGCATCTCTCTGGCTTGTTTGGAAGGTTACCGTTCTATAGAGTATGCCCTTCTGGCAACGTGGTCTGCAGTTTGTCATATCATTTACTGCCTTGGGCCATGTGAGACCTACTTCTGTAAGGTTCTGTTCATTTGACATGTATTTATTGAGCACCTACAACATCAGGGCATCCTGGGGAAGCAGGCTCCTGATTAAGGCACAGTCCTTGACCTTAAAATACTCACCATCTTGTAGCTTCACAAAGTAGAAATAATAATTATTATTTTTATATGTCATTGTAAACATCACAGAGCACAGATTTTAGAGCTAAAAGGAGCCTTAGAAGTCATGTAGTCCTACCTCCTTCCTTTACAGGTAAAGAAATTGAGGCCTAGAGCCTTAAGTGACCTCCTTGGCTGAGGTCACATGAGTAGGTAGTGGCTCTGCTCTCCTCACAACAACCCAGATGAGTTCTTAGGTGCTAGAGTTACTGTTCAAATTTTACAGTAAAGAAAATTTTGCCCAGAGAGGGTGAACAACTTATTCATGGCTACCTAGCTGGTCAATGGCAGAAGCCAGGCCTCCTACTCCAAACTCCAGTACAGTTATTCCTTCCTCATCACCAGGGCTAGGGGCACAGCACCCCACCCCTTTGTCATCTGGAAAATCTACATAAAATTTTTTGGCCCTCCCTTCTTACGAGAGAAGATGTCTGAATTATCATGGTATTGAAAGATAAAATATGTTGATGTTATACAATATTATACATATATTTTATGCATTTCTGAGTTTCTAATTTTTTTCTGTGTCATCTGATGGCCTTAGCATGTCATCTATAGCTTCTGCAAAATGCCCCAGAAATTTCCATTTAATTTCCTATGTGGACCCATGATATATCAAAACCATGATGGGGAAAATAGCCATGTGGAAGAGATAACTCACCTCTATATCCAATCATACCAGGCATTTAGAAGGTGTTAAGTCAGCTGACCTACGCAGTGGGCCTTTGTGAACATTGAACCTGTATGTAGCAATATCAGTCAGGATTGTTGTAAATGCCATAAGGAGAATGAATAGTTGTTTAGAACTTAGGTATCACTTTCAAAAGGAAGGACCAGGACAGGTTTCACGGAGGTTGTTGCTGTGGTGGTGCTTTAGTCACGTGCAACTCTTTGTGACTCTGTTTGGGGTTTTCTTGGCAAAGATCCTACAGTGGTTTGCCATTTTCTTTTCCAGCTCATTTTACAGATAGGGAAACTGAGGCAAACAAGGTTAAGTGACTGGCCTAAGGTCACCAGGAAGCAATATCTGAGGCCAGATTTGAACTTAGGTCTTCCTGACTCCAGGCCCTGTGCTTTATCCACCTACCTTCATGGAGGAGGTGTTAAGTAGTTCCTCAAAATGTGGACTCCCCCTTTCCATGAACACTAAACCTGATATATTTGAAAGATTTTAGCCATGCTTTCCTATGGTGTTCTTCTTTCAGAAAAAGCAAGGGAAGGGGGAAGGGTGTTGTCTACTGGGAGCAAGAACCTTACAGAGAAACCAGGGAAAGAAAAAAACACTGTCCTTGAGCACTTGGAAGCTGCTATTTTTTTTCACTGAAGTTGGCCGGATGGGGCCCCAAGGCTGCTATTGATGTTTGTCCTGAGTGTTGGAGCCAAAACTCTCTGCTAAAAGTAAAGCAGAAACATAACTGTGCAGTGTAACACATGCCAGAAACCTAGAACAAAGCCCAGAGGACAGACTTGAGCCAGGTGACCATATCTGACTACAAATGATTTAGGTTTATAATTCTAGAGTTAGACTGCAGAAGCCATCCAGCATAATCCCCTTATGAACTGAGGGATGGAGGGGTGAAGTCGCTTGTCAAAGGTTCCAGTGACAATAAGCATCAGAGGTAGAATTTGAACTTGGGTCTTTCATCATCTAGTTCTTACCTTTGTGCTGCTCTTCAGCCATTTTTCAGTCATGTCCTACTCTTCAAGACCTCATTTGGGATTTTCTTGGCAAAGATAGTGGAGTCGTTTTTAACCATTCCCTTCTCCAGCTCATTTTGGATATGAGAAAGCTGAGGCAAATAGGGTTAAGTGATTTGCCCAGTCACTCAGCTGGCGTCTGAGACCAGATTTGAACTCAGGAGAATGAGTCTTTCTAACTCCAGGCCTGGTAGTCTGGGCACTATGCCCCTAGCTGCCAGCTGTTACCTTCTATTCCTTTCATTTTAGGTTCACCCAAGAGGCCAGCTGGAATAACTGGGATTTCTTAATCAATAAGAAAAATTTTAATTCAATTCAGTACCCATTACATTCATGATTCTGTGATGAATACACCAAGATGAAAACACTACAGTTCACACCTACAGGGAGCTCACAGTCCAGTAGAAAAGTGAACATGCAAACATAAATAATCATGGTACAAATTAGACTATAATAAGTGCTTAGTAGAGATCAACCAGAGCAGCTAACACGCACCTCCTTCCCCATTATTTCAGGAAGGCTCCAGCCACGCTTTGTTTCACCCCTTACGCCCCTCTTCTTTATCCCCAATCTACCCTTCTGCGCGACCCCTTGTGACCAGTGTACACTTTCCTTTTTCCTTGATGCAAGGGACCAGTCCCTGGGGAGGGGAAGATATATATATTTCAAAAGACAGGTGATATGAAAGCAAGACATTTCATTGGAAATTTTAAAAGTCAGATTGGGAGGATAATCTTATTCAGCTTGCTAAAATGTCACCTAGATTTGAGTCTGCCACTCCCATTCATGAGACTAAGTCACCAATCACTGGTATGAATATAGCCAGGATAGTCTAAGAATAAAAACTGGCACTGGGATTTTCTTGTTTTGGGGAATTCCTGGGCAAAGAAACTCCTTCCATGAATGCAGCTTCCCATGTTTCTCTGCACTTGAAGTCTTTAGCAAGTTTCCTGTAACACTTAGGAGAGAAAGGCCAAGATGGGTTAGAGAAAGGACTGGAACATAGGTCTTCTTGGCTTTGAAATCAGCCTTTTATTGACTATGCCACCAAGGAAAAGCTTGCTGCATCTCAGTTTTCTCAGACTGAAAACGACCCAAGGACCAATCACAGAACTGTTGCACTGATCCAGTTGATGGTTAAGTACAGTGCCAGGTGTATTTTAGGCCCTCAATAAATGCTTATTGAATAAAGAAATCAATGGAGCAAATCACTAAAAAGGAAAGAAAGCTATTAAGACCAAAGGGATATACATGTTCTTCTGTAGTGGCAGTTCAATTGAAGTCTGTAACCAGTGGTAAGATTTATCAGAATGTTGTCATTTTCATACTCATGAATAATTTTCACACCAATGGGACAGCAAGTTCAAAGGCTTTGAATTCTTTCCCCCTCAGTCTTCCATGCTCCATTTATCTTCACTAGTGGTAGGTTGAATTCTTGCTGTTAGAGATTAAATAAACTTTATTTCAGACCAGAATATAACCTGACAGGCTATAGAAGGGAGAGGGAATGCCTATGTGGTGCTGGGCTCACTGGTGGTGGGCAGTCAGGTGATGGGATGCCCTCTGATTTTCTGTTGGATAATTTTGTTTTTATTTGTATTTCATTGAATTATTGATTTAGTGCTGAAAGGGACCTTTGTGGTTTGTTTTCACAGTCATGCCCAGCTCTTTGGGGTCCCATTTGGGGTTTTCTTGGCAGAGATAAAGGAATGGTTTGCCATTTTCTTCTCCAGCTCATTTTACGGATGAGGAAACTGAGGCAAATAGAATTAAGTGACTTGCCTAGGGTCACATAACTAGAAAGCATCTGAGGCCAGATTTGATCTCATGAACATGAGCCTTCCTGACTCTGTACCCAGAACTCTATCCACTGTGCTGCCTAGATACCCAGAAAGGAACCTCATAGATCATGTACAACCTCTTCATTTTATGGATGACGAAACTGAGGCCTAGAGATTACAAATAACTTGCCCAGGGCCACTCAGCTAGCAAGTATCTCAAGTGGGGTTTGAAGTCAAACCTCCCTGATTCCAAGTCTACTGTTCTAGACTCTATACCATTATGTGTTTCTTACTTATTTTCTTCATACAAGGCATCACAGAGTCTTTTTTCAACTGTAGGTTTATAAAGCTTAAAATTGAAGTAAAAATTTTGAGATACCTCATATTTATTCTGTATAGACTTAGATGTGTTCTTTTTTGTCTCTTCCCTGTAAGCTACTTGAGGAAAGGGACTATTCATTTATTTTCTTTGTATCGTTCCAGCACTTAGCACATTAAGGACAGCTAGGTTTCACAGGGGAATAAGACATTGTGCCTGAAGTCAGGAAGACCTGAGTTCAAATCCACCCTCAGACACTGTCTAGCTGTGTGACACTGGAAAAGTCACTTAACCCTGTGCCTTAGTTTCCTTGTCTGTAAAATGAGCTGGAGAAGGAAATTTCAAACCGCTCCAGTATCTTTGTAAAAAAAAAAAACCCAAAAGGGGCAATGAAGAGTTAAAAATGACTAAAAAATAGTGTAAGTATATCTTGTTCTTCTCTATATACTTACATGGTCTTCCTTATGGTTTTCTCTATTAGGTAGGCTCCTCATGAGTAGAGATTGTGTCCCTTAAATCTAGCACTATGCCTAGCACACTGTAGGCACTTCATAAATGTTGCTTGATAGATTACCTTCTGTAGTTGGTGCCACATTGATTTCCAGAGAAGTTCAGCAGTAATAAAAGGAGAAAGTGAAGATCCATTTGTTCCTCTCCTGTTACCTAGTATGAATGAACATGCATCCTGGGGACAAGAATGGGATCCAATAAAAAACAGACGACCCTACGCAATGAAACTTTGTTTTCTAGTTTTATTGGTGAATGACTGAACATGTCCTCTGGACTGAAATTTGAGATGCTCTCATCTTAGAATGGCCACTTTAGGAGTATATTTGATGTGAGTTGAGCAGCTCATTGGGATTCTTGGGCAGACGGGCTTGCTTCTATATTTAAACAAGGTTAAGGATCTAGAACTGATTCCTAATACACTCCTGCTGTCTATAGGACACTAACACATGCCATAATAAGATCCTTCCTTACTCCTTCACCAGTAATTAAGACCATGGAAAAACTTAAGGACTTGGTGAAATCAGACTCAATTTTTTTTCTTCCTCTACCCCAAACTGTCAGTCTGTGAACAGAGATTTAAATTTCATATTCAGAATCAGCAAGATAATTGCTACTTATATTACCAAGATGTAATTCTGTCTCAATACTTAAACTTTGGGGGTTTCTTCAATGGCCAGAGTGCCCCACTGCTGCCCTCACAAGGTAGAGACGGACAAAGCACAGAAAGCCTCCATCCCATTGGGTAAGGAAACTCTCTGTGCCGAACTTTTGGGAGGATGTGAGTGAAAGTTACACAAGATGGGTAAGAATGGATGGTTTGTGATCTGCATCATTAGAAAGAACTCCTGAATCAGTGAAATCACAGATCCCTTTGGGATGGAAGTATTTGAGTATGTTACAGCCTTACAATAATACATAGCCTTCAAGACTTCTCAATAGTGTGCCTCTCCATTGAAATCAGTCTATAATTTCTCAAGACAGTGAGATGCCATCACTGCAGACCATAGAAATTAATGGAGCAGCTTCCAACATCAGTACTATGTGCAGTATACAGCTAGGTGGAAAGGTAGATCAAGCCTGGGCCTGGAGTCATGAAAAGCTAAGTTCAAATTCCACCCCAGACACTACTTTTCTCACCTGGACTTTATCATTATCTCCAGATATTCATTTTCCTGGAAGATGATATCAACTTTGAAACTCATATCTCCTTAGATTATGACTTAGGACTCTTGTCCCCAAAGTGCCTCCTTCTCTCTGATTGGAGAGAGTAGAAGAGGGTGGGCATTTCAGAGCTTCTCCCAGATCTAACATTCAAGGAGAGGGCCCAGGGAAGACCCCTCCTCATTTCCTATCCAACTGCAGGATTTCATCATGTCCCCATCTCTTACTTTCTCCTCCCTTTTCAGCTTCTTTTTTATGTCTTGTTTCCCCTATGAGAATATGAGCTTCTTGAAAGCAGATACTGCCTTTTTGCCTTCCACTGTATCCCCAGCACTTGTCACAGAGACATAGTAAGTGCTTAATAAATGTTTCTTGACTAACTTAACCTCTGTTTGCCTCAGTTTCCTCATCTATAAAATGGGGATAACAATAGCACATACCTCAGAATTATTGTGAGAATCAAATGAGGGTATTATTTGTAAAGGGCTTATCACAGAAATGCTAACACCTCCTCCTCCTAGTATTAACATTATTAAATAGAGAAATCTTGACAATAGGGTCCTTAAAATACAGGGAATAGCTACTCCTGAGTATCTGCCAATCAGTTCAGCCAGAATGACTCTGAGTCAAGTTTGACACCCAGCAGGTGATATTAACACTTATCAGCCAGGTGAAAGGATGATAAGTGCTTGTTGTGATCAAGAAACACCTTGAGAGAATAGACCATCCCAAATCCATCAGAATGAAGCCAGGGACAGCCATAGCTGTTCACATCACCTAGTATTAGGCAGTCTTGATTATTTGAGTGACATAAATGCCCTCGAGCTAAATCGTATTGGAAAGATCAATGGTATGATGCCTCTGGATGGATCCTGGAGTCGGTGTAGCCTTCCTCCTAAATGTCTGGAAATGTATCAGTAATTGGTGACAGTGCCTTCGACAGGACTTTCTTGTAAAACCTGTCACCATAGTTAGAAGAACCACCATACATCCTACAGATTATTAGGATCTACCAATTAATAGCACTAGAAACTGTGTTGTCAATCTTTAGTAGACTCAAAGCTTCTACTCATCACTGTCAGTGGCAGTGGAGTAGGGCAAGAAAAAGCTCTTAGAAAGGAAGTGGCTTATGCTAATAGGTAGCTACATCCACAGCACAGAAGATCATTCAAATAGCCCAAGTGTAAGAAAATTGTAAAATGTTGAATGAATAAATGAAAGAAAAAAAGCATTTATTAAGCATTATACTAAGTGCTGGGAGTACAGACAGAAAAATTGATAGTTCTTGCCATCAGGGAGTCTATATTCTAATTGGAAGATATTATAACAAAAGACGGTCTCCCATTGCTGGGGCCATCTCCAGTCATTCTGATCTATATCTTATCACCAGACCTGAAAGTCTCTGAAGGAGAGAGTGAGGCTGGTAGCTTTGCACAGCCCTACCTCACTTAAATCCAATTCATTTGCAAGTCATGACATCACCTTCCTGATGTCACTGGTCCTCTCGAGAACAAAGAAACAACAGCAATTAAATATATAAAATTAAAATGCATAGTATTAAATATTTCAATTGAATACTATATTAAATCTAAATTAAAACTAAATATATGTTAAATACTATAGATAAATGCAATATAAATTAAGCACAATAAAAGAAAATTCAACTATAGGACAGAGAAAAACCTTTAAGTCCTAAGGCTTCAAGGTGGGCCCAAGATAGGCAAGAGCTAAAGGTTCCTTTGGGGTAGGTAGGCAGCACAGTGCCTGAAGTGAGGAAGATCCATCTTCCTGAGTTTAAATCTGGTCTCAGACTCTTACTAACTGTATGACCCTGGTCAAGTCACTTACCCCTGTTTGCCTCAGTTCCTCATCCATAAATGAACTGGAGAAGGAATTGGCAAACTACTCCAGTATCTTTGCCAAGAAAATCCCAAGTGAAACGATTAAACAGCAGCCACAGAGGTCTTTAGGTGTTATCTGAAAGTTTGTATGAAGAGCCAGGTCATTTGTCAGGATCTAGACATTTCGCCAATTTGCACGAGAGCTAGCAATGTTCCTTTTGCTCAAAGGGGAACAAAGAGAAGAGGTTGAGCAATAATTAAATAAAACAGCTTTGAGCTAGTTACATTATCCAGTGGGCTTCACAAATTGTGTTGATGCTTTGTGGAAATACAAGGGCACCAGGCAGAGATGTCTTTGTAAGACTTAACCTTAGCAAAGATTACCAATAGCTCAGCATCATTTATGTTACTCCAGGCATCCAGTCAATTACTTCTTGCAGAGAATCTTTGCAAATAGGTACCATTTCATTCAGCAAGAATTTATTGAACATGCACTATGGAGTAGCTTTTAGAAAGTCAAAGTCAAAAATTAAACAGGCCCTGCTCTCAAGGAGTTTACATCCTCCTAGGGGGAAATGATATGTGTGTAACAGATAAATCAAAGTAATAGGCATAGTGGTCAGGGAGCTAGACTTGGAGTCAGAAAGACCAGCTTGGGTTTGAATCCTGCATCACATAATTAAGCTGTGTCCCTAGGCAAGACACTTTACTTCTCTGTGCCTTACTTTCCTCATCTGTAAAAAAAAAAAATGGAGGTTGGACTTATTGGCCTCTAAGGCCTTTTCTATTGAAATCTATCATCCTCTGATTTTGATGGGGTGGATGATGGGAGCACAAAAAAACTGGGAGTAGCATGAAAAACCTCATATACAAATATGGACTTAAGATGAGCGTGGAGGGGGCAGGAGAAGTAAGAAGGAAGAGCATTCTAGGCATGCAGGGTAGCCTTGTAGAAGCATAAGGGCAAAAAGTGGCACATCTTGTACTAGGGACAGAAAGTTGACCATTTTGGCTAGAACAGGGCATGAGGAGGAGGGATGTGAAATTCGTCTGAGAAAATACATTGAAACCAGATTATGAAGAGCTGTAAATGCCAGTGGAGTCTGTGATTAAAGTACATTCAATTTGCAATTTCAACTGGGAGCCTATTTTCAAAGACTCTAAACTGTGGTATTATTATTGAATTAGTTCTGATGATCAGAGTATCAAGAGGTGACCTTAAGAAGAGATTTCAGGAAGTTCTCTGTCCTTTTGATACATCAAATATTTGATCAGAAAAAAAGTGGAATGTGAAATTAGATTATCCGATGTCAGCTTCTTAGGCTCCCATATCAGGGTTGCTAAAACTACTGAATTTCTATTTGTCCTCTGAAAGGCACCCATTGCAGAGCCACTCCATGGCCAACTGGAAGAGGACTTGGTATGGCTTCATTAATATGTTGTTTGTCCTTCATTTTTGAAGAGGACTGATGATGTCATGGGCTGCTTTCTTGACTTGAATGTGATTTGGATTTAAGGGAGGCAGAGTTGGACAAAGTCATTAGCCTCCCTCTCTCCTGAAAAGTCACCAAAGTCCAGTAGCAGGACAAAAGGCAGCATGTCTGGTGATGACCTGAGATTCAATGCATGTCCTGGCATCTGGGATGCCTGACCCAAGCTCTGAGCTCTCCACAGTGCCTGCTTCAGTCACCCTCATGGCTGTTGAAACAAATTGTGCTCATCTCCCCCTTCCACCAGGAGCTGTCCTCATATACTTGGGGTAGACACCTCCCTAACTCACCAGCAGGTTTCAGGTCTATTGGTTGCCCTAATCTTGGTTTAGCCCATCTTGCCAAGAAGGTTGTACCATTGTGTGGCCACTGTGTGTGCTACAGCTTCTTGGAGCCACCAGATTTAGAGTAAGAGGACCTGGATTCAAATACTTGCTCTGTCTCTTAATATTGCATGTCACCTTGGGCAAGTCATTTCAATTCTCTGCTTCTCAATTTCTGAGGATATTGGACTAGGTATCCTCTGGGATCCCCATCCAGGTTTCCTACAATGTTATCTACAATGGCAAGTAGTGGACTTCTAAATCCATACCGCTAAGACATAATAATCATAAACCACCACTTCTTACAACTGATGTTTCACCACACTCTGTTGGAACCATTTAGCCACAGGAGGCTCATAGTACTGAGGCATCAAATGCTTGACATTCAAGTACTCACCACAGAATAAAATTCTTTACAGGTTGACAAAGAAATCCTTCTATTATTGTGCCCTGAATAGATCCCACAGCTACATCTGTAGATGGACCTTTACATACCTCCTGAAGGGCTGAGATGCCTACATGCACCATTAGGTCACTATATTTGCATCACCAGAAACTTTATGCTTATGACAACAGGCTTAAATTATGGTCCTGGAATGCTAGTCCCTTGAGTCTCCTGTCCCTGCTGATTCTTAAGGCAGAAGTTCTGATGTTAGAAGGAGCTCCCTAATCTACCTTTTTAGGCTGATTAAAATCAACTTTACAGAAGCTGTGCAGTTTAACTTGCTTCTCCAGTGAGATAGAGTAGCCAGCAGTGAGACTGACAAAGTAATTAAAGCCATTTGCAAACCATAAACGTGAGGTTTATCTTCCTATAAAAGATACTTCATGTAAAGAAATTACATAATTCCGAAGGATTCTCATTGTGTTATCTTGGCCACTGAACATGCAGTGAATCTGGGAACTGTACACATGAGAGCATTGGCTAGAGCCAGTGGCTGATGAACAAACCATAAAGAAGAGTAGTATTTACTAGATCAGATGCTACAATCAGCCAAAAGCAGCTCCTTCTCCATGGGAAGTAACTGAGAAGGTGGGATCAAGAATCCATGCCAGTTTTGTGGGACCTTTTTAGTAAAAGAACTTTTGATTGAGGTCATTTCCTCAAAATGACTCCAAATACTCTCAGTTCTATTTTAAACCTTTGCTGCCATGATCATGGTTCCGCAGCTTCCATTTACTGTACAGATTGCCAAACACTATTGTTTCTGCTGATGTATATGTATTTACTGGGTAGCATAGTGTATGCAGTGCTAGTCTTAGAATAAGGAAGTGCTGAGTTCAAATACTGCCTTAGACATCTACTAGTCATATGACCCTGGGCAAATCTCCATATCCCTTACGTTATTTGTGTGATGCAAAATAAAAGAAAAAAAAAAGCTTCCATTTCAACAGAAAATGTCAATTTGGTATTTTTTCTAGTTCTTCCTTTGAAAAGTGGAGATAATAAAAGTACCCAACTCATAGGGATGCCATGAGGATCAAATGAAATAACATATTAAGAATTCTTTCTAAATCATAAAAAATTATATAAATGCTATTGTTATTAACCTCAGTTTATTTTCATGTAAAGAATAGGACAAGAACCTTCTCTATGCTATTAACATTATGCTGCCTCTTCCTTCAAGGTAATGATCAGGCTAAAATGTTGGTATAGATTAGTAAAATTATCCTCAAGTGGACTTTTGTTTTCGCATTGCTTTATGTGGAATAAGCTTCACTCTCTACTGAAGTAGGAATGAGGTGACTTCTCAAGGCTTCTTACCATCTTATCCAGATTTAATGGAAAATTTAACCCCAATCAATCAGTTAATCGATTGAGAAACTTGTGAGACAACCAAAAATATTATTGGATATTTTTTATTCACACCTGCTCTTTGTTTATCCTTACTGTGAGAACCAGGCTTTGCTAAAAACTGTGGAGGCAGACTCAGATGTTCCTACAGTGGGATTATATCTGTCCCATGCAAAATCCAGAGTAAGATAGTCTTGGGTGACATTGACACGTGGTCCAACTTCAGTGGCGTAGTGCACTGGATTTGGAGTCAAGGAGATCTGAATGCAAATCCTGCCTTGCATACTCATTAGCTGTGTGACTTTGGACAAGTCATATTATCTTAGTTTCAGTTTCTTTATTTGTAAAATGGAGATAAGAGTAACAATTACCTATTGTTGCAAAGAACAAATAACATGTTTGAAGTCCTTTGCAAACCTTACCCTGTTATACATTGTTATTGTTTAGTCATTTTTAGTCACACTTGACTCTGTGACCCCCTTTAGGGTTGTCTTGACAGATACTGGAAGGATTTGCCATTTATTTCCTTCTCCAATTCGTTTTTAGGGTTGTTGTTGAGTCATTTCAGTCACATCTGACTCTTCAAGACCCCATTTGGAGTTTTATTGACAAAAATACTAGAGTAGTTCACTGTTTCCTTCAGTATTTTTAGTAGTGACCCAACTCTTCCAGATCCCGTTTGGGGATTTTCTTGGCAAAGACATTGGAGAGGTTTGACATTTTCTTCTCCCATTCATTTGACAGGTGAGAAACCAAGGCAAGCAGGATGAAGTGACTTGCCCAGGGTCACAGAGCGATTAAGTATCTGAGGCTGGAGATGAACTCAGGAAGATGAACTTTCCTGACTCCAGGTCCAATGCTCTATCCACTGCATCACTTAGCTGCCCCGTAGCGCTACAGTAATTCTAGCAATAATAATAATTATTATTTCCTCTGGGATGAATTTAATACAGTAATACAAATAAATTCCCACTACTGTGTACCCACTAGAATCATTGATCTTTCACCCTCCAGAGGACTCACTCACTCATCAGACCTCTCAACAGTTCCTTGTAGCACCCTACTGGAATCTCTGTGCCCTGACACAGAGGCAACCTGGAAGAAAGGCCAAGATTGCCAGGTGGAAAATTGTCAGCTAAATGAGGAACAATAATTTGGAGATGCCATCAGGGTCACAAGGTGCAATACGGGGAAAATATTTGGGGGGAAGTCTTTAATGTTTTACACCTTTTGATACTGGGGATAGTTGTAGAGTAGTCTTTAGTTAAAAAAAATCAGCTATGTAGAGTCCTGCCCTTACCTGTTGCTGATGTTTAAAAAGTCAGTATGTATTTTAAGTCACCCAGTGTCGCTACACATTCCTGGTTATATAACCTGAGTTAAAAAAAAAAAAGTCAAACTGCATTTTCTATTGGAATGGAAGCATTTTTGGGGTCACAGAAATAACCCGAGGGGTATGGAGACATGAAAATGGGATACACCTAAATGTAAATTGTCGATTTATGTCTTTATTCATTTAAAATAGTCATGACAGGTTGGAAGCAGATCAAATAATTAAAATAAATAATTAAATAAAAATTACTTTGGAAAGTATGAAAAACCAAATATAAAACAGTTTGACCACCTGGAACGAATTAAGGATTCCTTCATGCCTTGATTAGACTAAAATGTATATAACTGGAGGGCTGGAGGGTGGAATACCAAACTCCCCCCCAAGGTCTTTCTTTGTAGAGGGTAGAAATTGGATTTCCAGTTCATTCCACTTTGCTTCTGCAGCTCTTCCTGGTTTAAACTCTGTGGAACAATATGTCCCTTAGTTTCTCTCCCCCAACCCCTAACTTAACAGCTTCTTTTTGCGTGTTATCTTTCCCCCATTCAATTCTAAGCTATTTGAGGGCAGGAACTGTCTTTCTTTTTTCTTACTTGTATCCCCAGCCTTTAGCATAGTGCCTGGCACATTGTAGATACTTAATAAATGTTTATTGAATGGAATTAGTACACATCACCTATAGAATACAGTCTCTGAACTGAATTATTTGTGCTACGGAAGTTGGACTTGATGTATTCAAGTAGGGAGATTTCTAGATTCTTCAAGCGCCATGTAGATTAGAATCAAAATTCATCATCCTCATAAACTCGTTTCCAAATTATAGGCTTTTTCAACATTATTGCTGTCTGAGGTTGACCTTTTCCTGTCTTGTGGTTTTGTTCTGGGCTAAGTTCCTTTCCTTTCTCATTCCCTAAATTTAATTTCCCTAAACAAGGAATTATTTTCCTTGTCACTGTTCTGGGTGATTAGAAATATACCCATTGTTTCAAAAGGCAAAAACAAAAACAAAAATCATCCGAGGAATAAGGATGGCTAAATTTAAGCATATTATTACAAAGTATATTCAAATGACTTCTTTTACCCCATTATTTGAAAATGAATAGTTGTATGAAGAACAAATAGCTTTATTCTGAGTAATTTCAAGTATCATGAGCACAAAGTTAAGTTGTACTGATTCAGTTTTACTCATAATGGATTAAAAAATAAGTTTTCCTTTTCAGTCGTACTGTTAAAATATATAGCACATTTTTTTAAGGCAGGCAGATAAGAAATAATTTGAAAAGGGGGTTTTAGTGGAGTTGAAAGTTGTAGCACCTTAATGAATATGCTCAGTGTTACTACTGTAATAGAGCTGCATTTGATTCCTAGCCCCAGTGTTTCACTCAACCTGAAGTCCTGCAGATGTAAAGCACAAGTCCACAGACTACACAGGCATTATCATTAAAGATTTCCTTTATTGTCTAGTTCAGTGCCCAACTCTAACAGACCTTGGGCAGAATCAGTGCCTTGATTCATAACTACGGGCTAGAAAGTTTGGTAATTGAAAGATAAAGCAATGCTTGACTGTATTGCAACTATTTGTTAAGTGGGGGATGGAAATGAGGGGGTGGCAGGATCAGGGAGAATGGACAGATCTCCAATTTCATTGGTATCAGAAACTTCCTAGTAAGTTAACACCTACTATCAATACAGATTAGCAAGTTTTCTGCAACTTACGGTCTTAAAGAATTGCCTGGAGGGCACCGATATGTTTCAATTTAGACCCAGGGAAAAACTACATTGGTTGATTGTGAAGGAGAGAAACGGTGCTTCATCCATTTTCTTTAGCTGCGCAATAGACATGTTCCTAAATGTACTTGGATCTGTGTAGTAGTCAAAGACTTCTCTGTTCTTCACCTAATGGCTTCCTAAACTTGTCTCTTTAATAGAGTTGTGCTGCAGTTGCTATATGCCTACATGCATATATACATACATACATTGCATATGAATTACTGAACAGTAAGAGCCACAGATTAGTCTCTTTCTTGAATA
Organism: Bettongia penicillata ogilbyi; assembly: GCA_023548195.1. NCBI lineage: Eukaryota > Metazoa > Chordata > Mammalia > Diprotodontia > Potoroidae > Bettongia > Bettongia penicillata. The sequence goes on along the minus strand of JAJHZJ010000712.1, from coordinate 1,159,064 downwards.
GTTCATTCTTATAAAACGCCAGCTATGTGTTTCCATCTCACCTTGCTTGGTATGAGATGCCATTTGGTAATGATGCATGACTCACTCATTGCTCATTACCTTCCTACTGATATTTTTTTTCCTTGAGCCAGCAAGAAGTCTGAGAGGAGGAAGGAGAGGGAAAGGGAGAAGAGGGGAAGGGAATTAGAAGGAAGAGGAGAGAGGGAGAGACAGACAGACAGAGAGAGAGAGGAGGGAGAGAGAGAGAGGAGAGGGAGAGAGAGACAGAGAGAGGAGAGGGGAGAGAGAGAGAGAGAGAGACGAGAGAGAGAGAGAGAGAGAGAGAGAGAGAGAGAGAGAGAGAGAGAGGGGAGAGGGAGGGAGGGAGGGAGAGACAGAGAGAGAGAGACAGAGAGAGAGACAGAGAGAGAGAGAGGAGGGGAGAAGGAGGGAGGAAAAGAGAGGGGGGGAGAGAGAGAGAGGAGAGGGAGAGAGAGGGAGGGAGGGAGAGAGAGGAGAGAGAGAGAGAGAGAGAGAGAGAGAGAGAGAGAGAGAGAGAGAGAGAGAGAGGAGAGGGAGGGAGAAAAAGAGAGGGGGAGAGAGAGGAGAGGGAGAGCGACAGACAGAGAGAGAGAGGGAGGGGGAGGGGAGGAGAGAGAGAGAGAGAGAGGGAGAGAGAGAGAGAGAGAGAGAGAGAGAGAGAGAGAGAGAGAGGAGAGAGAGAGAGAGAGAGAGAGAGAGAGAATATTGAGGAATATCATCCTTAAATACTATTGCGGAGCTTTCATTGGTTATCTACTTTCTTAATGTGACCAGTCTGATCCAGCCTTGCCTGTTAAAGCCCTCCCCTCCCCCAGACTCCTTTTGCTAGAGTGAGGTTAGGGGGTGTCTGTTGGTAGAAACTGATTACATTCAGTATGTGGGCATCTTTCATTCAAAATGGACATCACTGTAGTTGAATAGGCAGGAAAGCTTTTAGAAGTGCATAATTTGTCTTAATCTCGTGGTTTCTAAAAGAGAGTCGGCGAGAGATGTTTGGATTTTTGTATGTTAGCATCGACTCTTTTTCAGTTCAGATCCTTAAGTTTCCCAGAGCTTAAATAGAGATCCCTTTAAAAAAAAAAAAAAAAGGCAGAAGCCAGAAGAATTTGTCTAGTTAAAGTCGACCTCCTTTTAAGAAGTGCTTCATCATTCTACTCCACCTCTCCGTGATGTTGCTCTGCAGCTCTCTGTAGGTTAGGGGTCTGGGTTGCTAGCAGAATGCTCATTTTTATGAGCTGAGTACAGTTCATCGACAGACATAGATCAATATAGGTCTTTCTTTCCTGTGCATTCCAAAATGCCATCCAAAGAATCTTGGTCAGGGAGGAAAACGAATAGACCTGCAGTTCACAAATCAAAACGAGAGAACCGCCAGCAAGATGTGTTGATAGCAGCTTTGGGAATGAAACTGGGTTCTCAAAAGTCATCTGTGACAATCTGGCAACCTCTTAAACTTTTTGCTTATTCGCAGTTGACATCCCTCGTTAGAAGAGCAACTCTGAAAGAAAATGAGCAGATTCCGAAATATGAAAAGGTTCATAATTTCAAGGTAAGAATGTCTTCATTTTTTTAACCCCTTCTTAGAAAGAAAAAGTGTGTTATTAGCAGAAAGATTCAGTATGCAAGGGAGAGTTACTTCTGTAATTTTAAGAACAATAAAAATGCTTATGTTATTTATGAGATTAAGATGCTTTTAGGCTTATTTTATTCCCAGAACAGGTAAGAAGTTAAGAGAAATCCAAGCCCATTTTCTGTAATATCTCTTTGGGAATTTCATCTGATCAATGCAAATTTACTAAGTGTTCCTACTGAAATAAAGAAAACTGACACTTCATTATGATGCCAGATTAATTTTTATTTGGGATGCAAATGTGTCAAAAGACCTTTGTTGATCCTTGATTAGAGGATTAGATCTTAGCTCAGTTCAGTTCTGCTAAATAGCCTTGGATGTGAGAAGCATGTGCTCTTGCATCTGGATTGAGCAGATGGTCTGCATTTCCCTTCCTTTCTGGCTTTTCTCCTGTGTTAATGAATTGACCATGATGAAAGGAGTAGGATTTACCCTGGGACTATTGAAGCACTGACACTAACAGCTACTCTTCATTTTTTGCATATTTTTCTTACACTTTCATGTAGCTTTTAATTACTGTTTAATGTGTTTTATCAACTGTACTCCAGGTATTTATCTTTCCATCAAGATGATATGTAGGTGGGTTGATGCAAAGTGTATGTCAGTGCAGTATGTACTGATAACAGGATGCCTGCCCTGCAAAGTCTTAGAAGCTTCCTTCAGTACCATTCAGCTAATGTGTAGCACTCGATCTGTGCATGGCACACAGACCCAGGGCCATCTCCTAGTTATGTGCACTGGGGTTTTACAGGGTTACATCCCAGAAGTCACGCAACTTGGCTCCAAGTGCTTGCAGTATTCATCCTTTCAGCTCAAACTAAACATCTTTTAGCCTTTAGGGGGAAACTAGACCACAGAAGTGTGTAACATGAAAGGATATTTTCGTCTTCCAAACTTGCTTTCCAACTGGTATCTTAAAACTTACATTTCATTTATTTAGATGTCAGTTAAAAATTCCAAATGTGCTGCAGTCATAGTGAAAAAAATTGCTTATTGTGGAATCAGGACTTCTTTTCATAAAGAATATAATCATTAAGTAGGCTTTCCAAATATATGAAATGAATTACATTCACATCAAATATCTGATAAAGGCATGATATGCAAGATATATTGAGTTCATTCCTAATAGGTAGAGACAAGTATATGGAATGCTCAAGCACTCTGAATATTTCAAAGCTACTGAGCGCAGCTCAGTTTTAGTTAATGCACACATCCCTCTGATCTGGTAAATACCTTTTACTTAAAATGAAGCAGGAGGTCAGTGAACTTAATACCTGATTCAAAATGCAGCAATGTTGCTTTTTTTATCTAAGGTAGTCTTTTCATGTGAACCTGATCATGCTCTGCCTCAGTTTCCTTATGCATGGAATAGGGTTAACGGAACAAGCTGATTTCACAAGCTTTTTATCAGCAAAGTAACAGCCCCCCAAGACTATAAAGCCTATTGTAGATAAGAATTTGTACAAACGCTGCACCTCAATTATTGTCATCTGATTTATAAGAGCTGTTATTTCTTCACTGTAGTGAAATGGTTAATGATTTGGAGCATGTGCTCCAAGGTACACACACTAATCTGCTATGCAGTAAAAGAATGACCTATCATGGTTGCCATTTTGGTGTTCAATCGTATTTATTATAATTCCTTCTATCAGTTTTATTAAATACCCTAGAGTATGTCTGGTTGGGAATTTGCTGGGTTTTATTTTGCCATCCTCTGAAATAGCATATCCTCAAGGTATTTTGGTTGTCTGTTCCAGGTATTTCTAAGTTTTAACTTAAAACCTGACACTAATGGGCAAATGCTGTAAAGCCAGAAAGTGCTGACTGTGGAATGAGCTGGGCCTCCTATCCTGGGACTAAGACTGCTCTTGGAGATAGTTTTTTTTTTCTTTTAAAGAAACAAACCTATAAAGAGGATAAGGTTTCCTTCTCCCCTAACGCTGATAAATTAAAACCAGCTTGAACAGATCTAATCTCTATAGATCCTTCCAACTCTAAATTCTATAATCCTGTAAGGTTTTTCTATTCAGAAAAAAACCTACGTCAGGGAATGATTTTTTTAGAGCCACTAACAAGGTCGACAGCTTCAGACTTTTATCCTCTTCCATTAAATGTGTATTTTGTCATTGAAAACATATTCCTTGACTTTCTTTAAAGAAAAAAATTTAAAGGGAAAAATTCATACTAAAGCTCTCCAAAGATCCCATGATCAAATTCAGGCTCTAAAAACAGCAGCAAAACTCTCCCACATGCATGCTCACTGCCAAAGACCCTGCTTCGAGTATGGATGAATTGTTGTAAAAAAAAAAACAAAAACCAACCCTGACCAATTTCTTGTGGGCATTCACCCCCGTGGTCTGCCATTGACGCGTTTCCCTTTAGGAATGTGTTCTGCCTACCCAAAGGCCCTTGCAGCTTCATTTCAATGTGGTATTTCTCTTTGCTTCTTATAGTCTCCTCTTATGTAATATTGCTGTGAGTTGAACAGCTGCCAAGCCTCTTTTCAGGGGCAGAAGCCAAGGATGGCTTACATCCTTGGTGCAATCACTTACCCAGGTGAAAACCATCATGTTAATTATTTAATTGAATTTAATATTTAAAAACCAACATGCCTCACTCTGAATTCTGTTCTGATAGGAGGGAAGGTTTTAAGTTTCATTTCATGTGTATACAGAGATAAAGAGGCAGCCCTGGAGAGGAGAGAGACTCACACATAAGAGACACTAAATAAATGTTGATTGATCGATGGAAATCTGGGCAGTATAAATATTTCTTTAAAGGATAGTAAGCAATAGTACTGGAGGTGAAGCCAGGAGACTTGTGCCAGTTGTGTGACCTTGGGCAAGTTACTGTTCCTCTGAGGATCAGTCTCTTCATTCGTGAAATAGGTATAACAGTATTGGCATTCTTTACCTGAAAGTCTTGTTACAAAGGAAGCCTTTTACAAAGTATAAAGCACCATACAGATGTGAGCCATTATTCATTATCCTACTGATTTTTCTTGTTGGAGGGAGTGTCCATGCTCCTTAGATGTATCTGAGTATTTGATTTTTGAAAAAGTTACTATTATAAATAATATACTATTAAAAAGACCTATTTAATTTTTCTGGACTCAGTTTTCTTTTACAATTATTACCTTAAATTTATTATTCCTTATCATGAATCACAAAATCCCTTTTAATCAGGGCCACGTTGGTATGAGGTAGTAGACGGAGTGCTGAATTTAGAGTTGGAGGAAGCTGATTCCTAATCCCTGTCTGCCCCTTATTTTCTGTGTGACCTTCCACAAATCACCAAACCTCTCTGGGCCTGTTTGCTCATCTGTAAAAAGAGGAGGTCAAATCAGATGCTTTCTAAGGTCCTGCCATCGCAAAATTTATGATCCTAAGGCCTTGAGAGATGGAAAAGTCTTTTTATAAGAAATAAGAGAAGCCAAATTGAACCTTAAATTTGGTTGTAAAATTACATCCATATGTCTCCATTTGGGGATGAAATTTTTGGCACTGCTTTATTTTGGAAAGGGAGGTGGAGGGAGAAATGTCAAGATGTCAATGAAGTGAACAGGCAATTATGAAGTGCCTACTACGTGCCTGATAGTATGCTAAGGACTGGATACTGAATTAGAGATGTTCATAAACTACTGAGAACCCTGGCATGTCTTTTTGTGATGATAAAGAATTGGAAATGGAAGGAATGCCCATCTTGGGAAATGGCTAAACAAATCGTGTTATATGAATGTGATGAAATACTCTTGTGCTGTAAGGAATAATAAAGGGGATTATTTCAGACAAAGCTGGAAAGACTGGTATGAACTGATGCAGAGCGAAGGAAGCAGAACCAGAAAAACAATTTATAAAGTAATAGTAATTTTATAATCAACTCTGAAGGAGTAACTCTAAGCAATATAATGACCTACCACAATTGCAAAGGACTCAGGATGAAGCTTGATATCCACCTCCAGGTAGAGAACTCATAACTCAGAGTACGGAGGGAAACATACCTTTTGTTTTTCATGTCTACACATATTTGTAAGGGCAGCTAGGCAGGTCAGTGGATAGAGTGCCAAGCCTGAAGTCAGGAAGATGAGTCCTCCTGAGTTCAAATCTGGATTCAGATGTTTACTAGCTATGTGATCCTGGGCAAGTCACTTGATCCTGTGTGCCTCAGTTTCCTCTTCTGTAAAATGAGCTGGAGAAAGAAATGGCAAATCACTCCATTATCTTTGCCAAGAAAACCTCAAAGGGGGTCACAAAGAGTTGAACATAACTGAATGACTGAACATCAAACGTTTGTAACGGGTCTTATCTTTCTTGCCTTCTCAATAGATGGAGGAAGGGGAGGAGGGAAAGAAAGAAATGGAGACTGAAAATAAAAACTGAATTTAAAGAAAAGAACCCTGGCCTGATGATGGAGAACAGGGAAAGTTCTTGGTTGTTTTCTTCCTTTCAATGACTAAAAAATGTTATTTAAAGGCTGTTGCAGCTTTCTGTATCCTAAACTATTATGAAATCCTCTGGAAGGATTTCTTTCTTTAATGACCCATGTTAACACCTTAAGGGTTTCTCTTCATATCCTGTATTTACTTACATGTCCCTTAATTCAGACGATCCTGAAAAATAACCACAGTAGAACATACATATTATAGTAACAGAAATGCAACAATAGTCAAGCATTATATTTGCACATTTGGTAACCATGAGGTTTACATGAGAAATTTAGCCCCCAAAAGTCTTTAAATCATTTTTATATGAGAAAGTAGTTTTGAAGACAAAATGTTCAACTTTTTCATTTTTTTTCCCACAGAGAGGGCATAGGTTTCATCTTTAGTTTATCATTAAGTGGTCGGCTCTTAGATTGTTTGAAGAACGATTTTCACATTTACAGGATACAGATCTAAAATATAACACATCTGGGACAGAACTTCGTAATATGAGAATTTCTGTCCGTTGCATGGATAGTTTAGTTGAGAATGTCCTTACCCAGGATTCGGTGCTCTATTCAAATTTGTTTCATTTTGGCCTTAGTTTCTGAATGTTCAGAATATGGTTATAATTATAACAAGCAAACAACTTGTTCAAGCTACTAATAAAAGTGAGTTTAGGCCTCACTTTGTGTACTTTAATCATTACGGCTTCTAAATAATCCTTGAAGCATCTGGCTGGTTGGTGATAGAGATGAGTGAAGCAACTGACGATGCAGTTGAAGGATGAGGGCTCTTGAATATTCATTCAACTTAATAATTGAAACCTATTAGTTATTATACCAATAGAAGCAGTGATCTTAAGAGACTCAACATCTAATCTTAAATATGGATTGTTAAACTAAAGAAAGCAATATAGAAAGTCTGAAATTAAAAATATTTTAGAAAATACCTGATATCTAATGGGCTGGAGAGTAGAATGTAAGGTCCTTGAAGGCAGGGTCTCTTGTTTTTAGTCTATATCCCTAGCATCTAGTGCTTTGAACAGAGCAGTCATTTAAATAAAAGTTTATTGTTGAAAAATAAGATAGAATAATTTATACTGGCCTAGAGCCATAACAATCGATCAATAAATCCAGACCAACATACTGCTGTGCTATTAGATAAAAAGAATCCGTTTCCTTATCTGCCACATGAGGGACTTGGACTAGTCTAGGAATTCTTAACCTATTTTTACATCATGGACCCCTCAAGTCATCTGGTAAAGTCTATGGTTAATGTTCTTGCATCAAAGAAAATACATAGGATAATAAAGGAACCCAATCATATTGAAATAAAGTTACAAAAATATTATAAAACACAGGATCACAGACCAAAGATTAACAAACTCTGGACTAGATATGGTTCCTTCCAACTCCAGCATTCTGGAATCCTAATAATGTATGCATAGAATTTATTGATATAATTATTCTGTTTAGTGAAACAGAAAGAGTAACAGCTAACTAGCCCTGAGTAAGAGCTAAAATAGTTTGGAAATTGAGGTGTGTCCACTTAAAGTCAGAAGAAGGCCTCTTGTCACCCTTCTTTACATCCCTTCCAGTTGTGGGAATAGTATCCTCCTCAAGGCAGTCACTCTATCAGTATTTGTTCAGTAAATGACAATCTCACAAAAATGAATATCCTATGTTTTTGTCAGACTGTGGAAGGCAACAACTGAGGAAACTTGCCATGATACCAGGAGATTTTGCTGCCAACTGGAGTTTACTGGTTCCTGATATTTTCTTTTTCTTTTAATTCATGAACCTCCATTAGCAATCAATGTTTGTTGATTGATAAAAATATAATTTCAAATATGCATCGTTAATACTTTTACTGGATTTTGAGGCAGCTAGGTAGCACTAGGGCAACTAGGCGGTGCAGTGGATAGAATTCTGGTCCTGTAGTTGGAAAGACCTGAGTTCAAATTTGGCCTCAGACACTTGCCAGCTGTGTGACCCTGGGCAAGTCACTTAACCCTGTTTGTCTGTTTCCTCATCTGTAAAAGGAGCTATCTTTGCCAAGAAAACCCCAAAAGGGATCACGAAGAGTCAGATGTAACAGAAAACAATTTAAAACCAGACAAAGGTGGCACCATAGAGTGCTAGACCCTTTGTCAGCAGGCCCATGCTTCAGATCTGGCCTGTCACTTATTGGTTGTATGACCCAGGGGTGAGTCACTGAACAACCTTCTGCCTCAGTTTCTTCAACTGTAAAATGGGAATAATGATGATATCTGCTTCCTGAGGCTGTTATAAAGATCAGAGAAATTATTTGTAAAGTGCTTGCAAACTTTAGAGTGTTACAAAATGTTGTTACTATTATTTTTATTAGTCACAAAAGTGTCTTTTTAAAAGATACGTATCTGGTATTTCATTTATTCAGCTATATTGGCCTATTTATGGATTCAAATACAGATTTTGAAGCTCCTTGCAATAATATCAAGTCCTTCCCTCTACTCCCAGGATGGGAATCACTGCTCTGGGCGCTAGGTCATTGTTGTTTGGCATTCAGGGTGTCCTGCTCTGTGAGCTATTTCTGTGATCATGTTGTCCATGGAGTTTTCTTGGCAAAGATACTGGAGTGGTTTGTCATTGCCTTCTCCCATGGATTTAGGCAGACAGAGGTTAAGTGACTTGCCCAGGATCACACAGCTAATAGGTATCTGAGACTGCATTTGAACTCAGGTCTTTCTGACTGCAGGCCTAGCTCTCTATTCCCTGAAACACCTCACTGCCTCATTGGTCATTAGGGCGTACCTGTACTCTTATGATGAATTTATACCAGATTCATATTTTGAGGGGGAAGGTGAGAAGGAAAAGAGAAAGCCTAGACCTGTGATTTCGTTATATAGGAAGCCTGTCCCACTCATGTAGATAAAATCAGTTGCTCTGCAGCTTGTAGCCTTAAGAGATTTCCCAAGAACACTGAGAAATTGTGACTTTCCTGCAGTCACGTAGCTGGTATGTGTCAGATATGGCAGAACCTGAACCCAGATCCTCCTGATTCCCAAAGCCAGCCAAACTGTACCAGGCCAGGCTTCCTCTTATCAGATTCCTGTGAGATTTAAAAACAAAATCAGACCCTCTCTAATATCATTACTCTTTATATAATTCTCTAGGCCTCCATGTAGATTCTGATGCTTGCCTAGGGAATCAGGTCACTGGTTAGCTCTGATTATGATAATTCCAGTGTCCAGTGACTGAATTCTTTTTGAATTTTCGCTCTAATTTAAAAGCAGACAAATGCAGTAAGACAGTTTGGAAACAACAGGCCATAAAATCTTCCTAATCTTCAGTTATTGAGCCAACTCACCAGTGTCTCTCCTAGAAACTGACATGTAAATACCTTTCTACATCAGATTTAAATAGCAAACGTCTATCCAAATATGAGATTGAACTAAGTTCTAAATAAGGAAGCATTTAAATCAAACCAACATATTAAATGTAAGTCAGCTACAAGTAAGTGACAGTAGAAGGAACATAAATAAACTCAGAACTCCCTGAGCCCTGTGCAGTGTCAGAGCCGGGCACCAGAGAAGTCTGACAGAGGAAGGTGGGGAGGGTGTGGGACTGAGGTCCCTTTGAACCTTTACCTTCAATGGGCATTTAACAGAAGTACTCACCAGATGTTGTGGAAGCCAGAAATGATAACTTGTTAAGTACACAAACCTACTCTTCTACTCCCTCTTAATAATAATAACAGCTAACATTTATAAAGTGCCTACTGTGTGCCAGGTACCACACTAAATGCTTTGAAGTTATTTACGCCTCACAGCAATCCTGGAAGATGGGTATCCCTATTTTACAGATGAGAGAACTAAGGCAAACAGAAGCTAAGTGACTTGCCCAGAGTCACACAACTAGTGTCTAAGTCAGCTTTACATTCAGATCATCTTGCCCTGCACTGTATCCACTGCACTACCAGCTGGCCTCTAAATGCAGGAGGGCTGTAAGGGCTTCTCCTGTGCTTCTATGTCTCATTCCTGTGACCTTCCTTCTGTGATGGGGCCATTGTGTCTCCCTTTTCCTTTTTTCAATTTTTAGATTTATAAACTTAAGAACCGTCAAGAAAAACAAACAAAAAAAAAGGAATAAAATCTGACAAACCCCTTAGCACCTAAGAAGGCAGAAGCAGATGTATTACCGACAAAACAAAAATGCCTCGGCTTTCTGCCCCCTTCCAGTTCTGTCTGAAGTTCCGATACCTCTGAGTTCGTGTGGATAGAAGACAGATGTTTGTATGTGTGTGTGTCTATATCTATATCTACATCCATACATATCTATACATGTCTGTATCTCTCTACATATACATACATGTGAGTATATATGTGTATATATAGGTATATCCATATATCTATCTATCTATCTATATATATATATATATCTATAAACACACACACACGTTGCTCAATCATTTTTGACTCTGTGACCCTGTTTGGGGTTTTCTTGGCAAAGCTACTGGAGTAGTTTGCCATTTCGTTCTACAGATCATTTTACAGATGAGGAAACTGAGGCAAATGGAATTAAGTGACTTGCTCAGGTCACATAGCTAATAGGCATCTGAGGCCAGATTTAAACTCATACTGCAGGCCTAGTACTCTATCCACTGAACCATCTATTTGCTGTATGTATGTGTGTGTATATACACATGCATGTATACATATATGTACACATATACCTATATATACATATATATACATACCTATGTATATATAATATCTATATACACATACCTGTAAATATATATGTATATGTATGTGTTTATATCTGGGTATATACCTGTGCATATATACATATAATATACCTAGGTACATGATATATAGATAGATATGTGAATATGCAGACATGTATTTAGACTTTTTCTGCTGCTCTCCATCTAATTTAACAGGCATTTTATGAGCATTTGCTTAGTGCCAGGCTCTGTGCCTGGAACTGAAAGTGCAAAAAGAAAAAAAAATAATCCTTGTCTTTAAGGTGCATACCTTCTATTGGAGGAATCAAGATGTATAGAGATATGTATATAAAAAATACAGACACTTAATCAATTAAAAGTATTTTACTTTTCAACCCTTTCTAACGTACTATATTGACCTGAATAAACACATTTTGTATTTCTGTATCACTTTAAATATTTGCAAAGCCCTTTAACTACAGGAGCATTTCTAGGGTTACAAGTGTTATATCCCCCATTTTAAGGTAAGGAAACCAAAGCTCTAAAATATAAGGACACTTGCCCACAGTCACATGACCACTAAGTGTTAGAATCAGAATTCAGGTCACTTTTCTGAGGAGCTGAAGAACTAGTTAGTCAATTATAGCATTTCCTGAAGTTTGTGTAAGACCATTAAGATAAACAAGGGGTAGCTAGGTGGCACAGTGATGGAGTGCTGGACCTGGAGTCAGGAGGACCTGAGTTCAAATCTAATCCCAGACACCTATTAGCTGTGTGACCCTGAGCAAGTCACTTAATGCTGTTTGCCTCAGTTTCCTCATCTGTTAAATGAGGTGGAAAAGGAAATGGCAAACCACTCCAGCATCTCTGCCCCAAAAGCCCCAAATGGGGTCAGAAAGATTTGGACCCAGCTAATCAACAAAATAGTAGCAAGTTAAGATAAACTAACATGTCGATAAGTGTAAGAATGGTTTTTGTAATTCCGTATTGCCTTAATCATGGTGGAACATGTCTTCATACTCTCTGGCCCATCGGTTTCAGAGTTATATATGTCATAATTCATTCCCTGGAAACCCCTAGTGTATTGTTTTTACAAAGTTTGCCTAGACTCTGACCTTCAGTGCCTAAGATGGATGGCTCGCAATATGCATCCACGCCCAGGTTCCAAAAATGTTTTCTCCGTACAGAATTGTTTTGCTGCTATGAGTTACTGTTTCTTTAAAAAAATAAGTCGGGGGGGTAATGTGTTTTAGATTTCTTCTGTGTTGTTTTTTTTAGTACATCATCATTCTGGCACATAGTAAGTGCTTAATAAATGTTTATCGATTTGAAGTATCTGAAGAAGGAATATGTTTTCATGGTAATATTTTTTCCCCCAAAATTCTTTAGCCTGTAAGAATAGCGCAGTCCATGTTCTTGCCTTAGTTACTGTGCTGTTATAGTGTGTGGGTTTAAGCCCGGTGGAAGCCATTGGCTGAGATACTTCAGGAATGAATCGTTGGTGAGCATCTGACACTTTCTATCTGGGTGACTGTGGGAAACAATCTTTCTTAGGGGAAATCACAGCATTACAATGCAGAGAAATTTCTCCCAAATTTATTGGCCTAATCTGTGTTAACAAAGGTGATTTGTAATTTCCCTGACACTTTTCCCTATCCATCCACTTGTATTTATTGAGCATTTAGTATGTATGAGGCACTGTCCTACGTCCTATTCAGAAGATACAAAGATTTATAAGATTTAGTTGCCCAAAAAGGAAAAGAAAGCTTCCCATGAAGTAGAAGATACAATGCATATATCCATGAAGTACTAAAAACAGTATTATGAGTATAACTCAGTCAAATATTCAGAGCAATAACTAGGTCAGGGCAACCATTGTCCCAGTGTACAAAGCTTAAAGGCTTCTGAATTTACACAACACGACATTGGGAGCCCCAGCGATCCCAGTGGATGTACACACTGGTATAATCTTTGAGTAGCATGGGAACAACGGAGCTTTGCCCTTAGTGAACAAGAAAAATTGGTTCAGATAGAAAGCCACCAGATGTGGGAATGGGGTAAGCATTTCCCCCGTCCACTCTCAGCACCTTTCCCCTAGAGCGATCTTTCCAGAAGACAGTTTGTACTGTGATACAACATTCTCCAACCCCCATTCCCCAAACAGCTGAGGCCCCCTTTGCCTGGGTGCATTTTGTGGTCCTTGCCCCAGGCACAAAAATTGCTAGAAAAGCAAAATAGCCTTCACTTTTTACTCTTTTTGAGACAAGTACCACCCAGTGACCAATGTCTGCTTTCTGGCTGACAACTACTGCATAATGTTACTGAACAATCAAGTATTTACTGAATCTGTTTCTCTTAACTAACTTTATCCTCCTGAAGCACTATAAACTCAAAAGGCCCCTTTGATGAAATTAGTACCAGAAAAGGAGCCAAGTGGAAAAAGCATTACCTGTTGCCTGATCCCCTAACACAGTGGTTTCCAAAGTGCAGTGCTTGCATCTCAGGAAGCAGGCAAGATAATCCACTGGCATTTGAGAAGAAAGTATCAGACTGTATAATTATACTTATTTTTATCTCAAAAGGGGTTCCCCATCCCTAGATGTCTTCAAGCAAAGGCTGGATGACCAGTTGTCAGCTGTATTATTGTGGGGGTTCCTTTGGTATATGGACTGAAGTGGGATGACTGCTAACATTCTTTTCCAAGTCTCAAATTCTGTGAAATAAAAAAAAAGATTAAGCTTCACTAGTGGACACTGGCACCCTCACTCAGTTCATGTCAGATGGGAGCTTCACTAAGCGATGAGGTTGATAACAGAGCCTCCATATTCATTTGCTTGCAACATCTTGCAATTTGCATGTGCCCAATTAAGTGGATTTACAAAATATATCATCTAGTTTTAACCATATTAACCATCATAAACTAGATAAACAGATTCAAAAGATTCTTGTAAAGAAATGGTGGGTTGTAGATAATGCTAATGAATAGTGTAAGCACAAGTAAACAATGAAAATGTCAGAGCTGTCATTTCTACCCTCATAACAAGATCTTTATCAGTCACATTACAAGGTTAAAAAAAATGACAGTCTAACCAGATCTGATAGCAATTAGTAAAATTATTTTTATTAATAAAAAAGGTTTGAATTAACAAATAAAATACAAATTATTCTTTAAATAATTATCTATTTTGCCTCTATCTTGTCCTTTTAAAATTTCTATTTTTAGCACATTTTATAATGTACATAATGTATTTTTGTAGCTGTTCAGTCATTTCAGTTGTGTCGGACTCTTTGTGACCCCATTTGAGGTTTTCTTGGTAAAGATACTGGAGTGGTTTGCCCTCTCCTTCTCCAGCTCATTTTACAGATGAGGAAACTGAGGCAGAGGGTTAAGTGACTTGCCCTAGGTCACACAGCTATTACATGTCTGAAGCCAGATTTGAATTCAGGTCTTCCTGACTCCAGGCTTGGCACTCTATACTACTCTGTACCCACCATGCTAAGCCTGCAGATACAACTAAGAGATAAAAAACCAATCCCTGCCCTGAAGGAATTTACAATCTAATTAGGAAAGAAGGTACACAAAAGGAATTTGACAAGGACCCCCGGCTCTTCATTCAAAGCATCTGAGGGTACTGAGGAAATGTTGAATGCTAAAACTGAAGCAGTTTACATGATGATGAGATTTCTGGAGAGGAGTCTCTCCCAGGGGAAAGCCTAATGTCCCAGGAGTCCAGACCAACCAAAGCAGTTGGTGGGAAATAAATACAATAGTCAGCATGTAATTATAATTAATATATATAATATTAGTGTGCATATGTTAGTACAATATTAGTATTACCGATAGGGATGCACAATCAAATAAGTTTGGGGACCTCTAACACAGTGGTAAAGTAATTTAATTTAAGTCAATAGAACCTAGTAGAATTCTGACTTGGATTTGGGGCTGAATCTTCCTATGCTGACATTACTTTAAATTTTGTTAACATCACATCAGTTTTCCATATAGCTGCACGTACTTTTTCCCCTCATAGGTTTGATAATGACAACTGAGTTTGTCTTCCTTTCTGCCTAACATGGAAGGTATAAGGGAAACCCACAATTCAGTTATTCTCTTTCTCCTTTCCAATCCTTTTTGTATGGATAATGCTCTGCAAAGCCCTATGTGTGTCTCTTCCATGTTGCCCAACATGTTGGCACCCCCAGGAGCCAGCTCTCTAAAATAAAGAGTGATGTCTGGGATGGCATTAATGAGGCATTTGCTCCAAGTATTGTAGATGGTTGTCATAACTTCTTACCATCAGTTATTGTTCAAGTTAACTAACTCTGTCAGAATTCCTTTATTTCTTGTCACTATTCCAACATCGTTGAGGCCCCTTTGTAGACTGAATCAAGCAGAGAAAAGAGCAAGGTACAAGTAAAGTCTCATTACTTCTTCCCTACAACTACATCTAACTAACCCCAAATTGCTTACTCCCCACATCCACAGAGATTACTTTCTAAAATGGGGAGAATAGAAATTACTGAACTCTAGAGTAAGAGTTAGAAGGGCCCTTGGAGATCATGTACCCCCTCACTTTACAGCTGAGGAAACTGAACCCAAGAAGGTTAAGAGATTTGTCCAAGGTCACAGAGGCAGAAAATGAGAGCTAAGTGTTCTGACTGCAAATCTGTTGTTTCTACTGTACTACACTAGAGTCTATAGAAACATGCCCACACAGAAAGGTCCAGGAGCAGTTACCGAAAAAAAAAACCCAGGAAGCATGAGAATAGTTTAAAAAGAGCATGTTTTTTCCTTGTTTGGGGTCTCTGACCCCTGAAGATATAAAGATCTTCAAAAAATAAGTTCAGTGTATTTTCTCATAAACTGAATCCTGGTAATAAAGTCATCAGGCTTTTTTCTCTTTTCTCTTGCCTCCTTAAAGTTCTTACCAAGGCAGTGTTCTAGAGAGGGAAGGGGTCAAGGTATCTGGATTAAAATTCCCAGCTCTGCCACTAGCTAGCTGTGAAATTTTATCTTTCCAAGACTCAATTTCCTCATATATATAAAACGAGATGGTCAGACTAAGTGATCTCTGAGGTCCTTTTCCACCCTCATGACTAACTAGAGGAGCCAGGAAAAGGAGGAAAAGAGAACAAAGCAACCCCAGCAAGTCTTACATATCTGAGATGTCTCATCATTCCTTCAGCTGCTTGCTTGTTTTCTGTGTTTTGATAAGTCAATAGGGCACGGATGATGCCTTTTTTATGTGTTGTGTAAAGAGCTGTCACCAAATAATGAACAACAGTACCCTTGTTTCTGAGCATGGAGCTCAGAGGCTTGCAGTGATTTTCATTAGATCCTGTAACAATATATTGTCCTTTGTGTTCAAAGATGGGGCAGCTGTGGCAAAAAGGAAAGCAGGCTGGATTCTAAGGCAGAAGGCTCCAGTTCTTGATCCATTTCTGGTGTGTGACCTTAGACAAGTCACCTGATCTCTCACCTGTATATTAGTGATAATAACACCTCCCCTGTTTCACAAGCTTGTTGAGATGACCAAACAGCAACATGCTATGAAATCCTTTGTTAAAACTTTTTTAAAAATACATTTGGCAATATATACACACATGTAAAAATATCCTTGTCAGAGGCTTTTAAGATGGCATTTTGCTGTATTGAATAAAATATTTCATATACATACATACATGTGTGTGTATATATGTATGTGTATATACATATATATGTATACATATACTTATGTATATATACTCCTTGTGAGCCCTGTGGGCAGCTAGGTGGTGCAGTGGATAGACCTGGGGAATCATTGGGATTCAAATCCAGCCTCGTTACCTCAGTTTCCTCATGTATAAAAGGAGCTAGAGAAGGAAATGGCAAACCACACCAGTATCTTTGCCAAGAAAATCTCAAATGGGGTCACAAAGAATTGGACACAACTGAAATGACTCAACACCACCACCACTCCCTGTGAGTTGATGTAATGAAAAAGCCAATGCATTATTGGCTGTCCATGCTATACTTCCTGCTTATAAACACACAAATTGTTTTGAGGATATAGACCTTCCTGTGGGGTTCATCAATTCATATGACTTGGGCATATCATGAGTACTTGCTCCCTGCCAAAGTAATCTGCATTTGCCATGGCCACATTGCTTCCACCTGTCCTTTACCCCAGCCTGTCTGTTAACTTATTAACCCTATTTAACATTAAATGAACAAACAGATCCATCACCAATAGCTCCTCCTACCACAAACTGAAATGATGCTCATTACAGCCCAGATCTGCTGGTGGAAATTTGACAAGGCTGAATGGCTGAAGGATGCTAAACCCATTGCTACGTAACAAGTTAGCAAGAAAAATTTATCTGTAATAACTGTAGGAGGAAGGTCAAAAACTAATCAAGATGCGTTCAGAGGATCATCCATTTCAAGCTATAAATAGACCCTAGAAGTCTGTTAGTGCAAGCCCCTCATTTTATAGAGGGACCCAGAGAGATGAAGTGACTTGCCCAAAATCACCCAGCTAACAAGTGGCAGAGCTGGGATTCAAAACCAGGATTTTTTAAAAAATCAAATCCAATCTTGCCTCCATATTAAAGACTGGAGATGTAGGGATGTAGGGAAGCAAATCAGCTTCTGAATACAAATACATGTAAGCTCTGTCCTTGACTGTGTGGCCTCCGTGCACATGTACCTATTGAATAATTGGTATTTTATCCTTTCTATATTTATTTGCTATGTACCTATATCTATATTTATTTGATTTTCTGTTAGACTGTGAGATCCTTTCATTGTTTGTATCCCCAGGGCCCAGCACAGTGCCTAGAACATACTAGCAGCTTAATAAATATTTACCGATTAATTGATCTCAAAGTTGATTTCTGAAGCAAATAGTTCAATTTAGAAAAAAAAAACAGTCTTCTTAAAATCCTCAGTGTCTGTTAAATTTTGTTCTCATGGGCCTTATGGATGAAGGCTGTTTTCTGCTCACTTTCCCTTAGGTCTGTCAAAATAGTTTTAGCCAAATTTTAGATGACTCTGTATGGTCACAGGATTTAGAGTAGAGGTCATCTTATTGGACTCCTTCAATTTGTGGATGAGAAAACTGAAATCCAAAGAGCCTAAGTGACTGTAATAAATTCTCATTTTTGGTATGCAGTGGGGATGCTACCATCAATAGTAGAATATGTATTAACAATATTTTTTAATATGGTGCTATGTTTAAAAGGACCTCATAGAATGTTGGAGCTGGAAGTGACCCTGGAGACCATTTTGCACAGCTCTTTCATTTTCCATATAAGGAAACTGAGGCACAAAAAAATGAAGTCATTTGTCCAAGATCTTGAGGGTCCCCTCCCGAACAAGACCCATGACTTCATTGGTGTAGGGAGCTACCAATGCAGATTGCCTTGCTCAGCAATTTACAGTTTTAAAAGCTTACTTAAAAGCACTAAGAGATTAAGTGGCTTTCCCAAGGTCATACAACCATATTGTGTTGGAGGAGAGACTTGAGCCGAGGTTTTCTGGAATCCAAGACTAGCTCTCTTTCTATCATGTCAAGCAACTCTTTGACCCAAGGTTATATAATTAGTTCATGAAAGAGATGGGGACAAGCTAAGTATAACACCGAGACCTGAAAGTATTAGAATTGCTGACTGTTTCTCTTAGAAAAGCTAGTCATATTGACTTAGATTAATTTCATATCCTTTCCTCATTCAGTATATCAGTTTACTTTCCTATAAAGAGGGTATGGAAATTTACTACTGAACAACAAGCACATTCAAGCTTATTAAAAAGCCACTCATGTTTCAGCTAGCTCTTTATAATAGTAAATGGGAAAAGGGTGAATCTGATATAGAATGAGTCGTTTTCTTACGAACTGTTTAACTACTAACTTGATGGAATTTACAAATTCACCATCTTGACATCTTATGCTTAGTGAAAATATTCCAAATATGTGTGCATACACACATAAATGTATATGTATGTACATGTGTATATACATGCGTGCATGCACACAACCCAGTTTATACTCGAAGCTCTTTCCTGGTCATCACTGTTAAGGAATAAGGAGTATGGTACTATTAAAAATAATGTATTGGCTCTGAAGTCAAAATCTGCAATCAAACCCTGCCTCTGACACCGCCTTGGAGAACTTTGGGCAAGCTGCTTAGCATTCCTGAGACTCAGTTTTCTAATCTGTAAAATGGAGGAATTGGGATATCTATGAGATCCTTTTCAGTTCTAAATCTGTGATTCTTCTAAAGATGTTTCTCTGCATCTCCCATGAAAAAGAAAGTGATTATAGAAAACTTTCATTTATATAAAAAGTATTAAAAATTGAAATTGCAGACTCTATAATAACAGTTTAAATAAATACAGTTTTAAGTGGGAAGCATTCTTAATTGCTGGTTTTATCTTTTTTGCACATTGTTTATGATATAATATGTAGAATGAAGCCTGAGCCAAAAAGAAAAGGTTGCTATGAGAACCCTGATATTCCTGTTTTCTGATTTGGGGATTTCAAGTTTATAACTGTTTATGTTATAGCAGATTTTTATAGTGGATGTGGCTATACATGCAGAGTACTTCAAATGAGATAGGACTTGGAAATTGTTTTGCAAACCTTAAATCACTGTAATAAATGCTCCCTATTATCAGTCATTTTTATTGCTTATGTGGAAGGACCATAAGATTCATCTGTCTTTTTAGAAGAGAGAGATACTGGATCCTGTCCTGACTCCTCTCTGGTTCTATTAGGTGAAACAGATGTTGCTCCTGACAGATTTGACCTTTCCTGTGGTCAAGCTGTGACAGATAGGACCAGTGTATAAGCCACCCAGAACTTTCGGATCCTCTTGTCAGCATCTGTAACAGACAACTCTCGAGCCTAGGGCTATTAGCAGTTCTGTCTGATCATTTTGTAGGCCACTGTTTTTAGTTGTGGTGCTAGCCTTTACATAGATAACCACATAGAAGAGATACTGTCTCTTGGTCTACATCACACTAGAGAAAGGATTGTGCTTATATACCCAACTGTCTTGTCCTTTTCAGCTTTTGGGGTGTTGTGCTACAAACTTTATGTGACATTTCTCTGATGAGGAGAACTTCTTGTATTTGAATTCATCCTCAGGCTTCTCTCTCTGTGTTTTCTAAGGCTTACTGCCTTCTAGGTGTGAGGATAATTTTCATGTAGTATTTAGCAGTGTGGTAAAGATGAAAATTCTTTCCTTAAAACTACAAATCTCCTATTTATGTTGAGAAACTTAAATTCCCTTTGGAAAAGGAAAGTGGACGTGATGTCTGGCTGCTCATTCCTGCTGGTCATTATTTTGTAACTTGTAACTTGTCCTTTGTCTTTTACATTAAATAAAATATGCCAGAGGAAGGCAGAGAAGCTTTGGAAAGATGCTGGTCAAGACTCATGTCTAAACCATGACTTGCCTGTATGAAAGATAATGACCTCACTAGAAATAAAGATCACTTTGAGATGGTTACTCTTTAGCAGGATATCATAATTAAGGCATTCTCTCATCCTAGAGGAATTCTTTATTTTTCTTTACAATCCCAACAAGGAATTGCATTAATAACATGAATGGAGGAGTAAGCCTCTCAGTTCTTCCCCTTGGGCCAGTAGGCAGAGGTGGAAGGGATTTAGCAGTGGTGGTTGAGAATTTTCCATCTCCAAGGGAAACTTCAAATTTATGTTCTTCCTATATTAATACATTAATTAAATTTGAACCATTTATATATCTGGAAGTCACTAATGCAGAAGCTTTTACTATGTAGAAGGGAGCCAGAAGCCCAGAAGAAATGTTTATTTCTATGTAATTCAATTCAGTAAACATTTATCCAGCACCTACTACATGTTAGGTGTGGTGCAAAGCTCTAGAGATACAAAAAAAGGCAAAAGACAATCCCTACCCTCAAGAAGCTTATAATCTAATGGGAGAACCTACCTACAAACATATATATACACATATAAACACACGTATACATATATGTTTGTATGTAGATTCTCTGTCTCTCCATATATACAGGATAAATAGGAAATAATTAAAAGGCAAAGCACTAGAATTAAGAGATTAGGGAAGGCTTCCTGTAAAAGGGGGATTTTAGTTGAGACTTGGAAGATATATACTATAGAGTTTTATGTGCTAACATTTATATATACATTTTACTTATAGAGTAGTCCCAAAGGCCCTCACTTAGATTCTGTTTACTCATATTTTACAGTTTTAAGAACCCATGGATACCAATCCAAAACAGATTAGAAAAGGTAAATTAGAAGATGAGGAGGTGATGATGTGCCTCTGGACATAGGGAAGGTGATAGAAGTAAGATGTTACCACTAAGAGTCTGTGAGTAGACAGAAAATTTTTTAAAGAAGTAGACAAAAGAACTCAAAGCTCAAATGAAATATGTAAAAATGCTCCATAAACTGTAAAATCATATACAAATATAAATATTTTTGTAGCAGTTTATGGTCACTCAGTGCAGGGGCAGAAAAATCCACCAAACAACCCAGTTACCTCTAGGGGTGTCCCCATATCACAGCACAATACAATACTTGAGGTCATCAAGACAACCGAGTTATCAATAAAAGTATAAATTATGCTCAGGCAACTGTTTAATAAAAGAGGGAAATGTGGCAAATTTAAAAGGAAGCACAGAAAAGCAGGGTAGCTATGAAAATGATGTCTAGTATTTATTACATAGTTTTTCAAAAAACAGTTTGAAATGGAAATTCATAGTTTTATACTGACTTCTCTTTTATGTTGTGCTGCTGTGTATATGAAAATGTTCCTTTTTTGCCTTTTAGTATTTAAGTTGAAAGTGAATAAATATAAAAAATTTTTTAAAGTAAAGTGGAAATAAATTCAGTATTCAAAAAAAGAAATGTGGAAGTATGTTTCAGAAATGCTTCCATTTAAAATGATGAGAATAGAATACAAAGTTGGAAAGTTTAATGGGAAAAGTTTCATTTTCAGGAACTGGTTCATTCTCCAATGATGCCAGATAAATAGAGATCACTAAATTATGCTTATGATACTTTTTAAGCACACAGATGAAGAAAAGGGTTTATTTGTTGGTAGGTCCTGATGAGTTCAGGGCTTGTTGCAGATGGCTGACTGTCATGTCCTTCCACTATTCCATTGCAGTATTGTGAATACCAGTGAAATCTTGTTTTTAACAATTGACCTTTGAGATGGGCAATTAGAACATACAAAATAGGATATTGTAGTCAATAGCAGTGTTAAATCAACACGAAACTGTTTGCAGGTGCTAGCTTCCTGCCCTAAGGGTCTAGGATGTTTCCAGTCTGCAAAATGAAACAATACAATCAGTATTATTCTGAGCTGGGGAACAGCTTTACTGTTGTGGTTATTTTCTGGATTTGTATATCTAATTCAACTAATTCAACGAGTTTCTTTTTTTCATTTCATTTCTAAAACAAAAATTATGTAAACAACACTAATGACAGAAAACAGCATGTACGAGACATTTGAAGATAGCACTGGGATGCAGAATGGTAGAAGTGGAATTAAGATTTCACTAGTGTGAACTCTCTTAGCTAGTGCCGGTCAATAGTCTTAGAGAGCTGTCCAAGACAACTGAGAGGTTAAAAGTAAATTGTAGGGTCAGCTACTTGGCTCTGTGAATACAGCATCAATCCTAGAGTCAGGAGGACCTGAATTCAAATATAACGAGAGACACCTATTAGTTATGTGACCCAGAGCAAGTGGAGAGAGAGAGAGAGAGAAAGTGTGTGTCAGAGACAATACTGCTTGAACCTATGGCTTCCTGGTTCCAAGGCTAGCTTTCTAGCCACTATTCTGTACTGTGTCTCATAGCATTATTATTTCAAATATTTCAAATGAAAAAGAAATCATTTCCAGGTCTTGGTGAACACTTGCTGTTTTATGTGTTTGCCACTTTGTCCTTTAATGGGCTTAGTGGTTTTCTTTTTCATCTCTGATTTTGATGATACAGAAAAGAAAGAGACTTCCTAATTTGGAGCTAGCATTCAGTTGTTTGAATTAGTTCTCATTTAAGAAAAACACCAAGCCAAAAGAGATCGCAATCATTGGCATTTGCCACTACTGACAAATCAGTGTTCAGATCGCCATCAGAAAGGACGCCACTCCCCATTTGAAATCTACAATGCGTTTACAAAAAAAAAAAAAATTAGAATGTCATCTTCTCCTTCGTTGATTGAGAGAGTAGCAATACATTCATCAGTTTTAAAATATATTACTTATTTAAGAAAAAGTGCGAAGAGCAATCCAGTACAGTTACGTTCCTCTAGCACAAGGGTTGTTAACATTTTCTGTGCTGTGAGCCCCTGTGACAGTCTGGTGAATCCTAGGGACCCCTCCTCAGAATAATGTTTCCAAATGCATAAAAAACAAAAATTACAAAAGAAATCAATTATATTAAAGAAGTTATCAAAATAATTTACTAACAAATCCATGGACCTAAGATTAAGAACTCCTGCTTTTAAGATGTAGAATCATAGCATGGCTTTACCGCTGGGAATGAATGGATATGCCATTTAGTTTACTTTCCTTTCAACATCCCCCTCCCTCCATGCAAGTGTCCTGCAGAAACAGAGGTCACAATGCAGAGAAAATAATCTATTAAGAATGCAAAAAAAGAAGCAAGCAGTTTTCTGTTCCTTAAATAAACTATCTGTAGACTTCCAGGACTAGATAGCATATTGCGAGAACAGTTTCCTGGGGAGTTTAGTTACATAATCCAAAAGAGAGGGCAAAATTTTTATCACTACCAAAATGACTCTGTATGCTTTTACAAAAATGTACCCACAGTGCAAATTTTAAAAATATAATTTCCCAAAGATTGATTCCACAGGTTAATATCATGTAATCTTAAAATCAGAGAAAATAAGTTCTCCTCAGAGAGTTAGATAAACATTTCCTTAGCACTGAGAAAATTAAAAACAAAAAGCTGTCACAGGATTTCAAAGATACCATCTTCTTTATTATTGTGAAGAATAAGGTTAAAAAGCTTCCTGTAATAGTTACTGTGGCATCTCCCAATTCAGTAGATGTTTGACCTTGGGGAAGTCATTGAATGTCCCATGACCTCAGCCTACCACACTCAGCTGTGAGTTTCAAATAGGAGAGTGGATGTAAAGTACTTTATAAACCAGCCATAAAGCATTATCTGACTTTCAACTATCACTCTTCTCTCTTTCTAGCTAGGGCTGGCAGGTGGTTCTTTGGGTCAGTGGTCCTATAACAATGTTAATCATGAAATTCTGCCACAAAACAAAACAGACAAAAACCCTGTGTGAGTGGATGACATCCACCTAAGTGGCAGAGATAGATCTTGAGTAATCCCTAGGAGCCTCTTCAAGATTCCACAATCACATTTATTGATCTTACCAGAGAATTTTTAATTTCTTTTTCTGTTTTGAGGGAGGAGAGAAGAAAAGAGAAGGAAGCACAAGTCAAATCAAGAAGCATTTATTAAGTGTTTACTATGTGCTGGACACTGTGCTAAGTACGGGGCATATAGATAGAAGCCAAAAGAAACCATTCTTGCCCTCAAGGAGCTTATATTCTAATGGGGAAGACGACATAAGAGAAAGCTGAAAAGCAGGCATTGGGATAGAGAAAGATGAAATAATCCCTTGACCCTCACCCCAACCGGGGACATGATAGAGAAAATCCACAAGAGTCAGGAGTGTGACCTGCAGAGGAATGAAACCACGGGTGCCCTAGGGGTCGTCCTGGAGGACCTGGAGGTTTGAGGAGCTCTCAGACCATCAGAGGCAGAGGTGGGGAACCTGTGACCTCACCTTCATACTCCTTGGATATAACCTTTTGACTGAGGCCAAGTTTTACAAAACAAATTCTTTTATGAAGAGGTTTTATGAAGGGGATTTGTTCTGTTAAGTTTGGATTCAGTCAAAGGACTGCCCTCACTTGAGGATCTAGAGGGCCACATGTGACCTTACATTCCCCAGCCCTGATCACAGGAAATAGCCTCAGGGGAGGAGGGTGCTTCCAAAGTAAGGAATCCAGAGGTAAGATAAATTTTCTGGGTGAAGAGACTTCTGTAGCATAGTAGAGAAAGTCCAGGGAGGCAGGAATGCAACCTGGATAGGAATAAAGGTAAAATTGCTAATTATATTGGAGGTATCTGAATAAGGGTACCAGACATTGTTATTCTGTACCAGAAATTACCAAAGCCAGAATCACATAGCAAGAGTAAGAGTAAATGGATAGACAGCCTGAGTTCTGCACTGGTAGCCCTATGACATTAGAATAACACAGAGGCACCCAACCCATTAGGTAGATCCTCTGTAACAAGGGTTCTTAACCTGGGGCACATGAACTTGTTTTGTTTATTTTTAATATTGTGACAACTATACTTCAATATGACTGGTTTCTTTTGTAATATCATGCATCTTACAATAAACGTTTAAAAGCATTATTCTGAAAAGGGGTCTGTAGCCTTCAGCAGACTGGGATCTGGACACTATGACTCAGGCTAAAGAGGTCTATTACACAAAAAAGATTTAGACCTTCTGGTCTATAAGGATTTCTGAGGGCATGGGGAGGAAACTTGGACAAGAGTCACAAGGTCTCCCTCCTGACTCCATGCAGGAAGCACCCATACTCATAAAATCATAGACCCCCCCCCAAATTGGTTTTATCCATTTCTGAGTTGAGATGGCTTCTGAAAAAGTTTGCTACCTAGAGACATTCCTTAAAATCCTAAAGCTAAACCATGATGCTGTGACAGGTCATGTCTGTGCTGGTAGCACGCTATTCAGTCCATTCCCAGTAGAGTGAGGTGACTACAGAGTAAGAATGCTTGTGTGCTCTTTATTTTGTGGAGGAATTTTCAAGACATCCAACAATGGTTCCTGTATTCTATCCAATCCTTTCAAAAACAGGCTAGAAACATCCTTAGTCATTCCAGAAGCTTCTGTGTTTTCCCAGGACCATGTCCTTATATCTCATCTGCAAGAAAACATAAAAGGAATTATGGACCACACAGCATTTCAAAGTCTATGCAACATTATGGAACTGATAAGTTTGTCAAATGATGCCTTGAGGCACGCGCCCAATCACAGCTTCACATGTGGAGAGAACAAAAAGGATTGTAGGTCATACATTGATCTTTCAGGCCACCCACAGTATACACATATAATGCTGTCAATATGAGTACCACTGGACGCTGACATACGTATCTTAAAAATCCATTGGTTGACTCTTTATGAGACCTGCTCAGAAAATTCAGTCTTGACTATGAATTTCATTATTTTTCACTAGGATACTTAAGTAAATATATTTATCGGGGGAAATGTCTGTACTTTTAAACCAAGTATAATTTTCAAATTTGGTGTTACTATTTATTGTCTGCTACAGAAAATATCTGTAGAATTATCACAAGCAAACCTGATATAAGAAAAATAACTAACTTCTCTAAAAATGTTCTTTTTCCTTTTAACTTCTTATGCATTTTTCTAGCCAACTTTGTTCTAGCCTTTCTTGGAAATCTTAAATTGAGTGATTTCTTTTTCCTTTTAAAAATCTTATTTTGGGGATAAGCTGGGATAAGCAGAAAAATAAATGTCCTCACGTTTTATCCTTCACTTCTCTGTCAATCAGCATTTTTCCCTTTTCTTACAAGAATTATTTTGTGCTTAGAAAGAGTTCTCCTGGTTTATACTCCTCTTTTCCATACATATAGATGTCTACTGGGATTTTTGGCATTTAGCTCTCCACCCTCCCTCAGAGTTCATTTCCTTTCCAGGCATAAGGATAAATAAATACAGTAAAACCTTCATTAACTCAAATACTTAGTGAACAAATATTCTGGTTAATCACATCCTCTGGTCAACTGAATGTTAACCCAAAACTCCATTAAAAACAAAAATCACCATTACCTATGGCGTTAAAAATCTTTCTAGAATATCAGAGCTCTCTTTCCTGTATAGTACTGTCAACTCAGTTGACCCTTTGGTGATTCAGGATCTTATTGTGCCTTCAGATTAGTCAACAAGCATTTACCGTTATCCTAAGCAGCAGTGTTCATCAAGAGCCTTGTGGCTTGAGGAGATATCAGAAGGGACTGAGTCTTTTCTGAGCCCCCAATATTTCCTGAAATGAAATTTTTTAGAAAATGGCTTTTCTGAACAAATCCTTGGCATTGAGTTGTTTTGTTGCAATGCCTCTCTTAAGCAGGATTCTGGGGAGTTGGGTTTCAGTTAATTGAGGTTTTACTGTATGCAACCATTTCTCTCAACTTTCACATGGCCTTCGTGGCTCATTTATGAACATAACTGTTTTGCCTGTGAAACAACCTCCTCATCTGTGTGTGTTTCCCTCCCCTCCCCTCCCCCTCCTCTACTCTCTTTCAGGTGCATACGTTCAGAGGTCCACACTGGTGTGAATACTGTGCCAACTTTATGTGGGGTCTCATTGCTCAGGGAGTGAAATGTGCAGGTACCACCTCTCCACTCTTTTCTTCAACAAATAACACTGCTGTTCATTAATAAACATGTATGGTGAGCCAGGCACTCAGGCTCCCACGCTGGGAAGGATGGGCTCAAGGGAGCATCTTCCTTTTCACACATCATAGGGCTTAGACAGCATGGCTTAGGGAGTAAGATGGTGGCCTGACTTCCCAAGGCTAAGAATTCTAATCCTAGCTCTGATACTGACATACTGTGGTATGTGATTTCAGTTATCTTTTCTTTGACTTTGTCTCCTCTTATATAAAGTGGGGGTGGTAGTACTGACCTACTGCTTCCTTTAGAGAGTTATGGCCTTCACAAAAAACAATCATAAACCACTTTTCTAACCTCAAGTATTATATATGTTTTTGACTAATAATGAGTGTCAATATATTCTTGCATTCAGATGCTGGATTATTAAATGGAAGGACAGTCATCTTGTTTAGAAAAAGATATGAAACTAGTTGAAAGCAAAGTGGCTATATTTAAGATGTTCCTTTGATGTTCAAGTAACTAAATTTATAAAAAATGATGTCAAAAAAGGCAATGTACAGAGAGCTATGTTTGTTGCCTTGGCAACTGAATTTTAAAGGTAACTTGTTAAGCTGATTTTTTTTTCCCCACTAAGGCATTGTGAAATCAGATATAAACCTTTATTTTTTTACAAAAAAAAAATTATGTGTATTTGTCAAAGACGATTATTTGGTTTGTCAAAAAACCTTTAAATGAAAATGCTGAAAAAAGCATTCAATCCTTAATATTTTCTTTGTAACATTTTTAACTCTTGTGTACTATTTGTGAATTATAGTGCTGCTATAATTTTAAGATTCACTCACTAAAGAAATGGCCCATTCAGAGAGTACTTGAAACACTTTTGTGACATGAGATAAAGTCGTTATTCAAATCACATGAAATTCATCTCTATAGAACTACTGTACTCTAAACTGGGCCTTTATTGAAACCAATCTGAATTCCGGCACAGACTTTTTTTCATTTTCTAAAAATGAACATTTCATTTTTATTTATAATATTTAGTTATAGAGATTTCTTTATGTTACCTGAAAATATAAAAGTGAAAAATTACTTCCTACATGTGCTTTAAAGTATGTTTATTTATTCTAAAGTAGCGCAAGATGACAAAAAGCAAAGAAAATTAATAAACTTTAACTTAGACCACGCTGAACAGTTCATCATTCTGAATATCCCTCTTTCTTTTGTGTCATGGCTTTGAAATCTCAAATATAAATGTAACTTTCTGGATGGTATCATTGCCAAAAATACCCAGTAAGTTCTGGGGTCTAACATTTTCTTATTTGTATAAATATATATATTTGTATAAAATATAATTATATTTTTATTTTACCAAGAAGTTAAGCTATATATTTCTAAAGTCTTAGTTCACTTTAGTGAATGCTGAAAACCACAATTTTCTGAATCCTTATGCAACATGTGACTAGGAGTTAGGAGATGGTGGGTTCACTGTCTCTGCCAGGATCCACTTGTGCGTAGTGGGCAAGTCATTTAACAGTCCTCCCTGGGTCTCAGTTTAGAAATCTGTGAGAAGGCAAGGTTGTAGTAAATGTTCTCCAAGGCCCTTTCCAGCTTTAATATCCTGTGAAGTAAACTTCTACAATTATATAACCTCCATAAACTACTCAAGGACTACCTTAAGGCAAGGCCAATAGTGAGAAATTTACAGATGTTGACCATGAACTATATGAAGGTTTTTGTCAAAGAAGGATGAAAATCGGATTTCTGTCTATCCTCTTTCTCTCTAAAAAGATACCAGGAGGACTATTTACGAGTCAGTTTACTCCGAGTGAAGAAAAAAATATCACCTTAACTCTTTGAATTGGAATTCCTCTTATCAAGGAAGAGTCTCTTCTCCAATAACCTCTGAAGTTGGCATCAGGCTACAATAGTGCCTTTAAAATGAGCAGGGACAAATGAGGGATAGGATTCTCACACTGTCTAAATTGCTATTTCAAATGGCATAAAGGCGCAGAGTAAAAGGAATGAATGAACTAGAAGGTGAAGTCTCATAAAAATGTTCACCTGCTTTATAACATGTCCTTGCAGCATCATTTCCTGGTATTGCCTGTATGATCCGAACCTCATTAACTTGAATCATAAGAGCAAATCAACCTTTAAAAAGAAGAATCAGACTCAGAATCCGTTCACAGTTTTCCATGACAACTGACTACATTTCCATAACAATTGTTTCTCTGTCCAGGGCAAGCCCTGCCTCCTTAGGGTACTCTGTGAAGCGCCCCTGCACGTGATCCCTGCTACCTTTCTCAAATACAGAATTGAGAGGCTAAGAGCTGAGCAAGAATTATAGGAAATAACTGCAGAGAAAGATAATAGGTCACTGTACATCAGAAGATAGAAGCATTTACGTAATTGCGATCCTTGAGACAGCTTGCCTTTGGGCTAGTTCCTTTGACCATCAAGCCAGAATAAAGTTTAGAAGGATCTGTAAAGCCCTACTTTGCCACGGGCATCAATTTAGCCTTTATTTTTGGACAGTGCCATCAGGCTAGCAAAGTTACTGTAAGCAATCAGAGCGCATAGCTAACAGTCACTTGCTCTTACCTCATAGCAGGCAAGCTGTCTACTTCAAGACTGAGGGGCAGTAGTGGGCTTGGGGCTGAGCAGCCTCTGATCAGAGCTTTTGACAAGGCAGCATGGTCGATGGAGTCAGTATGAGTCACTAAATAGCCTTTATAGAATCTGGCATTGAAAAAAATTAGTATCCTAACTTCTCCATTCCAGAATTCTCCCTTCTTCCAGCTTTCTTTAAAGCTACTAAAATGATATTGCTATGGATTATATAATTATGGCTTAGCCCTGATGTTGGTATTGTTACTGAAATATTTATCTCAGTAAAGCATATTGGCCTTTGAAAAAGTTAGAAACCTATCTCATGAGTAGGAGAGCATAAATAATTTCCTCAAATCAATATGAACTTTTTAAACCCAGGACTTGTGAAATGCAAGTTTATGCATTAAAGAAATTCACATCTGTCAGTCAGTCAGGCATTTATTAAACAAATACTATGTGCCAGGGACTCTGCGAAGGGCTGGGAAACAAAGACAAAAGACAGCCCTTACTCTCACGGAGCTCCCAGTTTAATAAAGGAGATGACATGCAAACAACTCCATGTGGCCATGGAGATTTGAAGGGGTTATTTTTCCCTTCCTGAAAAGCATATTTATCTGCCAGGACCTAGACTGAATTTCTTTTCTGCCATTGCTCCTTGATAGAAAAAAAAAAGCCAAGGGAATTAAGGAGCATGGTCATTCTTTTAAGTGAGACCCCAAGTTAACAACTGTGCCCTATCAGGTGCATGCCTTTTTCCTGAGCATCCTAATAGCAAGGGCATTTTAGCATTGACTTCTAACTTCACACACACACACACACACCCCTCTTCCTTTATTATTTTAGTCTACCCTTTTCAGGCTCTTCCCTGAAGGAAATATTTTGGTTTTTTTTTTTCTAATGATTTTGTTTTTAGGTTTTTCTAATGATAAAATTCAAACATAATATACTAGATATACTTAATGTTGAAATTTTTAAAAACGGAATCAATGTCTTTTATGTTAACTGTATTGATTCACTGTACCTAATAAGAGTTAGCCAGCATAACCTAATGGATAGTTGCTCAAAACTCTGTGTAAAATTAATCCTCATGTTGTGGAAGATAAATTTTCTCTCAAAAGTAAATTTTCTCTCAGGCTAAATAGAGCAAAAAAATCATTTCCTCAATGTTAAATATCTTTATGCTGATATATGCAGGTATATCCTCAGCTGCTACTATTTGCATAAAGCAGGCCATTAATTGACAAGCATTTATTGAGTTCCTGTTGTGCACCAGGCTCTGTTCTCAGCTCTGGAGACACTAAGACCAAAATGAAAAAATTTCTCCCCTCAAGAAGCCTATTGGAGGGGCAACCAGAAGAATTTAAAAACAAGACTTTTGTTCCCAATTATTTTTAATTTGTGGGCACAGGGCAAGATTGATATCAATTTCTTAGCTCTGTAGCGTGGGAGCAGAGTTATGTTAACACTTCATTCCACTAACAGAACAAAGTCAACATGAACTATTTTTCTCCAGGAGTTTTCTCAGCTTCTTGGATTTGAAGCATAATTCCTATTCAAGAATTCAAGGCATGGAGCATATAAAGAAGGTAGCCGGAATTGAGTGTTCCAAATAAAATTCTTTTGTCCTCCTCAATACTTTATCCTTAAAGAATAAAGCATTATTTAGATTGTGCTTTAAATACCTATTTTAATATACTTGCTCCATTTCTGTTAATTTTTTTCAATTGGAGAAGAAAAGATGTGGTTGAAGAGAAATATTATTTTTATGGTCTTACCCCTACTATTTTTAATCTAGCACTTCCCTCGGGGGGAAATAGAACCTTATACAAGTTATATGACTTTATAAATAAGTATAAAAAATAAAGTCTTATTGGCCTCCTGCCAGGCTCCAACAGCAGTTTTCTGAGAGAGCTCAGAACTGCTATATTGCTTGGTAAATGTAAAGAAATAAAAGGATGCTTTATTATAGTGACTCTGCCAGTATTTTGAGATTCTGAGGGACTTCATGCTACACCTGACAAAAATCAGGTCTTTAAAAGTGACTACAACATGCAGATATATTCAGTTTTCCAGCAATTTTCTTTTCTTTAATGGAACACAAAAAGGCCATTTAAATAAGACTTTTCCCCCCTTTTCCTTAAATATCCAAAGGTGATTGTTGTGACTTCATTTCTTTTTCATTGAGTCACAAATGAGCTTAGGAATGGCAGAAATTTAAAATAAGAGTCAATTAAGACTATTCCTATAAAAAATCCAGATGTAAGCTGGAAAATGTATATTTTGCCAAATACCAGAATATCTGGATATTTGACTGACTACATTTTTATCCAGATGTTGTGGTATAATGATGAACAGCCAACCCACATGCCATCATTCTGCCTTCTAAAGAATTTCCATTTAGAGATTCCACACAGGGATGGGACTGTAATGAAATATAACAGTATGGTAAGTTTCATCACATGCTATGTAAAAAAAAAAAAAAAAGGCTTAATAAACCAGTTATTTGTAAGCAGCTTTTAGAATTATAATTTTGAAATTTTCTTAGGACCTTAAATGAGATACTCAGACAAAATATCATAGTACATCCTTTGTTACTGTGTACCAAAGTACACAGTAATAAATGTGGGTCTAATATCTATTACTGGGTTAGAAAATATTCATGAATCAATTCAAGGACACCTGTCCCTAGAAAAACAGCTCAGACACAAACAGTCCTCTTCATATGTGGAAGATAACATTGTTGTTATTATTTTTAATAAAATCACATAACTATACCACATTATAAACTGTTGTTACAAATACTCTAGAATTTTATATAAATTATTTTTCTCATGCAAAATAACAATCCTGTAAAATAATGCAACCAGTGTTTTTACTCAGAACTCAAATTGAATTCAAATCAAACAATATCTGAGGATAGGTCTTGAAAATTAAAGAGTACTTCACATATGGAAAAAATGGTTTTACTCTCTGATGTGGTTGATTGTAAAATTCTAGTGAATATGTCGTGGATTACAAAGCTCTACAAACACAGGATGTGCCAAAAACCTTAGGATACTTTTAAGTTATTAAAGCTTAAAACTTAGTTTATTTTTTCACTTAAAATATTGATTACCTTGTATGATACACAGAGACCCCAAAATTACCTTACATGAGAAAAATTACTAAAAAGGGAAAAAAAATTTCAGGGAAAACAGCAATAGTTTGATTAGATATTTCGTCATTAACTGTAGTAAGTCATTGGGGAAGACCACTTGGGTGTTATTTTTTAGGTTGGGTTGGATTTTGCTCCATGGAAAAATGGGGAAACATTTGTCTTATCTAGTAAGGACCTTACAAAGATATTTGGTTGGTAAGTTCTTAGAGCATTTCTTTGATCAGATAAATAATTTATGCAAAGAAGATTCAGATTGGGCTCTGGTACTGTAGAATCATTCAGATAAATCACCAGCTAATGTGTTTCCATGGTGGTAATGCAGTGGAATCTTGGACACTAAATCTACTGCTCATTCATTTACAAACTAGTGGGCCCAGAGAGACAGGTCCTTTGCTTTCCACTGCATTGTGACAAAGCAATAGAGAGAGAGACAGACAGACAGAGAGAGACAGACAGAGAGGGAGAGATAAATATTTGGTGAATCCAGTTCAACAAGTATTTTTTAGGTAACTCTCATGTTTGAGTCTCTGTGCTAAATGCCAGGGACACAGAGGATTAAAAAAAATAGCCCCATCCCTTCTGTCAAGGAGTTTATAGCCTAAGGGGGTGGTGGGATGTGATGTACCCAGCTAAGTATGATATGAGACAGAATGTGGTAAGTACAAAGGAGAGGTCAGAAAAATATCCATAAGAAATTTAAGGAGAGATCACTTTCAGCTGGTGATAGTGAAGAAGGCTACATGGAGAAATAAGAGTTGAACCTTAAAAGAAGAGTAGGAGTTCATCAGACAGTGATATGGAGGCACTCTCTCCTAGGTATCAGAGATAGGACTGCATGGAGATAGAAGGCAGGTTAAGATTTTTTTTGAATAGTGAAAGTCTAGATTTGCTGAAAAGTAGAATCCACAAAAGAGGCACAAGTGATTAAGTCTGGGAAGGTAGGTTGAAGGCAACTTGCATAGAACCTTAAATGCCAGGGTGAGGAATTTCTGTTTGCCCAGAATCAGTATTTGAATGGACCTCAGAAGTCATCTAATCTAACCCAATCTGAATGTCTACAATCAATCCCTATAAGTAGTTGGGGGTCTCCAGCGATGGGGAACCTACTAAACCCAAAAGCGGTACATTCTGTTTTTGATTACCTCTAATTATTGGGAAGTATCCCTCCCCCAAACCCTGCTCCTGTCTCATCAAACTGAAATCTGCCACAATAGCTTCGACCTATTGCTTCTATTCTGAATCCAAAAGTAAGTCTAAGCCCTCTGTACTACAGGCAATGGAGGGCTACTTGAGTCTTTATCATTTTTACTTAACTTGGGATATGCATACATACTTAGCTGTGTAACTTTCAAAAATAATTTATCATCTACTTTATTATTTCTAAACCCAGAAACATGCTACAGCCATACAGAGTGTTCAATTCTGGGTCTTGGTCGGTTGACCACTACGAAATAGAGTGTAGTTGATCAAGTCAACCAAAAGTTATGCTCCAAAGTAATCTATAATGTTTTTGCTCCAGAGTACATGGGTTCAGCTCCAGCTGGGTTCACAAAAGGCCAACTCTTAGATTTTCATTTGGTTAATAATATTAAGAGATTGCATGTAAAGATTTGTTGTTACTGAACATCTTCCAGTTGGGACTTTATTGTTCTTAACATACTTTGGCTAATGTTATGAAAGCAGATCTTTTTTATTTTATTCTTGTCAAGCCCTCTAGGGAAAAAAACAGCCCTAAAATTTCATTATACTTCTCTTGAAATAGAGAAACAAAAGTATCTCAGAAATATTTTTGTATTTTTCCATTTGTATTGTATCTAGAAAATATTTGGATCCTGTGAACTGAAGAGTTAGGAATACATTTAAATCACATACTTAATTCATAGAGGTGAAACTATCAAATGATTATAGTAATCCTGATCATTGGTACTGATTGTCTACAGGCTAAAAAATGGTAAAAGGTAAAAAGATTAAAAAATAAATTACTTGTATAAGTTTGTAACTTTAGGTGAATATAGCATTTAAACATAATTAAGATTTTCAGTGATTTGAAAAACATGAGTATACATTGGGAAAAATATTCTTTCTTCTTACTCTGATGCAGTGGAACTACATTGCTACAAATGAGTACAAGAGAGGAGTTACCTTTAGCTAATTTGTTTAGAAAACTCTGGAAGCAATCAGGTCAGAAATATTCACTCAGGAATGAGTTCTTTCCATTTTTTTTTCTTTTCTAGATTGTGGTTTAAATGTTCATAAGCAGTGTTCCAAGATGGTCCCCAATGACTGTAAACCAGACCTGAAGCATGTCAAAAAAGTGTATAGCTGTGACCTTACAACACTAGTAAAAGCTCATATCACTAAAAGGCCAATGGTGGTCGACATGTGCATTCGAGAAATTGAATCTAGAGGTGAGATGTTCTTTCATGGCTTTCTTCCTTACCTGTTCTAGATTACCAGGAGTTTGCCTGAATTTGAATCCCAATAATTTTATGGATACCCTCTTGTTCTTTAAAGCTACTTCTTCTGATTTTCACCTTTTCTCAAGGAGTGGGGGAAAGAGTAGGGAATAAAGAGAGTTATCCTATAATCTACATATCAAATGATCCATAAACCTGAAATGAATTACCCTGACCATTACTTCAAAAGGTGCACTCCAAGGTATAATTGAAAAACTATGAGAAGATTTGCTTAGAAAATAGATTTAAATATCCTATTTCCAGTCTGCAAAAGTCAACTTTAAATTTACTTCCACAAACATTTAATTGCTTATTGTGAAGGCATTTGCTACATGGTGAACTTGTCAATATCTGTACAGTTTTCAAAGGTCATAGACATCTTGGGCATGAAGAGGATAAGGAAATATGCTCAATCAACATAATATCAGCCAAGAATTAGATCTGCACCCTAATTCTCTCCCTCTGGGGACTACACCAACCTATAAATGCCATGGTTCTCTGAATACAGCTAATCTCAATGTTCTTTTTATTTTTTAAGTTATTTTATAATTGGGCTGTTACTGTTATTTCCCTTAAGGCTTACCATATTTGATCTAATTTTAAAAAGTGATTGTGAACTAAATATGAGATCTCAGTTGACAGTAGGTCAGTGTTAAAGGATGAGATAAAGCAGTTTTACTTTTAGAATTAAAAATATGGCTAAGTTTCTAATGCTCATCTCTATGAGCAAATCTTTTTGGTATTTTACTTACCCCTCATAGAAGTAAGAAAAGAAACTAGAATTCAGAGGAAAAGTGTTAATTATAACTATTTCATTTGACTCACATGTTTTTTATTTATAGGTCTTAACTCTGAAGGACTCTACAGAGTCTCAGGATTTAGTGACCTTATCGAAGATGTAAAAATGGCATTTGACAGAGGTATGTTCTCCAGCCTACTTGCTAAGAGCAAGGCTCTTTTTTAAATACAAAGTTTTCATTGTTGCTTTTTGGTTTTAAGTACCTGTTATTTTGCCCAGTCTCCACCCCTATTTATGACCCCATTCTTCCTTATAAGAAAAGCATTTACATGAAACCAACCAACACAGTGACTACATGTCTGATTTCCACATTTATGATCCACCACCTCTTTGCTGAAAAAAAAAAAAGGGAGTTATGGTTAATGATCATTTCTTCAGCATCAAGATTCCCCATTACAACTCATCAGAGTTCAATTACCTCTTGTGTTGCTATCAGTCACATTTTTGTACTCCATATGTCTTTGTTCCCTTGGTTCTTCCTGCATCGCTGCATTGCTGTGCACAGGTCTTCCAGCATCTCTCTGAATTCTTCATATTCCTCATTCCGTTGCATTCATATGACAGAGGCTGTTCAGCCATTCCCCAGGCATTGGGCAGCCAGTTTTGTTTCCAGCTTGTTTGCTTTTGTTATTCTTGGATTTGTTATTGTTTGTAGTTGTCACCAAGAATAACAGCAAGATTCTTGATGTATCAAGCATTATTATAGCTTTTTATATTATTTATATTATTATAGTCATGCATTTTATGTAGCTGATTTATCTTTTGAAAGTGACTTTGACAGTACTTCCAATGAAGAATCGTAACGATTGCTACTCATTTCTTGAGCGGTTCGACATACAAACTGCCAGATCTAAGAGTGGGTCAGGGGGTTATAAGATTCAGCAAAGCTGTCCAGACCAGGGTTGAGCCAAAACTAAATGCCATTTCCTCCAAAATAGACCCAGAGCAAGGACACTGCCAGAAACAAAAAAGGAAAAGGGAAAAAAGGACATTTAAGCTGGTGCTAATCTCCGATTTCCCTGGTGCAAATCTGCCAGCCCATTTCTGCTTGTGTTATCTGAGCTTCCCTTGCACCAGGGTCAGCATCTTAGTAAATATTAATTAAAAGGGATGAGAAAGAAGCCTTTGAGTCACACATGCTGTACTGGGGAACTGAGGAGAATGTGAGCGAGAGGGCATGGAAACTGTCTGTATTCAGGGCAGGCTCTCCCACTAGAAGAGTGGGCAAGCAAAGGGGAAACTCAATAGGATTTATTTTTACAAAAATGTAAATTAAGATATCTTCATGTTTTTTCAGTGTGATATTTGCCTTAAATACTGGAATAGAGTGGTGCTGGGGAGGAAAAGCAGCCTTGAAGTTAGAACTTTAGAGTGACGGGACAAAAAATAAGTGATCTTTTTCAAGAGTCTGTTTTGTCATTCTAGTTCTCTTTCTCTCCCCATGCTTCCTTCTATCTTTCTTTTGGGAGAAACCTTTATCCCTCCACTCCCAATTCCCAGTAAATAGATAAACTCATTTGGCAGTTGTTCAATCATGTCTGACTCTCTGTAACCCCATTTGGGGTTTTCTTGGCAAAGATGGAGGAGTGGTTTGCCATTTCCTTCTCTAGCTCCTTTTCCAGGATTCCAGAAATTGAAGCTAACAGGCTTAAATGACTTGACCAGGGTCACAAAGCTAGTAAGTTTCTGAGGCTGGATTTGAACGGAGGAAGATGAGTCTTCTTGGTTCCCAGTCCAGTGTTCGTTTTTTTCCCCCAAATAGCAATGAAATATGATAAAGTCTGCTTCATATGGTAGAAAAGGGTAAAGAAAAATGGGGAAAATCCCATTCCCCACTTCCCTAAAGTGATGAGATCAGATCACATTCCAGATAAGCACAGAAGGAGCAGTCCTGAATTCATGCAAAATCAACTTTATGGAGATATTTTTCTTTCTCTCTCTCCGAGACTGACCACAGTCTCTGGAGGCAATCTAGCATTGATAGAGGAACTGAATATTTCCATGACCTCCAGAAACAGTTGAGTGACACCTCATCCACTTGGTCTAGTTCTGATCTAGAAATTCAGTTCCCAGGGGACTGCAGTGGACAGCTTTGAAAATTCACAGTTGGGGTAAAAAGCTCAGCCCCACAGAGGTACTCTCCAAGGGGGTATTTGTGAATACCCAGGAATGTGGGTCAGAAATAGGGCTCATTCAAAAGATCTAAACTGCCCTAGGGCAGTTCTCAAAGAGAGAAAGAAGGAGATGAAGTGAATCAGAAATATCTAACAGTGAGTGCCATTTGGGAATATTATTTTAACCTCAAATAAGATAAAACCACAAAAATAAAGGTAAGAACCACAGATGGCTAAAATTATTGTAGTTTACCTTTAAATGGATAAAATAATAAAATGAAATCCAGGAGTCTTTTTATTTTTTTTAAATATACTCACTCATTGTAGTTAAAAAGTTGACTCTGGGTTTTGCTGTCCTACCCAGAAATAAAGTTCAATATCCACATATTTAATTCCTACTAACTGCCCAATACTTTGATATGGCCTTTGGAAGA
Source organism: Bettongia penicillata ogilbyi (assembly GCA_023548195.1). Taxonomy (NCBI): domain Eukaryota; kingdom Metazoa; phylum Chordata; class Mammalia; order Diprotodontia; family Potoroidae; genus Bettongia; species Bettongia penicillata. The sequence goes on along the minus strand of JAJHZJ010000712.1, from coordinate 1,120,229 downwards.
TACAACAGAAATAAAAATGTGACCTCCATATCGGATGAGCTTTTAGCATAGTTGAGGAAACAAGATACATAAGAACAATCAGCCAGAGACTAGAGATCATGAGTTAGATAGTATAATAGTGCCATTTACAGCTAGCCCTGGTTAAAACATAAAACTGGGTGTGAAATTTTAGCGTATGTTTGATATTTTGTCCACAGTGAGTAAAAGTATCCCCCATACCTCTTAGTATGGTGTATTGCACATAGTAGGTAGTACTCTTTATTTGTTGAACAAGTGACTCAAATGTGTATTGGACACCTTTTACATAAGGAGCACTAGCTAAGTATCCAAAAAAGGTATGAGATTTTGTCCTTGCCCTCAATGGGCTTATCAGTTGATAAAGTATATAGAGCCAAATGAAAGGTATAGGGGTTTATGCTGTAATAGTTCAGAGAAGAGAGAGATCATGGAGTTCTGGGAGAGTAATAGAAAATATCAATCTTGAGCAGAATCTTAGAGGCAATATAGGATTTAGATGACTGAAAAGAATGAAGGGAAGTATCCCAAGCAATGAAGAAAATCATGAGTGAAGGTACTTTGGTGAGATTGCCCATCGTGTATTTGAGGAAACGCTGAAAAAGTCAGTTCCACTGAGTAGAAATACAATATTAGAGAGAAATGAAAGATAAGGGTTCAGTGATGAGAAAAATCAAATTGTGAAGGGCTTTGAATGCCAGACTTAGTAGCTTGGCCTTTCTTCAGTAGACAAAGGGGAACTAGTAAAGGTTTTGGACCAGAGTTTAAAGTATCACAGAGTTAAGAATTAAAAGAGATTTAGGGTTATAACCCCTCATTTTTTAAATGAGGAAATTGAGGTCCAAAGAGATTAAATGTTTTTTGTGGTTTGAGGATTTTGAGGATATTTGTGGTTTAGTCCCATGTAGGGAGAAATTCTTGCCATTGAGCTAGCATTAGATCATGAGTAGCAGAGTCAGAATTTGAACCCAAGTCTTCTGACTCCCCATCTCATGCACACTCTTTTTACCATAAAATGTGGCGTGAGCTGTGAAGAGCAATGTTTTTAAAAATTCAGCATCTCACTTTCATCTTTCTATAACATTAGATTTCTAATAATTTCACTTTTTCTCTGCACAACTTTAAGCAATTATATGCCTCCATGCACACAGCTGTGACCATTTTCACTCAAGAAGGTAAAGAAGTCAATGGGGAGGAACAGGAATATTTTAGATGATTAAATCTTAAATACCTTGTAAGAAAAAACTGAACTAAACTTATAAATTTTTTAACTTTGGGAAGGCAATAACATGTTCAATTAATACAAGTTTGATGAACTGGTTTTATAACAAAATATATTGCAATTTTTCTAAACTTCCTATGTGTTTCTAAAAGAAATAAATCTTCAGTATTCCATTAGCAGTACTTAGATTACTGGAAAACCAGGAGAGCCTTCTCTCTGATCCATCTTTAAACAAGGGAAAATCAGCAACCTTTGTGTGAACATCCTGAAAGAATGGATTTTGCTTTTCACTGAAAGAAATCCCAGATTTGGAATTGTGATGGAAATTCCAATTGAATAATGGTAGTTCTTTACAAATAGTATCCAACCCCACCCCAAGTTTGTCATTTTTCTGTTGAACAATAATGAGTAATTGTTGATTTTAAATTTTAACTTCCTTAAAAGATGGTGAAAAGGCGGACATTTCTGTGAACATGTATGAAGATATCAATATCATCACTGGCGCACTTAAACTGTACTTCAGGGATTTGCCAATTCCACTCATCACATATGATGCCTACCCCAAATTTATAGACTCTGCAAGTAAGTATGAGTATGTATATTCAGTATAATGCTTTTGAGTTTTCCTTTTCCCTGTAATTCTCTGTTTCTTAAATGTGCCTCATACATTTAGGGTTGAGAAGTAGCTTGTTACCTTCTGTGGCTCTTCACATTAACTCAGATTTTTCAGATTCTCCTTCCTAAAGTAATTATTCATTACTTTAGACATATCTTCTTAATATGCTAGGTCATTTTTAAAGAAGGTGTAGGTCATAGAAAAACTTTCTCAGAGGCGTGTTTCAGCCACAAATTCAAGGTTCATTTGCTAAACTTTATTTATGCTGTAGAAATCGTACTTGTAATTCAGACCTCTTTTCAAAACACACACACAGCCCTATGTTATTCATCTTAAACACTGCTGTCACCATTATTCAGAAAAGACAGGTTATTTCTGCTAGTTTGTTGAGTTTTTTTTTTTTCTCAGCCCCAAACCAAATGTTGCCTTGATCCTTAAATAATAACATCATTTCCTTAGCAACACTGATTTGCTTTGTGACTCGGGAACCAGAGAACAAACTTTCTTTGTTTGAATCTGTAGTTTCCCATATGTAGCTTTTGTTGAGGATTTTTGTGGTTTGGTCCCATGTAGGGCTGAATTCCTGCCATTGAGCTAGCATTTCTATGTAGAGAAGAGAAATTCGGAGTTGGAGGCTTCCTTTTTCTGGCTTGCAGGGATCTCCACTTTGGTATGCATGAACAATCCTGGGTTTCTACCCTAGGACGTTAACTTCTTTTATATTGGAGAACTGACACAGAGCAGACTCTGGGATAGCCAGGGGAGAGGGTGGGAATTACCCCGGCTTCTTGTTTTCTTTTGTGTTGGTTTCCTCCCCCTGGGAATTTCCTAGGTTATGAGGCCAAATCCCAGTTCCTCAGAAGTTCTCCCATTATGCTTTCTTCTTTCATGGCTGAAAAAAGAACAAGGATCAACTTTGGAGAGCCGTGTTAAAAGAAAACTCCGCTGCTTTACGGGCGTAAAGGGGATAACCTTTGTACTGCATTTGGTGGCGACATCAGTGACGTTACCCTTGCCACATTACCCTTTACCAGGCTGTCCTGGATGACTTAACTTGCCTTCACTAGCTCTACCTACCCCACAACACAATATTCATTTTCCTACCATTCTCTGGCACTTAACCCTTTTCACAATCTGACTTCAAATTACTTCTCTCTCCAGACTGATTGTACTATATTCATCCACATGTAATCTATATTGCAGACAAACTGGGCTGCTTGGAATTCCTAGTTACCAGTATTTCATCTCCCACCTTCACACCTTTGCACAGGCTGTTACCACACCTAAATGGTTTTCTTCCTCTATCTCCCCTCCTTGGAACCTATAGCTTCCTTGACCCCCTCAATTCAAGTGCCATCTCTGAGACAAAGTCCGGCCAAGCTCCAACCACCAATTAGTCTATCAGCAAGCCTTTATTAAGCACCTACTATGAGTCAGGCACTGTGTGAGGCTCTGGGATTAAAGTGCAAAGAATGAAATAGTCACCAGTGGCAAAGAGCTTACATTCTAAGAGACTGTAAGAGAGCGGAGACAATAAGTACCTATGTAACTATATACATAGCATAAATAAACAGATAATAAATACAAATAAATTATATATACACATATGTGTCTACATGTACACACAAATCTAGTTATATAGATATAGAATGAGGAAAAGTTTCATATAGAAGATGGTATCTGAGATGTGTCTTATAGGAAGAGAGGGAAACAGCTAAGAGAGTACATTCCAGACAGAGGATGGCTAGTATAAAGGAATAGGGATGAGAAACGAAGTGCTGTGTTTGAGGAGGAGAGAGAAGGCCACTTTGGCTGCATCAAGGAATGTAAGAGGAGAGAATATAATGTATAGCAAAACTTGTAAGATAGGTTGAGGCCAAACTAAACAGAGGAGTTTATGTTTTATCCTAAAGTCAATAGAAAATTGCTAGAGCTTGACTGAATGGGGGCTGGGGGCCACATGGTCAGATCTGAACACAGTAGCAGTGTGTAGGATAGAGTAGAATGGATTGAGGCTTGAGGGGAAGCCAACTAGAAGGTTGTCATATTAGTCACTCTAATGGTGGAAGGGACTCAGCCTAGGAGGGGCTGAATGAAGATAAGGGATTAGAAGCAAGAAATTGCAAGATTTAGCAACTGATTAAGTATGTGAAGTGAAGGAGAGTAATGCATCCAGGATAATACCAAGGTTACATACTTAGAGATGATAATTTCTTTGACAGAATTCAGGACATTTGGAAAAGGAGAGGATTTAGGGAAAATAAGTTCAGTTTTGAACGTATTGAATTGGAGAAGTCTCCGGTGTGTCCAATTTGAAATACCTATTCGGCAATAGGTGATTCAGAACTGAAGCTTAGGAGAGAGACTGTGTTTCGATATATGTAGACATAAAGATATTCATATATATTCTTATACATAAATATACGCATATAATATACATAAATATAATTCACATATATTCATGTACATAAATACATACTTATACATTTATGCATACATATATACATATATGTATATGCATATATCTGTCTGTGTGTGTGCATATACCTGTATGTGTTTGCAGGCTATACTCCTGTCTCTCCTCCTATACTTTCTTTATAATGCCCTAGAAACCTTTTCATCCTAAAAGCCCACTTCAGCTCTGACCTTCACATATTGGATGGAAGCACCTTCCCTCCCTATAGGACCTCCCTCTGATTGGCTGGTTCTTCCTAGAACTTCCATTTTAAGAAGGATGCCCAGGCCCGCTTTGTCTTCATTAGTCTCGAGGCTACACTCCCCACTCTGGAGCCCTGGTGCTGCTATGTCCCGTCTTTACCCTCCCCTTTCCAGCTCCCCTTTCCGTGTCTTCCTCTGCGAGAATGCAAACTCCTCAAAAACAGGACTGCAGATCTTCCTGCTTAAATTTGTATTCCTAGTGCTTAGTACAATGCCTGGCCCACAGTACACCCTTAAGAAATACTTGTTGACTTTTTAGCACATATATGCATATATATTATATTGTATATATACATACATGTTTGTGTGTGGCTCTGGGAATCATATACATAAAGATGATAAGTAAACCCATGGGAACAGAAGAGAACCTATTACTTTAAAAATTACTTCATATTTATTTTGTATTTACTCATCTGTGTACATGTGGTTTCACCCTTGGGGAACTTAAACTCTTCAAGAGCAGGAACTTCTTGGGTTTTAGAAACCCGGAGTCTATCAGCACAAACTGTGATCACTTGTGCTTAATGAATCTTGAATCATCTCCTCCTTAATGAATTGAATTGGTCCCCTTACCCCATGAACCTTTCTTCATGCTAAGAATAGAAGAATGTCTTCCCAAACTCAGATCATCAGGGTCCCTCCCTTCCCTTCTTGCTCCCCATACCCAGGAAACTTCTCTTTCTTAGTGAAGCCCTCCCAGATGAACTGCTCTGTGAGAGATTCACCCTTGAGCTACTTTCTCTTCTGATGGGCAGTTTTCATGACACCAAGAACACAGGCAACAGGGCTGAATTCACAGCATCATCTAAGATAAGATTCAGTTGCCTTTTGCTAATGTAGAGGCAATATTGCAGCTCCTTTTTAGCTTAATGATAACAAACTGCTCACAAGATAATTTTTTACAGCTTAAAAATACCAGGAATGGGATGTAAGTAGCAATGTTAAACTCTCTCTCTCTCTCTCTCCTTCTCTCTCTCTCTGAATAGCTCTGTCTTTCTCTGTGTCTGTGTGGGTCTCTGTCTCTCTCTGTCTGTCTCTCTCCCATCCCTCCCTCCCTCATATATATATAGTATATATACATATTATATATGCATACATATATATGATATGTGTATATTTGTCTGTTAGTTATCTATATATCTTGGATACCAAATCCTAATTGGAGAAATTTGATTGTTTTAAAAAGATTTTTAATTCAAATCAGTGTATTTCAACAGAATTTACACCTACTGTGCCATCAAAAATGCTGGGTGCTAGGGATACAAAGAATTTTTAAAAATGCAATGGCATCTGCCCTCAAGGAGTTTATGTTCTGAGCGGGGAGGGGGCAGGACATAAAGATAAATACAAAGAAATTTTAGGGAAGTGGGACAGCTTTGATGTAGGCAAGGGTAGGATCAGGACACTAGAGGGATGGGGCTGACATGGATGGGTATGAAGGGCTTGTGGTCAAGGAATTGACAATATTAACCTTTATGTCTCATTTGACATCATCATGAGTAACTGTTCTCAAAAAGACCTACAAGAATGTTTCGGATGCTACTGTGTACAGAACAGATAGTGCATGGTGTGGGGCTTCTTCTACCTGATGAGAACTAAGTTGTGTAACTTTTTTTACAGTGTGTGATATGTTTCTATGTGTACTGAGTGAAGAATCATTAAGATAACTTCCCTTAAAGCTATTTTGTATACATATAAGCCAATTAAAAAGTATAGATTTAAATTGTAGTATTTGTTTTAAATTGCATCCTTGATCAAGTATTGATATGGATGGTTGAATAAAAAAACATTTGTTATGTGCTATACCATTTTCTTATTTTATGTGTTGGTTTCTTTTCCCTGGGAATTTCCAAGGTTACCCAGTTCTTTGGAAATTCAAACATTATGCTCTTTTTAATGGCTAAAAAAGAGCAGGAATGAACTTTGGAGAGCAATTCAAAAAGATTATTACATCCTTATGGATATACCTTTTTACTAAGGCAGACCATATAAGGAGTTGCTGTCCCCCCAAACAACAATCCCTTGATCTTCAATTCTCTGATGGGTGTCTTTTTGAAATTAGCAAATCTGGTCTTCAGAAAGCAGAAATCCATTCTGTTCTGAGACCATTTTTAGAGTCTTTTTGGTTTTTTAAGGACTTTGTCAGTCATTGAGTTCTATAGCCTTTGACTATCCAGAGTCACTCATCAACATGTAACAGTGAGGCACTGTAGGTGGACTTCTTCACCCTTCCCTCTTTTCCTCCCTCCCCCTTCTCTTCCCACACACACACACACACATACACACACACACACACATACATATACACATATAGATGTATATCCAAGTACAAAATTTCATTTCTATTTTCACTTCCCTTTCATATTATACTTTGGGGTAAGGGGCAGTGCTGTGGCATATGATATAATTTTAGGAACTCACCATGAGTTAGTCCGGGTCTGCTAAGCACAAATGCCTGAACATAGTGTAAGCATTTAATTTACATGTGTGATGTTAGTACCATCATTTATGGAGCTCTCTATTTGGAGTGCAGGTTTTGTTTATTTATAGATTTATGTACAGCCTCTCCTCCTAAAAGCTCAGATGAGACACAACCTGCCAACACATGGCATTTCTTAAAGGAATTGAAAGCCAAGAGGTGGGAGGGAGAAAAAGAGAAAAGGTTAGGAAAGCGAGCTGGGGTGGGGGGAGGGCTGGAAGCAAGTCTTTCTTAAGTTCTGATCAGTGTTCAATAAACTTCTAATTCAGTGTCTTTCAAATGTTTTCATCCTTCTTTGCACAGAGATTTCTACAGTCTAAAGCTGCTTTTCCCATCTATTGTCATTGCCATCAAACCAACCCTCCCTGAAGTAGATTAGGCTGTTCAACTTGAAGATTTCTCCATGAGTTGCTGTTCTAGGTTCTGTTGGATCTGTCTTTACATGGGTCTGAGCAGGCCTTGAGGTGTAAAAGAGATCTATTATAGCAGATAATAACAGCTCACATTTATTGATCACTTTAAGGTTTATAAAGAAGATAATCATAGATTTTCTCATTTGGTCCTCACAAAAACCCTGTGAGGAAGATGCTGGTCTTGTCCCTACTTTACAGATGAGAAAATTGAGACTAAGAGAGTTTAAGCGACTTGCCTAGAGTCATTCAACTACTGAGTCAATATTCAAACTCAGGTCTTCCTGACTCCATGTCTGGTCCTCAATTACATGACAGGATGGGTGCAGGAGGTCAAAGAGAGGACCAACAGCACCTGGAAACTGCAGGGAGAGCTACCTACCAATCCTCTGGAGGGATCAAGAAAAGTTTCTTTCTTATTTCACTGTATATGGCTATGTATGGATGTTTTTCAGTCAGGATGTACTGTAAAAGGTACTCCAAAATTTAAGAGGGTAATGCAGTAGCCCTTTTCTCAAAATAGTCATCAAATGAAAGGAGAAATAAGAGAATCTCTAGAAATAGTACTCAGTATTCTCTGTCCCATTCAATCCACACTTTCCCAAGTAGAACAAAAGTCTGGAAATTAGAGCATCTCTGTTTTTTCTTCTTAACTTTAACGACTTACTCTTTGATTAGCAATCTATCTCTAGCTCTTCATATATTCTTATTCTCTTATAAGAAATTGATCATGAATATGTAAGAATTTATAATTATAAACTCTTATATTAAGCCCTCTCCGTGAATCTAGTGTTTTCTATTATTTCTATAGCTAGCTTATATATAATATATATGTAATATATATTATATATATTTTACTCACAGTAAACTTCTAAGGTAGGGAGTATTGACATCTTGCTTTACAGATCTGAGCCTCAGAAAAGTTAAGTGATTTGCCCATGACACTTGCCCCACTAGTGTCAGAGCAAAGACTTCAGGCTAAGTTTACTGAATCCCAAGTGAGTGTCCCTTATAGTACGCCACGGGATCTTCAGAGTCAGAAGGGATCTTAGAAGTCACCACTTGATGCTTGAATTCTTTCTGCATTCAAACATCTCAATGTTTCCTGATTCCCCAGGCAGTCCATTTCTTGGTTTATTCAGAAGGTTTTATTGAGATCCTGCCATGTGCAAGGTACTACAAGGCTACAAGAAAAGTTGGGATTTGAAATCTGGTATGGGAGATAAGTTATATCCAAATAATTGGGATACACATTACACCATGATAATAATGCAGAGGAGGGAGCTATCATTTGGGGGTAGGGGAATCAGGAAGGACTTTGTGGAGGAAGTGGTCATTGAGGTAGGCTTTGAGAAGGATAGATAGACTTTCAGTTGGTCAAGATTTGGAGGTATTGGGGTGCATTCTAGGCATAGAAGACTATACAAAAAAAAGACATGTCTAGGAAGGGGTGGGATGTGTTCGGGTAATCACAAACAGATCTGTAAAGATTGAGCAAAGAGCATGTGAATGAAAGTAGTGTGAGATTAAGGTGCAAAAGTAAGTTGGACCTAGAGAGTGGAAGGCCTTGACTTGACCAAGCTAAGGAAACTGAACTCTTTTCTATAGGCGATGGAAAGCCAGTGGAGATCTTATTCTTTACATTGAATTGGTCCTTATTCTGATATTTAGGGCTGCACAGAATAAGTCTGTTCCCTCATCTAAAAGGCAGCTCTTCAGTTATGGGAAGACATCATTTAAAGAGTGCTCCACTTTTCTGCCTAAACATCTCCTTTCTTTTCAAGTATTCCTCAGATTATATGATTTTCAGACCTTTTTATCACGCCAATCATTCTCACTCTACTTTGTTCATGCCCCTCTTAAAATGTGTTAATAGCTTAATTCTCAGGCCAGGAATGTGCTGAAGATAGCTCAAGCCAGAGTACATTCTATTTCCAATATGAGCATTTACACCTTGGAAATCAGTGAACATGCAAATCAGAGCTTGATTTCTTATTTTGTTTATTGTCTAGATTTAAGAAAATAGTAGAGAAAATGTTAACAATACAGGTTGGCTGGGGGTTTTTTTGTTTTTTTTTTTCCAGAGACATGGTTGCTAAACATTTACCAGCACATTCCTAATTGGAGAGAAAGGGAGGGCAAGGGGACTCCATGTTCTCACCTCTATTAGCAATTGACAAGTAACCTGTAATCTAATTTGAGTAAAGGAGATATTTCTACTTATTGCTCTCAGCTTATTTAATGAGTCATGGTTGATTTGGGGGACCGTCTACTCTATGTTCTTGTGAATATAATCACCATAATAAAATTCAGGAATATTTTGGATTCTTTGGAAAATTTGAGCAAAGTTACACATCTCTGCTTTCACAACCTCTTTATTCTACTACAAAAGAATAGTAAATAATGATCGTTATTCAGAAATCTGAGCAATAAAGAATATTGATGTTGTCCACTGCTTTTCTTGAGAAGTACTAGTAGAAACAGTATTGATTACGGTATGTTATTTCACTAATGCGATATGGGACAATAAAAAGAACACTAGATTCGGAACAAGAGGATTCCTGGTTCAAGTCCTAGGTCTGCTTCTAGGTCATTTTGGGTAATTCACTTACCTTTCTTCCCTCATCCTTAAAGTGAGGAGTTTCCTCTAGCTGCCCTTCTAAATTCCCTTCCATATCTAAATACCTATCATCCTAGGATCTCCCGTTCACATGTAAAGGATAAAAATCTCTAAATACAGTCTCAAAATAGCACCATCTGGTGGCTTCTTGATATAACGTTACTTTGAGAGAAGATTTTCCTCAGTATCTCTAATTCATTTTGAAATTCTTCATTTAGTGTCACATGAGACTAAGTTTGTCACAGAAAAAAAGTACATAATAAATTAGATTTTATTTTTTTAAATTCTAGTAGTTGATCTTGAAACCCTCCAAGGAATTTCATCAAGTGGGATATGACATAACATCCCTTTTTCTATAAATTGTCACCTCATGGTGACAGTTGTCTTGGAGTTATCCTGGAAAAGTCAAACAATGTGTCCTCTATTGCAAGGACATGAAGTGGGGCTTGTGTAGCTTTGGGCAGGAATTGTACACAGTCAAAGTTCTTGGAATAAGAGGCTTCACTTGTTACTCCCTCTCTGAAGCTGCTTTCAGATCTATCCCTTTCTTTTACACTGATAAACCAAAAACTCTAGCCATTTGGTTGGGTATAGTGGTACCTTGGGATATCAACTTGACAAACTCATTATCATTTGATTGTTTTCTTCAGAGTAAATAAAGTGGAGTAGATACTAGGAAATGGGTGATCAGAAACCTGGATTTTAAGTCTTATGTGATGTTGGTCCAACTAGGGATTGATTAGATGAATGGTTCAGGGGTAGAATTAAGAATATACTATATTTTATCCTTGGATGCCTGAATTAAAATTCAAAAGATTGAAACAGCTCAAATTAGAAGGGAATAATGGATGATTCAAAATAAAATGTATGACTGACTATAAACTGTGAAGTTTTTAAATACCAGAACTTATACATAAATATTAGTATTTACTTCTTTAAAACAGCCTCTTTGAGAAACTATACAACTACTTCAATATGCTACCATTTTAAAGCCATTTTTAGAACCTCTTTGAAAGTGCCTTGAGAGTCTTCAGAATCTACTCAAGGGTACCATTTTTGAAGATGAATTTCATTTCTGGAAAGAGCCAAAAAATCATTTAAACCCAAGACTGCAGGTTATTTTCCCATAGAAGACCTAACTGGGTAATACCATTTTTGGTCAAAAAGCAGCTATAAGAAAATTCATTTTGTATGTTTCATAAATTGACTCTGAAGGCAGTTCTGCAGCATTCCAAAAGGGTTTTGAGCAATAGCAGCCTTGTTAGAATATTGGGCCCCACCTCCACCCCCAAGGTGACTGCTCTAAAGGACAGCGTTCATTTCTGAGGATAGATTCTGATATGTTTGTTTTTTAACAGTTTCATTCACTGCCTTCTTGTCACACTATATATATAGCAATGTTGTTTTCCTGGTCATGGCCAATTTTCTTCAGCAGATTTGAGACAGAAGTATCAGATTCCAAAAAAACATCCTTGAGGAAACTGGATTCAGCCCCAAAATTCAAATAAATAGCATTTACAAGTTGAAATTCCTGCCTGTGGAAATCTTCAATTTGGACATTAGAAATTGAGGAGAAAACATTACAAGCGCGGATTTGTAAGAGAGCATTGTTCAACATCTGTAGAAATTACATGTTAAGAATTGGGCTATACTGGTCATCCGCATCAGTCAGCCACCAAGATTATTCCCTACAACATGTGACTTACTGTTTCAGAGACTTTGGATCCTGACGAACAGCTGGAAACACTTCATGAAGCGTTGAAACTACTGCCGCCTGCGCACTGTGAAACGCTCCGTTATCTCATGGCACATTTAAAGAGGTAAGTGATTTATCCTATATTCTGAGCATGACTCATAGCCAGACAACAAAAATAAATTAATAGCATAGCAACCTACCTCCCAAGGTGGGGTTCCAGGGTTTGTTCCATCATCTGCCATGGAAATCTCAACAGAACTTTTACTGAAAAATACCAACTGGTCCTAAGATGGAAGCTTCATCTCAATGAGGGAATAGATTCCCAATAGACGCAAATAGAATGTCAGTTCCTTGAAGAAAGGAATGTTTCCCTTTTGCATTTGCACCCCCAATGCCTAGCACATGGCCCATCATGTAGCATAGTAGGGCACTCAAATGTTTGATTGGTTGACTGTTAAAATTGTGCACTTGGATAGGATGGGTAGCTGAGGGAGTAGGTGATGGGTCCTATTATATATCTGTCAGTCAGTCTAATTCTAGGGGGCAAACCCTGAAAAGTGTGATGATTTAGTTTATTCATTGATATAGGAAAATGAGTGGGTGGTACTGGTTCCTATGCATATTTGTGTCTTTATTAGCTAGAAAACAGAGCTTCTATATTAAAATGGAATATGTATAAAAATTCATATTGACAAGATCTATATTAAGAAATTATCTACCTATATTGTTCATAAGACATGAAGGCCCCTTTGCACCTTAAAATAGGAATCACTTTATAAAAGGCTAACTTATGCACAACTTCACAAAGACACCTCTCATGCTTTTTTTTAAAAGCATCACACTTGTGAAGAACAATTATCCTCACCTATAACCAACTTCTTGGTTTTGTGTTTTTGAGGCAATTGGGATTAAGTGACTTGCCCAAGGTCACCCAGCTAGAAAGTGTCAAGTTTCTGAGGCCAGATTTGAATTTAGGTCTTCCTGACTCCACGGCCCCTGCTTTTTCCACAGTGCCACCTAGCTGCCCCAAAGCTCTTGCTTGTTAGATGAGACTTGTGAGGGTCAATCTGGGAAACCTTCTTAATTCTGAACAGTCTAGTAATGAGTGTACTCATGTGCTAGAACACCTCTTCCTCAGATCAAAGTAGAAAGTGGCTAAACACCAAGTCTGTCTGACCTTTATATTGTGAATTAGACACAGCAACTTTCAGAGAAATCCATGACCTGAATCACAATAGGACACATGGAAATGAAAACTGCATGAGTTAGAAAGACATTGCTGAAAGAGCATCAACAGCATTCTGCACAACCAAAGAGAATGCAGACTTGATTAGGACAGAAACAATTTTGACAAAGCAGTATCTATTTGTGGTGACGGTGCCAGAAATATTCACATTCTGCCAAATACACAAAGTCTTCTCAACAGAGAATACAAAGAATGGAACGTCACAGATTCTAGTATGGAAAAGTTGAAGCAACAACCTACCTTGGAGATTTGAGAGGCTGACTTTTTTTTAATCTTGCTTAAATGTTAAAATCTCCACTCAGGTTTTCAGTGTTTTGGATGAGTGTTGCCAATGCTGTAGCTAGAGAGAGTCCAGTGGGTTGGTATGAGAAGGTTAGAGTTAGAAGGTTAGGAGAAGTGAGTATGTGACCTTCTCAAGGTCTGGTCTTATATCCTAAGACAATGAGTACAGATGTTGTTGTATATGATTTCTCAACTGCTCTGATGTCTCTCCAAACTGAAAAGATGGAATTCTAGTGGTTTGAAAAATCACATGGCCAGTCAAAAAGACAAAATTATGAGGACAGAAACAAAGCCATAACAAAACCAAATTTGACAAATGCCTGCTAGGTGCAGAGCACTGTGCCAGACAGATGGTAGTGACCATTTTGTAAGTTTAAAAGTTTCAGGAATAAGAGAGTAAATGGCCCTGAAACAAAAACAGTTAAATATTTTCATAAGTTATGAGCTTCCCCCAAAATGAATATTTAATACTTTTTGTAGAAGACCAGATGTTTCCTCCATGTTATTTTAGAATCTTTATTTAATGTGTGCAATCTCAGGTACAACGTTTGCTTCCTGCTTGTATTCCAGTGACCTATCCCTTAAAAAAGTAAAAATAAAAAAGATGTTTATTCTTCCTCACTGTGTTTCTTAGCCATGATTTGTTTGGGATGAAGGACTGTTATATAGGCAGTAAATTTTGTCTTCTGTGGTGGTGGAAAGTGGAAAAAGTTGAAGTCAAAGGACTTGCCTTCAAATCCCACCTCAAATGCTTTCCTTAGATATATACTTGGCCAAGTGACTTAATTTCCCTGAGTCTGGGATTTGTCATCTGTAAAATGAGGAGGTAGGGACAGATGCCCCTTCCAGCCCTAAATTTCTGATGTTATGCCAAGAGGAAGTGATATCACTTTTTGACTCTTTCCCAAAATTCACCTTCAAAAATGCTTCAGTCCCCCAAAATGCTTCAGTCTCACCTTTATAGATAAGGACAATGCAATCTGCCATGTTCTTTGAGAATGGAATGCACAGGCTCCTTTCCATCATTTTCATCATTTATGTACCTGTAACACTAAGGCATAGGAAAATGAAGGAAGTTGCTTAACTCTAGGCAAGGCTCTTCAGCCCTCCTCATTTCCATATCCATAAGATGTAGGGTTATTATGTCTCCCCACCTACCTCACAGGGCATTTGTAGCAAAATTGCTCTTTAAACCTTCAAGTGCTACATAAGACATTATTACTATTCATTTTCTTGGGGAAAATAGAGACAGGGCTGGAACCCACTTAGTTCAATGCCTTAGGTCAGGCATGAGTGCTCAGTGAACTGTGTGAAATTTTCATATCAATCATTAAATGAGTTCATTTCAAGGGAAATGAGTAAATTGAGATTTGTAATCTCGGTGTCTAGCAGAGTGTTTGGCACACAGAATATCTTGAATAAATACTTGTTGAATTGAATTGAATTGACAGGACACTGCATTTAGTATTACTCAGTTGGGAACAAGTGTACATTCTAAGCTGGATATTTTTATCCCCCTAGCTATCTGACCCTGAGGAAACAAACTCTAGCTTATTAATGAAAAGATTTTTGACTGCTCTTATGTATGTGTTTTTTTTAGGGTAACCCTTCATGAAAAGGAGAACCTCATGAATGCTGAGAATCTTGGAATTGTCTTTGGACCCACTCTCATGAGATCCCCAGAATTAGATGCAATGGCGGCCCTGAATGATATACGGTATCAGAGACTGGTGGTGGAGATGCTTATCAAAAATGAAGACATTTTATTTTGAATTTTCCCTTTTGCATTAAGAGAAGAGAGCTATGTTCTACAGATGAAGGAATGTTTTATAGTAATTTAATTGGCTCTCTAGCTGCATTATTTCTTGATTAGAGCTTTGGGTATGCACCAGATAAAAATGAAGGAATTTTCTGTTGTTCGTGTAGTGCCACTCAGCTGTCCTTGTCCAACAATTAGCGCCTAAGCTCCAGTACTAGTAACCCTGGGTGTTTATCATGTTAAAGGAAACTCAAGCTATTGCATGATTGGCTCCCCTTTGGGTAGAGATCTCTTTACAAAAGAAACAACAAAACAGCACAGCTTCTTCATCCTGGATAGTCTGTGGTTGTAATTCAGCATGTTTCTCAGCGTAAACCTATTGTGATTTTGCTTTTTATGTTCTAGATCATTAGTTTCTGATACTTACAAAAAAGGTATGTGAAACAGTACCTTGGGCTCACGCATTGCCATCCTCTATTTTCATTTGCCAGCTTTTATTGGGTGGCTTATTTCTGGTTTTTCTCAGCTCTTCTATCATGTAGTACTTTGTTTCCAACAAGAACAAAATGTGCTTTCTGATTGTTACTTTCAGCAGTTATCCATGCCGATAAAATGTACAACACTGAACATTTTCTTTTATATTATTATTATTGGTTTTCTGTTGTAATTTTGTATTTTTATCTGGCATGCTTATATTAATTTATTAAATTTTGCTTTTAGAAATCCCAAAATATTGATAGTTTTATTTTTTAACTAATGAAAGCATTCAGAAATGTTTTTTCTCAACATCTCACTCATTATAAAATATTGCATCTCAACTTTTCTAGAGGTTCCTATAGAAAGTGGAATCCAGAATATTTTCCAAGCTCTTAGGGAGAAAATTGGCAGGAGAAAAAAATATGAGTCATTTTTTTTCTGCTTATTGGCAACTTAGTATTTATCTGTGCAGTTACCATCATTAAAAACCTTACCAATAATTATTTTATACCAGACCTCCAATTTGTTACTGGAACTCCAAGGGAGAAAACTCCCTCTACAAGAGTAGTAATTTCTCAACAACCTAAAACCTTAGAGGCTACTGGGGAACTGAGAGGTTTGCCTGATGTCATGCAACCAATCTGCCTAAGACAGAACTAACTGCAGAGCTCCCTGATATGTAGGCTCCTCTTCTATCTACATACCACTTTGTCACTATCAAAAAGAATACCGACTACCAAATGGCTTTGAGACTGTGAAAGAAAAAGTAGAGAAGACTGATGCATCTAATCTACATTACATTTTTGGTATTTACAGTATTACTTAAATTGATACTCAGACACTTTCAAGGATACCTTAGCAAAAGACACAGAATTTTAATAATTTATGAAACTAAGATTCAAGGTAGCACAGTAGATAGAACTCAGGACCTAGAGTCAGGAAAACCTGAGTTCAGATCTAGCCTCAGACACTTATTATGTATAACCCTGGGCAAGTCACTTAACCTCTGATTGCCTCAGTTTCCTCATTTGTAAAATGAGCCTTATAATAGTACCTACCTCCCAGGGTCATTGTAAGGATCAAATGAGACAATACTTTGATTTTTTTTTAAGTGCTTAGCACATACTAAATGCTATAATTTTTTAAAAAGATTGAATAGAGGAGCTAGTACTTAGTTAATGTTTGATCTAGGAAAGACATATTATAAACAAGGAACTTGATGGAGAAATAGTATGAAGGATGTCATCTGAGAAATGTGTGACCAGAAAAAAATTGGACCAGTCACATAGTGAAAAGTCAAAGGAACGCCAATGGACAGCCAGTATAGTCCATTGATACTCATGGAATTGCAACATCAAGTGAATGTGAGGATGGCCCCCAGCATGTTAAGAGGACGTCTCATGATAAATTTATAGGAGAATATGGACAAGGGTTCCACAGAACAAGCAGGTAGGAATGGGTGATATTCTACATCACTGGAGAGCCTGTCCACCTCAGTGAGATCCCAAGGCCATTGAAGAAGTGGGACAGTTATTCAGAAGTAATTCAGTCCTGTCTTCTTCTTAGCCCTAAGCTCATGATAAAAATATTATTCATTTGATAATAGAGCTCGAGATTGGGAAAGTAAGGCATTACTTTTAGTAAACTCAGACTATTAGAGAAAGCCACTGAAACACAGTAGAAAAGGGCATAGAACTGAAAGTTGGAATATCTAGATTTGAATCCAGGTTCTACCTCATCTTTTTCATCTTTAAAACTGGAATCATAATATCTGCATTTCCTGCTTCACAGGCCTGTGTGAGCATACAAATGATTTTATTCATGTGCGTGTGTGTGTATGCTTGTATACATATATATACAACATGTGCATATGTTATGTGCTAGTATATAAATTTTGTTTGTTATTATGACTGAAGAGAAACCTTAAAGATCAAGCCTTGATCCCATTTTAAAGATAAGAAAACTATGATTCCAAGGAATTCATAAGGGTATAGATTTAGAGCTGTAACAAACTCAAAGTCCACCTAGTTCAACTCTATTATTTTAATAGATGAGGAAACTAAGGCTTAGAAAAAGTAAATGACATGCTAATGGTCAAACAGCTTTCATGTCTCAGAGGTAGAATTTGAACCTAGCACTCTTCACTAGGCATGGAGTCAGGAAGACCTGAGTTCAAATTTGACCTCAGACATTTAGCAGCTGTGTGACCCTGGGCAAATTTGCCAAGCCTTAAGTCAGGAAGATGAGTCTTCCTGAATTCAAATCTGAATTCGGATGCTTACTATCTATGTGACCTTAGGCAAGTCACTTAACCATGTGTACCTTGGTTTCCTCATCTATAAAATGAGCTAGAGAAGGAAATGGTAGACCACTCCAGTATCTCTGCCAAGAAAATCCTAAAAAGGGGTCATGAAGAGTCAGATATGACTGAAATGACAAAACAACATCATGTTGCTTCACATGCCCAAGGTCTTTCATTGTCATTTGTCACAAGGCTGTCATTTGCCCAAGGTCACATAAAAAGATAGTGGCATAGAAGGTGTCAAAACCATTGTATGTGATATAGGAAGAAATTGTCCACAAACTCAAGTCCACTGAAGATGTTCTTTACATGTTTGTTGGGTACAGAAAGCAGATGTTAGGTATAACCAACACCTCTGCAAACCAGGTCCCTTCAGAGTAAAGTGGTTGTTTTTCAGCCCTTTCTGTGTAAAGCAACTTTGCAATTTTTCAAACAGATAACTGTGTGGTTCCTGCCCTTAGGCTGTGCAATCTAAAGAAAAGTCTTATATTCTCCTAATATTGCCAGAAACAAGGTCTTCTTGCGATGCCCCAAGGATGCTACTGCCTACAGATTGTGTGCCACAGGCTCATACACTGTCATCAGCAAAAGCCCGGAAAGCTGTGGGTAGCTATAAAAGGAGTCAAAATGCATAGTAATCTTAGTTGGGTTTTTTTTTTTGAGGGATTCACAATAATAAATGCATACGGGGGAAAAGAAATTTAAAACAACTTACGATCAAAGAAAGCCCACAGGTTTGGCAACACTGACGCTGAGTCTCATTGAGAAGTCATTGGGTGAATTATAGTCTCTGGTAGGGACTCAGTTCTCCCCTAGATTTCTACTACTCTGAAAGCAGACCTTTCAAACTAACCTAACAAATATTTATTAAGCGCTAACTCTGGCAAGACATAGTGCTTGTCCTTAGGCATGAAAAGTAAAAAAAAATACAGCCATTATCCTCAAGGAATTTATATATTATTGGGGGAATATATACCTACAAAAGTCAATTTCAGTTTGGAGAAGGCAGCCGGGAGTAATGTCAACAAGGCTTTCAAGAAATTAAATGAGCAATCAAGTGTCTCTTTTCTCAATGTTTCTCTACCATGGATATGAACTAGCTTAGCAGCCTGGCCATAGGAAGTAATAATCAGACACTTGAATAAACGTTCCTTCTCCCTTTTATAGTTAGGTTTTTAAACTCAAGTCAAGCGAAAAGCTAAGTGGTCTCATATGGTAGTCCACAGTCAAGAGAAACAAGCCTCTGAAAATTCTCATTTTTAATTAAATGTTTTAGTTACTCCCTTGATCTCTAATCTGAGCATAGTAGCCCTAAATAGTAGCAGATCTTTCCATTCAAAAATCATAACTAAACAGTTTCAGAGTAGATATTAGTGTGCCCAGAAATTTTTGCCCAGTAACATTTTTTGGTATAACTACACAAAGGTGATTTATAGTAATGATAAATGCAATCCTCTTCACTGGAATACTTTTTGAGTTGGTACCTGGTTTTTGCTCACAAGTATAATGCCCATTCCATTGCTTCATGTTTGGTTATCAGTTATGTAAGTGGTCTTCCACTTTTCAGATTGTACCTAGTACCAGAAACTAACTCTTGCCTTACTGATGAAGGGGTAGGCCACCTGGGAAATATAGGCCAGAACTGGCAGGTAATGGTTGACTTCTCCTTAGGTCCAGGTCTGGACTCTAACTCCCTACACAGTCCATAGTACCCACATTCACCAGTCCATGTTCATTCAATCCCAGTCAAGCTTGACTTTGTATTCAAAGGAGTTAGGAACAATTTATTCCCAAAAAATTCCCATTCCTAACCCTAGAGTGGCCTGGAGCATCTTTCTTTTCTTCAACTACAACTCAGTATCTACACCCTTTCATATTTTCACTTGGTTCTTTCAAATTGACCCTTATTGAATTGTAAACCCTTATTGAGTCAACAGGGGCAGTTAGGGGACACGGTGCTGGGTCTGGAGTCAAGAAGAATCATCTTTGTGAATTCAAATCTGGCCTCAGACACTGACTAGCTGTGTGACCCTGGGTAAGTCTCTTCACCCTATTTGCCTCAGTTTCCTCATCTATAAAATAAACTGGAAAAGGAAATGGCAAACCACTCTAGCATTTTGCCAAGAAAACCCCAACTGGGGTCATGAAGAAGCAGATATGACTGCAAACAACTGAATATTGGACCAACAACCAGAGAAAGAGGTGAAATGAAGAACAGCTGATTTCACACAGGCCCTCAAGCTTATATGTTTGGGAACTTCAAAGTATTTTAACCCACTGTGTGGTTTTATGCAGTTAGGTTCCTGCCAGTCAGCCCATGGCAAGGGATAATGTAGCTCTCCTTTTCCACAGAGTTGGTGGCCAGGGGAGCTCTCTCCTTCGTTGAGGTAATTGGCAGCAACTGACCTTGATCAATCAATCAGTCAGTGCTCCTATGTAGTGCCATCAGTCACTTTGCCAGCTGGCATCTAAATTATCCTGTGCCAGAGATGTGATCATATTAAAACCAAAGAGAGATTTCCAGTTATACAGCTAATATGACAGTACTTGTTTGGAACTGGACATAAAAAGGAACTCCACACAGCCCAAAATTCAACAAATGAGAAGAAAAATTCCTAAACTCACTGTTTGTTGTGTGATTTTTACATCTTGGTTTAATTAGGTATGGAAATATATCCCATTGCTAGAGATATAAAGAACCTGAGAGAGATCATATATCCCAACTCCTAAATTTTAGAGATGGGGAATTTGAGATCTCTAGCAGGAAGGGTAGATGATTTGCCCAAGGTCATTCCACTAAGCCTGGCTAATAGGTGCAGCACAGGAGATGAATTAGCACATTCATTCATTCGAGTTCTGCTCCAATAACCTCCATTATCAAGTCTGATCTTTTATTTATTTTAATTTTCAGCTTCTGTATCCATTTAGGTGACTAGTATCATCAGGAAATGCTCAAGTGCTTGAATTTTCAAAGTACATTTAAAATTTAGAGATTATACATTTCACAGTAGGTACATACACTCAGTCAAGACTTTCAGATGCTAAAGCCTGAAATGAAGGCCTAAGGTCTGTCTTAAACCCTCAAGCTATTATCCTTCACAACAGACTGTAAAGAAAATCCTGTTTCATGTAGTTTGTTAATTTCATCCAATCTTGGTGCTTTTATATGGATTTCATATCATAAACTTTTTCTTTTGTTAGTTATTCAATTGGGTACAAAGCAAGGTCAGGAGGAGTCAGGTCTGTAGTGCTGACCTACTTTTTCGAGTCCTGGTGAACACTTGGAAATGTTTTTATAATACAGCTGCAATTTTATTGTCACAGGAAATATCAGCATGTGAAGCCAGTAATCTTGAGGTTGTTTATTCTTGACCATCTACATTACTGCTTAGCTACCCAGCCCAACTGTGGTGCTCATGTAAGTCATGGAAAAGCAGAGGAGCTGATGTGTTACTGATTGGAGTGACTCAGAGAAGGGGGAAAGGGACAAATAGAACCTTTGGGGAATAAAATGTCAGAAATCTAGGAACAGGCCTTAAAGACAAAAATCAGGTTGTTATACCCATTGCATTAGATCAGCTGCCCTCTGCTGCTTCTCAGAAAACAGCAGAATGTTAGAATGCCCTTTGCCTCCCAGTGTAAATTAAAAAATGATTCCCAAGACAGTCACATTCCCTTGAGACACTTTCTACTCTTCTGAGGAATAGGGAAAATGATA
Source organism: Bettongia penicillata ogilbyi (assembly GCA_023548195.1). Taxonomy (NCBI): domain Eukaryota; kingdom Metazoa; phylum Chordata; class Mammalia; order Diprotodontia; family Potoroidae; genus Bettongia; species Bettongia penicillata. The sequence goes on along the minus strand of JAJHZJ010000712.1, from coordinate 1,098,669 downwards.
ATGAGCAATCAGTTATTCAGGAATCGGTTTCCCATCAGACATGCCAAGATCCTATAGGACCACATGAATATTAGTTTTCCAACCAGCATTCTGAAGGGGCGACAGGCTGGACGAGTTACAAGCAAACATTTGAGAGCCCCAAGTGCCGGCCATCCTCCCTGCTGGCGATCTGCCTGTGAGCCTGATTTTGCTCCTGTACTTTCTGACCCTACTTCCTGTTTGCTACATCAGCTTCTCCCACATCCTGCTCTCGACCCCATTCTGGTGACGCACCCCTGACTCCTGACTGTTCTGTTTCATAATCCCAACATTGCCGTAATTCCAGTGACCTTTCCTCCCCTAAATCCAAATGAGATTCTTTTGGAAGGGAGGAGGGGAGCAATCAAATTCTATAAAAGTTGAGAAGGAAATCTGAGTGAACCGCCTGCTAGGCCACTAAATCCAGGAATACTAAAAGTAGGGAGGGGCCTACAAAATGGGGGAAAATCAGTTAAAGAACCAGAAAAAACGTGTTGTATTGCTTTGAATACAGGCCACTCCTGTATATAGAACAGACCCCTAAAATAAGTTGTTTTTTTAAAGATAAAATGTGTAGGTAAATACTAAAAATAATTATGGAAAATTGCGGTATTAAAATGTTTACTATGGATTATTTCACATTTCATATTTCCTTCCATTTAAATGAATCATTTCATTCATTTTTATTATCACTCCTCTCCTCATCTTTATCACTTTCCTTGTGATAAAACCACTGACCAACAGCAGAGTTTATTGTGTTGAAAGTAAGAAAGGGGGAGGGTGACATTGTCAAGCCTGCACTCTAGGAGACTAAGTGATTTACCCAAAGTCGTAAAACTGGTCGATGGGAGAGTTAAGATTCAAACCCACAATATCATTATCAGATTGTAAAGGTTTCCTCGGGGTCGCAGAAATCAGTGCCCCTAACACTAAGGACAGCTGAGAAGAGAGAGGATTTTAAAGGAAAGGTAAGTTGATTTCAGACATTGAGGTCCCCGATTCATGATGTCTACAAGGCAGTTAGTGATGCAGTACTGAAACTCAGGAGAGAAGAGAGGGCTCCATATAGAGATGTGGGAATCATCTGCATAAAGACATAACAGGACACATGAAAACTGATGTGATGAGATCACTCTCAAAAGAGAGACCCCCAAAGTTAGATCAAGATTGAGCCAAGGAGGGGTCCTCTGGTAGGAAGGAGATCAAGAAAGAGCAGTGTCCTAAAGGAGGGCAATCTATATTCCAGGATAGATTGGCTAGAAAGTTTTGTGGTTACTCAGTCACGTCCAACTCTTCCTGACTCCATTTAGGGTTTTCTTGGCAAAGATGCTCACCAAAGTGGTTTGCCATTTCTTTCTCCAGCTCAATTTTATAGATGAGGAAACTGAGGCAGGGTCACACAGCTAGTAAGTACCTCAGGCCAGGTTTGAACTCAGGTCTTCCTGACTCTAGACCTGGTGCTTTATCTACTGCACCACCTAGTCACCCTTACCAGGGAATTTAGCGAATACATTAACCATACTCATTCCATCCTCCCAATTAATACAGAATGGAAATATAAATATATAAATATTTATATTATTTAATGTATATTTATTTATTTATTTAAATAGAGATATTTATAAATTATATATATGAGTCAGGAAGACTTAGGTTCATATCCCACCTCCAATTTATTTATAAATATACATATGAATATAAGTAAAAAAATATAAATCAAGTAAAGAATGTTTTCAATGAATTCCTCAATAGCAGATTTCTAAAGAGTTATTAAGGGAACTAAAGCTGGGGTGCTAGGAAAGGAGAAAAGGGGTAGGGTATCCATAACCCTGTGAAGTCAAGGTGGGGTATAATCATGCCCTTCACACACACACACACACACACACACGCACACACGTACACACAAACATACGCATGCATGCATGCACTCGTACGTGCCTTCTTGTCCTTGGTATGAGAGACTATGTTGTTCTGGATGAGCCATGGTTCTGATCTAGTACATTTCTTACATTCTTAATTCATGAGCCTTTATTGTGACCCCATAAAACTATCTGGAAAAGATCGTTATTCTGTTCATTCCAAAAAATGCAGTTCCTTTTGCCCAGGCTAATTGAAACAATTAGATAATCCTTTTCCTGATGCTATACTGCATGGTGATGTTAAAAGACCAAAGAATATTCCTTTTATCAGAGCTGAAAGAGACTCTGTGTTAAACCCCCAAAATACAGGATCAGAGATTCAGAACTAGACAAGACCATAGAAACAATGCAGATTATCTTGTCCAACTCCATCATTTTATAGCTAAGGAAACTAAGACCTGGTAAAGTGACTTCTCTGAGCCCAGAAAGCTAATTAGTGACAAAGGTGGAGCTAGAATTATGGGATTCACATTTACGGTAGGGAGCAAGCACTTCCTTCACCATTGGTCTATGAAGTCAGCAGTAACTAATGAAGGGCAAATAGGACTTTGCCTTTGGATTCCAAATAGAGGAGAGGAGCACATATCATCCCATTGCCTTGTTTCAAGCTCCTCTTCCTGCCCTGCAGCACACATGCACCCCCAAAGTCCTCTTTGGAGCCTTATTTCCCACCCTCTCCTCCACACGCCTGATACCAAGTCCATAGGGATTGGGGGAAGGGGGCTGGCTGCTTTCTAAAACAGATGTGTCAAACAAGAGACAGGCTACCTGTAACACTCCAGAGTGCCACCTGAACCAGAGTAATATGTAACTGGTAAACATTGAACAAAAGAAATAAAAATATAATAGAACATAGATAATGTTACTACGTGGTTTTCTCAGGCAATATGTGGTGGGAATCCTTATGTAAGTTTTAGTGGTCTCCATTTTTAATTTTTTTGCCACCACCACTCTGGAGCAGGGTCACCCCTCTCCCAACACACTTGGTTGAACACTCCTCCTAGTTAACACAGTCCCTCCCTCCTTCCTCTCAATTACATTTTCCCAGATAAAATAATTCCTAGCTATATTTCCAGGCTTAGGTATGCAGTGCATAAATTATCTCCATCTTAATAATACTGGGGGAGAGAGATGGACTTGGAGTCAGGGAGACTCAGGTTCATATTTCACCTCAAACAATGGAGGTAGAATCCCAAACAAGTCAAACCTCTAGGGAAGGAAGCAACTCTGACAATAGAAATTGCAAAATAGAGACACATCTTCATTGCTAGAAGTTTCTTTCCTGGAATTTTCCTATACAAATGAAATCACAAATCTGGGCCAAAAAGAAACCCTAGGAGAAACACTTATTGAGCATCTACTATGTGCTAAATACTGGAAATACAAAGATAAAAATAACAGTCTTTACCAATATATATTCTTTTGAGGGATGGAAGGAAAAAACATAAACACATAGATACAAAAATAAAGGCAGAGTAATTTAGAGCAGAGGGGAGTGATAAAACCAGGAAGAATCAGCAAAGTATTTCCCTCTTATAGAAGGTGTCACTTGAACTGAGAACAAGAGACTCCAAGAGGTAGAAATGCAAAAGGAGAGCATTGTGGACATGGGAGATCACCTGGGCAAGATTCTGCCACAGAAATAGAATGTAGTGTATGGAAAACCTCAAAAGAGGTCAGTTGAGTTAAAACATGGGGGGTTAAGGAGTAGTGATGTACAATTTACCTGGAAACATAGATTGGAGCCAGTTTCAGCTAGGTAGTGGCCAATAGAGGAGATCAGTGAAAAGTCAATGAAGATAACCGATTTAGAGCTGAAATAACCCTCAGAGGTCATCTGATCCAACCCCCTCATTTTATAGATGAGGAAATTGAGGCTCCAGAAAGTTAAGTGACTTGAACAAGATCCCTTGCCCAAGGTCACTGGTATTAACTATCAAGGGGAAGATTTGAAGCAGGCACCCTAACTCCAGAACCAGAGTTCTTTTCACTGGGTCACAAAGCTATAGTTTATTCTGGAGGACATCGGGAGCCACTGAAATTTCTTAAGCAAGAGAATGGGACAATCAGATGATTGCTTTAGGAATATTGATTTGGCAGCTGTGTGGAGAATAGATCAGAAAAGGAAGAAGGTGTTGTAATTAGGAGTCTAGGACAGTAGTTATATGAATAGAAATAAAAAAGAAAGAAATGCAAGGGATGTTCTAGAGGTAGCATCAATAAGAATTGGCAACTTATTTAACGTAAAAGTGAATGAGAGGGCCTTGGTGAAAATGACTCCCAGGTTATGATATTTTGCAAATATAAGGGAGTTCATTTTCATAGACCTAATTGGAGAAAGGGATTTGACTGTAAAAATGTAGTGAACTGAGCCCCTTACCGGGTATTAATTAATCCCTTGAGTGGATCAGAAAGTACGAAGTAGGATAAAGAATGATAAGGTACACTTTGGTGACCTTTAAAAGTCAATTCACTTGAGTCAAGGAGACAACCTCAAAGAGGAACTTAGCTCCTATGGGATCCTTAGAAGGTACATGGAGTTGGGGAAAGGGAAGCTATAAGAAATCATGTGGAACTGGGAAAACAGATTCAAAAGCAGAGGCTTGGATGGATGTTCATTTGTCTCAGTCATGCCCCACTCTCAGTGACCCCAAATGGGCTTTTCTTGGCCATTTCCTTCTCCAGCTCATTTTACAAACTGAGGCAAACAAGGTTAAGTGACTTGCCCAGGGTCACACAGCTTGTAAGTGTCTGAGGCCAGATTTGAACTCAGGAAGATGAGTCTTCTTGACTCCAGGCTGGCCTATCTACAGTACCATGTAACTGACCTCCAAAAGAGAAGTCCCAGGTGTCTGGGAGCAAGGCAGCTTGCCTGGGCATAAGGTGTATAAGAACAGAAGCTTTGTAATGAGTGGGGACTTCCCCCAATACAGGCCCCAAGACAGTAATCCAGTATCTCCCTTCTCCCTGTAAACTCCTCTGTGAGAGTCTGAAGCCTTTTTTCTTTGGAAAGGGAAAAATCTGTTTACTTTTCTTGGTTTTAAAAGTTTATTTTGTCTTTATAAAATAGTATTAAACATCAACATTTGTAATGTACTTATTAGGAATCCAGATGAGAGAATTAAATGAAAGGGAAGCATCTCCAGTAAAGACAAAGAGGTGGATTTTCATGAATATTTTGCCAGAACCCTCTGGTTAAGGGTCTGAAACTAGCAAAAAGATCAAATGATTTCCAGACCCATTCATGCTAACTTCCAGAGTGGAGAAATACCAGGAAATCTATGGGGAGATGAGTCAGTGGTAGGGAAAAGGACAAAAAGGAGTGATCCAACAACCCAATCACTATGCCATCCCCTTAACACCACTACACACATAAGGAAATGGAGAATCAGAGGAGTTAAGTAATTTCTCCATTTTCCTCAGCGATTGTTAATATCAAAGCAGGTATCCTAACTCCAAGGTCAATGCTCTTACTACTATATCAAAAAAGGTTTCTTTTCCGGGATACTCCCTTCTTATAAAAGGAAACCTACACAGTAAGACAGCTTAAATTTTAACTTCATCAATTCTATTTTTTAATCTAATTTTATATGTGTTATCTATACAAAAAAAAAGCTCATGAAAATATAGTTTCATTTTTATCTTTCTGTCTTCAGTGTCTATAGCATAGTAGGTGCTTTGTTCATAAGAAACATTAATAGATTTGGACCTGGAAGGGACCTTAGATGCTATCAAGTCCAACACCTTCATTTTACAGAGGAAGAAATTGAGACACAGGGTGGTTAGTGACTTGCCTAGGTCAGTAAATATCTAAAGGGGGATCTGAACTCAAATCTCTCTGCCTCCAAGTCCAGTGCCATCTCCACTATCCCACTGATGCTACCGTCAGTAAATAGTCTGTTTTGGCTTGAGGACATGGAAATAATAAACCATTTCAGGCTTCAAGGATCTAAAGCTTTGCCTGCTGAACAGGTGGCAGAGTTGAGAGATCTTTTCCTTTCCCCAAGTCAAGGTTATCCACATTACTAACCAGCATTTTGCCATTGTATTCCTTAACGTCCTCATTAAATATTAATTTCCATTAATATTAATTCCAGCAATTAAAGGGAAACAGCTGTGAAGACAAGCTCCGTTCCTCTTCAGCCTTAGCTTTTCATAGCCAGATAAAACACAGGCACCCAGGGGAGGAACCTGTAACACATCACTTAGTGAGCAATAAAGAAAAAATACAGGAGGCATTTGAAAATGCTCAGCCCAGGCTCAGACAGCTCTCCTGGGAGCATTGATCCACTTTCCTGAGTAGAAAGTTAACAGTTCCCATCGATGGGTCAGCTCTCTTTTCCCACATGTTATTTTACGGTTTGGTACTTAGGCTTCCAGCATCTAAAGCCGTAATCAGTCTGTAATGCGAAGCCATACTTTCTCAACCTGTGAAATCCATATCACATCAAATATTTCATCTCAGGCTTGCTGAAGCTGGTCCCTGCCCAGGTATCTCCAGACCAATACTGCAAACCTTTATTAAGACAAGGCGTGCCACTGTTTCATCTCTGAGGCCAAGTCTGTGCTAGGGGAAAAAATCATTGAGACTAATGAGAAGATAATTAGATCCCATCCACTCCCACCCATCCAGAGTACTTCTGAGAGAAGATGGCTTCTTAGCAACCAGAAGTCCAGTCCCAACCCAAAATAAAAATCCTCTTAAGGGCCCATGATAACCCTGTTGTGAAGGAAAAAACACTAAACTGAGAGTCATTAGATTTAGAGTCAAAAGGAATCTTACAAGTCATTCATTTGGCCTAATGCCTGTATTTGATGGATGAGGAAAGTATCAGAGAAGTATCAGTTTCCCCAACATCATACGAGTAAGTGGCAGAAGTGGGATTTGAACTCAAGTCCTCAGACTCAAAAAAAATCTACTGTTCTTTTCATTGGGCCAATTACAGGTATCTCTTTGAGTCACAGTTTTCTTATCTGTAAAATGTGGAGGTTAAATCACATAATTCTTGAGTTCCCTCTAACTCAAAAATTTTATTCTATTCTATATTAAGTTACTGCAGGAAGGGAGTAAAAAGGAATTACCAGCCAATATGAAATGTTTGCTACAGAACCTGATGATATTACAAGGTACAATCCATTGTTACCCCTTCATGGATTGTGAGCATATGCACAGGTTTTGGATTGGGATTGCCTGCCATTGACTGACTGACTGAAAAATCAGCTACCCATCCTTATAGTTTCACAAAAGTTATCTCTAAGACCCAGCTTAGCCCTCCCCCTCCTTTTCTTCTTCACTATTTATTGATCTTCAGGACCCCACCCTGTGGGAACAGTAATAAAGATCTAAATCAAAAGCACATGACATTGGAAGATGTTCTTACACATAGCCTGGGAAGGTTCATTAACTCCAATTCATGGCAGGGTTTTCTGATGCAACTCTCTTTGGGGAAAGGATCATATACCAATTTCCTACAAAACATCCCACAACATTCCTCGTGGTTCTGCTTCCAGACTTTGTCACTGCATCATCAATTATCTCAGAACTTCCCTCAGCATCAATGGCCTTTTCACCCTAAAACACCCTCCCACTCCTTCTGTGACCCCCTTGGGGAGCATCTTGCAGAAACTCCCTTTTGAGGGAGGATGCAGGTCAATTATTCTTTATCCCTCTCTTGTCCGCTTCTCACTCTCCAGACTTTGCCACCATCCTCCCGTACAGGCATATTCCATGTTACCCGCCTCACAACAACCTTTCAGCTCTGTTTTGTCATCTCTGTCCTTGAGGCCAAGGACTGCCTTTATTTTTGTTTGTATTCATATGCCCAGGGCCAGCACCTGACACATATTCAGCTCTTAATAAATATTGACTGACTGACCATTTGGAGAGAAAAGTCAGTAATTTACTAGGACAGTGAAAGTCTGATGATGAGTTTACTTGTTATACAACTGAATGCAGGGGACATCGAAACCACAGGGTGGTCCTATGAGTCTTGGAAAAAATATATAGGACTCTATGGGAAAGAGATCACTGGATTGTCAATGGCTGGCCTCGATGATTACCCCCAAGTTCAGATCACTTTCAGGGGAGCTGAAGGGCTATCTGAAGACTTAATATCTTTTAATCTGCTCTTGGGCTCCTTTGAGTCCTTGGTATCTTAGGCATTTTCTAGGGGAGGAAATAAATGTTGTTTGAGCAGTTAGTTCACTGAGCTCCTCTGAGGACGTCAGGGATGCTGCTACTCACATTTGAGAAAACTTGCATAGAAGCTATCACTAAACTTCAACTTGGAAATTATCTGGATAAACTCAAGTCAACCCTCTTAGAGTCAAGACCCCAAACAGAATGTAAATCCAGAGACCTTAGGGGACTCTGCAGCATTGGTTAAATTACCAATTCATTTGTCCTCAGCAACTCAAGACATTATGGAATGTTATTATTTTCTTTCCAGTAGATTATCATAATGCCTTGTTCAACTAAGCAGGGGCAGATGTCTTGTTCATTTCCAAATGAGAAAGTTGGAGTACAGAAAAAAGAGGTCACATTTCAAGGTTCCACAGCTCATCAGGGATCCCCAGGTATAATCACTCACCTCAGTTGCTTCCAAGTTCAGAAATACAGAGTGTTTGGCAATGTAGTTGCAGATTCTATGCTTTACACTGCATTCATTTGCTAGGGGAGGCCAGAAAAACTATAGCACATACCCTGCTTCTAAATGGGTGGGTGACCTATCAGGGACACATGCTTCCCAGTGGGACTTGGTTGCTATGGGGACGTAAGATTTTCAGCTTTAGCAATGAGAGTGGTAAATTTTCCATCATGCAGATGCAAACAAATTTCAGCCCCAGGATTTTTTTCCTCTGTTGGTAGCATCTAAGGTTGGCAATTTCCCAGCAGATCAGTTCAGTGGGGTGGATCCTCTGGAAGTTCCAGGATTCTGTATGGAGTAGGGAGGGGTAGAAAGAGGAAGAACTCGACCTCATTTCTTTTTTTCCCCCAAACTTATTAATTTATTTGTTTTCAGTTTTCAACAATCACTTCCATAAGTTTCAAATTTTCTCCCCTTCCCTTCCCTCCTATTAATCATATTTTCATATTAGTCATGTTGCATAAAAGAATTAAAAAGAATGAGAGAAACTATGAGAAAAACAAAACATGGCAAAAGAGAAAACAGTCTGCTTCATTCTGCGTTCTGACTCCACAGTTCCTTCTCTGGATGTGAATGGCATTTTGCATCATGAGTCCTTTGGAAATGTTTTAGTCCTTGCACTGCTGCGAAGGGCTAAGTCTATCAAAAACAGTCCTCAAACACTGTGGTTGTTACTGTGTATAATGTTCTCCTGGTTCTGCCTATTTCACTCAGCATCAGATCACGTAAGTCTTTCCAGGTTTTTCTGAAGTCTGTCTGTTGGTCATTCCTTATAGCACAATAGTATTCCATTACATTCGTATACCACAACTTGTTCAGCCATTCCCCAATTGATGGGTATCACTTCAATTTTGAATTCTTTGCTACCACAAAAAGAGCTGCTATAAATATTTTTGGACATGTGGGACCTTCTCCCATTTTTATGATCTCTTTGGAATACAGTCCTAGAAGCGGTATTGCTGGGTCAAAGGATATGCACATTTTTATAGCCCTTTGGATATAGTTCCAAATTGTTTAGGCCTCATTTGTATTTGCCAGCTTTTCTACCATGGTCAGATCGTTTCTTCATTACCTGGGTTTTAATTCAACCCTAGACAGTAAGGGGAGCATGGGGATGAGACAACCATTTCTTCTAAGAGTCTGACTTTTAAAAAAAAAACTGTGTTCTTCCTCACTAGAATATCTCAAGCCAGGATGATTTGATCCTATTTTCTCTCTTGTTTGCCACCTAATGAATCATTTTATGCCTCCAACCCATCTCCTTTCCTTCTATGTATGGGAACAAATAGCTCTTGAGCCTCTACGGACCTTTGATGGATGGTTTTCCTGGGGCAGATGGTAATCTGTTTCCAGAAGAAGTAAGAAATGAGCTCAGCTTTGCTGAATTGCTAATTTTCCCACATACATTTCTTCTTTTTTTTCTCAAGTGGGTTTTTCCAAGTTTCCAAATTTATTTTTCTTCTGACTTTTCCTGCTAGGAGCGGGTGCTCTTCATCCTTACATCTGATATTCTAAGCTGGGTTATGTCACTGGAAAGCCTGGTCATTTGGCAAGAGATAACCAAGAGGAAGTTCTTAGCTCTCTTCATATCCCTGCAAGGTCAAGAGAAAGTGAAGAATGGCCCATAGCCATCGGTGGGCCTTTCTGTGGCAACATTTATGGGAGGGCATGGACAAGAGTCTCACAGGAAGGGCAGGCATTGATGGGGTGCTGTCTGTATCATCAGAGGGAATCGACCCACGTCAGTGACATCACTATCCATCAATTATTAGAGAGCTTCACTGGAAGAGTCAAAATGACACTGCAACAGCTTTCCAAACCTTCTGTAGTCTGGTGTCCAACTGCCTAGTCAAACTGATCTCTTCTTGTTCCCCAAGATGTACTCTGCACTTTTCATCAGACTAACATTCTCACTGCAAAGATGCCATCTTCATTCCCACTTCTGGGTCCTACCCAGAATGCCACTCTTTTCTTTATTTCCAGATCTCATTCAACCTGGAAGGTCCAGGTCAAGTCCCATTTCCTCAACTAAGTCTTCTACGATGACACCAGCCTTCATTGGTCTTTTGTCTTTTGTCTGAAATTCTATAGCACTCATAGACTAAACCATAAAGCACTTAATTTTATTTTGTTTTTTTTCTTTTATTTGCTATAGGTGACTATTCTTATCAATCTATTACTTTCAGTGTAACTAATAACTTTCTTATTTTTACTATATGGACTTTTTCTCCTCAGTAGAGTATAATTTCCAGTAGGACAAGGTCTGTGTCTATATACTTTTTTGTATCCCCTCTACAGCAAAAGAAGTAGACAAACAATATATTCTACTGAAGACCTCAGTAAGGCTTACTCATAGTCACAGCTTGGAACCTATGAAAGGGGGAAGGATGATAACATGGTCCCTAGAGGGTGTGAGCAGGAGGGGCCTCTTCTGTTAAATTTTGGTTGGAAAACAATAGCTCAATTTTCTATAATGTGTCAACATTTTCAAAATTCTTTCCTCAGAACAGTCCTATTGAGGTAGATTGTACAAGGCTTATTATTCCCATTTTAAAGATGAGGCAACTGAGGTCCACAGTCACAATGCTTAGAAGTACCAATCAAGGCTCCCTGTCTCACAGATCTCTTTTCACTAAAGTCAGAATTCAGTCAAAACCCAGATCACTATACTTACTTGCCACTTTCTATAGTATCTCTATGTCAGTATTTTCATGACAGATATTATTAACCCTGTTTGGCAAATGGTGAAACCAATGCAACATTATATAACTGTCCTTACAAAAATTGAAATGCAGCCTTGACTTCCTTCTGAGCGGAAATGGACCATGGTGCTTCCCAAGTACTCAGTTGACCTCAACTATTGAGTATCTTTCCGCACTTGGCACTGAACTCAAAGGGTTAACTGGAGTCAGACAGATGCTGGTGTGTGTGTGTGTGTTTATATGAAGGAGGTAGGGGTAGATTCCAATTTAAGAGAATTATTTAGACAACAAACAATCCCTTACCTCAATAGAATCACATTCTGTTGGAGGAAAACAACAAATACACAGACAAATAAATACAAGACAGATACAACTAATAGCCAGCTTTATAAAGCATTTTAAAATTTGCAAAGCTCCTTCCAAATATTATTTCATTTCATCTTCACTAAAAACCCTAGGAGATAGGTGCTCTTATTGTCCTCATTTTCAGATTAGGAAATGGAGGCAAGCAGAGAGAGGTTAAATGACTTACTCAGGGTCACACAGCAGTAAGGTTTTGAATTCAGGTCTTCCTGGTTCCAGGTCCAGCACTCTATCTACTGTGCCTCCTAGCTGCCTCTAAGCATATACAAATTAATTTTTTGTTTGGGGGGGTCATGGATTGTAGGATATCATGGATTGTAGGGTACTGTTGGATCATGATAACCTTATTAATGTAGAAGGTGGCACTTAACATGAAAGGAATTCTAAGGATTCTAAGAGGTAAAAGAGGGAAAGAAATACATTTCTGATCTCAGGGATCCTTTAAATATCCCCACAGTATACTAAGGGAATATTAGTTAAGGAATATTTATGCTATGGTTGCTTGCTCCTGTTAATCTCTTAATCATTCCTATATAATGATTTCCTTTTTTCTTTTTGTGAGTATTTCTTTAGCAGCATGGCTAAAGTTCTATCTGCTAAGCCATTAGACAAGGCTTTGGGGCACAGGCTACTGGATACAGGTTACAAGCATCGTGCTGGAATCCAAGCTCAGCAGTCTCTCCTTTATCCTGACTTTCTGTTGGCTTCAAGCATGAACAATGACCGGCCCTAGAAGGGAGAAAGGCAAAGCTTAGATTCCTAGAGCCCAGGTGTCTGCCAAACATAAAACATACATCAAAGTGCCAGAATGACTCAGGCTATCTGCACTCCATCTGGGGAACCAGGCGGTGAAGGCGGATCCCTTTCCTGCTCCCCAATGGGTTGCATTGAACAATGTTCCCCTGACAGCTATAAACTTGGATGTCCCTTGTGCCACATGGGTAACTACCTCTGGAATTGGGAAGGTGACCTATGTTTGGGAAAGGGAATTACTGTTTGGATGCTATAAGAATGCCCAAAGGATTTTCTGTAGCTAGGTGGGAGGAGGAAAGATCAATCAAGGGAGTCCCCCAGTTAACTTGACGAGGTTACAGAATTGCAATATTAGAGGACTTTTAAAAGCCTATATATTATACACTGTGGATGCACTCACAGTCATCTTGTGAAGAAGACAACGACGATTCTTGTTAACCTTTAGACAAAGCTTGTTCCCAAGGTGAAGTGATGGTTTGGATCTGCCCCTTGACACTTCCCAGGGATAGATTTCAAGAACTAGGGCTGCCTCCGGAATGATTTGATTGACTGGAACCCCTAGCAGGACAGATTCTTGTCTGAGGTGCCACATTTGGTGCTGACCTACAATAAAACTAGCAGCCTGCTCCCATGCCTTTTTCACCTTTCACTTGTTCAGCACACAGAGCAGAGCTCTACAGAATGAACCTGGGTTCCAGGGTTCTAAGTTCTGTGTCTCTGCTTGCAGTCTTCTCCTAACCTCTCCTCAGGAGTCATTAGTAGCCACTTTGAAGCAGAGGACCAGGAGATACAAGATCTTATCCATAATATTCTGAGCACAGATCAGAGTTTGTGAACCTGAGAGGGCAGTTCTTCAGGCCATGAATTAGCCACAGTGAGGGAAATTTTAGAACATCAAAGAGTTCCTGCGGAAATACATGGCAAAAAGCACTCATGTGCTCCCCAAATGGCCTGAGACGTGTGTGCTTTTAAATCATATCTGACTCTAAATAACCCTATCTGCAGTTTTCTTGGCAAAGACACTAAAGTGGTTTGCCATTTCCTTCTCCAGCTCATTTTACAGATGAGGAAACTGAGGCATACAGAGTGAAGTGACTTGCCCGGGGTCACACAGCTAGTGTCAGAGGGCAGATTGGACTCAGGAAGATGTCTTCCTAACTCCAGCTCCAGCACTGTCCACTGCACCACCCAACATTAACACTATCCCTAACTCTCTTAGATAAAGGAGAGGAATTTCGCAGTCACCAAGATCAGAGATTTCTCAGCCCTGGGCGGTTGCCTCAGGGTAATCCCGAAATTCTAAAGTTGCTAGGTCTGTCCATCTATCTCATACCTGACATCTTTTAACTTGTTTTTTAAATACTTTGATAACCATATTTTAAAATCATTGGTTTACTTTTCAATCCTAGATTAATGTTTATTTTTAAATAAACAATATTTTGTACTTAAAAATAATGTGTATTAACATAATGTGTTTTATTTAATTCATTTAAAAGATTATTCCAAGAAGGAGTTCTCTAAACTTAACCATGTCCCAAAAAGGTTAAGAACCTTAGGACTAGAAAAAGGAAGTTCTTGGGCAGCAGTCCTCTTGGTGACAGAAAAGAATGATCCATATGGTCCCTTAGCTGGAAAAGCAATGTCAAGTAAAGCCAATAAGCATTTATTAAGCACTTTCTGTGTGCAGGTCACTCGGACTATAAATATAATCATAAAGATACATAGTCCCTGTCCTCAAGGAGTTTATATTCTAATGGGAGAAAGCAATCCATTAAAAAGGAAATGGGGGAGATATGAACCTCAACATGGGGGAGTAAAAGATCTATACCTTGTACCTCTCTATTCCATGAGCTATTCAGACAATACAAGTCTTATGGGATAAAAGGTTGCCTATTCAGCGGTCTCCAAAACATATCTGCCTTAGGGAGCAGGGGAGGCACAGAACAGGCGCTGTAGGGGGGTACAAAGAAGGAATTTCACCAGAATATGTGTTGCTTCGTTTGCAAAATAAAATTCAATTTCCTTAAGAGCGGATCTTTTGGATCACTTTATGTACTTTGTGTGTTTGTATAACTGGTGTACGGGCTCTTCTGAGTCCTTTCAACTTTTGCAATTTCCCATAGGATAAAGTAAAGTCTGCCCGACATGTATTTGTTTCTGTGAGTGCTCACACAAGGTATGAGGACCCTATCTAGTAACTATGTTTGGGGAAACAACATAGGAACATGTCTAGAAATTTCCCAGAGTAAACTCTGCATTGAAGCAGAATGAGTCAAATGAGAATGACATTTTGAGTCAGTCCCCAAGACTGGACGTAGTCACGTGAGTTCAGACTTAAGAGGAAGAAGGAACGCATGCTGAGTCATCGGCTTCACAAAGCACTCTTCACAACAATTTCCAGAGGTAGGGATTTTTTGTTTTGTTTTGTATTTTTTTTTACAAGATCTGTGATTTTATTAGTTCCCAGAATTCCTACAAAAGAAATTCCCTCAATACAGATTGGTCATGATTCTTCAGTTTATACTCTTTAGAGAACTGCCTGAGGCAAATGAGGTTAAGTGACTTGGTTTTACCAAGCCAAGTGACTTGGTATGTCAAAGGCGGCCATACAGTTATATTTAAAGGTAGAAAGGACATTGAAGATCTAGTTCCAGACTCCGTCTTCCTCATGAGAAAATGGGAACTCAGAGAGGTTAATTGATTTGCCTAAGGTCATATAACTTGTGAGTGGCAAATGGAGGATTCAAATCCATAGCATCACCATCAGATTAAAAACTGAAAGGCTTGCTCAGGATTACACGAGTGAAAATCAGGAATTAGGATTCAGACTCCAAGCGTGTGGCTCTCTCCACTAAATACCCCTAGAAATCCCAAAAGCACAAAGCAGGGTAAAGGTCAATTGGAATAATATGATGATCTGAGATTTCTTTGATAGCAACTCATCTGCTCTCTCTCATCCTACGTGACTCGTCTATGTCCTCGAATAGATCCTACACAGATGGTCCACTCAAGGAGCCAGGGGCTTTCCCTGAAGAATTCTTGACATTACAAGGATGCCAATTGCATACATATCCTGTATTATATAACTGGCCTGTATCCTTTTCTCCTCTCTGATAACATTCTTTATGCTGCTTCTGATATGTATGGAAGCTCCCTTGATTACATTATTTTATCGTACTCATTATTTCACAACAATCCTATGAAGTAGGTATTATGGGTACTATTTATTATCATCCCTATTTTTGTCCATGAGGAAATCAAAAGTCAGGAAAAAAGCCTCTAAAAGAAACCAGAATAAAGCTTGCACTTTTGTAAAATCTTGGATTTTGGATTGAAGGAGTCCCAATTAATAATATTTGCTCCTTGTGGTACCTAGTTTCCCCCATGCCATTACTGTTACTGACCCTGAAGTGATCCTAAGAGGTGGACCAATAAAAAAAACTGGACTGATGGTGAGAAGTCCTGGATTCAAATTCTAGTTCTGCCACTTATTAGTTCTTCGACCTTGATCCAGGTAATTTCCCTCTCTGCTCCTCAGTTTCCCATTGATAGAATTGGAGGAGACTTCATGATCTCTAAGCTCCTTCCCAGCTTTAAGTCTGTAATCATGTGACTTCATGCTTGAGT
This sequence comes from Bettongia penicillata ogilbyi, assembly GCA_023548195.1. Taxonomy (NCBI): domain Eukaryota; kingdom Metazoa; phylum Chordata; class Mammalia; order Diprotodontia; family Potoroidae; genus Bettongia; species Bettongia penicillata. Next base: position 1,082,640 of record JAJHZJ010000712.1, on the reverse strand, counting down.
AAATTTGATTCAGATTATGTCCACAATTCTTATCATTCCTTGTTCACTCATTTCTTACCCTTGCTTACTGAAGGACATGAAGGACTGACTTGAGACAAAATTAAATGAACGCTATCTGTGTCTTCTAACCCCTCACCTTGCATTTTACATGCTTTTCCCCTTTGTGTGTTGCCTTTTCCCCATGTACCCGGCACCTCCATGCTGCCCCAGAAAGCCCATAGCTTCTATTGGACGCCCTGTCTTTGTTTGCCTTTTTTGATCAGAATTCCCTAAGTCAAAGCATGACCAACTCTGTGCCCTTTAGCTAAAGTCTACAATCCCAGCTCCCTTTCTCCTATTGCATTCTTTGTGTGTATGTGTGTGTAATTTTTTTAGCTAGCTAAATTGCTAGAGGTGTCAGTGCTAATAACTTATCTCTATCCATTGATCTTTCCCATTTTCTTCCTGGAGGCAACTGGAGTTAAGTGACTTGCTCAAGGTCACAAAACTATTACGAATCTGAGGTAAAATTTTAACTCAGGTCCTCCTGACTACAACACCAGTGCTCTATCCACTGAACCACCTAATTGCCCCCCCCCCTTCCCATTCTTTCTAGGTGGGTTTTCTCTGGAAGGTGAACTGTTCCTTTCCACAAAATGATTTCTTCTCCCTCTGAATTCTCAGTGTATCATGTTTGTAAGTCTCCTATATGTTTGCCATATGATACTTTGTATTATAATTCATTGTGGATATATGGACAAGTGATACTGGAACCTGAGGTCAGGAAGACTTGAATTCAAATCTGACCTCAGATACTAGCTGTGTGGTCCTGGGCAAGTCACTTCACCTTGTTTTGCTTTAGTTTCTTTATATGTAAAATGGGAATAACAATAGCACCTTCCTCCCAGGGTCTGTGAGGATGAAATGAGATAATATTGTAAGGTACTTAGCACAGCATCTGCCACAAAGTAGGAGCCATATAAATGTTAGCTATTATTATTAAAACACTTTGAAAACTTTAAAGCACTGGCTATTACTAATATTAGATAGTGATTTACGTAAAGGTAAGGGCGTGTTTATACTTTAGTATCCCACAGCACCAAGGACGTTGGCCTCCATAGATTTTATGTGTTCATTTATGTATGTAGATGCGTTTAATTCATGTAGAGAAACTCCTGGTGTGGAAACTCCTTTCCATAATGCAGAATATAATTTGTAACATAGAATTTCATAGAGTTCCCTACGGTACTAAAAAGTTAAGTGACTTTCCCATGGCCACAAAGCTATTACATGTCAAAGGCAGTTCTTAATCCCATATTTTCCATGATTCCAAGGCTAGTCTTTAATCAAACATGCATTGCTATGTCTACTATGGATCCAAAATACAGAAAGAACCAAAGAAATTTTCATTGAATTAAATGGAACTGGTTGTAAATATGCTACCAAGCCTAAGTAACACACCAAGCATTTACCAACCATTTTACAAGGACCTTCAAGAAACAACACCTTATCTCAAAGGGTTGCCTCCAGCAATGGAGGCTTCATTTCCTGTAAGGACTTCTGGGAGTAATATCTGGATGCAAAGGAGGTGTGGGGCTTTTTGGCCCCCCCATAAATATGCAGCTATCTAGTCTGACCATGTAATGGGCACAGGAAGAAGTGCGGGGACAAGAATATGACCCCTCTAAAGCCCAGTGCTCCAGGAAGCAATCCATGTGCCCCTTTGTGTGCCCTGTGGCCCCTCTGCAGACAGGCAGATGAATATTTCTTAGCATCAGCTTTCTTCCATTTGGAATGCCAGCTGGTGAGCTTACCAGATCCTTCACTAGTCCCCACGCTACCTCCTCCTCCTCACCTATAAATGGGAGCAAAGAGGAGGAAGGATTGCTGCCTTTTTCTCCTGTGCTAAATTTATCTAATTTACTCTGAGACCTGATTGCAGATGGGCTGTGGAATCCAGGAGGAAAAAACGATTTGTCACCATCGTTCCAAAAGTCTTCCAATGCTCTTCAGCCAATGATGTTTTATCTCTGCATGGGGTGAGGGGGTGGAGAGTGATGGGGGAGGTCTAACCACCACACTTCTCTGGTTTATTGCAGCATCCCAAAGCAAAGTTTTGCCATTGCCACTCCAAGTACCAACCTATGGAAATGTTTTCTGGTACCTGAAATTTTTACTTCCAAACTTCCTTACTTTTAAAACCTTAAACTTAAAAAAAAAATTGACTCCTCTTTCTTATATCACCTCCCACCTTCCTCTTTGCAGGCTCCAGATACAAGTATCATAGGATAGCATATTTCTATTTATGTAAAAAAGGAAAAGGGTGCTAATATTCTCATATTACAGATCAGGAAACTAAGGTAGAGAAAGGTTACATTATGCAGTCATGGTCACATAGCTGTTAAGTATCTGAGGTGGGATTATGAGTCCAGGCCTTCCTGATTACTAATCCGGCCCTCCATCTATTATGACACAGTGCTATCCACAGATAGAACTGAAGTGATGAGCCCTCAGACGGAAGAGCTGTGTGAAGTGACACCCACAATAAAGCATTTAAAGTTCTTGCTATTTACATAGGTGGTGCAGTGGATGGAGTACCCAGCTGAAATCAGGAAGACTCATCTTCAAGAGTTCAAATCTGGCCTCAGATACTTACTAGCTGTGTGACCTTGGGCAAGTCCCTTAACCCTGTTTGCCTCAGTTTCCTCATCTGTAAAATGAGCTGGAGAAGGAAAAGGCAAACCACTCCAGTATCTCTGCCAAGAAAACTCCATGGGGGCTCACAAAGAATTGGACACTCCTGAACAACATTTACAGGGGAAAAGCATCTAAAGTAAAGCAAGCAGACACCGAGGCCTGTGTTGGAGGTAATATCGTTAGTTATTAGGGTATTGGAGGTTTGGTTCTCAAGACAGCTGAAAGATCAAATGTCTGGGTAAGGGAACATTTTCAGACATTTGGGAGTATCATGTACCTTATTATTACCAGCCATATGGGAGGAGCCCATTGAGAAAATATTAATTATGAATCCATATGCCCACATTCCCATTTATAAAACCTCTTTTTGAGAATAATCTACATTCACATTGAGGGCATAATTGATGACGGAGCGAAAAGAGAAAAGATAGATAGACTATACCAAAAACTATTCTGCCACAGAGCCCATCTCTACAATCATTAATTTGCCAGAAAAGTGCAGAGATACAAAATCAAACTACGCTGATTATGAATGACAAATAATGAAATCATGTCCATGACAATAGGGAAATACCATGAGAAAATTCCCTCTACTAATACATAGCAACAGCTGCTCTGCATTGCATAATCTTAGCAAGTTGTCTTGTGCACTGCTTGTAACTTACCCAGGGTCACACAGCCAGGGTTGGGAGAGGCAGGGCTTAAACCTCAATAGACTCCCTAACTGACCATCTTGCTACTATGTCATGCTGCTTAAAGTTTATTTATTATGAAAAGTCACTTTGAATCCATAGAGCACAATGCTACCTTGAAGATTCTCCTTCAATAAATTGTCTTCCTTATACGCGTCAAAATCATACAAAATTTCTTCAAAATGCTAGCAACAGAAATTACTTTGTTCACCCACGCCCTGATTATTGATAGAAACAATACATGAAACAAACAAAAATGTTGCTTGCCAAAGGTTTTCACCAGTGTCATGATACTCAGCAGAGCCCAGATGAAGGTTGGATTGCCTAGAGATGGTGAGGTCCTCCAGATGCTCATGTTTTTCAGAAACATTGTACCAATTGCATCAGTCCTAGAACTAAATTGCAGAGTTCCCAAAAACAAATCCATAAGCACTTGAGTCAGCCTAACTATCCATGCTGGATAACTCTACGGTCTCCACCTCCTGCTTCAGCTGCCTTCATGACTGTTAGAACAAAATGTTCTCATCCACCCATTCCACCGGGGAAATCTTCACATGGCTACAAACAGGACTCCTAACAATCCATTAACTTAGAAATCAGTATTATGATATGCTGATGGATGCAATTGATCTCTCAATACACATACCTTGATCAGATATGGTGTATGGACAATAAACTGGGCCCATAGTTAAACAGGAGGAAAAGAGAAGACTAGATTATAATTGTCTTTGGGAAATGAGTAAAATCCACTTGCAAGCAAATCCAGGAAGTGGAGCAGGAAGAAATATGGTGGAGAGTATTCCAGTGAAGGTCAGTGGGAGAAAGTTAAGAAAACACTGGTTTTGCCACAGTTGAAGGACTTGAAAAAGATCATAAGCCTGGCACAGAAGAATACTCTGGGAGTGACAGGGTTTCATTTAGACCTTTGGAGATCTGTGTTCACACCAAAACAAAGCACTTGATAATTTCTTGACCCAATTTAATTATAATTTCATCCTTCAAAAAGTGGAGAAACCTACAAAGTTCAGTTCCATTCTCAATACAATTCTCACTTAAAAGAAGGAACTTGTTGCTGGGGTGGAAATGATAAGAAACTTGAGGAGAAGTAACTATTCTTCTTAGAATTTGTGAAAGAGGAAAGGAAAGCAGGAATAGTCCAAAATGCAGCCTAGATTTGGGGAGCTCACATTTCAAAGAGGGTCTAGAAAGCAAAGGTGGGATCCTATGGATTAACATTCTAGACTGGAAGTTCTCAAGAATAAAAGGTCAATGTGGCATCGCAGAGAACGTACCACCCAGCTTAAACTTTTAAAAACCATGTACAGAAGATGGAAGCAAAGGCAGGAGATGAAAGCTGGGGAAGTGAAGCATGATTCCTTGCTCATGGTTTCTGGAGCAATAAAGCTCAAATGAGCTGAAGCTGGCAAAGAAAGCTAAAGAAATAAGAATTTTAAAGGTAAATTTTAAAAATTCAAAGAAGGGGTAAACGGGATAGAGTTAACTGAAGGCAGCGATAATAAAGAAGTCTAGTTCTTTGTGGCTTCTGTTTTCTCTGCCAAAAGAAATGACTGGAAAGAGGAAAAAGTAAATAGGGAGACGAGAAAGCCACTAGCTGCCCTTGATGAGTTCAAATCAATAAACTCAGATCAACTACATCTGAAGGAACTGAAATAACTGTTAGGTGTGACTGCTGAGCAGCTGCCCATGATCTTTGAAAGATTCTGGAGAAAGGGAAAGGTTCTACAGGTCAGGGAAAGGACAGATAAAAGAAAAGAGAGAGGAATCTGTAAACTACAGACCAAGTAGCCTGATTTTGATTCCTAGCAAAATGATAAAGTATATAATTAAAGGGAAGGCTGATGAAAATTGCTCATTCAAAAAAACATTTAAGTCCCTACCGTGTGCCAGGGTCTGGACAAGTAAGTAGGAAAACAAATACAAAAATGAGGTATTCCTTACTCTTAAGGAATGTACATTTTTATTAAGGGGAGGCAACATGTTCATAGATTAGCAAATACAGTATATATACAAATTATACACAGTAACTGGGGAAGCACAAAGGATCCGGTGAATCAGAAAAGGACACTTGAAAGAAGTTACACTGTTTTTAGACCGAGAGCAAAGAGATGAGAAACATACTTACAGCAATAGCTATTAAGCAAGAGCAAATAAACCATTTTGGCCAGAGCACAGAGTGTGTAAGAGGGGCTAATGTCTAATTAAACTGGAGAGATAGGCTAGAGCTAGAGTACAGTTAAATGCCAGATGCAGGAGTTCATATCCTAAAGGTAATGAGTAGCTATGGAAGCTTCTTGAGCAGAGCAGTAGCATAGTCTTTAGGAATATCAATTTGCCAGCTGCATAAAGGAGGGATTGGAGAAGGAGGTCAGCAACATACTTCAAAAGCCTAGGCAGGAAGTGATGTCACAAAAGTCAATACTAAAGTAACTGTAGCATAAGTAAAGAGAAAGGGACAGTTAGACAATAAACATTTATTAAGCACTTACCGTGTGCCAGCACTGTGCTAAGGTACAGGAGATACGAAAAGAAGCTTCAGCTTCAGTATTTGCCTGACAACAAGCAGTCTGAATTAATTTCTTTCTGCTTTGATCTCCTTGCTGTTCAAGGGACTCTCAAAGATCTCATAGTCTAATGGGAGAATCGACATGAAAATAATTAAGTACAAATAAGCTATACGCATGATATATTGGAGATGATCAGTAACGGGAAGGCACTAGAATTAAGGGGGAGCAGGAAAGGCTTTTTGTAGAAGATGAGATATTAACTGGGGCTTAAAGTGAGGGCAGTCAGGAGGAAGAGATGAAGAGAAAGAGTATTTGAGTCATGGGGGACAGCCGGTAAAAGAAGTGTCTTGTCCCAGGATTTTGTTCTGTGAAGTTTGGGTTCAGTTAAAGGGCTGCACTTGAGGACCTACAGGACCACATGTAGCCTCAAGGCTGCAGGTTCCCTACCCCTAGTTTGGACTAGATGGCTTCAGAAATTCCTCCTAATTTTAGTAGCCTGAGATTCTGTGAATTTCAGATTCAGAATCAAGAGAGTCATACTTACTAACAGTGTAAAAGAGACCTCTGAAGGCTCACTGTGACCTCCCATGCTATCTGAAATACAGAGCAAGCTATCTCTCTGAACCTAGCAGTCTCTCCTAACCTTTCCTGCAGAGCTCCCTTCAGTTTCTGGCCCTAAAAACATCCTACAGCATAGGACAATTGAGTCTATGTGAGAGACCCTGGATTGATTACCAACAGATAAAGTTAATTAGGAGAAGGGACAAAAAAAGTCAGTCCTTCCATTAAAACCAGTGTCTGTTCAAAAATAAGAGTGGCCATTTTCGATCATGTGGACAAATAGTGAATTGGTCTTAACAAGAGTCAAATAAAAAAAGAAAATCCAAAGGCCCCATTCCCTACCTCTCCATCTTGAATCTTTTCAGGAAATTGGCCAATTTCCCATTGTGTAGAAAATTTGCAAGATACTCCATCACATCGTCATGATCAAAGGAACAGATATTTCAAAGTCAGAGATATGAGGACCCAGCAAACAGACCAAGCTGAACATAGCTCAGTGTCCTGAGAAAACACTAACACCAGACTCCAGCAAGATTGCTAAGGCCTATGTAAGTCAAGTCTAGCTTTTCTCTGGATCACTGAATCACAATATTAGAGCACAAAGGCAACTCAGAAATCATCTAGTTCAACCTCATTTTAAGGATGGGAAGCCTGAGGCCCAGAGAATTAGTTACATAACTTGTTCAAGGTTATACAGGATATACACAGCAGAACCAGGTTCCAGATCCAGGAACTGACTCCAAATGCCATACAGGCATACTTCAGAGATATTGTATGCTCAGTTCCAGATCACAATAAAGTGAATATCACAATAAAGTGAGTCACACAAATGTTTTGGTTTCCCAGTGCACATAAAAGTTATATTTACACTATTCTGTAGACTATTAAGTATGCAACAGTGTTATGTCTAAAAAACAATGCACATACTTTGATTAAAAATACTTCATTGCTAAAAAAAAAAATACTAACTATAACCTGAGCCTTCAACAAGTCGTAATCTTTTTGCTGGTGGAGGGTCTTGCCTCGATGTGGATGGTTGCTGACTGATCAATGCAGCAGCTGCTGAATGTTGAGGTGGCTGTGGCAATATACGAAAATAAGACAACAATGTAGTTTGCCATATAGATTGAGACTTCCTTCCACTTGAATATTTAGAGGCCATTACAGGGTTGTTAACTGATGTAATTTCAAAATTGTTGCATCTCGGAGAATGGGAAGGTCAGAGGAAAGGTAGATAAACAGGCAACAGCTACACTTAACATTTATCGATTAAGTTCACCATCTTACATGAACATGGTTCATGGCTCCCCAAAACATATTCAGTAATAACAACAAAGGTCACTGATCACAGATCATCATAACAGATATAGTAACAATGAAAAAGTCTGAAATATTATGAGAATTACCAAAGAGTGACACAGAGAAACAATGTGAGCACATGCTATTAGAAAAATGGTGACAACAGATGCTTAAGGCAGGATTGTCACAAACCTTCAATTTGTAAAAAGATGCTCTAGTGCAAAAAAAATTGTTTTAAAACTTAAAAGTGCAATAATATCTGAAGTTTCTTGCTTGATTTAGTTACCAGAATATTTCTAAATAGTGTCTGAATTAATGAAATCAATCAGCACAGAGCCCAGGATGCCTTTCCTAGCATCATTATAAAGTAATTATCACTAATAACATCAATAATAAATAGATTACCTTAGTACCCGTTAGAGTTAATAACTGTAACAAATCTAGTGACTGATCATGAGTCTAGATTTCTTGGCATGTATTGGCTCAAAAGGTGGCTTTGGCAGAAATCTAGCAAAGTGACCATGTTCACCTGGGACACTAGACCAGAGACTCAGCTCCTACGTCCAGAAGCAAACTTGTTTGAATCTGTTGTAACACCAACGGCTGTGACTCTTAACCATTGTGAGATGTGTCTAGTACACCCACAAATCTTACTAAAGTGATACAAGTACTGGAAGGGGAGGGAGGAGTCTATACTAATGCCTATATTTCTTCCCTGGCATCCACCTGGCCCAGAATAAAAGGACCAAAGGGTCTGGGGCTCTATGATTCGAGAGCCAGAGGCTGACTTCTGATTGCTTAATACCTTTTGGGGTCTGTGTAGTTCATCTGCAGAGATGCTCTGTTTGTAGGTGTGGGTAAGTTATGAGAACCTCCAAGCTTTGGAAATCACTAAGGCACCCCACCCCTCCAGATTACATCCAGATGTGTAGTCCTTCCAAATACCCAATTGGAAATATGGGGTGTTTTGATGTTCTGCGTGTTTCTCTAAATTAAGCTTTGTTGCTAATTGGTATTGTATCTGGCAGGAATGACCTAAAAAAGGGGGGTTTGCAGTCAATTATTTATTTCCTCCTGGAACACCATGGGAAGGGACTTTCTTATCAGTGCCCTGGAGAAACAGCTACTCTCATTGAAGCTGTAAGCCTGTCTTTGATGAGATGCTCCCAGACAAAGGCAGGAAATAACATTATCGTCCACTGAATCTCCCCACCCCCTTCAGAAGTTTCTGTTGAATGAGAAATTGAGCTGTATCTGAATGCTAAGCAAGCTAGGTTTATTTTACTGCAATATTGTCCACTGCTCATTGAATGCATCTGAATGCAGGTGGTCAGTCTGTGGAATATTTTTTTTAACTTACAAGGAAATGAAATGCACAAATGTTATTACTCCAGCATAATAACTTGGGTTTAACTGCACGAATGCAGGGTCGCATTCCCCATTGCCTCTATAACTAGGCCACATGGTGCACATCTGGAGGAGAAAAAATTTAATTCTTCCTGCATCGGTTTTCTAGTCCAGGAATAGTAATTCTTCAAATGCTTTTAACATCTTGAATGGGGAATAGAGAAGGAAAGGAAGGTAGATAGATAGATTGCTGTTTCTCATGGAATGAATATTGTTTTAATATGTAGTTAATATGTAATGAAAGGAGTAGGCCCCATATGTATAGAGAGGTCCACATGTGGCAAGGGGTATAACCTTGTGTGACTCAGAGGAACACACAGTAGACATCTCTAGATTCTTCTTCCCCTACCTTTCTCCAGGTGAGACTTCCATTCTTGCCAGGAGGTGAAGCAAGAGGTTGGAGCCATTCTCCTCAGAGAGAGGGAGTACCAGGCTAGAAGTATGTCTATTTGCTTCTGTAAATACTATTCATCTAGAGAATATGAATGGGTTCCATCTAAATTCTGATCTTTGTCATTTGGGGGTAAGGGGGAGAGTAGGATCCTAGTTTCTATATCCAAAGCTTGACCCTTTTCCTACCTAATACCAGTGGTCAATGAAGTGTTCAGGGAGAACAAGCACCTCTGCTGGGAGAGCTTGCTAAGTTCTTTTCAGGGCTGCTCATCCACCTTTGATGTTCACCCAGTGCCTGATTCTGTGGCTACAAGAAGCAAGAAGCTATAGCATGCACAGTGACCACATCCTGATAAAACCTTCTCAGCAGATGGGCTAAACCAGGCAAGGCGTCAGACCTGTTGCTGAGTTAGGGCAGTGTGTATCCCAAACATGTTGAGACTTCCCCTGGTGGAATGCGAGAATGAGAACTGTTTCTTTCAAAAGCTATGAAGGAGGCTGAAGCAAGCATTTAGGAGCACTTGGTCAGAAACCAAAGATTCCAAGGGCATCCACTGAATCCTGGGCCATGGCCAATCGCCTTGACTTTTATCTTGCCACTGGACTTTAATGACTGGAAGAGAAAGTCAGGCTGACAACTTTGTGCAACTCTGCCTCACTTAAATCCAATTCATGTACAAGTTAAAACATTATCCCGTGCTGTCACTGATCCTCTTAGAAAATGAAGAATGAGGGGAATAGAACCGGGAGAACCTTGTACACAGTTACAGCCACATTGCGCAATGACTAACTTTGATAGACTTGACTCTTCTCAGCAAGGCAAGGTTCTAAGACAACTCCAAAAGTCTCATGATGGAAAATGCTGTCCACATGCAGAGAAAGAATTATGGAGTCTGAATGCAGATGGAAGCACACTATTTGCTCTCTCTCTTTTTTGTTTTATTTTGTTTCTTCTTTCTCATGGTTCATTCCATTGCTTCTACTTCTTCTTTACAACATGACTAATGTGAAAAGATGTTGAATATAAATACATAGAGAGAGGGTATATATCAGATTACTTGCCATCTTGGGGAGGGAAGGGAGGAGGAGAAAATTTAAAACTCAAAAACCTGTGGAACTGAATGATGTAAACTAAAAATAAATAAATATTTTTTTAAAAGATGAAAAACAAACAACATTACCTAATACCAGTTCCCCATGATCACATATAGGAAACAGCAAAAGAAACTCATTTATCCAAATCATAGCAAAATAGAAATCAGAGAAGGCATACATAGGAGTTAATACAGAGTGAAGGAGCTTTTCCATTGGGAGCAAGGTAAATCAGTTCAGCCAAGAGTGTCCTAGATCTCACCCAGGGTAAAGTTCCTTGCAGTCTCTAGAGTGCCAACCTGGATATAGGTACATGATGAAGACTGCCAGATCCTTCCATATCTTCCCAGAATCTTTTACTTCAGTCACCCTGAAATGGACTTAACTTCTCCCATCTTCCCTCTTGAAGATGGAAATCAGAAGCACCTGAAACAACTTACCCAGCACTTGAAGTCTCAAAGACTGAAGGTTGAGGAGTCCAAAAGGGGGACTGGCCCTAAAGAACCCTGAAGGGGAACTCTGCTCTTTGGGAATCAGAGGGAACTCTGGTTTGCAGAGTTCCATACGGAACAGGAGAAAGTTGCAGTTCTCTCACCTCTCCCCAGCTCCAGCTTGGCCTTCATGTAGCAGGGGCTTTCATCTCTACCAATAAGGAGAGAATCTCATATCAATGGGCATTTTGGGTCAGGGGTTACAAGGAAAAGTACCTTTGTTAGTTGTCTCTTTTCCTGAAAGAAGGCATGGCTTCTGCCCAAGAAGCCTCAGGACTTGGTCTCACTTCCTCTCCTCTGCCCACCCCCCAACTAAAGAGGAGAAATTCACAAAGCAAAGGTATTTGGGGGTGCAACGTTTTGCAAAATTTTTCTTTGGGTTACAAAATTTAAATTATGCATCTTTTTTCATATTTGAGGTTTTTTGTGCTTATACTTCAAAGATCTCAATACACTAGAAAGTATTATGTAACTTAAGTCAAAATCTGAAAGACCTCAACAGCCATTCAGCACCTTAGTAAGAGAGATTTCAAATCAGGAGCCCTGCTTTCTGATCTCCGGTCTGTGATTATTTCCATGATCTGGTGTGAAATTAGGTCCCTAGATCTCATCTGTAAAATTGTTGAGTAGGACTAATTGATATATAAGATCCCTTCTACCTGTAAGTTCTTTGATGCTCAGAATAGGCACAAATGGCCTGCAAATAATTAGGGAGAAGTGGAAATATTTGGGGGACCATCCCTGGAGCCTTCCTTATTATAAGGAATCAAAGGCATGGCCCTACCAGCAATGATAAGAGTGAATAAGGCTGTGTGGACATTTCAGAGGAAGAGAATTTCTTCAACATCAGGATAAATTTACAAGAGTGGTCCAGTCAGACTAGATAACTGCTCCTTGGACTGCGTGTTATTGCCTTTGGGACCCTATGATTTCTTCCTGTGTGTGTGAAGCAATGCAACCCTGACTAATCCAGCTGTGGGAATTGGGTCTGGGTAGTGCCTGTCTTTCATCTTAGACAAATTGCTTGGACAAACATGTTACAGTAAACATGTCACTACATCATCACTTAGGGATCAAGGAACAGGCTTTGGCCCTCTGTGCCCTGGGAGAGTGTCAGAATTCTATTTAGCCAAGTAATTTGACAGAGGACAATGGGAGAGAGCTTGGGGCAGAACTGGTACTCAATCTGGTACCATCTGTCCATACCCATCTAAATGGGTCTTTCTGTTCACTGTGAATTGGAGATGCTGCTCAGGCAAACTGGACAGACTGTGAGTGGGATAGAAGCTGCCATTGTCAGAACAAGGCTGTTAAATTTGGTTTCTCTTTGAGTGATCTTGGGAAAGCCTCACTATGGAACTTTATCATAACCTGTCTAACCTCTGGACTCTCCTGTGAGCTCCTACCAGTGACCCTCTGCTTGGGTAATAACCTCATTTTGAAATACTAGTTGCAGAAAGCACATATTGAAATGACATAGCATAACATCTAACAATCTAGACATTGAACAAAGAATACTGAATTGGAATTCCACAAGGGATGCGCTGGTGAATGCTAACAACCAATTCTCTGGAGGGGAAAAAAGAAAAAAGGCTTACTCAGCATCTAGGTGGCACACTGGATAGTTCTAGGCCTGAAGTCTGGAACACCTGAGTTCAAATCTAGTCTCAGATGCTAGCTGTGTGACTGTAGGCAAGTCACTTAAGCCTGCTTGCCTCAGTTTCCTCATCTGTAAAATGAGCTGGAGAAGGCAATTGTAAACCACTCCAGTATGTTTGCCAAGAAAATTCTAAATGGGATCCCAAAGAGTCATAAATAACTGAACAACGATGAAGTTTTCTCCGTCACTTTCTTAAGACTGAGCAATCAACGAAACAGACAAGGCATGATTTGTAATGTTTACCAGCTTATAAAGCATAACTGCTCACACTGAAAATTTAGTGATGGGCTCTCGAGAGTGATTAGAGTTGGTTCCAGTTTATAATATTCTGTTTCAGTAAGAAGACCTTGGTTAAAATTCTGACTGTGACTTACTTGATGGGCAATCTAGGGCAAGTTATTTTAACTGTCTGGGTCCCAGTTTCTGCATCTATATGATGAAAGGCTTGGACCAGCTGGTCCCTGAGGTCCCTTCCAGCTCTACATCTCTGATCCTATAATAACAGGACTTTTAAAAGACAACTTTTACATTTAAAGAGCATTATCCTTGAAATGCAACATGCCCCTTTTACAATAGTTATTCCTTGTAATGCTTTGCTGCCGCTTTTAAGAAATTACTTATTTTTAAAGCCACTCTATAAAGTAAGCAAAGAAATCGAGCTTACTTCATAGCCGTATTGTATTTTTTTTACCCAAAACAGTTATTGTTTATCCTTCATTTTTGAAGAGGACCAAGGACATCATGGGGTAATGTTTTGGCTCGCACATGGATTGGATTTAAGTGAGGCAGATTTGCACAAAGTCATCAGCTTCACTCTTTCTTCCAGCGTCATTGAAAATCCATGGCAAGACAAAGGTCAGGACTGGCCCTGTGATGCAGTGGGTGACTTTGGCATCTTTGATATCTGACTAAGTTCTAAGTACTCCACAGTGCCTGCTTTAGCCATCTTTGTAGCCATTGGAACAAACTGATTTCATCCACCCATTCCACCAGGGGAAGTCTTCATCTGCTTGAGGCAGACATCCCCCTAACTCACTGCCATGTTTGAGGCCTCTCAGTTACCTTCACCCTGGTTTACTCCACCTGCTGAAAGGGTTTTACCAGGGTGTGGCCACTGCTCAGGCTTCAGTTTCTTGGAGCCACGGATGGACTTATATAAAATGAGCAGCCCTAAAAAGGGTCAGCAAGCCCCCACACCGGAAGTGTTAATCCTCCTTGAATATTCCATACACTCATCTATGTACAAGACTTAGGCCCAAACAATTTTATATTATATTTGCCACCACAAAGGTTTTTTTAAAACATGTCAAAAAAAACAAAACTAGAAATGAGTGGGTGCCCATCTTTGGGGGAATAGCTGAACAAATTATGATATAATAATGTAGCAGAATACCATAATGCCCTAATAGTCATGGCTCATACAGTCAGACTCTAGACTTCATCTCCCAACCCACAGGTAATATAGAGGTAGATGTGAATATTATAAAATGACTGGCCTACATGTCACTTAGACAGATACATATCAGATATATAGTCTAGAAAGTCCCATTCAGCATCTCAAGAAGGACACTGTGATTTCCATCTCTGTGGAGAGGAAGAGGTCTTGTCTGTGTTGTCAGAAGTCTAGAGAAGGAGGGACAGGCCAGATCCAGTCAGGGCTGGCTGTGACTGGGCAATAGCTCCTTTATTCTCTTATATCCAAGAGGAACAGAATTACATCTATCTACCAGACCTCAGATGTTGGTAGCCTCAATGGATGATGCTCTCTTAGGGGGTCAAGATAAAATTCACTTTCCCTGGTTGTGATAAAAGGAAGGGTAACACTTACTTGTTGTAGCTTACTCTTGGCCTGTCAAACATTGCTTCTTGTTCTTCATTCATTCTAGTTGTGTCTGACTCTTTGTAACCCCACTCGGCGTTTTCTTGGCAAAGATGGTTGGAGGGGTTTGCCATTTCCTTCTCCAGGTCATTTTACAGATGAGGAAACATGAAGCAAACAAGGTAAAGTGACTTGAGCAGGTCATACAGCTAGAAAGTGTCTGAGGCCAGATTTGAACTCAAGTCTTCCTGACTCCAGGCTTGGCATTCTATCCACTGAGCCACTTAGTAGCTCAGGCGTTGATTATGTGACTCAATCAAAACTAGTAATAAACATCTTTATCAAACCAAGACATAAGCAATAATCAAGGAGGTGATACATATTAGGATAGACCAGCAGAATCAAACGCAAATAGAAATGAGGCCTCTAAATCATACATAAGCATCTCTAAGCATATTGACTTAGAAAACCACATATTATCTTTGTCCTATTGTATTTTTATTTTATTGAATATTTACAAGTTATGTTTTAATCTGATTGGATACATTAAGTGGTTGAGTGTACTAAGGAGTGTTGCTGGTGTAATGAAGCCCAGATGGTGGGTTGGAAAATAGATTACACCAGAGTAAATGAGCTCTTTAATTGAAGAGCAAGAATTCAACTGGACCAAGGAGAGAGCCATCTTAATAAAGTCTGTTCCTAGCAGTCTCTAGAGTAGTAGGCATTGAAAGTTAAGGGACCATGCTAGGGCTTCTCCACATGTCTGCAGCTCAGGAAGATTACCCTCATCTGCCATTCAAAATGTTTACCATCTAGCTCCTGTTTCCTCTTGGACTCTCTCACTGCTTCCCCAGAGGTATCTCCAAATCTGAAGTTTCTTTTCCATTGACACATGTAGGTTCAGCAGTCTCTCGGCCAATCAGAAGTCACATCTCCCTTCATATCGAAATCAAAGGTCTGTCCTTTAGGAGACCAATAAGGTTTGGGGTGGAAATGGGATTATATTAACAACAATATAATGTTTCAAGGTTGCAAAGAACTTTTCATATGTTATCTTCTTGGGTCCCCACAATAGTACTGTGATGTAAGTTCTATTATTATTTCCATTGTAAAGATGAGAAAATAAGGTTGAGAGAAATTAAGTGACTGGCACCAGGTCACATGGCTAGTAGCACTAGTACCACCTAAGGCAGGATTTGAGTGCAGTCTTTGTGACTGCATGCCCATCACCCCATCCACTGTGCCACAAAGCTACCAAACAACTAATCAACATGAGGAATTCAAAGGTGTTGATCAGGGCTCCCTCTGATGAGGAGCATAACCAGGGCCTGAGCACTAAGTAACAACATCCTCCCCGCACAGTGATGCAGAATCAAGTGAATGTTATTCACCATTACTGTAATAATATCCATAAACACAACAGTGAAAGGCAGCTTATTGTAATGGCCAATTTTCAATCTCGACTACAGTTTTAAAAACCTGTGTCTCTCCCCTTGGTAAAGAGATGGGCAACTCCAGGGGTGGAATGTTGTATATCCCACCAGAAAATGTTTGCTCTGTTGGTTTATTTTGCTTCTGTTTTATAACAGTGGGATGATAACATCAAGCAGAAATATAATTTTAATGCACATGACAAAGATTCTAAAAATAAAGCCAAGGACAGTATGGCTATTTATCTACATGGGGTATTTGATCAAGTCTTTCATGGGCAATATCCCAATGGACAAGATGGAAAGATGTGAGTTAAAGAATGGCATAGTTAGGTGGGTTTATCGTTGCTTGAATAACTGTATCCAGAGAGGGTTGACTGTTGGATGGATAGCAACCTGGTAGTGTACTAACTGTGAACCCATGGTAAGTACTGAGTCTGAGGATCAATTCATTTAATAAACATTTCTCAAGATTTCACTATGAGCCAACCACTGTCCTAAGCACTGGAAATACAAAAAGAGCCAAAAGGTAGTCCCTGCCCTCAATGAGTTTACAATTTAATAGGGGAGACACAAAAACAAATATATGCATGGCAAGCTACATACAGGATAAATAAGAAATAATTACAAGAGGGAAAACATTGGAATTAAGAGGGTTAGGAAAAGCTTCCTATAGAAGGTGGAATTTTAGTTGGGACTGAAAGGAAGCCAGGGAGGTCAGTAGTCAGAGGGAAGGAGAGAGAACGTTCTAGGTATGGGGGAGAGCAAGAAACAATGCCCAGAGATATTGTTTGTGAAACATCCAGGTCGGTGTTACTGGATGAAAGAGTACATGTAAAGGAGTGAGGTATGGTAAGGAAAGGTAGGAGGGGGAAAAGTTAAAAGGATTTGGAATGCCAAACAGAGGATTGCTCCTGAGGTAGCTGGAAGACACTCAGTTTAAGTTGTCCCAAAGTAAAGAGGTTGGGGACGAGAAAGAAGAAAAGAAAAAGTGGGAAATGAGGCTTGAATGGGAGCAAACTGGAACTTCCCCTCAGTGACCTCTTGAGAAAAGTAGTCTGGAAAATGATCCTGGAGACCTGCCAGGGCAGGGGAGTGTCCTAGATCATTCCAAATCAGAATCAGTGGAGAAAATCAACACAGAGGGAGACAGAAATTGTCCGATATAGGCCGAGGGTGAAGTAAAACTAAACATGGCCAAAGTATAATCAGAGAAACTAAGGAACCAAACCATGGGAGAGTGGGATTGGTAGCAGACGACCTGGGAACCAAGCAGCCAGACTGAGGCAGCAAGCTGCCATCGAGGAAATGGGTGTTTATTCACATCAGTGGACCCAGCATTTGTATGCCAGCTGGCATCTTATCAGTGAGCGTAATTGTGGTGTGCCAACTGTTGTCATCCTTGTAAGAGAGGCTTCTTTGGTGAAATGCCCTGGCTAGCATTTTTATCAATGAGTTGAATAGAGGCATAGATGTCATGAATACCAACTCTGTGGATGAAACACAGCTGAGAGAGATCCTTAACAAATTATATGGCAGAATCATAATCCAAAAAGATCTGGACAGGCTAAAACAATAGGCTGAAAAAAATCAGATGACATTTTAGCAAATTACTGCATTTAAGTAAAAAAAGAAACAAATTGTTAAGTGTGGTGGTACAGGCCTCCCCTCCCTGCTATTAAAGAGGCTGTGGCTGTTGGATCACCTGACTTTGCGAGTGCTGAGCCTAAGTAGGGCTAAAGCCAATCCACTCAGTGTCTGCGCTCAGTCCAGCACCATTACAGTAAGCCTGAGGGAGCAAGGAGCCTCCAGCTTCCGGAGGAGGTCCAAAGCCAGGGTATAAAAGGAGCAAGCCCAAGTTCTGCTGCTGATTGGTAGTAGAATTGGCTACCTCTAAGTAGCTGCTGCTGCTTAGCCTGGGTGATATAGGAAAGAAAACAGGAAGGGAGGGAGGGAGGAAAGAAAGAAAAAGAAAGGAAAGAAGGAAGGGAGGGAGGGAGGAAGGAAGGAAGGAAGGAAGGAAGGAAGGAAGGAAGGAAGGAAGGAAGGAAGGAAGGAAGGAAGGAAGGAAGGAAGGAAGGAAGGAAGGAAGGAAGGAAGGAAGGAAGGAAGGAAAAGAAAAAAACAAGGAAGGAAGGAAACGGGGAAAGAGATAAAAACACAAGAAAGGAAGGTAAAGAAGGGGAAGGGAAATAAATTATATAGGTAATTAAGTCCTGGCTTGAAAATAATTCACATGAAAACATCTGGTAGTTTTAGTGGACCATGAGTTCAATATGAGCAAATGGTGTGAGAGCAATAAATAGTTAAGAAAAGAAGAATCTTACAAGGAAATGTCAACTATTCTCATACCTGTCTAGATCTATAATGTCATTGGCATAGGGGACTTCTAGTAAGAAAACTTCAACCAATACAGATTCACAATTGTGTCATTTCTAATCTCAGAGGTTCACTGACATGCCCAGGGTCACACAAGCAGTATTTGTCAGAAGCTGGACTTGAGCTTAGCTCTGTGTGTGTGTGTGTGTGTGTGTGTGTGTTTGCATATAAGTGTGTACGTAGGGATGAACAATGACATCCCAGTTCTAGTTCCTATGCCTAGCCTATACACACAAATGAGAGGCAATAGTGTATAGAGGGTCGGTTAAAGTGAAAGAGACCTGGATTCAAGACCTGCCTCTGAAACCTACTGCAGAGTAACCCTGATCAAGTCACTGAAACTCTCAGTGCCACAGGGTAGCACTTTAAAATTCTAAAGTGCAGAGGAGGTGTGTTTTGCAAAACTCCCTCAGAGGGAGCTTTCTACATGAATGAAATCACAAATCCAGCCCAGTTCTACAAGATAAGAGTGTGTGTACACATATATGTATGTGTATGTCTCATTTTACAACCATTTATTAAGTATACATACATATATATATACATACATACATATATATGTTGTTGTTCTGTGGTTTCTTAATCTTCATGATCCCATTTGGGATTGTCTTGGCAAAGATACAGGAGTGGTTTGCCATTTCCTTCTCCAGCTCATTTTACAGGTAAGGAAACTGAGGCAAACAGATTTAAGTGATATGCCCAAGGTCACACAGCTAGTAAATGTCTGAGGCCAGATCTGAACTGAAGTCATCCTGACTCCAGACCCATCACACTATCCACTGTGCTACCTAACTGCCCCAGTTCTAATAATATACACATGCATATATATGTGTGTATCAATGGACAATCATTTGTCAAATAAGTATTCTATATATTCTTATACCTACACATATGTGAGGTATGCAAGTGTTTGTTTGTGTGTAGGGAGAGAGAGACAAAGAGAGGAGAGACAGAGAGAGAATGTAAGCTCCTTAAGAACAGAGACTGTTTCATTCTTAGCAGTTCTATCTCTAGCACATAGCACTGTGACTAATATATAGTAGGTGCTTAATATATGTTTCTTGATTGAAGCTCACACATAGGTATTTCCACAATCTCACATGGATAAGCATATTCACACAAACATTCCACTCTCCTTCAGAAGAAAGGATTATTATCATCTGTGTTTTGCCAGTGTGCCCAGAAAAGACAGATCCACACCAAACTGTCCCTTCCACCCTGAGAACATGGAGTCAAAGCTGTCCTTGGAGCTGCAGCTGCTGGTTGCTGGGCTTGGCAAGGTCTCATCTTTGCCCAAACAGAGCTGCCTCTTTCTCAAGTGTTAGCTACCCACCAAAGTTGGCCTGGCATAGTACTCACTGCTCAGCAGCCCGGGCCCAGGATGCTTCACTTCAGGTTTCAATGTATCTTTGAGTGGTCTTTGAGGGCTCCTGCCTTTCAGCTCAATTCAGGACCACACTTGGGTCCACGACTTGCATCCATTCCCCACACCCCCCAGCACCCAGAGAAGTGTTCTAAAAGGCTTTTGTTCTGATAAGCTGGGAGAAAGAGAGGAATTTTCCTACATCTTTAAAGGTTTAGAAGGCAGATCAGGAATATCATCAGACCTCACTCTGAGGTTGAATTAATATTATATCTTTCATTTTCCAGGATTACTTTTTCTTAAAATGAAAAATTGACCAAGTTCTCCTACTCATTTTAATTCCCAAATTTGGTGGCAAATGCCTACTCTGGTAAATCAGCATCCACACAAGAGAGAGAAGAGAAGAGTGAGAATGCTTGACCTGAAGTTCAAATGAGATTTATTGATGGATATTCTTTTCATCCAATCTCAGGAAGCCTGGAGATGAGATGCTGCAAAGATTCTGATTTTTATCCAGCACAATTCTTAAGGGCAGGGAACAGAGCCAAAAATGACTTCCCAATTTTCCTTTCAATTCATTTTAGAAGGAGAAAACTTACATATAAATATGTTCTTTATACCATGCTGAAGTTAAAAAAAAATTTAACTCTTCAAAGGAACTAACAAAACTCCTACTATGGGCTTAACGCAGTGCTTGGCCCATGGTCAGCATTTAATAAATACTTCTTGATCGGTTCAGTTCATAGACTTAATGAGAGCAGAGTTCATTTGGCAAAGGTTTGGGCTCAGTCAGCATACTCTGTTCCATGTTTTTTGTTTATGCTTATTTTTCCAAAGGACCAGTGACGACATGGTGTGATGTCCTGACTTGCAGGTGAATTGGATTTGAGACAGTTACACAAAATAATCAGCCTCACTCTCTCTCCCAGAGTCATCAAAGTCCAGTGGTAAGATAAAGGTCAACACAACTTGACTTTTCCCCTTGTTGACAAATCCCAGGATGCAGTGGATGACCTTGGATGCTTGGATGTCTGACCAAACTCTAAGTGTTCCACAGGGCCTACTTCAGCTGCCTTCATGACCACTGGAACAAACTGTTCTCATGTACCCATTCCACCAGAGGAAATCTTCACATGACTACAAGACCCCTTAACCCTAATCCACTAATTTAGAAATACATGCCCTTGATCCCAAAGAAGCCTGAATGAGAGAGTGTAGAAAAATCAATGCAAAGCTATTCATACTCTAAGAAACACAAGTCAAATTTCAGACCCAGCTGCGGCTAAGGCGATAGCATCATCATTGTAAGTATAACAGATACATTGTATATATTGTATGCAATATATTGTAATGTATAGTTCAATGGCTGAAGCTCAACTAGTCATAAATTGATGGAAAGTTGACCATGGCTGGATTAAAGTAGTAACAGTTACAATAATCTATGTTGAAAACTAATTCCTAACAATTAGAGGCGTCCAAAGATGGAAAGAAAATCTGGTGGAGGCGGGGTTTTCTCTTCCAGGCCTTTAAGCAAAGGCTTCATGGCCCACTTATCAGATATCCTCTAGTTGTTATTATTAAAATAATTAATAATTTTAGTCAATAGTCATTAAAATAATAATGCTTAACAATGATAACTCATCACTTGCATTTTCATAGTGCTTGAAGGTTTGTAAAGCGCTTTATATATTTCATGTGATCTTCCCAACAGCCTTGTGAGGTAGGTTCCATAAACATTCTCATTTTATAGAGGAGGAAATGAAGGCCAACAGAGGTTGTGATTTGCCTTATCATAAAGATAGCAGGTGTCGGAGTTGGTATAGGAACTCGGGTTTTTGTGACTTCAGGTTCTGGGCTGTACCCACTCTGTTGCTTAGCAGCTAAGTTTACAAGGTCCTTAAAAGGCTGCAAAATGCTTTATCATCTCATTTGACATTGCTAACAACCCTCTGAGGTGGGTACAGAAAGTCTTAGTGTTATTCCATTTTACAGAAAAAGACACTGATTCAGAGGTTGTGACTTGCCCCAAGTTAAGTGGCAGAACCCAGACTAGGACCCAGATCCTGCTACTCCCAGTTTAGTGTGCTGGAGAAAAGCCACAATTTCCGAAGGGCCTTCAGCACCGCGGTGAGACTTCACAGATCTTAGAGCTAGAAAGAATGTTACAGAATGGTAACACCACCGTGGTGAGATGAAGAAACTCAGACTCAGAGAGTTAAAGTGGTTTTCCCCAGGTCTAGAGATCAGTACTTAGTAGCAGGTTCAGGCTTTGAACTGGACTAGGCCTTTTGATTCCAAATCTAGCGTCTTTTCAATTATAGCGGGTTGCCTCCCGTTGACAGCAAGCAGACACACAAATACAGGGAAGATGAGCTTGGTATGAACCCTAACTCTAGGCCAGCCTATGGAGACTACGGAGGAGAGATTTTCAGATGAATTCACTTGGAGCTGCACCGTAGGACCTACTGAGGAATACACATTTTCCTGACCCAAGTGCAGGGTTGGATTACTTCTGAGGCTAGTCTGGCCTGTAGGTAACTGGAGTGTTTTTGTATCTTTGAGAGTCCCCAGCAGCTGCCCATCCCTTGCAGATTGGCATGGTGAGAATGTGGCTGATATATTACGAAGCCCGTGTATCCAAATAAAAGAAATGTTTCCTGGGTTAAAACCCTGAACTCTTTCATTAGACTTTACCCATACCCTCCCCCTACTGCGGGCTGAAATGCTTCCTTGTGGGAAAATGGAACGTTTTTGTCGGCTACTCTTCCTCAGCCTGGGGATGGTGACCTTCATCTGTCTTCTGCTCCTTTTATAACCATCTGTTGCCACCTGCTGGCCATTGTGTTGTGATGCCAAATGCTGAGACCAGGATATATCCAAAAAGTATTTATTTCAATACCTCAAGGATCTGCGGTTTTATCCTACTTGGACACCATCTTTTGCATGAAGCATTTCCTGATCCCCTCAAATGCTAGCATCCCCCTCCCAAATGACCTTATACTTAACTACTTTGTACCTATTTTCAATTGTTAAATTTATATTTATGCTATAACCTAAGTATGTCTATATAAATGCGTATACATGTACGCATGTGAGTGTATACATATATATATACATATATACATATTTATGTATATACATATATATGTATATACATATATAGACTGGCAGCTCATTGCTCAGTCCCCCATTTCATATATACTTATACTTGTTGTCCTCCCCTTGTTGTTTACCGTTTATTCTCAAAGAGGACCACGATCTCAGGAAGGTGATGCCATGACATGCAAGTGGATTGGATTTAAGTGAGGCAGAGCTGTGCAAGGTCACCGGCCTCACTTTCTCCTCCGGAGTCATCTGTGTCCAGTGGCACGATATAGGTCAGGACAACTGGAGGTGTCTCCAGATGTGGTGGGAGACCTTGTCCTTTTTAAGCTAAAATCTTTCTGAGTATCCTCCCCTTAGAATGTAAGTTCAGAGGGATTGTTTCATTCTATGTAATTATGTCTCTAGTGTGAAGCATAGAGGAGCAGGCACATAATAATAAGAATTATTATTAATATGATTATTATAGGTAAATTCTTATTGATTGGTTAATCAGAGTGGGAACTGTCTCCTTATACACATACAGATATCCATGTTCCTACCCTTTGGTAGACGATTTTCATGAGTTCATTTTCATAATTGTCACCTAATAGCTAACACACCAGTAATGAGCATCTCCAGATTTCACTAGACTGGTCCATGGGAAAATGAAATATATCCCGTTGCTGAACCCATGCTCCAAGTCTCTCTAACTCAGTCAGAACCACCAGAGTTGACACCCTGGCGGTGCTTTCTTCAGGAACCCAGAATGACTCCTATGACACAATGAGACATCAGAGGACTGACTTCCTTCAAGACCCAGCTCAAAGGCTGCTCTCTACATGAAACATTCCCTGATCACTCCCCACCAGTGTACTACTTCCCCAAGTTACCTTGTATTCATATTGTATATTTTATGTATATTATTGTCATGTAAGGTCCTTGCAGGCAGAGATTGCTTCACTTTTGTCTATGCATACCTAGCACAATGCCTGGCACATAGTAGTCATTTCATAAATTCATGTTGATTGATTGACTGAATGAGACTTTTTAAGAAAGCAAACATGCCAAAACAGATTCGTTCAAAGGAATATTGTCTGCCATCTCTCAGTGTAAATACATTCATTTTAATTATGTTCTCACTGGCCAAAATATTTTGGAGGACTTCTTTGCCATTCCCTTCAAGCCAAGTTTACAGGCCACAGAATGTAAGAGTTTTGTAGGAATCAAATTCTAGCAGCAGTTATGAGATGCATAACAAAGCAAATGATGAGAGACCTGGGTGAGGATGTTTGCTGGACTCCAAGTGTCTCTTAAAAAGAGGGCATTGAGGGGGAGGAGCCAAGATGGTTGAGTAGAAAGACTCACATATGCTAGCTCTGAACCCACAGCCCATAAATTTTCTGTAAAAAGAACACCCCACAAATTCTGGAGCAGTGCAAGCTGTGCAGCAATGCAGTGGAGGAGATTTCCGTTCCAGAGAACCCTGAAAAAGCGGCTCCAAAGGTCCATTGCACACCGGACAGTGGAGCCCAGCCCTGCCCTGGCCACGTGGCCCCAGAGGAGCAGATCCGAGCAGGCTTCAGGGACGGAACCTCCAATGGCTGCGAAGGTCCCTCCACCCACAGGAGCTACAGGTCAGTGAGAGAGACTTCTGGGCTGGCCGAGAGGGGAGCGGGGTGTCTCCATAACTCAGGCCCCCTTGAGAGGCAGTGGCAGAGGCAGTGGCGGCCAGGGACTCCCGGAGCACGCAGGAGCTCAGATCCATTACTGAAGATCTCCACATAAACCCGCTGAGGGAACTGAGCCTGGGAGGAGGGCCTGCCCCCACCTGAGCACCAGAACTTAAGCTTGCATTGAATAGCAGCTGCGCCTGCCACTGAAAGCCCTGAGGCTGGGGAGCAGCATTTGAATCTCAGACCCCAAGCACTAGCTGGGCGGATCTAGGCAGGGGAGGAGAGGAATCTCAGAAGTCAAGTAACTGGCTGGGAAAATGCCCAGAAAAGGGAGGAAAAATAAGACCATAGAAGGCTACTTTCTTGGGGAACCGATGTTTCCTCCTTTCATTTCTGATGGGGAGGATCAATGCTTGCCATCAGGGAAAGACATAGAAGTCAAGGCCTCTGTATCCCAAACATCCAAAATAGATATGCAATGGGCTCAGGCCATGGAAGAGCTCAGAAAGGATTTTGAAAATCAGGTTAGACAGCTGGAGGAAAAACTGGGAAGAGAAATGAGAGAGATGCAAGAAAAGCATCCTTGGTAAAGGAGACCCAAAAAAATGCTGAAGAAAATAACACCTTGAAAAATAGGCTCACTCAATTGGCAAAAGAGGTTCAAAAAGCCAATGAGGAGAAGAATGCCTTCAAAAGCAGAATTAGCCAAATGGAAAAAGAGGTTCAAAAGCTCACTGAAGAAAATAGTTCTCTCAAAATTAGAATGGAACAGATGGAGGCTAATGACTTTCTGAGAAACCAAGAAATCACAAAACAAAACCAAAGAATGAAAAAATGGAAGAGAATGTGAAATATCCCATTGGAAAAACAACTGACCTGGAAAATAGATCCAGGAGAGACAATTTAAAAATTATGGGACTACCTGAAAGCCATGATCAAAAAAAGAGCCTAGACATCATCTTTCATGAAATTATCAAGGAAAAACTGCCCTGATATTCTAGAACCAGAGGGCAAAATAAGTATTGAAGGAATCCATCGATCACTGCCTGAAAGAGATCCAAAAAGAGAAACTCCTAGGAACATTGTGGTCAAATTCCAGAATTCCCAGCTCAAGGAGAAAATATTGCAAGCAGCTAAAAAGAAACAACTCCAGTATTGTGGAAATACAACCAGGATAACACAAGATCTAGCAGCTTCTACATTAAGGGATCAAAGGGCATGGAATATGATATTCCAGAAGTCAAAGGAACTAGGACTCAAACCAAGAATCACCTACCCAGCAAAACTGAGTATAATACTTCAGGGGAAAATATGGTCTTTCAATGAAACAGAGGACTTTCAAGAATTCTTGATAAAAAGACCAGAGCTGAAAAGAAAATTTGACTTTCAAACACAAGAATGAGAAGAAGCATGAAAAAGTAAACAGCAAAGGGAAGTCATAAGGGACTTCCCAAAGGTGAACTGTTTACATTCCTACATGGAAAGACAATATTTGTAACTCTTAAAACTTTTCAGTGTCTGGGTAGTTGGTGGGACCACACACACACGCACACACACACATGTACATGCATGTGTGCACACACACTTACACACATGCACGCACACACAGAGATAGAGAGCACAGAGTGAATTGAATAGGATGGGACCATATCTTAAAAGAAATTAAGGTAAACAGTGAGAGAGAAATGTAGTGGGAGGAGAGAGGGTGAAATGGAATGGGGTAAATTATCTCTCGTTCAAGAGGTAAGCAGGAAACTTTTTAGTGGAGGGAAAAAGAGGAGAACTGAGAAAAAAAACATGAAGGTTACCCTCATCACATTCGACTAAAGGAAGGAATAAAATGCACACTCATTTTGGTATGAAAACCTATCTTACAATACAGGAAAGTGGGGGAGAAGGAGTTAAGCATGGTGGGGGGGATGATGGAAGGGAGGGCAATGGGAGGAGAGAGCAATTTGAAGTCAACACTCTTGGGAAGGGACAGGATCAAAAGACAGAATAGAAACAATGGGGGGCAGGATAGTATGGAGGAAAATACAGTTAGTCTTACACAACATGACTATTATCGAAGTCATTTGCAAAACTACACAGATAGGGCCTATATTGAATTGCCTGCCTTCCCAAAGGGAATGGGTGGGGAGGGAGGGATGGGGAGAATTTGGAACTCAAAGTTTTAGGAACAACTGTTGAGTATTGTTCTTGCTACTAGGAAATAAGAAATACAGTTAATGGGGAATAGAAAGTCATCTGGCCCTACAGGACAAAAGAGAAGATGGGAACAAGAGAAGGGAGGGATGATAGAAGAGAGAGGGCAGATTGGTGATAGGGAAAATTAGAATGCTTGGTGTATTGGGGTGGGGGGAGGGGAGAAATGGGGAGAAAATTTGGAACCCAAAATTTTGTGAAAATGAATGTAAAAAGTTAAATAAATAAATTTATATTAAAAAAAAAAAAGAGGGCATTGATCCCAAGCCCTCTTCTGTCTGCTCACCAACCCATCTCTCATACAGACATGAAGCATCAAATAATCCTTCCTTCAAGTGTCTTTGAGCAGCTAAGTAGCACAGTAGAGCACCAACTCTAGAGTCAGGAAGACCCAAGTTCAAAATCAGCCTCAGATACTAGCTGTGTGACTGTAGGCAAGTCACTTAACCCTATTTGCCTCAGTTTCCTCATCTGTAAAATGAGCAAGAGAAGGCAATGACAAACCTGTCCAATATTTTTGCCAAGCAAAACCCAACTGGGGTCATGAAGAGTCTGAAATGAGTGAATAGCAATTCTCTTTCCAGTTCTCAGTTCATCTTCCACTCAGCTGTCAGACTGATCTTCCTAAAGCACAGGCCTAATCACGCCACTCTCATACTCAACAAACTCCAGTGGCTCCCCACTACCTCCCAGATAAAATATGAAATTCTCTGTTTGGCTCTTAAAACATTTATAATCTAGACCCTTCCTACCTTTTCAGCCTTTTTATACCTTCCATATACCCTACAATCCAGTGACGCTGGCTTCCATCTCCTAGGTCTGGATATTTTTACTGATTGTCCCTATGCCTGGAACTCTCTCCCTCCTTGTCTCTGCATCCTGGCCTCCCTTACTCCCTTCAGATCTTATCTAAAATCATGCCTTCTACAGGAAGCCTTTTCCCCTCCTCATTTGTACCGTGCCTCACCTCTGAGATCATCCCTAACTTATCCTCAATGTGGCTGTTTGTGGGGCAGTGCCTGGCCTGAAGTCAGTAAAGGTCCTCTTCCTGAGTCCAAATCTGGCCTCAGACACTTATTACTCTAAGTAAGTCACTTAACCCTTTTTGCCTCAGTTCCTTATCTGTAAAATGGACTGGAGAAGGAAATGTCATACCACTCTTTAAAATGCTACATAAATGCTAACCATTATTAATTCTAGGTTGTGATCTGGGAGACTGGAAGAATGACAATACACCCTTGATAGAAATAAAGAAATTAGGAGGTAAGATTGTGGTTTGTTGGTTGGCCTTCATTCTTGATGAGGACCAATCGTATCAGGAGGGTGATGTCCTGACTTCAAGTCAGTTGGATTTAACTGAGGCAGAGCTGTGCAAAGTCATCAGCCTCACTCTCTCCTCCAGTCATCAGCAGGAATGGAGGTGGGTTTGTGGGAAAAGATGATGAGCTATGTTTTGGATCTAGATTTAAGATGTCAATTAAATGTCTAGGTAGAGTTGTCTAGCAGGCAAATGGAAAGGAGATACTGAGGCTCAGGAGACAAAAGAGGAGTAGATACATAGAATTGGGCATCATCTGCATAGAAATGATATTTAAATCTGTGAAAGCTGATGAGATTGCAAAGAGAGAGTATATAAAGTAAGGATTCTTAACTTGGGATCCACAGACCCCCAAGGGACCCATGGATAGATTTCAGTGGATTCATGAAGTTGGATGGGGGTGGGAGCATATATACTTATTTTCACTAACATCTAACCAAAATTTAGCATTTTCTTCAATTACTTTAACATATTGCTTTGAAAAGGGGTCCACAGGCTGCCAAGGAGGTTTATGACATAAAAAGGATAAGAACCCCTAGTGTAGAAAGAAGAGAGAACGATCCAGAGTGTACCTACTCATTGGGACAGGGACATCTGTGATCATCCTATGAAGAAGACCGAGAAGAAACAATCAAATGGGTAGGAAGGGAAATATGACAACAAACACCAGGATGAAAACCCAAGCTAGATTATCAGCACAGTCTAATGTCTAATCCTACAGCTGGAGAGAAATACCAGTTCAAAGAAAAGAATCTCTCCTGGCAGTTCTGAGAGGCGGACTGTCTGGCTGGATGAACGACAGAATGAACTAAGCATAACCAAAGGAACAATTTCTACTATAATATCAATCTTATTAAAAATGAGCAATTCTGAAGATTTTGATAAACTGATGAAGAATGAAATGAGTGGAACAATTTTATACAGTGATGACAATACTGTAAAAACAAACAATGTTGAAAGCTGTAAGAATGATAATCATTGCAAAGACCATTCATGATTCCAAAGGACTGATAATGAAACCAATTTTCTATCACAGAGAGGTGATGGATCTAGGATGCAAAGTTAGATGTATAAACGTGTGTGTATACATATATATATGTATATATACACACATACATACATATATATATATCATATACAGTCTTTGAAGGAATTTGTTTTATTTTGATTATCCATATTTGTTACAAGAAATTCATTTTTCTTTTCTTTCTTTTTCATTGAGGTTGGAGTACAAGGGAGAGAAAGTAGACTTCTGTTCATTTTTTAAATAGAGAAATGGGGTATGCTACAAATGTGGCATGTTCCTTCCAATGAGATCACTGTATTATTAATTTTGCTTAACTATTTTACTTTGGAATAAAAGACCTCTCAAAAACTGGGAGTAATCTGTAAATGTCTGTAATATAAAAACAAAACTCATCAATAAAACTTTTTTAAAAGAATGACTAGAGCTCTCAGGAGTTTACTTCCAGATAGACTAATGTGCAAAATTAAAACTCATTTTTATTCTCAAGAGGTTTTTTTTTTATTTCTTGATTCCATTTTTCCTTTCAGAGTTTTTGGAGCAAGAAAGGGAAGATTGACAAAAAATAAGAAGAGTTAACAATAATACTTTCCATCTATTTATATAGCACTCTAGGGTTAAGAAAACACTTTCATAGAAATTATTTCACTTGATTTTCACAACAATCAGGGAAGAAATAGGGCAGGTATTATTATTCAATTTGCAAGTGGGGAAACTGAGACCTAGAGAGGATAAATAACTTAACCAAAAATACACAAATTACTAAGGGATGGACCTTCTTACCAAAATTCATTGTTCTTTCTGAGAGAGAAAGAGAGAGACAGACAGAGAGGGAGAGGGGGAGAGAGTGAGAGTGAGAATGAGAGAGAGAGAGAGAGATAGAGAGAGAGAGAGGAAGGGAGGGAGGGAGGGATACAGGGAGATAGAGAGACAGAGAAAGAGAAAAGAGAGACAGAGATTATCCCAAGGTCAATCAAGCATTTGACCCAACTCTTAGGGGAGGAGGGATATAAAGTGCCCTTTTATTTGTTTGTTTTTTTGTTTGTTTTACTAAGGCAAGGAAGGAAGTGTAGTGAATAGCGAGCTCCTTCAGAAACGATGCTCAGTATTCTGGAACCATGGGACACCGAACTGCTCAGGCAATGGGAAAACATGGTGCAACGGAAAAATCGTTGACTTCGGAGCCAGAAGACTATAGTTTAAGTCCCACCTCTGCCCCTTATAAAAATAGGACTCAAAGCATGTTTCACCTCTGTACCCAGTTCCTCACTTGTAAAAAAGGTGGTTGAACAAGATGAGCTCCAAGGTCCTTTCCAGCTCTAAATCCCAAGGTTCATTCATCTGGTGAAGGTGGACACTGATCCTGGAATGAGAGAGTCTATGTTTAAGTACCAGTTCTGCTGCTTTCTGACTGTGTGACCTTAGGCAAGTCACTTAACTTTTCTGGGTCTCAGTTTCCTCATCTGAAAAGTGTCAGAGGTTTGGACTAGATGACCTCTAACGTTCATTCCAGCTCTAAATCTATGATGAATTTCATATATCAGTTTTGCTTAAAATGCAGTGTACTTCTATTCCAGGGCTGTGGGGCTCAGTTCTTTTGTGTTGTGATGAACTTAGCATCATTCTCACTAGGAAGTAGAAAACAGCTTTGCAAGGCACTGGAGACTGTAAATCTCAAAGACCCATATATGCTAACCATATGGAATTTCCTCTTTGGGACCTGCTAACCCTAGGGTGCCTATGGACCCTTTCAGCTAAGTTGGCTGGGGAAAAAAGTATGATTTGAGTCCCATCTTGCTCTTTCATGCTGGGACACCACTGTGGAGTTTGGGGGCTGATTTGGTATGGCCTTTAACAAAGACCACCTCTTCTGCAAAGCTGGTTTGTATGAGTCCCTGGAGTGTCTGTTCAAAACTCTCTATATGCTGCAATACTTACCCTGTGGGCAGGCCATTATCTGGAGCAAATTGCTTCCTTGTACCATGTGCTGTTATTCAAGTGAAACTCTTAAGTGTAATTATAAGGGCAAAGAATCCCAGCAGCTGTTCCACAAATATCCTTGCCTTCTCCACCCCCATCCCTTCTCCTGCTCACCTGACATTGGGAAGTTTCTATCAGCCTTAAAACTTCACTCAACATTGCTTGCAGAAGAGTGTTTTACCAAAGCCCAGCTTTTCCTTAGGGCTGGAAATGGGGCTGGAGAAGGAGGTGGCCGGTGATGTGACCCCAATGGCTCTTGGCTGCTTTCTTTTCACTGGAATCTGGTGCCTTGTCAGAGGTCACACAATCAAGAAAAGGAAGGGCTGAGATTTGAACCTCAGATCATACTCTCCCTTCCACTTGTAATTTCTTTTGCTTCTCAAATGTAAATTAGAGGGGTGCTTATCCCAGAGGAGTTTCTGTCAGAAATTTACCAAAGGATTCATTTATTTTAAAGACTTTGCTAAATAGAAGACTTCCCAGTGCTCTGAAAACAAGATTCAATTCACCAAATTGAGGGGAGACTGGACTTTTCGGGGGAGGATAACTTTTTGTGTGTACAGCAGGAGATACCTGCACAGACTGAGAGAGTCTCTGCACACATGGGGCTGCCAGAGGTCTCAGCTGTTACAGTTGGGAACAGGTGGTATAAATCAATACCTCTGCAGACTCACTTCCTAAGCCCTCTAGAAAGAAACAGTAAAGCCAACTGGAACTGAGAGGGTCCTTCAGTCTCTGCCTCCTAAAGGCTGACAGCCAGACCCTGCAGGGAGCACCCAACCAGCCCATGGAGTCCACTCCTGTTCTCCTGCTTCTCTGTCTCTGCTCAGGTAAGTGTGAGAGGGCAGCTTGCCCTTCGGGTTGTCTTGTGGCGGATAAGGGAGGCTTAGGGAGCTCTGAACCAGCGTCTCTTACCCTCTAACAAAATATAGACTTTTCAATTCTCCAAGCCAGAAGCTACTCTGATAATGCTGCCCCAAGCATTCACTTGATCAGTTTCTGGCTACACAATGCTTGTCTCTATTACTTAATTAAAGGAAAAGTGGAATGGTACAAGATTACGAGATGTAGGATCCTGTCACTCCTAGAACAATCTCTGGCATAACTCCCACTTCATCCCTTTTATTTTTATTTTTCTGATTACAAATATTTGTTAGTTAAGCCTCAACCCAACTGAATGACCTCTTCAAATACTTGAGTTTTTTAGGGTCTTGTATATTTTTATTTCCCTAAACCAATATACTTTTTAACAAAGCCTTTTATTTACTCTTGGGGAATTTGGATAAGGTAGAGAGATTGACTGACAGACACATGTGCTTGAGAGATCTATTAATAATTCCAATTAAACTTTCCCTATAAAGATGAAATACCTCACAATAGTAACGCTTTATCTAGTAAATGAAATTCTCCCCCCCCACAAAAAAAAAATATATATATATATTCGACCAACTTTTCCAGGATATCAAATGCATCAAGGATTTAAGTTTGAATTGAAACTATAAAACCTTGTATAGCCCTTGACCCATATTCAGCTCTGGAATGTATCACAACATAGCAGCTGAAACAGTATCCTAAATCCTGAACTTCCGGTCAAGGGAAACAGGAGATGTTTGTTGAGTCCTTAATATAAAATTTACTGTAGATGTCACCTTATCTTGTCCTTCCTAAATAGTTCTTCAGCAAATGTAAGCTGTTGGTGAAAAAGTACACAGTACCTCATTTTATCAGTAGCAAAAGACAGACCTGGGAGAGATAGCCTGAACTAAGATGAGTGAGACCAGGGAAGGTCCAAAATTGATCCAGCTAAATCTGGGCCAGGTGGGGTATGTTTTTGCTCTTTGTTCGATACAACTCCCTGCTTTGGAAAGGAAAAAACTCTCTAGATCTCTAGAATCCTGAGGACATGTCCTACATTCTATAGCCAGGTGTAATAAGTGCTGAAGTATATGAAAAGTATTTAGAGATGATGGTAGAATTGAATTTGGCTAGAAGAGAATTCACATGAATAGTGCTTAAGCAAAAAGTCTGTATTTAACTTTGAAATGTGGTCAGAGGCACAAAGGGACACTCCAGTTAAGATAAATACAGTCAGGAATATATTCAGTTGATCCAATTCAATTCAATTTGACTTAACAAGCATTTATTAAATACCTACTCTTTGTCAGGCATTGTGCTAGGCTATGAGGTACAAGGACAAAATCAAAACATTCCCAGTCAAATCAACAAATCATTTATTAAGCACCTATTGCGTGGCAAGCATTGTGCTAAGTACTGTCGTCAAGGAATTTACATTCTGCTGAAAGGGAAGATGTTCACAGATAAAAAGAAAATAAATAAAAAGATATTTCAAGGGATGATCACACTAACAATTTAAGAAAGATCTCTTGTAGGAAATGACATTTTGAGTTGCTTCTTGAAGAAAGATGAGGATCCCAAAAGGTGGCAGTGAGAAGAAAGGGTATTCCTGTCAGAGGGGAGCATGTGGACAAAGGTGGGAAGGCAGGAGGTGGAATCTTGTGTTGGGAAACAAGAAGTAGGGTAGTTTTAATGGAATGGAATATTGCAGGGAGGGGAACAGGAGGAGAGTAGAGGGTAGTGGTGTGTAGTCAACCTGGAGAGATAGATAAACTGGTAGCAGATTGTCAAGCAAGCGTGTCAGAAAAACAGTCAAAGGCATTCCCTCAAGTACACAGTGACCTATCAACTGTAAATGATGCTTTTTCCCTAACCCACTCCCCATATTATTATTATAGGCTCCATATAGATGTCAGGGTAGTTCAGTAGGAACTTTTACTCAGATTCAGGGCAGCTAGGTGGTGCAGTGGATAGAGCACCAGTGCAGGAGTCAGGAGGACCTGAGTTCAAATCTCACCTCAGACACTTGAAACTCACTAGCTGTGTGACCTTGGGCAAGTCACTTAACCCCAATAGCCTCATCCTGGGTCATCTCCAGTTATCCTGATGAATATCTGGTCACTGGATTCAGATGGCTCTGGAAGAGAAGTGAGGCTGGTGACCTGCACAGCCCTCCCTCACTCAAAGTTAAGTGCAAGTCATACCATCATTTCTCTGATGGCATGGTCTTCTTTGGCAACGAAGGATGAATATACACTCAGATTCATGACTGCATTCCCCATGCTAGAAGCCTTCTTAGGCAAAATCCATTCAGGAAGGCTTGTTTTTGTGTTGTTATAATATACGATCTCATAAAATATCACATGAGGATATTGATCATGTTCTATTTATATAACACCTTTGATTCTAATAACTTCAGAGTACCACATTGTATTCTTGTCTGATTTTGGAGGTGGTAACCATTATTATTTCAAGAAAAAGGCAAATGAACCTATAATTTAATGTCCCAGAACAAGGAACTGGGATTGGAAACAGAATCCTTAAGCCTTGGCCCCTTTCCTGGTCTACTAGCCTGCCATGTAGATCAAGGTCCCCCAGAGTCATCTACCCTACTTACCCAGCCAGGAACAATACTGCTTATAAATAGACTTTGTAAGTCATGGATTTGTCCCCGGAAAGTCCTATAAAGGTCACCTAGTCCTACCCACTCATTTTGCACATGAGAAAACTGAGGCCTAAAGCACTTAACTGTTTCCTACCATATATCCAGTCTGTGGTCAAATCTTATCATTTCCACATTCACAAAAATCTCCTGTATACAGTTCCTTCTCTCCAACCACACAGCTGCCACCCTGGTACAGGCCCTCACCATCCCATGCCTGTGCTTTTCCAATAGGCTTTAAATTGGTCTCCCTGCCTCAAGTCTCTCTTCATTTCAATCTATCCTCCACTCAGCTACCAAAGTGAATTTCCTAAAATAAAGGACTTATCACCTTCCCCCAATCCTTACGCAAGGGTTCCCTTTCAGGATAAAACATACAATCCTCTGTGGAACATTTAAAGCCCTTCTCCACCTGCTTCTTTCCTATTTTTCTAGTCTTCTTACATTTAACTCCCTTCTATGTACTCTGTGATCCAAACACCCTGGCCTATTAACTCTCCCTCATACAGGCCACCCATCTCCCAAATCTATGATTTTTCCCTTATTATCCTCCATGACTAGAATGTTCTCCTTTCTTTCCTCCACCTCTCAGTTTCCCTGGCTTCCTTAAAGACTCAGCTCAAATTCTACCATCTGCGGAAGCCTTTCATTTCCTCTCCCCAGTTCTTTCCTTTCTGAATTTACCTTACACTGACACGGTCTATACCTTATATTACACAATCATTTGTACATTCTCTCCCCCATTAGAAGGTGAGAATCTTGAGAGTAGAGATAATATTTTTGTCCTTCTTTGTATCCTCATTACTTAGCACGGGGCCTGGAACATAGCAAGCACTTAATAAATGCTTCTCTACACTACTTACTCAGCCAAAAGCAGTTATACTTATAAACAAATGTTGCCATATGTTATAGATTTGTAGCTGGAAAGACTGACCAACTGACTGCAATGATGAGCAGTAGTGACAAAGATTTTTAGAAATCCAACCTCCCCTGCTGAAAAGAATGAGGAGAATTTTAATACTTCTAATTAGCATCTATACAAGTGTGGGCTCTTCAGAAATTCACATCTGGAATACTGGCAGAGAAAGAACAGGATATGTCTGCAATTTGTTAGGAAAGAAACTTTAAGAGAGGAAGAGGGAGGCATGAAGACTTTTACAGAACTATTCTTTGCCCTGATTCTACAATTCCATTCTTTCTTCTCCTTGGTGGGCAGTGAAGTTGGTCTCTACATTTTCTCAATGACTCAGTGAAGATCCTCTGCTTTCTACCATATGCTTCCTTCCCCCATTTATTAAAGACAACCAGTCACTTAAAAAAAAAAAAACAACCATGCAGCCCGGAAGCAACAGGAGAGCACCAACAGGCTCTTCAAATACCACTCCTGGCAACCGAAAGAGCTGGCACACATGCTTACCAGCCTTGCCAGTCCTGTCCCATGGCCTGCAGAGCCAGTAAACTAAAAAGGGTGCAATACCGCTTTCTGTTCTTAAATGAATTGTAAAAAAGTGTGCACTGCGGAACTCCTCAGTAAACTCTCCTTTAAAGTCCCATTGAAATCAGGCAGTTGCATGAGTAGAACATGCAAAGGCTCTTCAGGTTTTACTGTGGGAGGCATTTTTCCTATCCCTAGAGCCTTAGAGATTAGCATGCTTAGGAACAAAGATGAAGACATAAGTTTAACACTAGGAAATTGTGCCCAAACACTGAATTTTTGCCTTTTTTCTGAAAGTAGAGCAAATGCCAATTTTTACTTTGTATAAAAATGGAGCGGCACTCAGAACTGGACCAAGGGAAAGCAGGACAGTGGATAAAGTATTAGGCCTGGAGTTAGGAAGACCCGAGTTCAAATCCAGCCTCAGATGCTCACGATGTGACCCTAGGCATGTCATTTAACCTTCATTTGCTTTCCTTATCTATAAAATGGGGATAATAATAGCACCTACCTTGCAGGGTCGTTGTGAGGATCAAATGACATTTGTAATAGTGCTTAGCATAGAGCGTGATACATAGTAAGCTTTATGTAAATGTTAGCTATTATCAAGCCCATAAAGCAATGTATCACTGTATTTAGCTATGTAGTAAAACAAACCAGCAAGGAGGGAGCAGATACCACTTCCACTCATAAGAGCTCAACACCTTTCCTTAGAGCAGGATTGCTAGCCCTGTGGAAAAAGACAGTATACATGCATACAACTGTCGCAGCTCTCCATGTTCTGAAGAAGCAATGGTTTTAGTCAGTCAGTGCAAGGATAAGGGAGGCATGACAAGATGTAAAGGACAGTAGGCTGAAGAGAAAAGTAGGAGCTCAGAAAGCAAGAGAATCAGCTTACAAGATCATTTCAACATGGTTGAGAAAGGAGATGTAGATGATGCAGACATTCTCTGTCCTGATGCAAATCATCTTTCAAAGACCTATTGAGTGTCCAGATTCAGTCTTCTAAATTAGACCAAAGTAAAGAGCACATGTCCATTTTGCATCTGTAAGCAACAACAAAAAATAATAACTGAAATTTACATAGTGCCTTAAGGTTTCAAAGTACTTTTGTTACTTTATATCACCTGAGGAATATTTACCTCCATTTTCCAAATGAAGGTGCACTGATCAGATTGTACATATGATCCTGAATATTAAAGTCTTTTTCAGAACTAAACAAGATGAAGCTCTAAGAGTAATGATACTCTAATAAAGTCCTTTGTCGTAATTTATGCTTCAAAAGGGAGTTCTGGCCTCCATGCCAATAAAGCACACACACATACACACATACGCACACACACACACACACACACACACATATATTATCTTTCAATATAATGACTGACATTCGAATGCTTTCCATGACAGAGCAACCTCTAGCAAACTTCTATTCTGGTGCCTTTCCATGGCACAGAGGTGATTCTGGAACATTATCAACTCCTCCAGTGGAGCATAAGCTTTGATAGTTCCTACTGTGCTGGAAAGGCTTTAGATCTGCATCTTGCAACAGAAAAATGTCCCATGAGTGGACTAACCCAGAGGAAAAAAGACTGTCTTTACTGAAAATTTGGTGACTTCATGGTAAAATTGTTCAGTCAGGGTATCTCTAACAACATTGTGGTTTACACTTACGGAGGCCATAACCCATGATGAAATCGGAGTCCTGGAAGTGTGAAATGACAGGAGAATTAACAGTGAGGCAATATTCAGGCTTTCACAATCACAAGAGCTTCCTCCTCCGCCCTCCTACTCGTCTCACATTTCTCAGTTGCCTTCCCTCACCATCTCCTCCTTCACCCCAGTCCCACATAAAGAGGTAGCCCTTCTACAGACAAGAAGATAAACCCTTCTACAAGCACACATGACCCCCATTACATTCCATCTTCTCCAGAAGATTGCCTCCTCTATTATCCCCACTCTCGCTGATCTTCAATCTCTCCTTGTCTGATGCTGCCTCAGTGGACACTCAGGTCTCTCCCATTCTTAAAAAATTCTCCCTTAATCTGTCCATTTCAGCTAGTTATGATGATATGCCTTTGTTTTGCAGCTATATTCTTTGAAAAAGCCTTCTAATATTGCTGCCTCTACTTCTTTTCTCTCATTCTCTTAACTCTCTATAGTGTCTTCCGACCTCAACATTTAATTGAAACTCATCACTCCAAAGATACCAGTGATATCTTAATTGACAAATCAAATGACCTTTTCTCAGTCCTCATTTTTCTTGACCTCTCTGCAGCTTTTAACACTGTCAATCACCCTCTTCTTCTCAATATTTTCTTCTTTCTAGGTTTTTGAGACATTGCTTGCTCCTGATTCTCCTCCTGCATATCTGACAGCTCCTCCTCCACCTCTTTTGTTGGATCTTTATCCAGATTGTAGCTGCCTACCATGGGTATCCCCCAAGGACACCCTGGACTCTCTTCTCTTCTCCTATACTATTTCACTTGGTGATCTCTTCATCTCTCATGGATTTAATTATCATATCTATGCAGATGATTCTCAGATCTCTTTGCTTCTCTCCTGACCTGTAGTCTTATATCTCCAATTGCCTATTAAAAATCTCAAGTTAGATGTCCTGTAGAGATGTTAAACTCAACATGTCCAAATCTAATTTATCTTTCCCCCCAAATTCTCTCTTCTTCCAAACTTCCCTCTTATTTTTGAGGGGACCATCATCCTCCCAGGCACCCTTGCTCACAACCTAAATATCATCCTAGACTCCCTTGTGCTAGTAACTTCCTTCAGTATATATAGGATTATATTTAAATAGTATATTTTATTTTTTAAATTATCATTTAAAAAATAATTTATAAAGTGACATTTTCTTTAACTATATTCAATGGAATATAAATATAGCTTTATATGTATATATTTGTATTTATAGTTAGTAAATAGTTATTTGCATGTTTCCTCCCCCATGAGATTGTGAGCTCCTTGAAGTCAGGGATGGGTTTTGTTGTTATTTTGTTTTGTTTTGCCATTCTCTGTATTCCTAAGACAGCACAGGGTCTGGCACACAGTGAGCACTTAATAAAATACTTTTTAATTTGACTGGCTTAATTAGAGAATAATGAGATTGGCATTCATTTTTGGTCCTAGGAATCCATATTATTATTGTTTATCATCAACATCCTACATATTGGGAAACCAGTCCTATTTGACTCTCTTATTAAGGAATGTCACCTGTCCAAAGGACATGTGTTAAATTCCCTGGGAAATGACTACCCCAGCAGCTGTGTTCAAAGAGTTTAAGGCAGTAAATAGCCTCATTACGGATCACTTTACCAAGATTGCTAGTGTGCCATTCCAGTAGTCAGTTACACATCAATTACCCATGTCGGTACAGTGGTGAATAGGAATCTGACAGTGTGTCTTTTGCTTTCTGCAGCTGGTCTTGTCCTGGGCTCTGAACATGAAACCCGTCTGGTCGCGAAGTTATTTGAAAACTACAACAGTGTAGTGAGGCCAGTGGAAGACCACCGGCAGGTAGTGGAGGTCACTGTGGGTCTGCAGCTTATCCAGCTCATCAACGTGGTATGAGGCCTCAATATTAGGAGCACACATACTTTGAATATATCCTCAGAACTGGCTCCTCACCTCTGCTTCCCCTTTACCTCGCCCATTTCCCTTCCCCAAATAATGGCTATTCCTTTTTTCCCCTTAGGATGAAGTAAATCAAATTGTAACCACCAATGTTCGTCTAAAGCAGGTAATCCAGAAAGAATTTGTGTTCCCATTCAGTTGAGAAAATTCACTGGGGCTCAAAGAAAGTCAATTTGGTGAAAAGGATCAGTTGTAAGAAAAATAGGAATTTGGGCCCATACTTTTAAGTTACTTATTTTCATCACTAGGTGATGAGTTTTTCCACTGATCTCTACATAGATACAGTAGCCTTGGAGCTATTGCTACATCTTCTCTGGACCAAGTCTTCAAATTTTAACTATTCTTTAAGGCTGTAAAGGTGAGCTTATTTTTTCAATGTGAGATGTAATTGCTGAGTTGGATAACTCTTAAGGATCCTCTTGTGATGTGATATTTTAGGCTTCTAAGAATTCTGATTTCTAGCTCAGAAATATTAAACTCCTCTCTGGCTTTCTTGGGAGTGACAACTCCCCATCTCTAAGTTAGGTTAACATTAACTGAAATTATCCTGAGTCAATAACAGACCATATAAAAGAATCTCCTGGGAAAGAGGTTTCCTGTCCTCTGTCAAGTGAACAATTTGGGTTTTCCAAAGGGTTCTTACTCATAGGAAATGTGTTCCTTCTTCAAACTAATACTTTTATGTTATCATATGTTATTTAAATTCACTGGTCATTGATATTGGGTTTATCTTCAGATCCTGCCATGTCTTCAACAGGATGAATAACCACCCAATATTCTTTTTATGATGCCATTTTCTTGAAGAGTAAATTCAGTTGATAGGCATTCTAGGTTCTTAAAGTGAAAACCGAATTCTTATTCAAACTCTTTCTTACAGAAGCACAGTGTCTGAATGAAAAGTAGCCATCCCTGGCTCTTGTCAACATTAGATTTATTTGTACTACTGTGAGCAGTGTTTCAACTGGCTAAATTTCTTCTTCTTTAGCAATGGATAGATTACAATTTAAAATGGAATCCAGAAGATTATGGTGGCTTGAAGAAAATTCACATTCCATCTGAAAATATCTGGCGCCCAGACTTTGTTCTCTATAACAAGTAAGCAAAATGGACAGACCAGAGATTGTTCTGTGGAATCACAAAACAAAGCGAAAATGCAAAGTCTGCATTTGGCTTTGCACCTGCTAGACTGCTCGGCAATGTTAACATTAAATAAATCTTAAAAAGAAAGGATGGAGTTACCATGCTGGTTGCCATATGGTACATCGTGTTATGAATAGTAACTCTGATTGGAGCCAAATTAAATCAGGGTTGGAGGGTGGGGGACATTTAATCCCTAAGAGCTACTGACGAGTATATGGCAAATGTCCAAGGAACCCAAGCTCTATATGTTGGAGTTGCTTGGAATTAAATGTCCTTTCTACCAGATAGGCCTGAACTGGGATTGTTATTCATCACAGTCTACACATCATCCCAAGACACTTAGTGCTGTTGATTGCAAAGGATGCCTGAGTTAAGCATCCATTCTGCTCCAAACGATGGACTTCATGTTGTGAAATGATAATGTGTTTCCAGACATTTGGATATAATGACACATTCATTATCATATGTCCTTCATTTGTCACAAAATGCTCACTTCAGAGAGCATCTCTTAGAGTCTGGAGCATTCAATGTCGGGCTCAAGGATTTAGAGTCTGCCATTATACTACAAAGCACTGGGAAAGAGTAGGCTGTGTTTTATATCATGCCTACCAGGGAAAGTAGTAAGTGCTATTGAATGCAAAAATGCCCTTTGAAGGAGCCATTCCCCAATTTTAACTCTATACCATATATTTGCTTATTATCCCTAGATTCCAAGCTCAGCCAAATTACCTAATCATTTGCGTAACCTCTGAGGACAAATATGCTGATATAGCAGGAGTATCTTAGGCAAAGTTCTTTCTTCAGTAATAGTCGGAAAGAAGCAATTAAAATCCCATGGTGTTTTTGACAAGCTCTATAAACTAACTCGAGGAAAACACCAAGAGGAGGAAATACTGGTGTTTACTCAAGGAAAGGGAAGTTTAGTTTATCCAATACTTTTCCATATATTGCTTCAGGAGGGTACAGAAATGAGTCACACTCAGGGGTGACTAGCATTTCCAAGAACAAAATGAGAGTGAGAGATCTATAAAGGAAATATCAGGATCTTTTGACTTGTGAACATGGAATTTGGGAGACAGACATTAAATAATTCTTATTCAGGATAACAACAGCAACAACAATAATAGCTAACTGTACTATATATATATAGTACTTGAGGTTTTCAGTGACATTTGTTTGTATACTTATGTACAAATTCATTCAATGTTCACAACCATCCTATG
This sequence comes from Bettongia penicillata ogilbyi, assembly GCA_023548195.1. NCBI lineage: Eukaryota > Metazoa > Chordata > Mammalia > Diprotodontia > Potoroidae > Bettongia > Bettongia penicillata. Next base: position 1,040,609 of record JAJHZJ010000712.1, on the reverse strand, counting down.
AGAAAGGTAATATAATTATCTTCATTCTACAGATGAGGATACTGAGACTGAAATGTCTGAAGCAGGATTTGTACTCATCTTCTTGATGCCAAGTCCAATACTATCACTTGAGCCACTTCATGCATAGTTCATCTATTCTAATTCATATGATTTCTGAAAGGTGTCCTAGAAAGAGATTTAAGGATAGTAAAATTTTTGAGAATTCATTTTTTAGCATACTTTTATCTTAAAAACTCCTGGGCTTAATGAAATCACATCATTTCATGACATGCAATTCATCATTTGGAGCACAATGGATACTTAACTCAGGCATCCTTTGCAAACTAAAATCTCTTATCTGTGTGAAATGGGCAAAGGGGAGTCTAAAGATAAATGCTAAAGAGCAGGACAGGGGTGGTGGTGGGAAATGACCAAAAATCTCCAAAGCATAAGGTGAAGAAAAGAATGACAAACTGAATAAATTAGTTAACTGTCTCTGCCATTCACACATTGAAACTTAATTTTTAAGAATCATTTGCTAATTTCTAAACATTATCCCTTTCTTCCCCTTCTTATTCTTAGTGCCAATGGTGACTTTGCCATTGTCAAGTTCACCAAAGTTCTCCTGGACTACACTGGACACATCACATGGACCCCTCCAGCCATCTTTAAAAGCTACTGTGAAATCATAGTGACCTATTTTCCCTTTGATGAGCAGAACTGCAGCATGAAGCTGGGCACATGGACCTACGATGGCACAGTGGTTGTCATTTATCCAGTAAGCAAGGGTTGGGACTGGCAACATCAGAAGCAGGGGCTGAGGGAACAAGATGCCACATTTACTTTAGCTAGGGTCAAGGGGAAAACACCAGGCTCTTTCACAAAAGAGTCATCCCTTCAATCCCTATTCAATCCCATCCTACCCTTGCCCACTTCACCTCCGACTTACTATAAAGACTTGATACAAGAATCTGGAGGTGTTCTCATCAGCCTCTCTTCTTAATTCCCTGGAACAGAGAACTCTGTACTCCTCTCCAGCTACAAAAATCGGCGGCTGCATGGTCATTAAATTGTCCTCATCACTTACTCCTCCATCAGTGGTACTTCCCACAAACGACATTCAAAGTGGATCTCCAAGGTCACAAGTGCTGAAGGTCATCCAAGCTCAACAAATGCCTTGGATTGTTTGGTTTTTTTTTTTAATGCCCAAATAGAGCAAGAAGATTGGGCTCTACTGATTAAGTTTACACTGACCCAACATAACACAAAATTGATAAACTTCAGAGAAAGCTTTGTCCTTTAGTTTATAATCTCGCTCAACCATGATTATTGTTAAAAATAATCACACTAATTTTGCATCTGACAATCTGGTTTTAAGTTCTGATCTCTGACATTTTCTAGCTATGTGACCCTGGGAAAGCCATTTAATCTATTCAAACCTTTGTTTCTTCATCTATAAAATACTTATAGAGAATAATACCCATGGTGCCTACTTCACAGGGCCGTTGTCAAGAAAGCACTTTGTGAACCTTAAATTACTATATATAAAATGTGAGTTGCTGTCATGAGGAGGCTGAGATCCAGAGGAATTGAGTGACTTGCCTTAGGTTCCATAGCTAATAAGTAGCATAGTCCTGGAGTGAAACCTAGGGATAGTTAGCCAAGTCAATGCTTCCTCCACTGGGCTATACTGCCTCACCCCTGGCTAAGACAAGCTGCCTTTATTCATAGTTGTTTTGTTGGGAAGATTTCATATTTCCTTTGCACCTTCCCAGGAAAATGACCGACCTGACCTGAGCAACTTCATGGAGAGTGGAGAATGGGTGATTAAGGAATCAAGGGGCTGGAAACACTGGGTTTGTTACGCCTGTTGCCCTGACACTCCCTACCTGGATATCACTTACCATTTTGTGATGCAGCGTCTGCCTCTCTACTTCATTGTAAATGTCATTATTCCCTGCCTACTCTTCTCCTTCCTCACCGGCCTGGTATTCTACCTGCCTACAGATTCAGGTGGGTACATCTGCTGAGTTTATTTCTGAGTATGTTAATTGGTCTCCTGCTGGTATTTTGGGGGAGAGTGACCAAGAGTCATTTACTGCACTCTATGCCAAAGAATACTGTTCCCTACCTCCCAGTGCTAACAAAGAAAGATAGGTAGGTAGACACAAAATTTTCATTCCCTCAAAAAGCATTAGAGCTTATTACAAACTAAGACAGCATTGTTAAGGACAGACATTAAGAAGATGCAGACAAATGGCATGCTTATCAAATATGGAAAAGACAGGAAGCTGAGAGGGATGGCTAACGTGTTATCATCAGAATTGGTATACAAATAGATGTTGACAGGCTGGGACGATGTGCTGAATCTAATATGCCAAAATTTAATAGGGATAAATAGAAAATATAGCATTTGGTTCAAAGTCAAAGTACAAGATGGGGAAAGATGTGGCTAAAACAGTTCATGTGAATAGGACCCATGGGCTTTAATGAACAGCAAGTTTATATGTCAAGGGTGTTATAAGGTAGTGAAAAAAAACAAAACTAAGTTCATCTTGGCCTGACAGAAACAAGCAAAGAATTCAGAATGAAGAAGTCAGTCCCATATTCTGCCCTGGTCAGGTGAAAAAGAGCATTAGTATGGCAAGTCATTAAATTCTAGAAAGGACATCACTACTCACTCGGTGTTCTTACACCCTTATCCCAGCTGTGTCCCTGCTCTCGGTCACCTGCCTTCTCTCCCACCTGTTTTCCTCCCTTCTACTCTCTTCTCTCTATCTACCACCTTCACTTTTCTTCCAACTGCTCAAGGTAGTCCAGTGAGTGATAGGACAAGGTGAAAGGGAGAGAGTTGGGAGCAGAGACTGCATAGGGCAGAGAAAGAAAATGCCACACTTGAAAAAAATTAGTCTGTTCAAAGTGATGTTTTCATTCTTCTCCTCTCATCCCAGGTTACTTGGTTGTATGATACCAAACTATCCCATCAGTCAACTCCTCTGAAAAGTCTCTCTAAAAGTGCCCTCACTGGTCTACAGCTCCACTGTCTCACCACACGCCCTGGAAAGGAGCCCTGATAGATCTATTCGCAGGAGCTAACATTCTTGCCCTTTACATCTGAGACAAATAAACCCACATAGTCCCTAGCTGCCAGTTCTTTCAGGAATCAAGCCAGAAATATATTTCACAGAATAGCAGCACCCCTCAGGGTAGAAAGTGTGTGTGTGTGTGTGTGTGTGTGTGTGTGCGCGTGTGCGCCCCACACTGCTCACCACTTATCAACAATTTATAACAGACAAGGAAAGATAAACATTTTTAAAACGTAGTTTTTATGAAAAGAAAACTTCAGAGAAAGGACACTAAATTATATGTATATGTGTATATGTATACACACATATTCATATAAAATTATGTGTTCATGTATTTATTTGTATATATGGCAAATATAGAAATAAGGTTGTAATATGGATTTATATTCCTAATTGAAGGCCTGATACCCAATTTCCCCCCAAAAAAGAATCAGAAATGCCATATTTAATCAACTATTTTAATCAGTTTTAAGTGGTATGTATGCATTCTTCATGGCATTGAGATTATGTGTGTGTGTATGTGTAGTATAGTTTCAACAACCACAAATCACTTTAAGGCTTACAAAGTTGTTTCCTCACAATAAGCCTGTAAGGCCACGAGTTCAAATACTACTACAAATGAGGAAACAGAGAGGTGTTATATACTCCAGTAGTACTAGTACTACTATCTGTAAAAATAATAATTACTTACATTTATATAGGACTTAAAATCAAGTCCTACTTAATTTAAGAAATAGTGGAGTATTACTATCTTTAAATTACTACATTTATATACAGGACTTAAATGAAGTCCTACTTAATTTAAATACTGTTGTCTGCAACAAAAATAATAATTTACATTTATATAGAACTTAAAATTACTTAAGTACTAGTGGAGTAATAATAACAATAATATATTTATGTAGAACTTAAAATTAAGTCCTATTTAAGTACACACTGTTGTGTACTTAAATGTACTGATGTTTATAATAATAACTTGCCTTTATATAGGGCTTAAAGATTTAAAAAGTATTTCACATTATATTATCTCATAAGCCTCATGACAACCCTGATAAGATCATTTCTGTAGATAGTATGGTCTCCATTTTACAGTTGAGGAAACTGAGGCTCAGAGAGGTTAAAGCACTTGCCACAGTCATGCAGCTGTTCATATTGTAGGAAGGATTTGAACTCAATACACATTTCTTATTCTACTTATTTGAAATTCCTGACTAATTTGAACTGCAAAGAGTCAGAAGATAAAACCATACTTCTATTAACGTCCTGGAATTAAACTTCTCCTTTGAGAAGATTTTGACAGGCATCTTCAAAGAGAATTTTAGAGTCATTTCTGGGTGCCTGGTGCTTGTCTGCTTTGCCGCCCTCCTCTCACTGCAAATGTCCCTGTGGCAAAGACAGGCATTCCATTGCATGCTGTATTTTTAAAAAGTAAAAGGCAACATAGAATTTACATCCTGTTTACAACTAAGTGAAAACGCATGTGCGTACATGAACAAAACTTGGAAGAAAATTGGCATGACAGGAGTCCAGGATCATCTAGAGCCTTCTATGGGACCATGTCATATGGGTGATGCTGTGTGAAATGTCACAGTAATGTTGAGCTCGTGGTCAGCAATAATGACTTTAAGCCAAGGCCTGGGGAGTTGGGAGGAGGGGGATGGGGTGGTACAAGTCTCCCCTAGATGGGGCAGTTTAGCTCCCTGAGTTGCCTATCATATACTATTGTTCCAACTATAGTTGTATCTCAGATAAATGAGCTACTTCCCTTTCCCCTCCTGTCCTGGTGGATCCCTTCTTTGAAGAAGGCATTTCAAGATGATAGGACATCCTGTCTTGTAGAACTTGGGACCTTCTTTCTTCAAAAAGCATGCCTTAGGGTCCTGCCAACCTCACCTACTTTCTGAACACTCCAGAGCCAGTAGGAACACAGGGAGAGAAAAATGTCAAGAACTTGACTGAAAACATGAGGTGGAAATTTCCAAGAATGTGGGCTAGGTTTTCAACATAAAATACTAGTTAGCACTCACAGGCAGTTCGATTAGAAGCAAGCCAGACATGTGAGAGAGATAACAATCACATTGTGTGTGCGCACATGCATGCATATGCACGCCCTGCGTGTTTCCTGCAGTATATGTACTCAAGAAATTACTAGAAGCAGCTGGGTGGCACAGTGGATAGAGTGCTGAGCCTGGAGTCAGTAAGACTCATCATCCTGGGTTCAAATCTGGCTTCAAACACTCACTAGCTGTGTGACTCTGGTCAAGTCACTTACCCCTGTTTGCCTCAGTTTCTTCATCTGTGAAATGAGTTGAAGAAGGAAATGGCAAATCACTCCAGCATCTCTGCCAAGAAAACCCCAAACAGGATCATACAAGGCAAGACACAACTGAAAAGCAGCAACACATACGTTAGCTGCAAAAGTCCATATGAGCTCAGGAATAAAACATTTGTTTCTAAGGAAGTAAGCAGGTCAAAGAAAAAAGCAGAAAGGATGGTTGTCATATATGTTATTAATTATCCCTGCTTTACAAATGGGAAAATTGAGGCAGACAAAGGTTAAGTGTTTTGTCAGTAAGTATGTAGGGCAAGATTTCAACTCAGGTCTCACTGACTCTAAATTCAGTGTTCTAACCGCTGGGAAATCTCATCGTATCAGTTCTTCGTCAGGATGTTCTTCTCACTAAATATCATCAGAGACAAGCACTCCCAAAGCCTATATTCAAAGCCATTCTTGCATCATAGGAACTGCCAGAATTTACATTCCATGAGAACCCTAGGAAAACTTCCAGTTATCATGTAGCATCATATTAACCCTTTATTGGAAGCAGTATTCATTATGCTTCACTGAAGTAAAATTGCTTACCTATAGATATGTATGTATTCTATATGTAGAGATGTCTACGTGTGCATACATGCACATGTATAAGGCAACTAGGTAACACAGTAGATAGAGAACTGAGCATGGAGTCAGGAAGATCTGTGTTCAAATCCTCCCTTAGTCCTTTATTAGTTGTGTGTCCCTAAAAAAGTTACTTAAACTCTGGGGGTTTTTTCCTCATCTGTAAAATGGGAAAAATTAAAACAATTAGCATTTATATAGTGCTGTCAGATTTTCAAAGTGCTTTACAAATGTCATCTCATTTTGTCCTTATAATATCTCCTGGGATATATTATATTATCTGTCCATGCACCACCTAGCTGCTTCTCATACTAGATGCTTCATAGGGTCATTATTAGGATCAAATAAGGTACTTATGAAAAACACTTTGCAAACAAAAAGCTACATGAATACAATATGTTATGTGTTGGTATTTTCACTAGATAGAAGTAGTATTATCTCTGGCTATCCCACTCTTAACGTGCCCAAATTTGTTTGCACTCACAAGCAAGGTAAAGTCAGGTCTAGGTGGTCCTTGAATGGGAGATCACCTGGGAATCCTGGGTGCTGTAGGCTTAAAAGAGAGTCAGTATCCTGAGTGATTAAAGAACTGGCCTTGATGTCAAGAAGACCCAGGTTAATCAAATCGCATTTCTGTCCCATACTGACCCAGTGACCTTGGACACTTCAGTTTACATCTTAATGCCCCCAGAAAAGTCTTTTAGACCATTGTAGCTGTTGCTTATTCTTTGTTCCCAAAGACATCACCAGGGTATAAAATCTGTGCTGGTAGAGGGGAACTTCTTCACTAGGACTCCTCTACACCAATGAAATTATAGCTCTGATCCAAATACATATACAGGAGGTCAAATTGGTGGTGTTTCTGCTATACTCCAGATTAGAATCTGTTTTCCCAGAATTGGCTAGGCAACATGTTCATTTGTATACTGCCTATCTTAAATGTCAGAAGGAATAAGAGAAGGAGTTGTGATTGGGAAACTACCAGTGTGGGAACTCCTTCCACCAACATAGCCGGCAATCAGTCTACATCTTGGTAGAAAAGTCCTAGAATATTACCTGAGGCATACAGAGGTGAAGTGATTTGTCCAGGGTAAAATAGCATGGGGAGGATTCAAAGCCAGGTCTCCCTGATTCCAAGCCTACCAATCTATCCAGTATACCAGATTGCCTCTATGATAATTAATAGTATGGTATGCATTAAATATAATGCAATCATAACCACATAATGACCATAAGTACAAGGGTGTAAATTGTAGAACACCACCAGGGCAGGTCGCTGGGAGTCAAGAAGAACCTAGATTTATTTCGCCATCTGTGCACCTCCTGTGAGAAGGGCAGGCCAGGAAAAAATGTTGCGGACAAAGTAAATTAGGTAAGTTCCTTTCCAAAACTGGCACTCGCATAGACCTCATTTCATAAGGGAGAAAAAAAACATCATTCCACAATTCCCTTGTTGCCTTATGTCTTTGAAAGCTATACATGGGTACATTTGTAGTTCATGGGATCAGCCAAGCAAGATTGTCACTCAAAGCTTAAAGCTAGGCGGTTGAGTACTGTGTTTATCAGCAACTTGTCATTAAAAAGCTTTCCCTGGCATTATCCAGAAACAGCAGTATATGAGCTCAGGTAATTACTACAGGTGCACATCTGCTAGTTGCTAAAGCCCCTAGAAACAGGGGAATAAAATGTTTCTAAGGAAGCAAGCTGGTCAAAGAAAAAGGCAGGCAGGGTGGTTGTCTAATTAACTGTATGCCAGTGAAGGGCACCAGACAGAGAAGAGAAGAAAGTAAAGAGTTTGCAAAATACATGAAAGCCCATGGAGCCCAAGGAAGGTCCCCATCAACTGGTGGATGATCATCTTTCTGATGACCCATTTAAACATGAGCATCCTCCTTGCACTATCCTGGGCCCTCTTCTCTGTCTTTTGGCTCCTCATCTATGTTCTTGGTTTCCATGATCATTTCTTTGCCAATGGTTCCCTTATCTATGCATCCAGCCCTAAATTTCCTCATTTAGATAGACATTTATTAAGTACCTGATATGTGAAAGATACTGCGTTGTGGGCTGAAGATAGAAAGACAAAAATGAAACAGAGCCTCGAAGAGCTTACATCCTACTGACCTCCCCTGGATCTAAGTTTCCTCACCTATAAAATGACAGAGTTGGACCGAATGACCTCTAGGGGGCCCTGCTAGCCCTAGATCCCACGATCTTATGAACCGACAATACTGAGAGGTTACATATATCCTCCTCCCAATCCCACATTACCCACTGAAGACTGGATACCTCCCTTTAAGTGTCCCCAGCATCTTAAATTTATCATACTCAAAGTTAAACTCATTATTTTCCTTCCCCCCATACCCATTTCTCCACCAAACTTTCCTATTTCTGTTGAATATGGCCATCATCTTTTCATTCGCTCATATTCACACTCTCAGAGTCACCCTTGATTTTTTTTTTCTTCCTCACCCTTACATTCAGTCTAATACCTTCCAAACGTCTCTCAAATTCATCCTTACTCCTATGGATACCTAGTTCAGACCTTTGCTCTCTCTCATCTGGACTTCTGTAGCCTCCTCCTTGGCCTCACTGCTTCCAGTCTCTCTCTTTTTCAATCCAGTATGTGGAGATATAGCTGCTAAATTAATATTACAAAGACACAGATCTGACTATGCCATTACCTTGTTCAGAAATCTTGAGTAGCATCCTATTCCTTCTAGAACAAAACCCCAAAACACTCAGCTAGATATTTAAAATGCTCCACAACCTACCAGCCACCTTCCTTTCTAAATTTATTGCCTTTCTCTATATTTCAACCAAACTTTTGGATTTACTAGCTGTTCCCCAGATTTGACCCCCCATTTCCCATCTCTGTCTTCATACACTGTCCCCCATGGCTAAAATATTCTCCCTCCTGATCTTGTAATCATTAGCTTCCTTAAAAGCTCAGCTGAAAGCCTGATCTCCCTGACAACTAGTACTGTCTTCCTGTAAATATGTACACTTACTTATCTGTGCATATGATATGATCTCCCCACCAACCCAGCAAGATATAAATTCCTTGAAGGTTGGGACTTGCATTTCTGGGGGTTTTTTTTATCCCCAAACACCAGCACAATGCCTGAGCTGTGGTAGACCCTAACAAATGTTTGAACAGGAGTGATCATCTCTAGAATACTGTAGTCTCTTCATTTTGCAGGGTGGCAAAATAGTCAGTCACTGGGCGCGGAGTCAGGAAGATCTCAATTCAAATCCTGCCTCAGGTACTTCCTAGCTGTGTAACCCTGGACAAGTCACTTAACTTCTGTTTTCCTCAGTTTCTCCAGTTGTAAGATTGGAATAATAACAGCAGCTACCTTGCAGGGTGGTTTTGAGGATCAAATATTTATAATTTGTAAGATTATTTTTATAAAGTACTTAGCACAGTGTCTGGCACATAGTAGGGGCTATAGAAATACTTATATTCTTCCCCTTTTCCTGAAATTTCATTTCATCTCTGGTCTCCCTGTTGATATTGCCAACTCAAGACAGTGAGACAAAACTGTGTGCTTACATGGGATTTTAAAGACGGAAAGGATAAAAAGGAAAAAAAGCACTTTTATTTAACCTATGAAAAATTCAAGATACATGAAGTTATACAGGAAGACAAAATCCTACAAGGTAGAAGAGAACATTTGTTTTTAAAGTCCCTTTTCAAAAATCATTGAAAAGGTCAAAAGACCTCCACTTGTCTAGTAGTAATTGTAGGAGTACCTTTCATGGGGGGAAGAAACTCGATAATGATGAAATCCTTTCCACCTCTTTGATATCAGAAGCTCTAATAGAAAACAAGGTTATACATTATTTCAGAGGCAGGGGAAGAGGAAGCCTTCTTGGTCCAGCCAAATCATCATTTTGTCATTTTTTTTCTTTCAGGAGAAAAGATGACTCTCAGTATTTCCGTCTTACTTTCTTTGACTGTGTTTCTCTTGGTTATTGTGGAGCTGATTCCCTCCACCTCTAGCGCAGTGCCTTTAATAGGCAAATACATGTTGTTCACCATGGTCTTTGTCATTGCATCAATCATCATCACCGTGATAGTCATCAACACCCACCACCGCTCTCCAAGTACTCACGTCATGCCCGAATGGGTGAGGAAGGTGAGTGGGGTCATTTCCAAACATCTTGTGTTGCACATCTGAAGGATGCTCAGTCATGATGGACATCTGTAAGTCCATTATAATACACCAAAGCTGATAGAATTCTTATATTAAGGAACAAAAAATTCTTTCTCAGCGTATCTTTGTGGGAGCCTTCTTTCAATTCTTTCTCAACATGAATAAAACATGTAATATAGATCTCTGAGGGACAGAAAGCATAAATTGAAAATCCCACCCCAAATACAACCTCAAAGAATCTTTCTGATCAGGGAGAATGATTAAACATCCCTTCTCCTCCTACTCACAGGTTGTAAGATTTTTGAAATAACTTTTTACTTTCATCTTCTTTGTGGAAACCAATGCATATCTGCTAGAGGGACCACCTATTGAGAAATGTAAATCAGGCCTGGGATTGAGGCTGGAAGTAGATGGAATTCCCTATGAAAAGACAAGGCAGAGGTCTGCAGGGATCAGGATGACGACAAGAAGACAGGGGCCATCAGAGAATGGTTCCGTAGTCAAGACTTCGTAATGGAAGACAGTAAAGATGTGAATTAGGGGTGCAGAGGGTTTGGAAGCAGCAGACCATTTTAACAGATTTTTAAAATAGATTTTTATCGATCTCTTTTATTTCTACATTGTCTAGATTTCTCCCTGTATCTCTTCCACTTCTCATATCATGTAGACTTAACAAATGTAGAAGAGTCAAATGAAATCCTCTATATAAAGCACTTTGCCAACCTTAAGGCACTGTATGAGGGTCAGCTATTATTACCATTGACATAGAATATTTACAGCACTATGGAGGAAATTATGGAATAGTGGATAGATAGACTAATGATGTCAAACTCAAAAACAGAAACTGAGGCCATTCATTAAACTGTCCCTGTGGGCTGCATATTGACTTAGAAAATCACATGCTAACATTATCGATGTTTTATTGTATTTTTATTTATTTGTTAAATATTTCCCAACTACATTTAATCTGGGCTATAATCTGGAGTATTACAAGCTATGGCTACAATGCTGCTGTGGGAAGTGTGTTTGATAACTCTGGTCTAGAGAATCAGACTTGGAGTTAAGAGGATCTGGATACAAAATCCCTTTCCTACCCCATGCTAGCTCTATGACCATAGACAAATCACTTAACCTTTCTGGACTCTAAGCAACTCTCCCAGAACAGGAGGGACCAAAAGGGTGCTGCCCCACACTGGTAAAGAGTTTTCTCACCCAAGAGTTCCCCAAACTGTTCATCACAGGCCCCATCCCTATCCATACATGTTGGATCAGACCTGTGATTTCACTGGTACAGGAAATTTCCAATAAGGAATAACCTTCTACTAGTGCTGGTCAGAACATACTCTGCAGCTTGTCTTAGAGACTCACCAAGAGCGGTAAGAGGTCACACAACCTGCTCAGCACCACCAAGCCAGGCTGCTCCAGAGGAAAGACGTGAACACAGGTCTTCCTGGTTCCAAGGCTCACTCTAGCCATTACTGCACAAGGCCTCTTTAAGTCTGTGTGCACTATATTTCAATAACAATAATAAAAAGCTAAGATTTATACAGTGCCCTAAGGCACACAAAGACTTTTATATACATTAACTCATTGGATTCTTCTACAATGTCTGCTGGGGCTGTATGACACCTTTCCTTCAAAGACACCAGAGTACGCCTGGTGCCAAACTTTGCTACTCATTTAAAAATGGAAAGGAGAGAGAGGAGTGAGTAGAAAGTACCAAAGAATACACTGGAGAGAAGGTTCTAGGGACCAGGAAATAGCCTAAGCAAATCCAAGTCCCTGCTGGCTGCTATAGTATCTTGGGGAGGGTGTTGAGGGTTTTTAGGATACCCTCGGGCATCGCCATAGGCTGGATCTGCAGTCTAGACCACCAATTGCTCCTTGACTTCATTGCTTCTACATCCACCCTTAACATTCCATTGAGTGACTCTGAGGACTGAGGAAGTAGGAGCAGTTTCCCTTGCAGACTTATATATTAACGTAACATTCAGGTGATATTTCATCTTGTGTGGAGTTTGTGGGTGATATCTGCATCACTGATGCTTTTCCTGCATGACCTCTTTTGTGGGACCATTAGCTTAGACGGCAACAAACTGGAGGTGGGATTTACCTTGCTTTCTTTGTCTTAGAGACGTCTATACAAGATGGGGGAGTCATAAATCAGAATCTTTTAAATGAAAGAATTAAAGACCATGCTAAAAATCTAAGCATCCCAGGGTTTTCTGACAAAACCACACAGGAATCCAAATGAATGATATATATGGCACATGAAGGAGTTTTGTAAAGTTGGAGTGCCAGGGTCTTAAAATACTCCTCAGAAGATCCATACAGCACTTTTTTTCAATAAAAAGAAATGGGAGAAACCTAGTGGAAGTCTGAGTTAGCAGGCCAGTGTGCAGAACAGGTTCCCTCCAGTGGCAAACATGTTATATTACAGAATATCATTGTTAACCGTGACATTCTGTTCATCCCCAGAGTCATTTCAGAGGAGTCATTTCTGAAACAATACTTTAAAGTAGAATATTTTTCCTTCTTTAGGTTTTCATTCACACAATCCCAAATGTCATGTTCTTTTCAACAATGAAACGACCATCCAGAGAAAAACAAGAAAAGAAGATTTTTACAGAAGATATTGACATTTCTGAGATTTCTGGTAAACCAGGACCCCAAACCATAGCCTTCCACTCTCCACTCATCAAACATCCTGATGTGAAGAGTGCCATTGAGGGAGTCAAATATATTGCAGAAACCATGAAATCAGAGCAAGAATCCAATAACGTAAGTGAAACAGTTTGAGAGTTTAAAAAATAATTTAATTATACTTGTGGATAGATAGATTAGGCTTAGTGGGCTGGTTGGCTTTCAGGGATGGGGTCAAGGAAAATTTTCATCACATTTTCATATTGTATGAGCTCAGAAAATCATCTATTAAAAATCATCCATTTGTAAACAAAGAATAATAATTGTTGGCAAATAATTTTTGAGTGCTTTGAGGTCTCCAAACAAAAAAGAGCTCTGCAGAAACATTAAATGATACCAAATCTACTAAACTATTGATCATAGGAAGACCAGTGATTCTTTAAAGACATTGCATTCTAAACCCTTCTTCCTCCATCGTAGGCTGCCGAGGAATGGAAATTTGTGGCAATGGTCATGGATCATATTCTTCTTGGTGTCTTCATGCTTGTGTGTATTATTGGAACCCTGGCTGTGTTTGCTGGCCGCCTCATTGAGTTGAATCAGCAAGGATGAATAAGAGAGCTGATCTCCTCCACCAAAGAGGGAGGAGGAGAAGGAAAAAGAGAAGAAATGAGCTAATTTCATACACTCTCATTTACCTAATATTTCATTTATCTTTACTTAACTCCCATTGTACCCAAACAGGAGAGTGAAATTTTTTCAATAAATGTGCCTGGATCCCAAAAAGAAATTTACAATTCTAGTTGGCATACTGAAGCTGCCTGCCAAAGATGGGCTTTTAGAGTTAAAACACACACGCACACGCATATTTTCTACCCTGAAGGGTGCTGCTATCCTGTGATAACACACACACCTATCTTACAGCACAGAACAGTGGAGGAGAAGGGGATAAGCAGGGTAGGGGGGATGATGGAAGGGAGGGCAGTGGGAGGAGGGGACAATTATAAGTCAACACTCTTGGGGAGAGACAGGGTCAAAAGAGAGAATAGAAGCAATGGGGGGCAGGATAGGATGGAGGGAAATATAGTTAGTGTTATACAACACAACTCTTATGGAAGTCATTTGCAAAACTACACATGTATGGCCTATATTGAATTGCTTGCCTTCCCAATGGGAATGGGTGGGGAGGGAGGGAGGAAGAGAAGGGATTTGTGAACCACTGATACTGGGACCGGAGATTCCACCCCCGAGGTCTGCTTGCATCCACCTCCCAGAGCTGTGCTGGGCGGCCAAGGCTAGGGTGGGTTCTGCTCTGTATCCGTGCAATAGACATTTCCCATCAGCCTTTCCTGTCACCCTGGGCTGGAAATCTCCTCCACTCTGTTGTTCTGTGGCTTCTGCTGCTCTAGAATTGGTTGAGAGTCTTCCTTTACAGGTATTTTATGGGCTGTGGGGGGAGAGCCAGCATATGTGCATCTTTCTACTCTGCCATCTTGGCTCTGCCCACCTAACCCTCCCTTTTTCCATCTTTCTCACCCTCATAGACTTGAACCTGAACCCAGAAAAAATTTTACTGTTCCTCTGGTTCTAAATTCCCCAAACTCTCCCACTGTGCCACAATACACCACACTGGCTCCAACAAGTGAATTCAGTTCAACTATCATTTATTAAAGTGCCTACTAAGAACTGGTTGAGGCAGTATAGTAAAATGGAGAGAGATATAGTCAGAATCAGCACAGTTTAGGTTCAAATCCCATCTCTGATACATTCCGACTTTGTGACTTTGGACAAGTCACTTAATTAGTAAATACTCCAGAGACTTAAGAACTAATCTTTCTCTGCATTGGTAGAGGAGTTTTCTTATCAGGAGTTCCTTACACCATTGAAATCACAGGTCTAGACCAACACAAAAAGTACTCAGCACGATATGAAGTGCTGGAAATAAAAAGACAAAAATGAAAACAGTCTGCCTTCAAAAATCATCCATTGTTCTGGAGGGAGTGGGGGTGCAAGGTGGAATCTAATCTACCTAAATCATAAGATTTAGAGCTGGAAGTATCCTCAAAGGAAATCTAATAGAACTCTTTTATTTTATAGACAAAGATACTGAGTCCTAGTGTGGTTAAATGACACCCAAAGTTACACTTGTAGCCAAGTCAGGAATTAAACTCAAGTCCTTTGTTTCCAAAGGGCTACTAGGGGACACCATAGTAATAGAGTGTCTTCCCCTGGAGACAGGAAGACTCATGAATTTGGCCTCTGACACTTAATAGCCATGTGCCCCTGGCCAAGTCACTTCACCATTTACCTCAGTTTCCTCCTCTATAAAATGAACTGGAGAAGGAAATGGCAAACCACTCCAGTAACTTTCCCAAGAAAACCCCAAATGGAGTCAAGAAGAATCAGACACAGTTGAAAACAACCTTTGTCTCCAAATCCAATACATTTTCACTGCTTCTGAAAATTTGATCTGCATTGGCCCAGAAGGAAACCTGGGTCAACTGCTTCGAAGGCAACTACGCTGATGACTGAACCACCAAAGCTTGATAAGAAAATACAAAAACGCATACAAAGTAAATGCAAAAGTCATTTCAGAGGTGATCCTAACAATAGGGAGATTCAACAAAGGCTTCCTCTAAGAAGTGACAGTTGAATTCAATCCTGAATAATATAAGGGAATGAAGACGAAAATATTCCTGGCCTAAGGAACAGTCTTACAAAGTGTATTAAAATTATATCTCATTCTGGTCCCCCTGACTACCCACCCACCCTCTCCTAGCTAGTATAGCATGTAAATTTATAAGCAGTCAGTATAAAGTAATAATGGTAAGAAGTAGAATTACAAAGGAGAACCTGAAAGTCCAGTACAGATATCAGTTGCAAACTATATCATATATCAACTAAAAATCACATCCTAAGACTATGTGCTAAATCTAGGTCTTGCTGTCAGAGTTTTTTGGTCCTATGATATGTAAACCTCAGACATGCTCCAGACATCCATAGCAAGACCTAACTTTGAGATGATGTAGCTATATTAATGAACTAACCTCCAAGGTGGCACAGACCAGAATTAATCTGTCGACTACCAAAACTCTGTAAAAATGACACCCCAAATTCCTGCCCCTTCCCAGCACTCTTCCATCACACATGGATCCAGGCTGAAGGGGGCTCCCAAATTTAATTCATTAATCTCTGTGACTTATCCCGTTACCCATTCTTTTCCCCATGCTACTTAACTTCCTCTACCACCTAAACCCTAGCTCCATCCCATCTGCCCCTGTAACCCCCATTTTTTGCCACTTGTCTGTACTTTTTGTACCCTTTACCCCTGCAGCTTCTGTGCCTTATTAAAATGTGATTGAAGCCTTACTCCCTACTGTCATCATGGTCTTTCCCAGCAAGTACCCAAAGAACCAGACTTGCCTTTTCCCATTTCATACTTCCATAAATTAAGTAGTAATTCACAAAGTCATGGAGGTAAGAGATTGTATGTTGTGTATGGGGAACAGCAAGTCTTTCTGAAGTTCATTACAGTTTGGGTTTTATTTTTTTATCTTTTTTTTTCAATCAATAGATACTAAAACTGAAACTAGGCTCCTATGAAAGGTATGTGGCCTTTTTTTTTTTAACATTTACTAAAGTCATTCATACTGAAGAAGATTAGCAACCACTGCTCTAGCTAAATGAGGGCACAAAAAAGGGGGGAAAACATTGTCAGCTACAATAGTTTGGGAAGGCTACAAAGAGGAATGAGGAACTTAATTAGATTATAGGAAAAATAGAATTTAAAGGGAGAGAAGAGCATGAGCAAAAGGACGGAGGGGAAAATAAAATTACTGGGAGCAGTACATAGAAAGGAGGGCATATGCTGGAGGACATTAATGAGCTTGATGTTTACCAAGCAGCTAGGTAATGAAGTGGATAGTGTTAGAGCTGAACTCAGGAAGACCCGAGTTCAAATTCTATTTCAGACAGCTGTGTGACCCTGAGCAAGTCACTTATCCTCTGTCAGTCCTAGTTTCCTAATCTGGTATTTACTGGATATATAGAAAGATATGTGAATACATACATACATACATATATACATACATACATACATATATATATATATATATATATATATATATATAGAGAGAGAGAGAGAGAGAGAGAGAGAGAGAGAGAGAGAGAGAAAGATAATATCACCTCACAGGATTGTTGGAGGATCAAATGGTAGAACATATTTAAAGTACACTGCCAACCTCTAAGTGCTATAGAAATGCTATTTTTAGTAGTACTTTAAGGTTTACAAAGCACTTTATACATATTGTCTCATCCAGCCCTGTAAGGTAGGTAGGGGAGATATTATTCCCATTTTACAGATGAAGAAATAGCTTCCTTCTATGGTCACAGAGTTAGGGTCAGGGGTGAGATTCAAAGCCTAACTCCAGGGCTAGCATTGAGTCTCCTGTCCCATGGTACCTTCTCTTGGAAGATAGGGTGAAGGGGAATGATGAAAGACCTTGGACGCTAGCCAGATGACTTTGGACAGGATTCAATAGACAATAGGAAGCTAATAAAGATTTTGGGGCTGGGGAGTAACGTGGTGATAGAAGTACTTAAAGAAGATAAATCTGGCAGCAGGCATTGTGTGGAGGAGATTGGAGGGCAGAAAGACTGGGAGGCAGGACACTGGCTCAGATGCTGTCATAGTATCCTAGTAACTTCCAATTTGCATTCAGTGGGAGTGCTGCATGGCTGCTAAACCTTGGCTCTCTGGCTTCTCAAGGACCCTACTCACCTTTCAGCACCAATACTGAATTAAGTACAGACATCAAATTTTATGACCACTCTAGGAAAAGGTCAGTCTCTAAGTGAAAGCATTTCAATGGGAACATTGAAAGAACACCTCCCATCTAGCCATGGAATTCCATGGGGGAAGAAGGAGTGTTAAAGATTTTGTGTGGCCCATAAATTAGAGGGGACTGTATATTTTTGCATTAAGTGATTACATCATGGACCAAAAAAGTTAAACCTAAACTTAAATCTCCAAAATGGTTACTACTCCTTCCTCCTTTCTCCCATATGGGATATGTGTGTATGTGTGTGTGTGTGTGTGTGTGTGTATACACACACACATATGTATGTATGTATATATGTATGTATGTATATATATATATATTATATATATATATTATATGAGTTTTAATCCTGTGTTTGCCCTTCACTCTCATGAATGAGTGTCTTAACCTCTCAGCCTCAGATGCCTCATCTGCAAAATGAAGGGACTAATTACAATGTACTAGTCTCTGAAGGTCTAACAACCTCTAACGTCCCTCTCACTCTCCACCTATGATCCTGAGGTCCTGTGTTGCTCCTAGTACTATCATCTTTGTTGTTATTAATGCTGTGCAGTTGTTTCAGTCATGTCCAATTCCTTGTGACCCCATTTGGGGTTTTCTTGGTATAGATGCTGGAGAGCTTTGCCATTTCATTCTCCAGCTCATTTTGTAGAGAAGGAAACTGAGGCAAACAAGGTTAAGTAACTTGCCCAGGGTCACACAGCTAGATAATGTCTAAAGCCAGATTTGAATTCAGGAAGATGAGGTTTCCTAATTCCAGGTCCAGCACTCTATCCTGAGTGACACCTAGATCCCCACTAAAAGAAGACCTGGAAGTTTTTCACCCTTGCAAGTGTACTTCATGTGTTAGTGCTCTCTCCCTCCTCAAATTATCAAGGATATACTTAAATGATCACATGGGGTATACCTCTCCAAAAAACAAAGCAAAACAAAACAAAACAAAAACTCAGCTCCTTGAGGGTAGAGACATTCTCCATCTTGTCTTGTCTTTGCATCCCTGTCAACTAACACCATGCCTTGGTTATGATGGATGTTTAATAAATGCTGGTTGGATTAGATTGGGTTAGGATGGGTTGTGTTGTATTAGGCTGGGCTGGATTAGCCTGGTTTGGACTGAGTTGCATTGGATAGAGTTGGGTCAAGGTTTGGTACTGAGAAAGAAAATGGCATTACAAGTATTTCCTCTTGTAGAAATTTGCCAACTTCTCTATCCAAAGCTATCAACCTGACATGTTTAGGGAAGTTCATTTACTTCTTTAATATTCTGTTCTTCCAGGAAAGCATTGTCCACAGTAACAGCCACATTGTACAGTGGCTAACTTTAATAGACTTAGCTCTTCTCAGCAATGCAAGAATCTAAGACAACTCCAAAAGACTCACAATGGAAAATGCCATCTACATCTGGAAAGAGAATCAGGGAGTCTGAATACAAATCAAAGCATTCTCTCTCTCTCCCTCCCTCTCTCTCTGTCTCTCTGTCTCTCTCTGTCTCTCTCTCTGATTCTCTCTCTCTATCTCTCTCTCCTCTCTGTTTCTTCTTTCTTATGGTTCCTCCTGCTGGTTCTAATTCTTCTTTGCAACATGACTAATGTGAAAATATGATTAAAATGAATATATATGTAGAGCCTATATCAGATTGGACCTAGTCTTGGAGAGTAGAGAAGGGAGAGAAGGGGAGAAATTTGAGAACTCAAAATCTTATGAAAGTGAATGTTGAAAACTAAAAATCAATTATTCATTAATTTATTTTTTAAAAAGAAAAATATATGCTCTTCTTCACAATACCAGTTTATGGGACAGAGCTTTGAGAAAATAGTTTATGGAAACTGATTCTGATATTGCTTGAAATGTAGCAAACTGCTCACCCAGATTTCAGGATAACTAAAAATATTTTCTAGGTGGAGAGTTACTAAGGACATACAAAGCACATCCCTGTGAACTTCAGAATGGATATTCTCAGTCCCTTTATGTCTTTTCTTTCCCCATCCTTATTCCTCTTTTGCTCCTCAGTTGAAGTAACAAAGCCAGCCCCACCAAGAAGACCTAAGGGACTCTTGGAGAATAAAATAAAAGGACAAAGGAGCTTGATAGTAAGAACTGTTTGTTTGTTTTAATAAAAAGATTGAACATCCATACAAGTACAATAATTTTTCCAAAAAACATTATGATCAGTGCAAAGACCACTGGCTTTAGAACCAGAAGGTCTAAGATTAAATGTTGCCTCTGTCGCTTACTACCTCTGTGACCTTCTTTTCTCTTCAGTTGCCCCATCTTTAAAATGAAGTTAGACTAGGTGACTTCCAACATCCCTTTGAACTCTAAATACTGATTCTTTGACTATAATATCCTTAAATATCTCCAAAAATTATTTACTAGGCAAGGATTGTTCAAGGTTTTCTTGGGCAAGTTACTTAACTTCTCTGAACCTGAGTTTCCTTATCTGTAAAAGAAGGGGAATGTGCCCATCAATTGAGGAATGGCTGACCAAGTTATGGTACAGAATACTATCACTCTATAAGAAATGAGGAAGGACATGGTTTAAGGGAACCAGTGGAGACTTGTATGAACTGATGCAGAGTAAAGAGGGCAGAACCAGGAGAACCATTTATACAATAACAGCAATACAGTAAAAAGGAACAAGCTTGAAAAATTATTTTCTCGTCTATAAAATGGGGATAATAATAGCACCTACATCTAAAAGTTGTGAGAACCAAATGAGATAATTGTAAAGCACTTAGCGCAGTGGTTGGCACATGGTTGTTGTGGTTCGTTCTTTGTTTTCTAAGAGGCCCAATGATATCCCAAGGTGATGTTTTGACTCATGCATGCATTGGACTTAAGTGAAGCAGAGTTGCACGAAGTCATCAGCCTCACTCTCTCTTCCAGAGTCATCAGAGTCCAGTAGCAAGTCAGAGGCAAGATGACTAACGATGACCTGCGATGCAATGAGTGACCTTGGCATCTTCTATGTCTGACCAAGTTCTGTGTGCTCACACACCTGTTCAGCTACCTTCATGGCAACTGGAACAAATTGTTTTCATCTACCCATTTGTGTTGGGGGAAGTCTTCGCACGCTTGGGGTAGACACCCCCCCAACTCACCCTCAGTTACCTTTAACTTGCTTTAGCCCATCTGCTGAGATGATTTATTAGGGTGTGTCCATGTAAATGCTGAAGGTGAGTCACAGGTGAGAGCTGAGTGACAGGTAGACACCACAAGTTGATGAAGAGCTCTGAAAAGAATTCAACCAGCCCTCACATCAGAGGTGCTAGTCCTCCTTGAATACTCATACACCCCAGCTGGCTCATAGTAAATGTTAGCTATTAGTATTGTTTTCATTACTATTAAGAACTTAATATTAAGACTATAATTACAAAGAACTCTAAACAACACAACAACCAGCCACAATTCCAGATGATTTATGTTGAAATACGTTACCCTCCTCCAGATATAGAGGTGATAGACTCATTTGTAGAGACACATATGTATGCATATGTTTATGTATATACCAATATAGTGCATATGTATGTATACACGGATATGGGGGAACATATGGGTATGTATGTATACACACATAGATGTAGCTGGTGTAGGAACTTTGTTTTGCTATACATGTTTGCTACAAAATTTTTTAAAATTACAATTAAAAAAGAAGTTGGACTTGACCTCTAAGGCCCTTCAAGTCATAACTGTAGGATCCTATGACTCTGCTTCAAGGTACAGCTGAAATCCCACCTCCTCCAAAAAGCCTTCCCTGACAATTCTGGCTCACATTAGGCTCTCCCCTTCATAACTTCATTGGATAAATGCACTACAGAGCTGGGTGGCAGACCTTAAAAGATGCTGGTGCAGTGAAACATTAATTTCATAGCATATCCTACGGTTTAACTAATTATCTTCTTTCTTGCATAGTTCTCTCCTTGTTTTGTATTGATAACACTTAGCATTTAGCACTTTCAGGTTTGTAAAACTCTTTACAAATATTATCTCATTTAATCTCACAACAACCCTGGGAGGCAAGGGCTACTATTATTCCCATTTTATAGATCAGGAAAGTGAAGCTGAGAGAAAGTTGTGACTTGCCCAGGGTCACACCGCTAGTAATGATCTGTGGTAAAACTCAAACTCAGCCATCACTCTATCTACTAGGCCACCTTGCAGCCTGTCAGACTGGTTTCCCCAGCTAGCCCTTACACTTTTTGAGAATACAGACTAGCATACATTTGTGTATGCACTTCCCTACTCCCACTCTACACAGAGCATATTGTGGTTGAGTTGTTTCAGTCGCGTGAGGCAAAAAGGATTAAATGACTTGCCCAAGGTCTCAGTATCTGAGTTCACATTTGAACTCAGATCCTACTGACCTCAGGGCCAGTGCTCTATCCACTGTGCTACCTAAATGCCCCGTATATGACATGTAAATGCATTCAAATGCTTTGGAAAGTTTGGAGCATATAATAGGTTCTCAGTAAAGAAGTCTTGAGTTGATCTTTTCTTCCTGTACTTTAAAAATTGCTCTAATGTTGTCAAAGCTCACTTTGAGTAGGGCACCATACTCTAACAAAATAAGCAAGACTTCTAAAAATAGCTCAATGAGATATGATTTCTTTCTTAGCCTTGATTTAATGAACAGAATGATCCTGTCTTGCAATTCTAGGGGAAACAATTTCATAACTAAGGCCAAGAACAAAGGACCAAAGTTTGGAGGGTGTAACAATTTGTAGTTCTTCAGCAAGTAAAAACAAATGAGCTTAGCCCCAGCTAACAGAATAATTAGTTAAAATAGGAAATTCTTCTCTCTGTCCTCCTCCTTCCTTCCCCACTGACCGCCAGAACAACGATTTAGAAGGGACACTATTTCTTTCTTCAAACATAAGAAGAAATGTAAAGACGTTAGCTTGTCTCCAATGGGCAAAACCTGTACCAACTGGGCAAAGGAACATAGAGACTGATTTCTTTGCTAGATATAAGACATTTTTAACTATTAGAATTGTCTAAAAATGAAATGAGTTACCTCTGAAAGTAGAGTGTGTTTGGGAACACTTGGGGGCTTCTGGCAGAGTCTGGCTAACCACTGGTGGGGTTGGAGGGAAGTCACAGGAAGGAATTCTTTGAAAGGTAGAGAAACAGGATTAACACGCCATCCATTATATAAACTAGACCAGAGCTCCCTCTTGTGTTCATCATTGATTACTGCAGCTGTTGATTCAAATGCCTAATTTTTTGCCTATTCTCAAAATTAGAAGACACTTCTTAAACCATCCCTATTAACACTGGACAGGGAATCCTCTCCTTTGTATCCCTAACAAGTGGTTATCTGTATTTGGCTTAAAGACCTCCAGTAATAAGGTATATACACTCACTGTCTTTAGAGGCTGCTCTGTTAGGAAGTGTTTCCTTTTATCAGGCTGAAATTTACCATCTCATGTAAATATCTAAGACAAGTTTTGAATTCAGATCTTCCTGACTCCGCTCCCATCTCTCTAACCATTACACAACTTGAGCTAATAAAAAATTGCTTCTAATATAGCCTTTTATTCTGCAGAGCACACAAGCAGAGGTCATATATAGAATCTGTGGTCAGTTTTTCATTGCTGTCAGAATGCCCACTGAATCTTCCTTGTCAATTTCCTGTGGTGTAATGAGGAACTTTAGACATCCAAGGAGGGCAAGGTTAATCCTAGAATCTTGGGGACTGGAAAGGATCCTTTGATATATCACCTTCCATCCTGTCATGAAAGGAGATGAGATTTCAGAGGAGGCATGTCAGGCACCTTATAGTTGATGACTCTATCAGAACAGTTTGTCCCCTCTCATTCCACTTCCTGGCCTGACTGGTGGTCTAAATCATTCATAGAATCAGAGCTTGTTAGAGCTGAAAGGGACCTCTCAGAGATTACTCAATTGAACCTTTCCCTTTGCTCCTTCATTTTAGATATAAGGAAACAGCTTAAACTCTATTACTTTAAGCAAGGAATTTCTCTGAGTCTTATTTTCCCTCTCTGTCAGATGACGAAGGAAACAGCTTAAATTCTATTACTTTAAGCAAGTAATTTCTCTGAGTCTTATTTTCCCTCTCTGTCAGATGACGAATTTGTAGGCGATCATCTTCAAAACCCCTTCCATCTCTATGATTCAATAATTCAGTTACTTGTCCAAGGTTGAACAACAAGTTAGTAGAAAGTTCAAGGTTAGAACCCAGGTCTCAATTCGGTTTCAAGATGAATATTTTTCATCTTCTCTTCTAGTTCCTACAGTGAGTCTTCTATCCTTGGGATTTAGATACATGTGGTAGTTTATGCATCTTACTCCATAAGGGATGTTGGTGGGTGGCCCCGCAAGAGTTATCCCAGTAAGTGTGCACTGAATTGCCCTGCCAACTTATGGGGACTACTTCAAGCATGCTCCATAAGATACAATGTATGACACACAATTTTCCATTTATTACAATCTGTCTTTTCTTCCTTTCAGCAAGGAATAATTATGTTTACAGGGTCAGTTTTACCCTAGGACAGGGCTCAGCACTACTGACAGTGTTAGTATTGAACTCATTTGGGGGCAACAAATGTAATCATCTTGTGGGGGGGAGAAACCTGTGTACAAAACACAGGGAAACACTATTTTTTGGAAATATTGAACAACAAATTCAATATTTATTGATTGCCAGCTAGATATGAGGGCATCATAGGGATGAATGGGATAACTCCCATCTTCAAAAAGTTTTTGATGGAATGAAAATGATAAACATGTAAATAACTATGTAAATAAATAACTATCTTAGGTAGATTTGGGTTTTTTGGTTTTTATTTTTCTGCCCAGACTAATTCTAGGTGAGTCAATTGTGTCTACTGATACAAATCAACAATTGTCTTCCAATTTATAATCCTAGGAAGTTGCCTGAGGGTATTGGGAGTTTAGGGAATTTACCCAAGATCATACAACCAGTATGTGGCTGATTCTAAAATCAGAACTCTATTATACCAACACTGCCTCTAATAATATAGATGTCATATCTCATCACATAGGAGATGTATAAGTCTCTAGGTACGAGAAGAAAGCAAGGAAAATTTCAGGTGGTATCTAACGTAGGTCTTGATGGTTAGGTAAGAGAGAGAAGTGAACAAAGTGCATTCTAAGCTCAGGAAGGATGGGAGCAATATGAATGATCATGAGCAGAAAAGGATGAGACAAGTTTAAGGAAAAAGCAATCCAACTGAGCTGAATATAAACTGTATGAAGGGAAGTAATGTGAGATGGAATTAGAAAGGTAGAAGAGATATTAGTCGAAGCCTTGGGAATAGAATCCGTTGTGCAATCATTGGCTCCCTCCTTCCTTTTCAGTCTTCTTACCCATAAGACCCTCCATAAACATACATCTCCTTGCTGTTTCTCAAACAAGACACTCTTCTGACTCTGGACTTTTTTGGCTGGCTCCTGTAAATGCAATTCTCCCCCTCCTCATTGCTGCTTCTTGGCTTCCCCGATGTTCTCCAAGTCCCAGCTAAAAGCCTGCTTTCTACAAAAAGCCTCCCTGTCTCTCTTAATGTTAGTGCCTTCCCTCTGTTGCTTATTCCCTATTTATTCTGTATATAGCTTGTTTGTGCATAACAGTTTTCATGTTGTCTCCCACATTAGACTATGAGTTTCTGGGAAGCAGGGATAATTTTTTGCCTTTCTTTGTATTCCCAGTGCTTAACACAGTTCCTGGCACATAGCAGGTGCTTAATAAATAATGACTGACTTAGTAAGAGCCTGCACTTCACTGACAGAATCTTCAAGAAACCTGAATTATCCGCACACCGTAATATGGTATTGGAACAGGATTTTAGAAGAAGGCTTTTTCAAAATCTCAAAAAGACACAGTCTTTGACTTTCTTCTGTGGATTTATTGTCAGGTGCTAGGTATTGACCGAAATAGCTTTTCATTAATCATGAGAGAATAGAATTGCAGAATCTTAAACTTTGTGGGAACCTTGGAGGTCATTTATCCCAACCCCATCAGAATGTAAGTTAGTCAACTGAGTGGAGAGAAGTGAGACGACTTGCTCAAAAATGGCCAGTTAGTGAGTGGAAAAATCATCCAAATGAAACAAAACAATACATGTAGAGTGGCTCTTTTGTGCAAGGCACCCAACTATTCTGGGTATTCATTAACAGAAAAAAATGAAGTCATTTAGCAGTTAAGCTCCCTTCTTATCCTCCATTTGCTCTTTTTCAATTTAGTCAACTTTCTGTATATATCTGCTTTTTAAATGTGTCCCCTGTAAGCAATAAATTGTAGGATTTTGTTTTCTTATCCAATGTCACTTTTTAATTTTATTGTATTGTTTAAACCATTCATATCTAAAGTTATGAGAGGTTCTTTTCTTCCATTTGCCTCTACTGTTGAATTTTTTTAAGTAATGATTTTTCTCTCTTCCACTTTAAACATAGTATTCTGTCTCTTCAAATTTTAAATGCTAATTTTTGTTTCAAGTGGTCCTACTCCTACATGCTTTCTTCTCACCACCAAGTTCCCCCTCTCCCATTTGTTACCTTTTTTAACCTTTGGAGTTTTGTTTATTAGATCTCTTTCTTTTCTGATTTCATCTGATTATTTAATTCTTCTTCTCTTTTTTTCCTCTCAGTCAAGTAGAATTCCCTTCCTTTCCTAATTCCCTTCCTTTCCTCCTCTTCAATTTGTCCTATTCATTAGTTTGCAAATTTCATTTTTGTACCCATTTCCAGAGAGAATTTCCCTCACTCTCTTCACTATCCATCCTCCCAAACTGTCTACTCCCACATTCTCTGCTACATGGCCCCTATATGTATTTATTCCCTCTCTATTTTCTTCATTCCTCATGGAATCAGAATATCTAAGGTACAATTTCCAGCTCTACCCTCTAGGCTCCTTATAGAGCTTGCCCCGATCCTCATTTTCCATTGTGCCTCACTTCCAGAAAGATACAAATTTCTACAAATGATAGAGAGTATATCATTCCATAGCAAGACTCACACACATATACATGACCAATTATGCAACCTACAACTGACCTTTGCCCTCCCTCTGGTCACTTGTCCCTTCCCAATTTGCCTCAAAATTTCCTACCTAAGTCTCACTCCTCCAGGCACCCATTGTTCTCAGGAGCCTCAACTCTCTTCTACTGAAATAGGATGAACAGTCTTTCTAAGCACCAAATCCATGCAGACAACACCTGGCACAAGGTCTCTGTTCATAGACTATCTCCTTTCACCCACAGCAGCATTCATCAGTGGCACCTGTTCTCACCACCAAAACAAGGGCTCTCCCTTTCCCCACTCTTTCCCAACCTAGCCCCCACCTCCTCATTTGTTCCCTTTTCAGTCAGTCTTCTTCCTGAGAAACCAAAGAGAAACATTCCTCTTATCTCTCTACTAGATCATACACTTCCCTCCATCTTCCTCCTCATCTCCCCTTCCATGTACCCTCCCACAAAAAACAGTGATTCACCTGTAGGCATCACTCCACAATGCTACAGGCCTGCCTCTTCACTATTGCATTCACCTGCTTCACCTTCATCCCATCTCCTTCCATGTATTTAGAAAGAAGTCTCTTTAATGGTCTCTCTGCTCTCTGTCTCTGTTGGTGTTAGTGCTGCTGTCCTGGTTGCTATATTTATGTACTTCTTCTGTATTTCTGTTATGTGAGGTGTTTAAGAAGCAAATTATATCTTATTTCTAAGTATGTTTCAATGGTTCTTTATTACTGAATGCCCATCTTTTTTCATTTATGGTTAAACTCAGATTTGAAGAGTTGGTCACCATGGACTGCATCCTGAGCTCAGTTACTCTTGAGAACATTTTATTTCATTCCCTCCCCCGTTTTCTAGTAATATTGTTATTTAAATTTATTTTCCTTTGTATTTGAGTTTCTGTCTCATGGTTGCTTGTAGAATTTGTTATTTTGTAATGGAATTGTTAGATTTAAACATGATGTACTTAGAGTTAGCAGTCTTGGAATTTTCCTAGAGGCAATCTATGGATTCTTTAGATCAGTACTTTGTTCTCTGGGTTTACCCATGTTTTCTTTAAACATTATTGCTTTTGGCTTCTCTTCTTCAGTATTTTCCTTCACGTCTGTGTATTTATATTGCCGGTCATTTGTTCTCTGTTTGGTTTATTTGGTAAGATTTGCTACCACTGATTCAAGCGTTTCTATGCTGCTAATTATTTCAGTTGCATAGGCCATAAATTCTACTTTGACAATTCTCATTTCTCCTTTAAACCACTCAGGAATAGTGTATTGTGGTTCCATGTTCTCCTCAAAAGTCACATGGTTCTCTGTCTCATCATGTGTTGCATCATCTTCCTTCATTTTGCAATATTTATTTATTTATAGGTATCTGAACTCAGATCTGAACTCATATTTCCTTTGCCATTACTGAATTATTTGCCATTGCTGAATTATTTGCCATTGCTGAATTATCTGCTCATGCTCAAGGCCTTTAAGTTTTCTTTATCCTGAGATCTTTTGGAAATTGCAGTTTCTCTTTCTTTATTTCCCCCTATTGCTTACTTTCTGACTCCCTCCTCTCTAATGGTGGTTTTTTTTTAGGGGCTGGATCTCAAAGCCTCTCATCCTCCCATGCTAGATAATTCATGATTCATTAGCCTAGGTCTCTATACCAAGTGATATTTTGGAAACAGAACAGGCTCCAGCTGAATGCTGGACTCTTTCCTTCAGGTTTAGTGGAGTTGCCACACAGCCCCCTATGATGGGGTCCTGCCTCATCCTCTCAGTTTCCTGGTCTGGATAGAGTGCTGCTATACTACTGCTATTGTAACCTGGGCAAATGTCTGCCATTTGGAGTTTAGATCTCCATGGCACTGGGGGAAGGGGAGGGTGATCTTTATTACAAGCCTAGACACAGATCCTTCTTCATTCCCTCTGTTCTTCCACTCTCTTGAAGAACTCTGTTGTAGACCAGAATCCTGCTGCAAAACTGGCTACCATAGCCTGAGCAAGTTCCTTCAGTTAGACATTTGGATATCTAGCCCCTGGAAAAGGCGATTGGGGAGGAGTTAGGTTGTAGGATTGTATTTTGTTGCAAGCCCATGGATCAGGTCAACTAGCACAGCCTTGCTTCTGGGAGTGTGGTGGGCAATGTAGGAGAGGGAAAGAGAGGAGGGAATAAGCATTTATGTGACACCTACTACATGCCAGGCAGTGTGCTAAATACTTTTTACAAATATTACCTCATTTCATTCTCACAACAATCCTGAAAATTAGGCGCTATTATTATAACCCTTTTGCATTGAGGCAAACAGAGGTTAAGTGATTTGTCTGGGGTCCCACTTCTACTAAACGTCTGAGGGCAGATTTGAACTCCAGGCCCAGCACTCTGACCACTGAGCCACCAACAGCCTCTACAATGTTGAATAACCCCAAGTTAGGGTGTTTTAACCTTAACACCTTCTTGGTGTCCCAGATCATAGAAATGGCTGAAATTGCTCCATCACTGAAGTGTAATTCCTGTTTTGGAAAGGTTTGAGAGGTCATAAATATCACAGAGCATATCTAGTCCTCCATCTTGTTGGTCCTGTGACCCAGAAATCTGTTAATAGTTCTTTTTCAAATTATTATTATACAATTAACTTTCAATTAACCATCAGTTACTTCGTTAACCAGGAGCAAGCTAGTCTCAGGACCTACAGCCACCTCTTCCACCATTGTCTTTAGCACTACAAAGCTGGTTCCTCTACTGAAGAGTCAATATTCCCAGAGTTCCTTCTTCAGACAACATGTCCCACTCCTTGTTGCTGCCTTCCTAGTAAATGTAATATCTAGTTATTCAACCCGTTTGTAATTGTGCATTTTAATTTACACTGTGAGAGAGTGTGGTACTAGGAATAGAGAATTGACCTGAGGATCAGGAAGATCTAAATTTGAATCCCGCCTCAGACACTAGCTGCATGACCATGGACAAGTCACTTAACCTTTCCAAGCCTCAGTTTCCTCATCTGTAAGATGAGCCAGTTGGACTTGATAACCTTCTAATCATAAATCTGTAACCCCATGAACCCTGAATCTCATGCATACTAGCTATGTGACTCTGGTCAAGTCAGTTTATTTTCAATTATTTCAACAATTTAACTTCTCTGAGCCTCATTTCTTTATCTGTAAAATGGAAAAGGAACACCTATAGCATCTACATCATAAGGCTGATAAGAGGCTCAAATGAGAGTTTAGATACAAAGCATTTTGCAAACATTAAAGCATTATGTTAATATCCCTTATAGTTGTCCAGCTTTCTTTCAGTCTCAGCTTCTTTTTAGTGATCTCTTTATTAATATTCTGTATTTAACCTAAATATCATTCTTCTAGTTCTTCTTATTTCACTACATAAATTCATACAAATTTCCTCAAGTTTCTTGGAATTTCTAATATTCATGTCTCACTATCCATTCCTTTTCTCTTACGTTCACATACCACAGTCTGATCAGACAGCTGATATCTGCTTAGTATTCAGTCCTTTGATGTTACAAAATGCATCACATTTATTTGTGAAGGTATTGTGGCCCTTGTTTTACACATAAGGGAAACTGAGACACAGAAGCTAAGTCACTTTCCAGAAACCATAAAACAAGCCAGTGACAGAAACAGGGCTAGAATTTAGACCTCCTAAATGCACATTGAGCATTCTTTCCAATAACACCCCCTCAGCCCTGAGTAGACCATCCATATAAGAGATTTATTCCACAGCACATGTTCCTGAGCAGTTCAGATGATGTCCTTTACCAATCCATCATTCTACCCTGGGGATTTGAACAACTCACTTTCTTTGCCTGGCTCCCTTTTCGAAGTCCATTATGCTTAGTGTAGTCCCCAGGGGAGATTCTGGGTCTGCAATTGTCTAGGCGATGCAATCAGAATCCTCCGCAGATGATAGTGTTCACTGCTGCAGGAGACTTAGCTCGTCTTCACAATGAAAGATGGTATTATCTAATTTAAACAGTAAGGTTGGCGCCGGTTATGTCAAACACACTTCAATTGATTTGGACTTGGCAGGGGCTGCAGGAAGAAATTTATGGGAGCAATGGATGGGAGGGAGAAGACGGAAGATGGTGAGGTGTGGCCCAAACAGCTTACAGACGATGCCTTTAAGATAGCTCCAGAGATCATAAATCATAGGGTTATCTTATTCTGGCAAATGAAAAAGTAGTTTTCTGGCCTATTGGGAATAGGTTGCTCCCTGAACCTTCATCAAGGAATATTTTTTAACAAAGCAGTTCATATATGAAATGGTCTGTGGCCTAAACATTGTCATTTCGGGGGATCAATTCCTCCTCCTCCATAACTGCTCCCCCACTATCAGGTATCTATTAAATCCTAAAAATCACAATTAGAAATTTATTCTTCGGCACAAAGGCTTAGATAATACCTGAAGTCTCACCCAACTCTTGGGTTTGATGACTCAGTTTTTCTTGGGACTTAACCTTTGTAAAATAATATACCTACCCCTAAGTTTTCACATCCCCCACCCTAACCTTATCCAGGCCATTATTTACCTTAGATACTATTAGTTTAGTAAAGTCATTAGTTTCTAAGCCCCCCTCACCTTGTCACCACCAACCACCAAGAGACTAAAAGATGCTTTCCCTCCTTGGTTCAGCTAATACAAGAGGCCCAAAGGGAAGTTTTCTATGCAAAGTAAAGTAAACAGAACCAGGAAAACCATGTAAATAAAGACTACAAAAATATAAACAAAAGGGGGAAAAAACTAAAGTAAACCCTACGTAATTATAATGAGCAAGCTTTTCCCAGGGGAAGAGAGGGGAAATTGTCCCTCCTTCCCTACTTAGCAGAGGTGGAAAAGGTGGGCTAGGAAGGGGAAAGGGGAGACAAGCATTGATTAAGTACTTACTTGGTTCCAGGCACTCTGCTAAGAGTTTAAATATATTCTCTCATTTGATCCTCATAACAACCCTGGGGAGGTAAAATCCCCATTTTACAACTGAAGAAACTGAGGCAAAGAGAAATTAAGGGATTTGCCCAAGGTCACACAGCTAATAGGTGTCTAAGGCCAGATTTGAACTCAGGCAGGTTTTCCTGACTCCAGGTCTAACACTCTATCAACAATGCCACTTAGCTATAGAACACTGGATATACCGTCAAGCTCAGTTCATGTGTTGGTTAATTCAGCTAAACTGATTTTTTCCTTTTTTTTATTCTTTGTTGCGAGAGATAGCTCTCTAGGTAGAGGAGAAGAAAGGTATATATTCAGAAATGAAGGTGATATAAAAACAGAGAATATCAACACATGAATCATACCTACCTCCCTTGCTTCACTGCTACTTGACCAAGTTATGAATATTTTATTTCAGCTTTTGACATAAATCCCTATTCCTTAATCATTATTTTCTCTTGGCTCCCTCCAGTTAACACCCCCTTGTTTTTATGCTGACTCCAGGGGCTGAAAACACTCAGTTTGTAACAATGGCTTCCCAGAAGCCTGGTTATTATTATCTTGTTCCAATTTCTGACCCTGTGAATTACGTGAACTTGAATTTTTTTTCTATCTGTATTGTCTATATTTTCTAGGGGTAAAATTCAATTTTGCCCCTGATTTATATCAATCAATCAATGAGCACTGATCAGGTTTCTATTATGGATCAGGCACTAATTGCTGGGGGTACAAATACAAAAGATAGTCTTTGCCGTCAAGGACCTTATGTTCTAACAGGGGTGTATATATATATATATATATATATATGTCATTAATAGAAAATGAATAAATACAGAGTGATTTGGCTTCATGTGGTGACTAACAGGGACAATCAGGAAAGGTCTCTTGAAGAAGATATCAGGAGCAGATGTAAAAGGAGAGTGTTTCAGACAGAGCGGACAGTGGCAGGAGACCAAAACTAGTTTGGTTGGATAGTAAAGTACTTGAGGACAAGCCTTGAGCAATCTGGCTGGAACCAGCCTGTCAAGTCCTATAAATTCACTAAAATGGGCAGGGGGAAAATAGAATTATTTCAGCTGTGCTGAGTGTGAGATGCCTGGTTAGAGATGTCTAACAATTTGTATTTGGGAGTCCCTCCACTGGAGTCATAGTAGAAGCCATGAGATTGTCAAAGGGGAGAGAATAGAGAGAAAACCTATGACAGTCTTGGAATAGGTGGGACATACATGATAAGCTTGCTGTAGAGACAGAGTGGGTGGTCAGAGAGAGCAAGCATAGAGTGTCCCAGGAACCCAGGGAAGAGAGATCTAGAAGGAAGGGTTGTTTAATAGTGTCTAACACTGCAGGGAAGTCAAGAAGGATGAAGACTATGAAAAGCCCACTGGATTTAAAAAATAAAGAGATCACTGATTATCTTGCCAAGAACAGTTTTAGCAAGGGTGACAGAAGCCAGATTGCAAAGGGTGGAGAAGTGAATCAAAGGTGAAAAAATAGAGACAAAGAACATAGACAACTTTTCCTAGGAATTTAGCTGGAAAGGGGAGGAAAGGTATAATAGGATCATAGATTGAAGGGATGAATTGTTGTTGAACTCTGAGAACTCTGGAGGAGTGAGGCTGAAGACTTTTGCACAACGCCGCTTCACTTAAATCCATTTCACCTTCAGAATGTCATTGATCCTCTGAAGGATGAAAAACAGTAGTTATCAAGTGATGGTTGCAACTCTGACAAAAGATTTGTCTATCTCTTTGTCTCTCTCTGGAAAATTACCTCTCTCTCCTTGTTCTTCTTTAGGATAGTAGAGGCACAAATGAGCCCCAGCTGTAAAGTAGGATGGAAGGAAATGTGTGTTTGTCCTCCACTGCCAAAGAAGACTATGCCATCAGAGAAATAATGACATGACTTGCACTTGACTTAGTTTTGAGCAAGGAAGGGCTCACAGGCTGGTGACCTGCACAGCCCTTCCTTGCTCAAAACAAAGTCAAGTGCAAGTCATGTCATTGCTGTAGTGGTGTAGAGTAGTCACTCATTGCTGTAGAGACGGTGTGGGTGGTCAGAGAGAACAAGCATAGAGTGTCCCAGGAACCCAGGGAAGAGAGATCTAGAAGGAAGGGTTGTTTAATAGTGTCTAACACTGCAGGGAAGTCAAGAAGGATGAAGACTATGAAAAGCCCACTGGATTTAAAAAATAAAGTAATTGAATCCAATGACCAGATATTCATCAGTATGACTGGAGATGACCCAGGAGGAGGCAATTGGGGTTAAGTGACTTGCCCAAGGTCACACAGCTAGTGAGTGTCAAGTGTCTGAGGTGAGATTTGAACTCAGGTCCTCCTGACTCCTGCTCTATCCACTGCACCACCTAGCTGCCAGGATGGAAGGAAATAGGCATTTATTAAACACCTACTATGTGACTATGCTAAGCTCTTTTACAAATTTTATCTCATTTAATTCTCACAATAACTCAGGGAGGTATAACCCTGGGTAAGCCATTTAGCACTCTCCATAGTGGAGTTTTCTCTCCAATAGTTCCTTCCACCAGTGAAATCACAGGTCCAATTCCAGACTCTAGTCTAGCATGAGCCCTAGTCAATTTTTCCCTCTGCTAGTTGGCATTTTATCCTCTGCAGACCTACACAAAGATGCTATCTGTTCATATTTACATCAAAGTTTCACCTAGAATTTCAGTTAGGTTACATGGATGGTAATTGATAGGATTTCTCTGATTTCCCTTATATTCTGATTCTTTTTTCCACTCTGTTCTCTCAAAGCTTTCAAAATAGTTTTCTGATTCTATAGAATTATCAATAATACTCTCATGATCCTACAGAGAATACTTTCCAGATGGATCCTATTTAACACAGTAATTACAGAAAGGTTTCTAAAATCCTCTGACCCTCCTGAAGTATATTTGGACCATAATATTTTCATTAGTCCAACCCATGTTTATTAGCTTTGCCTGCTGCCCCTCCCCCTTCCCCCATGAAATCCATTAGTCCCACTCTGAGGCCCCGGAAGGAGCACTTTTATTGCCATTCCAATTTTCACG
The DNA here is from genome assembly GCA_023548195.1 of Bettongia penicillata ogilbyi. Classification (NCBI taxonomy): domain Eukaryota; kingdom Metazoa; phylum Chordata; class Mammalia; order Diprotodontia; family Potoroidae; genus Bettongia; species Bettongia penicillata. The sequence goes on along the minus strand of JAJHZJ010000712.1, from coordinate 1,006,030 downwards.
TATTCTCCAGTAGGAGTATTCTCTTTTTTGCTTACTAGCTTGTTTCCTTGGTGTTTTTCAGTGTCATTTATTATCTCAATATCTAACTGCTCCATTTATTAATAACAAAATAATAGCTAATTATTATATCTGATCATTATAATGTATTAATAACTCATAATTTAATAACAAAAGTAAGCTTGTATCTGCAACAAATAGCTGCTAACATTTGCATAAGCTTTAAGATCTGCAAAATACTTGGTATTTGTTATCTTCTTTGATCCTCACAGCAACCCTGTGAAATAGGTACTAATAACATCCCCACTTTAGAGGTAGAGAAACTGAGGTAGACACAGGCAGAGTGATTTGGCTGAGGGTCACACCAATAGTGTCAGAGATCTGAATTGACTCTTACATCCAGTTCTCTATCCACTGACACCTACATGTCCCAAAGGTAGCTGTTGAGGGCCAGGGTGGAGTGCTATTGACAAGATCAGGAAAGACCTTCGGGGAAACTGATCTTTGAGGCTGTGCTCATTATCATCCGGAATGGCTCTCCATGCCCCCCAGATGTTACTGTCTCCGTGAGACAAACGTGGGAACTACAGAAAACAAGGGATATGTAAAATGATGTCCTCTAGGCTAATAGCCTTTAAAGACAATAAGTCTGACCAAATCACTGGGACAGGAGACAGCAGAATGTCATGTAGACTTGCAGATTATGTCTATATAAACCCTAACCCTCAGATCAATAAACGGAACTGGTCTATCTTTTCCCACCTCCCGTGACTCTTTTCTTTCAACCACATCACCGAGCCGTGTAGGGACGCGGGCCGTCTGCTACAGGTAGCCATGACCCTAAAACTGAGTCTCCTGTTATACTAACTGAGCTAGCCAGTTTAAAATTCAACTTTTTAAAACCCCTTTAGCAGGCAATCAAACTGTGTATACCCTTTGATACAGCAATATTACTAACTAGGTCAGTATCCCAGAGAGATCACGAAAAGGGGAAAAGGACCTCTGTAGCAGCTCTTTTTGTGGTGGTCAAGAGTTGGAAATTAAAGGGATGCCCATCAACTGGGGAATGGCTAAACAGGTTGTGGTACATGAATGTAATGGAATACTATTATACTATAAGAAATGATAAAGCAGCTGAATTTCAGAAAGACCTGTAAAGGTTTACATGAACTGATGCAAAGTGAAGTGAGCAGAACTAGAAGAACACTGTACACAGTAACATTGTAACATTGTACAGTAACAACATTGTACAATGATAAGCTATGATTGACTTAGCTCTTCTCAGCAATACGATGATCCAAGACAATTTCAAAGGATTCATGATGGAAAATGCAATCCAGAGAAAGGACTGATGGAGTCTAAATGCAGATCAAAGCATACTATTTTCACTTTATTTTTTCATAGTTTTTCCCCCTTTTGTTCTGTTTCTTCTTATACAACATGACTAATATGGAAATATGATTTACATGATTGCACATACATAAACTATATCAAATTGCTTCCCATCGTAGGGAAGAGGGAAGAAAGGGAGAAAGGGAAAAAAATTGGAACTCAAAATTTTAGTTTAAAAATGAATGTTAAAAATTGTCTTTACATGTAATTGGAAAAAATAAAATACTGTTTAAAATAAACAAATAAATAATATCTTAAAAATAAATAAATAAATGGATGAATAAATAAATAAAACCCCTTTAGGATACAGACATAGCATGGTTAACAGAAAGAAAATCAGAGAAATTGAGTCTAAATCACCCCTATCACCCTACCACACTATCTGTAGGCACTTGAGTTAATCTCTCTGTTAATGCTTCAGTTTCCTATCAGTAACATGATGGGGTGGGACAAGATGGCCCCTGAGGTCCCTGACAGTCCTCTTTGTATCCTATACATATTTATGATATCTTTTCAATCATTCCCTCCCTCTGGGTCCGTTGTCTTTGTCCACTCAACCCCATTTGTATAACACTATCTTTATATATACAGAATGCTAGGTGGTGTGCAGGATAGACAGCTACATAGAGCATAGGTCCTGGAGTCAGAAAGAACTGCCCTAGGCAGTTATTACTATTATAGTTATATTATATCACATATCATATCATGCTATACTATGGTGATTATTATTCTATAGTTACTAGTTAGTTCTACAATGATCTTCCGATTCTCTGTTCACTTCATATCATCTCTAATCATATGCAAAGGCTCTGATCAGCTTTCCAGATTTCATTCTGTCCCTAATGTTGGTTCTTCTAATGCACACAGATGCAATCCCCATGTTGAAGAATCCCAGCCTGACCCAATCGTTTCCACACACAGGAAGACTCCTGTCTCAATGCAATAAACAATATTGTTCACAAAAGAGTCAAGTCCCTAGCTAGTGGGAATGGAAAGGCACTTTGTTCCAAAAATCATTATCAATCTTTAGAACTATGCAGGACAGGCCAAGAGTAAATATCCCCAAAGCAAATTATGATTTTTTTTTCCCCTTCACACCATTTTTTAAAAATAAAAGACAAACAAAAATTTCAGCTAAGTCTCCTCAGATGCTGAAGAGTTCTTGTCTACGTGTGTTTAAGTACTGTTTACCTTAAGAATGACCCAAATACAAAATCTGGCCTTCTTACAAGACCCAAGGATTAGTGATCTTTGGAGGATTTGAGGCCTTAAACCAAAGACTGAAATAAACTCATTCTAAACAATGACTGCCTTTCCCTTCCCCACCCTGGGAAATTCTAAAACAGGTCCCCAGCTTTTCTGATCCTATTTTAAATTGAGAAACAACATTTTGCACTGCTGGAAAGACCCTCAGGCTCTGGAACCTGGCCTCCAAGTAAAAGAGCTACAAATGAATAACAGCAACCTGTGTTAGACTAATAATGGATAATGAAACAATCTCTGGAGAAATTTTTGCTGAAGTGGCAAGAATTAGCTACAGAGGCAGAGAAAAAGTAGAGCAACATGGAAAGAGAGTGCAGCAAGTACATATGTCAAATTCCTCCAAACAGATCTACAAAATGCACCAGACTGGATCTGAATGGGAAAATCCACCAGAGTGAGTCATTTTTTCAGCCCAGATTGTCACAGAGAGACAGACAGATACAAATAGACCCTGGAGAAGAGGGCTGGCCAGAAGCATCACTTGTAGTTGTACATCAAGGTAAGAGTTGGTCTCAGACCAGGGAATGTGTGACCACTGTCAGCTTTGTCTCCTGTTACCCAGTCATAGGGTGAACTGAGGAAGAGATCTGCACTCAGGGGTACTGTGCCACGGTAAGGAGTCCTTGTGGGCCCTACCCTGTTTACCTGCTGAAAAAGGAATAAGTTTAGAAGCAAGCAGCAGTCCTGTGGCTTAGACCCCAGGAAGGGAGCAGGGTCTCAGGTCCAGTCCAATCTGAAGTCTACAGAGGAATTATCAGGACAGGAATACCAGATCAAAGGGATGCTTGAGGTTCTGTCACTCTGAACCAGACCATCTGCCCAAATGTGTGACACCTGCAGTGTCCTACTGTTGCTCAAACCGTCAGGAGAAAGATCAACTTTGTTCTGGACCAAATCATTATAGAAGCACTGAAAATTTACAGGTCCCTAGCCTGAACTATCCCTGAGAGCTTGAAATAAAACAACAACCCTTGATACTTCCAGAAAGCAGCAACAAGACCAGCCCATATCTTCCCTCTACAAGTGTGCAGAGCCTGGCCCTAATATCAAGTCTCATTCAGGAAACAGGCTGGAAAAATGAACAAAAAATAATAACAATATAATTCCACCATAAAAAAATTATTATACTGACAGAATGCTCAAACACAAACGCTGAAGAAATAAATGACTCCAAAGCATCTACAAGCAAAGCCTCAAAGAAAAGCAGTTTGGACACAGATTCAACTAGAATTCCTGAAAGAGATGAAGCAAGAGTTAAAATCAAAAGTTTAAAAAAAATTTTTTTTGTAAATTAAAGAGCTAGAAGACAAAATTAGAAAAGAAATGAGATTGATGGAAGTAAGGGAATTAACAGCATGGCACAACTGAAAGTATCCTCAAGGCAGACAGGAAGCAGTCAGAGGATAGCTACATCTGTTCTGAAGTAGAAAGATAAGGAAAGAGTCCCTCTTTCACATATCTCCCCAAAAGTGCTGTATTTGGGTAGTTTTCAAGTTTGCAAAGCACTTTACGCTTACATTAATATAATATAAACATCTTTTTGTTTCCTCATTCTTAAAAAAAATTTTTTTTAAATGATCCTTTCATCCTTTCTTGAGGCAGTCAGGTGGCTCAGTGTATGAAGTGCTGGGTCTGGAGTCAGGAAGACCTGAGTTCAAATTTGACCTCAGACACTTACTAGCTATGTTAGCCTAGGCAAGTCACTTTACCTCTGTTTGCCTTAACCCACTGCAGTGGGAAGTGGCAAACTACTCCAGTATCTTTGTCAAGGAAAACCCCACAGACAGTACTCGAATGCTGCGGTCTTCAGAGTCATGAAGTGTTGGACACAGCTGACAAACAATAACATTCTCAAAATATTGGGTTTGGGTTTGTACTTCATTTAGTTCTCCTATTTGGTTGACCATGCCATCTCAGTTTCCCTTACTGTATCAGATGCCTACTAAGTGTGGGTATCCACTAAGGTTCTTTTCGTACCCAGTCTGTTGCCACATCCCATCAATTTTATTTTCACACCATCTCTTGCATACAACCCCTTCTTTTCTCTGACACTTACCACTCTGGTGCAGACCTATATCACCTCACTCTTGGGCCATTGCTTGTTGATCTCCCTGCCTCAGGTTTCTCCCCACTCCAGTCTATCCTCCACTCATCTATCAAAGTTATTTTCCTAAGTGCAAATATGATCTTATCACTCCCTATTCAATAAATTCTAATGCCTTCCTATTACATTCCAGAATAAAATGTAAAATCTTCTAGTTGGTTTTTAAACTCCTTTTTAATCTGGGTCCTCCTTTAAATGATAGAACTTAATCAGAGTTGTGATCTAGCATGGTTAGGTAAAAGGTCAGAAACTTGTGTACAGGTTTACTAAATGTCTGAGGGCAAGCCTACCAGAGAGGACAACATGAAGCGAGGTATTTAGGGGGTTTCTTCTAGCCAATAGATGGTGAGATGGAAGATTTGAATCCAAGCATACATCCAAACATACAAAAGAAAGTTTGCATTGGTCTGAATAACTGTAGCACTCCCCTAGGAGCTACCTTAGGGAAATGAACGTAAAAATTAATAAAAAGCTTTCCTGATTTCAAAAAAAAAATCTAGGTCCTTCCTCCTTTTCTTATTCCCTTCCATATATTCTATGATCCCTCACATAAGACACTCCTCCTGACTTCATGCATTTTTACTAATTGTCTTCCATGCCTGTAACTCTCTGCACCCTCATCTCTGCTTTCCCAGATTCCTTCAAGTCTCAACTAAAATCCTACCTTTTGCAAGAAGCCTTTTCTGCTCCCCCTTAATGTAAATGCCTTCCCCTTGAGATATACCTTGAATATTCAGCACATATTTTGTCTTTGCATTGTTGTTTACATGCTGTCTCCACCATTAGATTGTTAGCTCTTTGAGAAGATGGATTGTTTTTGCTTTTCTCTATATATTCAAAATTTAGCATGGTAGGAAGTTAATAAATGCTTGTTGATGACTTCTGAGCCCTCTTTTCTTCTCTCTCTTCATTCTCTCTCATTGTTCTCAAGTCCTATGAGTTCATTGGTCCTTTCTGAACAGATTCACATCAAATATGTATAACTTCTTTCCTGAACTCCAGTATTTCAGTTTCAACTGCCATATGGTTATCCCACAGGTATCTCAAACTCCTATGTCCAAAAAAGAACTGACAAGATTTTTCCCAAATGCCACTCCTCCAAATTTTGCTATATCTGTTGAGGATACCATCCTTCTAGTCATCCAATCTAGTCATATCCTTGGATTTAATCTTGACTCTTCAAGAGTCAAGACTCCATCTCCTTCATCCCTTATAACATCAGTTGCCAAGTCAGTCAATAAACATTGATTAAGAACCTACTATTTGCCAAGCACTCAAGTGCTGAGGATTTTAGGAGAGGCAAAGATAGTCTCTGCCCATGAGGAGCTTGTAATCTAATAGGATAGATAATACATAAACAGCTATGTATAAACAACCTATATGCAGATAAGTTGGAAATAATCAACAGAGGGAAGACACTAGAAATAATAGAAATTAGGAAAGACTTCCTGGCCAACTTTTCCTCCACAATATGTCTTGCATCTATTCTCTTTTTTGCCACTCAGACAGATTCTACTCTAGTTTAGACCTTTCTCATCAAACTGAGTATTTATTTTCAAAGTCACAAAATGTTGAAAGTAACTCAAATTATACTCCTCGTGTCAGATTACTTAAAAATAAAAATATCTTTTTTTTTTTTTAAATCCACAGCCCCCAGATAATTTAATCGGAAGGACTCATGGGGGACAAGGGGAAGAGACACCAGAGATGGACGTGGCTTCTAAAGAGCAGATTCCTAGCCCAGGGACTCTAAAAGGCGGAGTCAGAGGCCTCAGAGCTGTCCTTGATGTTAGTGCTCTCTGTTGCTGTCACCGCCGCTACTGTCCTCACCTGTGGAGCCCAGACCCTTCTCCTCACGGCAGCAGTCCCCCATGGGGTTGGCTTTGGGGTCCATCTTGTTCTCCAGGGAGGCCAGCACCAGATGTTTACCTTTCTCCTTCGCCTCCAGTTGCTTCCTCAGCTCTTCAGCCATCTGAGTCAGATCGCGCTTCATAGCATAGGCGTCCTCCCCATCCGCATAGTATTTGGGCTCCACCTCACTAATCTGAAAGTTAAGAGTGTTGGAATACAGATGCAGAGCTGCTTGGTTACTTTTCCTGACATGCAGGGAGACGTATTTTAAATTGAAGTTTTCAGTCATGGCTCTTGAGGCCTGGTCCATAAGCTTCTGTGCCAAACCTAGCCGGCGGTGGAAACGTTTTACAGCCAAGGATGTGATATGTCCATGAGGGACATCATCAGGTTCTTCTTCCATCTTGGCCAGGACATAATCCACAATCTTGCCATTCTCATCCTCAGCAATGTAAGAAAGCTGAGGCCATGACAGACCATGATAGAAATAGTATTTCATCTGATAGTTTTCTGGAAGGCACAGCAGGTTACAATGCTGCGTATTCATCAGGTCTTCTGGCCGTGCGTTGCGAATGTTCATGGTGTCGGCACCCAAGCGGACTTGGCTGGATTCAGGTTTGGTGAAGGGAGGGGGAGGCAACAAAAGCGCTCCAAAGGCCGCAGCCTCCGCGGCCAGCTCCAGGCCGCAGCGAGGCAGTCGCGGAAACTAAAAATAAAAATATCTTAAAAGCATAGAAAAGCATGACACAAATCAGGAGACAAATATGAAACTGACTGGGAGCTTGTCAGTGCTATAAAACACATAATGGAAAACCAAAATTTAAGCTTACCTACTGTCTTATTACATAAGATTAAAGAACAATATACACTATATTCCAAGAGTCTTAGGGCAAGTTTAAGCTTTAATAAACTTTATTAAATAAACTAAATACAGGATTCCCTGTATTTAGAGCTAGAAAGAAATATATCATAGAACCATAGTTACAGAGATGGAAGGGACCTTAGAGGTTATTTAGCCCAATCTTCTCATTTAACAGATGAGGAAATGGAGGTCCCAAGGGATTTAGGGTCTTGCCCAACTTCACATAGGTTATAAATAGCAGAGTCAGAATTTAAGCCAAGGTCCTCTAACTATAAACATAATGTTCTTTCCACTGTGCCTCCATCATAGGCTCAGATCCCTATAATGGACCTTGAGGACAAGAACTATCTCAGTTTTGGTTTTCTGTCTCTAGCACCTACCATAGTGCTCTTTATATAGCAGGAGTTCAACAAGTAGTCAATGAATTAGATAAAATTGGATTGAACCTGCATGTGGCAAGTCTATTTGTCCTCTGCCGGACCATCCCTTCATAGTGAAGAGAGGCATTGGAGAGGAATTCTAGGAAGAGGTTGTAAATAGTCCAGTTCTTCAATCCTACCTATATGAATAGATAAATACACTCAAAAAGTAAATAAAAAGGGAAAGGAGACCAAAGAAGGAGGGCAACGAAAGACCTGACAAGAGGAAGAGAAAAGGACAAGGAAATCAACAAGCGTCACTGGTGACAGGGAATCCTTCATATGACAAAAAACAAAATTTTGGGTTTTTTTTAATAGTTTCAGTCTTCCCTGGCACTTCATGATTCTTGACAAAGATCCTGGAGTGTTTTGTCATTTGCTTCTCCAGTTCATTTTACAGATAAGGGAACTGAGACAAACAGGGTTAAGTGACTTGCCCAGGGTCCCCCATCTGGTAGGTGTCTGAAGCCAGATTTGAACACAAGAAAACGAATCCTCCTGAGTCCAGGCCCAACACTCCATCCACTGTGCCACCTAGATGCTATGGGCTAAAAGATCTATAGACAAAAAGATCCTACAAATAATTTATCAGAAACAAAAAGATAACCAACCAAATAGCTTAAATAAGAATACAATAAATAAAGCTAAATTAACACACGATACATTAAATTATACAATAAATACTTTAAAGGAGTGGAAGAATTAGTGTCTATAAATAAAGATCTGATGTTGGTAAGGAAAGATCTGGCATCTATAAAGAGAAATCTATCTTCAGTTACAAAAAAAAGCAGAACAAAACAAATGGATAAAGCATGGAAAAAGTGAGGTAAAAATGTGAATAAAGAAATGAAATCAATGGGAAATAACCTTCTCAGACCTGAAGGCCAGTCAATAGAATCAGCAGAAAATCAAGCAAAATAAGATCAAAGGACAACTCAACTTGAAAAAGACTTCAAAACTTTACGAAGATGACAGAACTAGAAGACAGAGCTTAGGGAGATCTGAGAGTCATCATTTTACCAAACAGATGAACAGAAAAAGAACCTAACCATTATTTTTCAGGAAATTGTTCAAGAAAATTTCTTAGAACTGCGATCAAAGGACAGACTTCAATAACTCAATGGATTTCACCTGATGACAATGGAAAGGAACATGAATTTCAGCTCAAACTTCTTATATAAACTTGGGCAAATCACTTCTTCCCTCTCTATTTACTTATCTGTAAAATGAGGAGTTGGAACTAAATAATCTCTAAAGTTATTGCCAGGTTGAAATATATGGTTCAAAATTTCATGGATAAAAAGATGATATTAAAAGAGAAAACCAACACTTACTCTGATGTCACAATTTAAATTATTCAGGATTACTTAGCCATTATAAGATAATTTTAAAAGCTGGGAACATAATTTACAGGAAATTGTGTGTGTGTGTGTGTACACATATGTTGCCATTTCCTTCTCCAGCTCATTTTGCAGATGAGGAAACTGAGGCAAACAGGATTAAGTGACTTGTCCAGGGTCACACAGCTAGTAAGTATCTGAGGCCAGATTTGAACTCAAGAAGATGATGTATAGGTCACCAGCCTCACTTCTCCTCCAGAGCCATCTGAATCCAGTGACCAGATATCCATCAGGATAACTGGAGATGACCCAGGATAAGGCAATTGGGGTTAAGTGACTTGCCCAAAGTCATAGGTCTAAGATCCTGTAGTTCCTTATCAGTCATGAGGATTAGTGATGATAGTGAGCCATTTCAAAAAGAAGATATCATGACTCATGTTTAAATCATCTAATAACATAGAGTTGCTGTTCCCTGACCTGCTAATTCCCAACCTTGATCATCTCCTCCTCCTATTATTTAATTTGGAGCATATTATTTAACATACATAATCATATTCATGGACATAAAGGAGGTTGAGAATAAACAATCAGATAAATAGGAGGATAACCAAGAGAAAAGAGTACCATCAGCACTCAGGAAAGAGAGAGTGTCCAGAAGGAGAAGGTGGCCAATCCTGTCAAATACCCCAGATAGGTCAAGAAGGATGGGAACTGAAAAAAAAAGTCAATGAATTTAGTAATAAAGACGCCACTGGTGATCTGAGAGAGAATAGTTTCAATCAAATGGTAAGAGTGGAAACTAGACTATAAGGGACTGAGAAGTGAGTGGGATGTGGGAAAGTGGACCACAAGTGTAGACAGTTGTTTATAGTAAGTTGACTGTGAAAGAGAATAAAGCTATAGTATGATAGTTTGAGAGGAGGGTAGGGCATGTTTACATCTTTGATTCTTCTCCTTTGGCTCAAATAATCTAACGTTTTTTCCCTAAAATATATGTGTTTAGTAAAATAATGGTTAAACACTAATTTGTTAATGAGGAGGAATACTAGTATACGTATGAAACAACAGAGGAGCCATTGATGAAGAGTAGTAGAGAGAATGGGCCTCACAAGTATAAGGTGGGGACCCATACATGACTTGAAGGGAGGCAGAATAGACATCTCTAGCCTATTTCCCCTCCCCACCCCCACCCTTCTCCAAAGGAGATTTTTATTCCTGCGAGGAGAGAAAGCAGAAAGTTGGGCCACAATACTCTTCTCAGAGAAAGACCATATGGGACCAGAAGTATTTCTATTCAACTACCTTAAATATTATTTATATAGGAGACATGTTCAGGTTCCATTTTACTTCTGTTCTCTTTGTCATTTGGGTAGGAAGGAGAACCTCAAGTTCTGTAGCCAAGGCTTGACCCTTCTCCCACACAATACCATTGCACAATGAATACACATAGCAAATAACAAAAAACTCATATATCCAAATCAGAAGCAAAACAAATCAAAGGAGAATATATGCAAGACAATACAGAATGAAGGAACTCTCCCCTTAGGAGTCAGATCACAGTTCAACCATGAGAATGTCCCAGATCTCACCTAAAGGGAAATTCCCCAGAGTCTCAAGAGTAGCAAATTGAAAATAGGGACATGGAGACCACAAGCACCTCTCATATCTTTCCAAAGGCTTTTCCTTTTGCAACCTGGAGTGAGGTTGGCCTCTTCCATCTTCTCTCTCTCTCTCTCTCTCTCTCTCTCTTTCTCTCTCTCTCTCTCTCTTTCTCTCTCTCTCTCTCTTTCTCTCTCTCTCTCTCTCCCTCTCTCTCTCTCTCTCTCTCCCCCTCTGAGGTGGAAGTCAAACAGAAGCTCTAAAAAGGCTCTCACTTGGAGAGTCCCCACAGGGGGACTGGAGAAGGCTGGAGTTCTCTTAACTTTCTCCAATTCTGCCCATCCTTCCCAAAGGGCAAGGCATTCATCTCCACCAATAATTGTGTTCCAAACATAGTAAATATTTAGCATGAATTTGTTGAATTCAATTCAGTTCAATTGACGTCTCGATTTTCAGTCTAATTCCCATAATCTCCATTTTACTCTATCTCTATCTCCTGTCTCAGGCCTCACATCATCTGCCTTCAAGATCCAGAACTCTGAAATTCTTTTCTGAGGTGACAGTCTGTCTATCTTTCTATACTTCCACCTCCGTTCCTTGAATCTCTTCTTTGCCTTCACCTTGAGGTCAATTATATCCTCATATCATTACCCCCATTCTAGTTTCATCTCTCGAAGGTCTATTCCTATTCTAGGCCTAAGATGTCCCTTATCAGTCCTGACGATTAGTGATGATAGTGAGTCATTTCAAAAAGGAGGCATCGTGACCCATGTTTAAATCATCTAATAACATACTTTTGCTGTTCCTTGACCTACTAATTTCCAACCTCGGATCACCTCATCGCCATATTTTCAGCTTCCCCTTTTATTTCTGATTATTACTTGAGAGCTGCTAAAGGAAACCTATTAATATGCATAATATTCATGCTATTGAATCTAACTGGGGCCTCACTACTGCATAATAATATTTAAATTTATTTCTGATGGACTCCTCAGTAAATTTCTCAAACTCCTAAACTTTATCCATCCTCTCTCTCAGCAAATGACCTTGCCTTCCCCAGAAGTTTGAAGCTATCCAACCTGAAATCTCTCATCTTTCCTTCACACGGAAAAATCTTTTTCTGTCTTCATTCATCCTTTTCTCTTTCCCTCCTGAGTGAAAGGGGTAGACTTCTTTCTTCACTGTCCAGGTTTACTCCACCTAAACTCTTGATCTCATCCTCATCTCTGCCATTACCTTGCAACTCTCTTTCATCTTTCATATCTTTTTTCTCTTTTGATACCAAACTTTTTTTCCAAGCACTTTTCCCACTTCCTTACCACCTGTGCATCTCTCAATAATCCCTTGAAATAGAGCTTTCATCCCTACCTCACCAGTGAAACTACTCTCTGTGAACCTAAGAATGATCTTCCAATTGACCTAAACCAAAACCTTTTATCAGCCCTTAGCTTAAAAAACAATTCTTAAGCATCTCCATTTTTTTTGCTCTCTCTTCCTTTGCCTTACATTACAGTGTACTTTCCTGGTTCTCCTCCTACCTTTCTGACTGCTCCTCTGGCTTCTTCATTAGTTTTTTTTCTTCATCCTATAATAGCCACCTCAGTGTGGTTATCCCCTAAGGTTCTATCTATGACTCCCTCCTCTTCTCTCTCCTCCTTTTCAGTGCTAAATTTCTAGAAAGTGGCCTTCATGATCTCATCTACTTCCTGGCTTCAAACATTCCCACTAAGATAATAATCAAATCTAAATCCCCAGCTCCAACATCTACCTTCAAGTATACTGCCATATTGCCTGTGTGACCTTCCTACCCTCATACTCAACATATCCAAAATGGAACTCAAGCTTCCCAGAGGAAAAACAACCCACGACTTATCCCTCCTCCTTATTTTTGTGTTTCTATTAATGACACCATTATCTTCTCAAATCAGCCAAGTTCATTCAAATCAACTATATTTCATTCTTCCCTTTCCCTCACCTCCCACATCCAATTGTCAAATGCTGTTCATTCTGCCTTCTCAAAATGTTTCATCTGTTCCCTTCTTTCTACTTCCCACATTACCATCTTAGTTCAGACTTTTATCACCTTTTGACTACTATTTTATAGACCTGAGCTACTTCATTCTAGTTTCACCCTTGTCCAATTAATCCTACACTGAGGTAGCAAAATAATCTTCCTAAGGCAATCACTCCCTTTGCTCCAAAACATCTTATCATTTTCCACCGCTCAGGACTTGGAGTCAGGAGATACCTTGGTTCAGATCCCAGCCATGGACTTACTGACTGTGGGACCCTTGGACAAGCCACATAACCCCTGAGAAAGTCAGTTTCCTTATTTTTAAAAGGATAATAATTTGTAATAATTCATTAGGACTATTATCAAATGCTACATCAAAACAAATTATTTTTCTCATTTTTTCCACTTTGAAAGACATCTAGATTTCTTTTTACTTTTTTATATATAATTAATTTATTTTTAGTTTTCAACATTCACTTCCATAAGATTTTTCAGTTTTGAATTTTCTTCCCCATCCTTTCCCCCTCACCCCTGCCCCAAGATGGGGTGATATAAACTCCACTTAAACATTCATATTAAACATTTTCACATTAATCATGATATAAAAAAGAATGAGAACTAATGGGAGGAACCATGAGAAAGAAACAAAATGAAACAACAAAAGAAAAGGAGAACAAATATTATGCTTCCATCTGTAGTCAGACTCCCAAGTTCTTTCTCTGGATGTGGAGACATCTATATATCTTTTGGATAAGTTTTTAAAAGACACAATTTAGTTTTTCAGAAAAAAATTTTTAGGACAACTCAGACCATGATTCAGTGGGCACAACTCTTCACCTAGACAAAGAGGCATATGGAGCTTTTACATTCCTGTTTCCCCAATCCATACCCAAATGAGATGCTGCTGAAGAAGGCTCCTGTGGGATATTGATATAAGGAGATAAAGTTCAAGGCCTCTATCCCTGCATTCAAAGCTGGCTCCAACCCATCTTTCCAGATTTATTCCGTCATACGACCCTTCATGCCTAGCTCTATTTCAGTTATAGCGAACTAATAGCTATTTCGAATCTCTTCCTAACCTCTCACCACCACCACCCCACATTCCCTGTCAGAGGTAGAAGTAAATTTAAAGATCATACAGTTTATTGCTTCATTTTAGAAAAAAAGTAAACTGAGACAGTCTCTCTCCGCTCCTTATTGTTAAGTGACTTGCCCAAGGTGATGCAAGCAGAACGTGATGGAACACAAATTCAAACTCAGATTTACTGTCTCCAAATCCTGTGATATTTCAAACTATTACTCTTCTCTCTGGAAATCCTCTTCCTTCAACCCCCTTCGAGAACCTTTCCCTGTTCCCTCCTCTCTCACCCAAGATTCCAAGGTTCCCAGGTTCTTCACGCCCTTCTGTTTTTCTTGTCTCTGTAAATACTTTCATCACATTTTAACGTGGGATCGTAGATTTAGAATTGGAAGGGACCTTGGACATCAAATCCAACATCCTCATTTGTTGATGAGAAAACAGAGCAAAGAGAGGTTAAATGACTTCCCAGGCTCACACAGCTAGTAAGGATCTGAGATGAAATGTGAACCCAGGTCTTCCAGACTCCAAACCCCAGTGCCCAATCTCCTGTGCCATAAATAAAAGTTACGGGAATACATGTGCTATCCCCCTACTGGACTATACATTCCTGGAGGACACGGACAGCGACGTTTTCGGCTTTTTAACCTCAGCGCCTCGCACACGGCAGGCGCTCCTAAGTTTGTTGAATTAAACAAGGGGAGAAGCCATCTCCAGCGTCCACAGTTGCAGCTGGAGCAGCGGCGGCGGGGCAGCAGGGCCTGCTAAGTCCACATGTGGCAGGGCCGGTAGAGGGGCGGGCAGGGGGGTGGGGGGAGGCAATGTTTGGAGTGGGAGGGTTTACATCACCGCGAAGTTCCCGGATGGTCGTAGCCTCCGAGCTCAGAGAGCTTTTCCTGCCCGCCTGGGAGAAGTTTTCCAGAGAAAAATGCCCCGTGCGCTGCAGCTGCTGGGGAACAAGCGGGAGCCGCCGCCTGCAGCTGCGACCGCCGCCCTCACCCCGGGAGGGAACCGACGGGGAGGGTTCTAGGAGCGGAGCACACCCGGGTAAGAGACGCGTTTTCTTCCTCGCCCTGGCTTATTTTCTGTCCCCCCGCCCCCGCCCCCACTTTCGGAACCAGACTCCAGCTCAGAAGGTGGGGCGAGGTGGGGGGTTGGGGGGAGTTGGATGAATTGTGTGTGCCTGTCAGCAAGTGGGTTTTCGGGGTCGGGCTGAGCCCTCGCAGCCTGGGGTTACATGAGTGCAACATCTGGCTAGGAGACCCTCCCTCTGGTCTGCAAGGCACATCTTCAGAAGTGAATGCCCTGCTCCTTCCTTCAGACCGGGAGGGGGGGTTCGAAACACTGCTTTGGGGATCAGTGGGAGGGGGGAGAAGGAGATAGTGACGTGGGAGGTAAGGAGAAAAGAAAAAGAGAGATGTCGAAACAGTCCTTATTTACTCCAAGAGTGGGTTTCGTTGAATAACATCAGTCCCCTCCCAGGCCCTGCTCTCCCAGATGTGTTCCCAGCTCCTTCATCCAGCTTTCACAAAGTGGCTAACTTTTTCCTTTGGCTGCCGGCAAGGCGCTTTCTCGGATGGCCTCGCCTTCTTGATTCCTCCCCTCTGGCCGGGATGGGGCCGTCCGGGGACCGCAGGACAAGAGGGGCTTGGAGATCTTAGGGAGAAGGTGACTGTGCTGCCCTTGCGCTCCGGGACAAAGCAAACTGACAACCCTTCCTGGGCTCCGCCTGACTGTAGGGCGAAATTGCAAAAATCCCGTACTCGAACTGCTCTGGGCAGAGGCATAACAAGTCCAGAGCTAATGTGCACACTACCTGCACCAAAAAGAGGAGAAAAGCTCGAAAAGACTCGTAGAGCATCCCCATCAGCTTTTTTTTTAAATGGAACAATTACTTTCCGTTGTATAGTCCACTAAGACATCACCTTCCTCAGTTCCTTCCTTAAATTGGACTCTTGCCTACTTGAATGTCTCCTCCAAACATTCCCTCTTTGCATCTGCTGGTATCCGTGTATGCATGTGTGTGTGCATATGGTCACTGACCTTAAAATCACTGCCAATTCTACCCAGCACTTTTCAAAAGTATAGGATATACTGTTCCCAGACTTCTCTGCAACCATTTGTTTCTCCAGTTCTTTACTCTTTCTTTTGCTCTTTTCTAATAATATCTTACAAAGATTTAAAGAAGTTAATTGTCAGTGCTCTCACCAGGAAAAGGAAACAAGCTGACCCAGGCAGGAATTCTGCCTGGTGGTCCAAATGCAGAACTGGCATTAGACTTGGAAACTTCTTAGTTTAACAAAGGGTGGGTCTGTTTGAAGGCAAGCCCTGGACAACTGGTGTTGGTCAGAGTAGGCTAGATCTGGGCACCCCTCTCTTGTTTCATTTTTGTCCCTCTTAGTCTTATACCCGCGAGGAAGAGGGAAATAGTGCATAGAGTGCTGGACTTGGCAGCAGGAAGACCTGTGTTCAAATCTTGCTTCTGGGACTTAGGAGCTGTATAATCATGGGCCAGTCCTTTAACCTATCTGAGCCTCAGTCTCTTTATCTCTAAAATGGAGATAATCATCTCTGTTATTGTGAATCTCAGATAAATTATGGGTAAATAAAGGTGAAGTGTGGCTGAAGTAGTGACCAGTAGGATGTAAAAGGTGTGAAGAATGTCATTGTAGAAGTTCGAAAATGACCATTCTTGGCCTCGTATTAACATCTATTTCAACTGAAGATCACTTAGGTGTAGCCCATCATACACAAACTTTAAAGTCATATATCATTTCATGGTAATTGCTCCTTATGGTCCACATTCTAGCTATTGAGTTATAAGGCTCCAGACCCCTTCTGAGTTCCACATAAAACCCCCAGGTCATTGACACTGTCCATGTGATTTGATCTTCAGTTCTGAATAGTGTTAATACTAGTGCTGGACAAGCTAGGTATTCTTGAGACATCAGGTCCATCCAATCCCTTGCTATAGTATTCTTTAAGAGAATATGAAAAGTTTTCCTTTATCAGTTACTTTTTTTTTTTGCCAGTTTCCCATTCCAACTACAATTTCAGTACAATATAATAACTTCATTTTAAATTGTTGGCATCCTTTTCTCCACAAAATATCTGTTTCAGATATTAGTAAATTGCGCCCAGAAAAGTTTTTACTGAAATCTGTTTGCAAATAGTTATATGAAGCTTGCCTCTTGTGGATGACTGCCATGTCATGGCAATGGAGTTTGCATAGTTCAATGAAAACTATGAGCTATGTTGTGCAGGGTAACCTAAAACAGACAAGTCATAGTGGAGAGCTCTGATAAAAGATGATCCACTCAAGAAGGAAATGGCAAACCATGCCAATATCTTTGCCAAGAAAACCCTATGGACAGTTTTAAAATGCTAAAAGATATGACATCAGAAGATGAATAGAAAGGCCTGGCCTGCTATGGTCAGGGTTATGAAGTATTAGGCACAAATGAACAACAAATGTGAAGCTTTGGAGGTGGGAGGAGCATAAGATCTGATATTAATAGATATTCTATTAAAATATAATGAGATTTTGCCTAGGGCTCAAGTCCCTTTCTGCTAGTAAGGTAGGCTCTTAGTCAAGTCCATAAACCCTCTTGGTGCATTAGGATACCATTTAGTCTATTATACTTAAACTGAAGAATGAGAAAGAAATAATAACCAGTAGAAGAAGATGAGAGAAACTGGTTTGTTTTTCCCATTTTTTCATTTCAAATTGTCAGCTCATAGTGGTCTGGCTATAGATATAGAGAATAGTGAATTTGTCCATGTCAATTGCCACCTTTCATATTCCAGGCTGATATTGCTGATCAAGATTACTCTTTTAGTGTGTGGATGGGGAGCAAAAAAAGAAAACCAAACCTGATGGCCTTTATACTGATGCTTCCACATTCCACACAGGTAAAGAGCACTCAGGACTGTGGCATCAACAGCTGCTTCTAATTGATTCGGCTGAATCTGTCACTGCCCACTTGGAATCTTGGTCTGCCTGAAGCCTTTCCTCCACTTAACTTCAATCCAACAAGCATTCATTTAGCACATGATAGATTTTCAGGCCCAGAATTAGGTGCAGGAGGTACAGAGACAAAAAGGAATCAGTCTCTATCCTCAAGGAGCTCACATTCTACTAAAATAATACATTTATTTCAATAAATACATACAATACACTTGGAGGAGAGAAAGCAGACTGAGTGCAATAATAGAGCTGCAGTAGGAGGAGTCCTTAGTGGGCATCTGTCATAACTGAGGAGGAAAGAAGCCCAAAGAAATTAGATGATTTGCCCAATATCATTGTTGTTTTTCAGGCATTTCTGTCTCTTGGGACCCCCTTTGGGGTTTTCTTGGCAGAGATACTGGAATGGTTTGCCATTTCCTTCTCCAGCTTATTTTACAGATGAGGAAACTTGAGGCAAACAGGGTTAAGTGACTTGCCCAGGATTACACAGGTAGTAAATGCCTGAGAGTGGATTTCAATTCAGAAAGATGTCTCCTTGACTCCAGACCCAGCACTCTATCCACTGTGCCATCTAGCTGCTTTCCTAGTATCATATGGACCCTTATAGCAGGACAGGAATTTGTGCCCATAAGCTGTAATAAGTACATCACCTTTTCCTCTATAGAATTTCCCATTGCAAGTAGCACCTGAACCTTGAAGAAAGCTAAAGATTCTGAGAGGCAAACATGAAGAAGGAATACGCTCCGGGCATAGGACTCAGCCTGAGTAAAGGCACAGAGGTGGGAAATGAGAAGACAAATTTTGAGAAGAGCAAGTAGACTAGTGTGGCTACAACAAGAGTATGTGAAAGGGAGTAATGCTAAATACAGTTAGACAATTAGACCTGAGTTAATCTGTGAAGGATTTTAAATGCCAGGTGAAGAGTCTGTATTTTACCCTAGAGGCAACAGATTGCTGTTGAAGTTTCCTAGATGGAGACATGGTGCTTTAGGAAGGTTATGCAATAGTATCTCAGATAGATTTCAAGTAGAAGCCGGGAGATCAATTAGAAGGCTATTGCAGTAGTAGTCCAGGCAAGAAGTAATGAGGACCTGACCTAGGTGGTGACTTTGTGAGGGGAGAGATGGGAGGTAATGTGAGAGATGTTGTGGAAATGAAATTGACAAGACTTGGAAACTAATTGTATGTGTGTTTGAGGTGGGGAGTAGTGTTGAGTGAAAGGGAAGAAATTATTCCAAGACTAGAAACTGAGATGATGGAAATAATGGTAATGCCCACAACAGAAATAGGGAAATTGAAGGAGGGACAGGTTTAGAGGGAAAGATAATGAGTTTTATTTTGGATGGGTTGATTCTGAGATACATGTGTAATAATCAGGTGCAGATTATTAGAAAGTAATACTATGTTAATGAGAATTAAAAAGGATCTTAGAGGATATCTTATTTTACAGATAATGAAATGAAGGTCTAAAGAACCAATGTCCAACAAGCAGTTGGTAGTGTTGCCCTCAGGAGAGAAGTAAGCATTGGCTCTATAAATTTGGGAGTTAATCTAGGTCATCTACTTCCTAATTTCTGTGCAACTGAAGAGTCTCTCTGCTATTGCTTCCCAGAAATCTACAATCTTGCCACACTTGCTTATCTTGGCATAGAAGTAACCCTGAATTCTCAAAGGCTAAACCAATAGAATGTAAACACTCACTGGTCCTACTAAGTTCAAAAGGCTTTGAATACTGACCAGTCTGTCCTCTGAAAAGTAGTTGAATTCAGTTTGCAGAGGATTATCACCAGGGTAGTGTCAAAGGGAATTTTTCAGCCACAAGCAAATCTGGAAGGCATTCTACTAAGTTATAGAGGAGTTATGATCTGCTCCTAGGAATAAAATCATAGGTCATTGCTTTTTAGAGTATTTCATTAAGATATATGAAGCTATATTTCAGGGTGCCACCACGCTTAAATCCTTGTGAGCCATTCCAACTCAAACTGTGTATATGAATCAGGTTAAAGTAGGGATCAAGAACTGACATGATATCACTTATTCATTCATTCATTGATTCATTCATTTATAGGTTCATTTATTGCTCAACCACTACATGTAAGTCACACAAGACATATTCATGAGGAAAATGGTGTGACGAAAGGGAAAGGGGTGTATTGAGAGGGAAGAGTCAAGGATTACTTGTTGGTTATGAGCCTGGGTAATATGAAAAATGGCACTACCCTTCACAGAAATATTAAAGTTAGAGGGGGAACCGTTGGAGGTAAAGATGTGCGTGGGGGTGGGAGAGGAAGAAACTAACAGGCTAATAGGGAAGGTAAGACCTACGTGGAGACACTCTAATATAGTGAAATAAGCATTAGAGTTGGCATCAGACCTACTTCAAGTCCTAATTTCATTCCTGAATATGTGTGGCATTGGGCAAATATCTGAGCTACATTCTCTTCATCTATAAAATGAGGAGGTTTAATTCAAAGACATCTGTAGTCCCTTTCTGCCCCAAATACTGCAGGGTACTGTGTAGTAATTGCCAGAAAGGAGATATATTTAAAATAATCATAATAATGCTATAGGAGTTGAGAAAGCAATTTCCTCCAGCTAGAAGATGAGGGAAGAAGGGGTCATTATGCTGCCCCTTAAAGAATAAGTAGATTATTAACAGATAGAGATTTGAGAAGAAGGTTGGAAGGAAAGAAGTAAGGAGTTTAAGGGACATAAAAAGTAAAGAAAACCTGGCATCAAGATAGGGAAATATAGGAATACTAAGTCATTGTAAGTTACTAAGCTAGAATACTAAGTAGCTATAAGAGAGAATGCATCATATAATGGAAAGAGCAGTGAACATGAAGGTTTTCTTCCCAAATTGTCCATTAGTTATTTGTGTGACCTTGGGCAAGTTACTTGACTTCTTGGAACCTCAGTTTCCTCGTCTCTTAAATGACAATAGATTAAGTAACCTCTAAGTCTACCTCTAGTTCGAAAAGTCTCTGTATGGTTCTATGCATGAGGGTCCTACTAGAAAATATGTTTGGAAAAGTAAAGGGTGCCACAGGAGGGCTCTGAGAATCTCAGACTAAGGAGCTGGTATGTTATTCTCTCAGCAATAGGAGACCATTAAAGAAGGGCATGATCAGAACTTTCCCTTTAGGAAGATTATTTAGGTCATTCATACCATGTCCTCTCATTTCCTTGGATTAAGGAGAGGGGCAAAGAAATTACTAAGCACCAAGTATAGTTTTCATCTCTCCTCACACTTCATTTTATTTCACTGTTAACTTCTGAATTCCATATAGCTAGACAGATCAACCTCCCCCTCAAAAAAAAAGAAGGTTCCAACAGATTCCTGTGTCATTTGTATAGTTTTATAAATAGTTAGCAGATTGTTGCAAGTCTTAGTATAGTTTAAAACTGCGTTAAGATGTGGGATACCTATATTTTCTCTTGTTTTATCCACAGTTACCTGTGCCCACCCCCCCTTAATTCTATTTAACCATTAATCAAAGCAACTAATAATAGCCAGCATTGTTTAGTCCCCTAGGTTTACATAGTGCCTTACATATGTTCTCTTATTTATTCCTCACAACAACTCTGTGAGGTAGTTGCTACTATTATCCCCATTTTACAGTTGAAGAAACCGAGACTGACAGAGGCTAAGTGACCAGCTACTACTGAGTATCTGAGATAGGATTCAAACTCGGACCTCCTTGATTTCAAATCCAACAGTCTATTCACTATGCTAATATGTATTAAGTGCTTAGTCTATGTACAAAACGTTGCATTCCCTCATTCCTCCATATTAAGATGCTGAAACAAACAAAAAAACCCACTAAACGTGCTGATTTCATAGCAGCTTTATGGCACTGTGAATAGACTGATGGACCTGGAATGTAGGAGGACCTGAGTTCAAATGCATCTCAGACACCACTGGCAAATCACTTAAACTCTGTATGCCTCAGTTTTTTAACCTGTGTGTTATTAAGATAAAATGAGATAATATTTGTGAGGTGCCTCACAAACCTTAGAATGTTTATATAAATGCTAGCTATTACTACTATTGTTACTATATTATGTTACAAATAGTTTATTTTACATCCAAATACTCAGAATATTTCCCAATCACTACTCTCTCTCTCCATTCTTCCCCTCTTCCCTCCCCCCAGTTCTCTCTAGCCCTTTGGTGATAGGATGAGGGAAGAGGTTTAGAAAAATCCAAAGTCACTATTGCATCTTGGAAGAGGAAAAGCCTTTGTTTTTCATCTAAAAGAAATTATAATAGCAAATAAAATCTGAAAGTGTTGTGTGTGGACAGGGGGAAGTATGTGTGTGTGCATGCAAGTGGACTGTATAAAATGTAGAATGTTTGAAAACATAGGGGTTGTTATTTTAGAAGGTCTAACATTATATTCCTCAGACTGGTCTTGACACCTATTTCAATTAAAAATCAATTACAGATGTGCAGTTCATTCTATCCTCCACTTGACTACCATTATTTTTGCCCAGAGATGGAAGGAATGACAAAAATACAAAAAAACAAAAAAACAAACCTTAGGAAGCAAGAAAGGTGGTGATCACTCAGTGCAGCATCTTTTCTGACAACTGTGTGTCTTTGGAGAAATGCTAAGAATGGGAGTGTCCTAGCTTGTGAGTGTCTCTAAGGGTGAGGGGCAGGTAAGGTAAAGCAATTGGCAAACTGGGAGCCATGCTGTAGCCTAGCCAATGGTATCCTGTAAGATTTATATGACTAGATTTGTGGCAAACATCTTACCCTAATAACTACCTTTGATGAAGTAGAGAAAAGCACAAAGAGAAGAAAGAGGGGAAGGAAGGCAGAGAAAGAATATCCACTCACCTGGAACCTAGGCAGCCGGAAGTTTTGATCTCCCATTAGCATGTGGTGATATCACCTGTATGCTATTTATGACATATGTACCCAATGGCTCAGAATTTCCTGTTTCCTCTAGAGCAGCAGTTAACCACATGTTGGCCGTAAGTTCACCAAATGTAGAGGGCAGTTAATGGACTAGATGATGTTGGGGTATTCCTGGCTACTTCTGTCACAAGTGGTGGCAGCAGGAAATTGCTGTATAAATGTGTCATATAAAGGTGCTCTATAAGTTGATTTTTCTCTCTTCTTGTAAGATGATGTATCAAATGAGATAATAGAGGTGACATACATTTTCTATATACATGTCAGTAATTATTGTGATATGCATCTTGTTTATAAATGCCAGCAATCCTCATCATTGGTGTACAGAGAGATGGAACAAACTAACAGCATGACATGGTCAGCTCCTTTTTCACCGTTTCTGCTCCCTCAAGACTAAGAGTTAAGGAATTTTGATAAGATTCTTTGACACCATCTTGGTACTTTGGGATGTGCAACTGTGTTCAAATAAGCCCTTTCAGAGCATCACTGAAGTCAAATGTAATAGACTAGCATTCATCATTTCAAAAAGGAATGTGATTGCATGCCATCTCAGGGAGGGGGGGAAGGGAGAGGAAGAAAATTTTAAACTTATGAAAGTGATAATTGAAAACTGAAAACAAATTAATTTTTAAAAATAAAAAAAGGAGTATGGCTAAAAAGAGGGAGATATATAAAACTATGTTTTAGTTTAATAACTACATTTTATAGATGTACTAGTAAGGACAAGCTGCTATGAGATTATGCAAATAAGACATTTTAATAAAAATATTGAATAAAGCTCACTATTAATTTCTTTTTTACATCTTTGATAAATTATCTTTTGGATATTACCTCAATTTCTTCTTCTGATTAATTTTCTTCTTATATATTCAGTTATATTCATTACATTTAATTAAATTATTCAAGGTTTTCTGCAATCTGGGTCCTAGCTCATGAGTCCAACCTTATTTTTCACTACTTTTAATTGCCCTGTGTTCCAGTCAAACTGGCTATACATCCATCACTGAACACCCCTTGTGCTTTTTCTGCCTTTCTTCTCACCATCCCCTCTGCCTAAATGTCCTTTCATATCTCTACCTTTCAAAATCCTACCTGTGTTTCAAGACTTAGCCCAAATGACACTTTCTCCATGAGGATTTTCGTTTTCTCTACCAGATCAACATAATCTCTGAATTCCCAAAACTATCAAAGGGAGGCATTGTGGTATAATGAGGAAAGCTTTGAATATGAAGTCAGCAGAGACCTGGGTTCAAATGATGCCTCTGATAGCTTCTAACCATATAACCCTAGACAAGACAACTTCTTTCTCAGTGATCTCATCAACTCTCATAATATCAGTTATTTCTGCATAGATGTTTTTCAAATCTATCTATCCAACCCTGATCTCTCACAGATCATTAGCACTTATTAAGGGCCTGCTTTATGCAAAGCATTCTGATATGTCCTGATTATACAAAGATAAAAAAAAGAAAGAGCCCCTTATCTCTATTTGCATTCTACTAATCTCTTTGGGACTCAGTTTCCTAATCTGTAAATGAGAAGATTGTACTAGATGACCTCTGAGATTCATGCAAGCTATAAATCTTTTGTCATATACCTTAGTACTTTGAACCTTTGTCATGTCACTTATCACAGTTCACTTTATATTAGAATTATTTTTATAAATGTTTTACCATCCCGAACATTTGTAAACCCCTTGAGAATAT
Source organism: Bettongia penicillata ogilbyi (assembly GCA_023548195.1). Classification (NCBI taxonomy): domain Eukaryota; kingdom Metazoa; phylum Chordata; class Mammalia; order Diprotodontia; family Potoroidae; genus Bettongia; species Bettongia penicillata. The sequence goes on along the minus strand of JAJHZJ010000712.1, from coordinate 981,514 downwards.
ATGTCATGCTTCTTATTCTTCATCTGCAACATCCTGCACAAAGTAGGCAACTAATAAATGTTAACTGAATGAACAAATGAAATCTATCTCTTCATTATAAATATCTAAGAGGGAAAAAGTTATCTTGAAGTGTGTTGAAGCTTTGTGAGAGTGTGTGTGTGTGTGTGTGTGTGTGTGTGTGTGTGTGTGTTCTGAAATGTAGCCCGGCTGGTCAAAGTGCTACAAAACAGTCGTTGTGATATGCACATGCTTCTATTTTACTGATATTATTATTCATAAATGTTGAGACAACTAAGTGGAGCAGTGGATAGAGTGCTAGACCTGGAGTCAGAAAGAGCTGTATGAACCAGGGCAAGTCACTTAAACTCTTTGTGCCTCAGTTCCTTTATTTGTAGAATTGGGATGATAATAGCACCTACCTCCCAAGGGAGACAGTTATAAAGCACTTAGCATAGTACCTGACACATAAGTGCTATATAAATGCTGACTATTATTATTGACATAATTATTCATATAAGTTGAGGCAGCTAGGTGGTTCACTGGATAGAATACTGGTCCTAGAGTCAGGAAGAACAAATCCAGCTTCAGACACTTCCTAACTGTGTGACCCTGGGCAAGTCACCTAACCTCTGCTTGCCTCACTTTCCAAAACTGTAAAATGGGCATACTAATAACATTTATCTTCTAGGGGTTATGGTGATGATCAAATGAGATAGCATTTTTAAAGTACTTAGCACAGAACTTGCAATGTAGTAGTTACTGTATAAATGTTTAGTCCCCCTTCCCATAGAAGTTGAAGCCAGCAAGGCAACTGATTTTTCTATCTTCTTGCAATATGATGTATCAAATGAGATAATAGAGTTGATATACGTTTTCTTTTTTCCTTCATAATATTTTTCCCAATTACATGTAGAAATAATATTTAATATTCATTTTTTAAAATTTTGAGTTCTAAATCCTCTTCCTCCCTCCATCCTCTCCCCCCTCCCTGAGACAGGAAGAAATTTATATAGGTTATACATGTGCAATCATGAAAAACATATTTCTGTATTAATGACATACATTTTCTATATAAATAGTAATTATTGTGACATGTTTTCTATATAAATATCCATAATCATCATCACCATCATGGGAATGCATCGAGACTGAGCAAGTTGTGTCCACATGTACAGACACACCTGAAGTAAGACTTACCATTGGGGAGGGAACAGCCAATGATAACATTCACCCCAGATGAGAAGAGGAAGACCCAGTGGTAACGTTCGCCCCAGGGTTTGGGAGGCACACACAAGGCACCCATTGTAAACAGGCCTATATTTATTATCAGTAGTTTATTTCAGTAGCAAGAAGGATAATAATACAGAAAGGAGAAGTTTCTTACATCTTTAAATAGCCAATGTTCAGAAAGATTAAGTTTATTGTAGAGGTTAGAAAATAACATCTGGTATTTGCACTCATATCAGTTGCAAATGTTTAAGAGGGATCAGACTATTTTATTTTGCTGTTATTATCTTCAGCATCTAGTAAAATGTTTGGTATGCAGGAGACACTCAATAAACTGTTTGGTTAATTGATTTTTTTATTATTTAAGCGGGAATCTTCCCCAAGGCTCTGTCTGTGCTAGGCTCCCTTCTCCTCTCTCTCTCTCTCTCTCTCTCTCTCTCTCTCTCTCTCTCTCTCTCTCTCTCTCTCTCTCTCTCCCTCTCTCTCTCCCCCCCTCTTTCTCTCTCTCTCTCCATTCTCTCCATGATTGCCTCATCTCATTTAATTGTCCATGACTCAAATTTTATCCAGTATTCAGACCCAATCTCTCCCCTGAGTTTCAATCCTGCTTCACCAGTTGACTAGTGAACATTTTAAACTGGATATCCTAGAGACATCTCAAATGCAGCATCTTCTAAGCAGAATTCATTACCTTCTCTGCCAGTATGCCCCTATTTCTGTCAAAGGCACCACTACTCTTCCATTCTCCCAGATTTGTAAGCTTGACATTAACCTGGACTCTTACTCTCCCTCATCCCCTATATTTAATCAGTTGCCAAGTCTCAATATTTCTACTTCTCCAACATCTCCAGTGTATCCAACCCATTCTCTCCATTAACATGCTATCACCTTAGTTCAGGGCCATATCACCTATCACCTAGATTATTGCAACAGCTTCTAATTTGACATCCCTGCCTCAAATCTCTTCTCTTATCAACCCATCCACCACACTCCTGCTAAAGTGTCTTTCCGTAAGCACAGACCTGATAAACTTTAGCAGCGCCCTGTGTGCTAAAATTAAATTGAATGGAAACAAATATAATTATTTAATTATAATTAAATATAAACTCCTCTGTTTTACTTTTAAAGCCCATCCCAACGTTGCCTTAACCCATCTTTCCAGCCTCATTGGACATCACACTTCTTGTACTCTGATCTATCCAGACTGGTCTTCTCTCTGTTCTTTACATATATTGCTCTATCTCTCATCTTGTCAGTGAGTTGGTCATTCCACATGACTGGAAGGCATTTCCTCCTCACCTCTGCCTCAGAGAGTTCCTCTTTTCCTCCCAGAAGCAATTTAAATATCTGTCTCCTTCTACATGAAGCCTTTCCTGGACCTCTTAACTGCTGGTGCCTTCCTTCTCAAACTACCTTATATTTCACTACTTTCTACTTTGTATTTATTTGTATTTATCTCCTTTATGTTTGTTCTGCATGTGTGGGTGTGTATATGCACATGCATATGTGTGTATGTGTGTGTGTATGCACTTGTTTCCCCTATTAAACCATAAGCTTCTTATGAGGAGGGGTTTATTCATTCATTCATTTCTTTATTTCCTTATTTATTTTGTTATTTCATTTTATCTCCAACACCTAGCCTCATACCAAGTGCCTGTTTAGTACATACTCATTGATTAATTAGGAATAGCATTTCACCTTAAGTCCATAGGGCTTTAGAATTTTTTGCAAACAGACTGTGGGATAGATTAGAATTGGCACAGGACCCAGGATGTGACTGTAGCATGATTCCCTTGACCTCTCTGAACCTCAGATGAGACCATCCAAAATGTTTCCATTATTCAACTGGAAGAATTTTAAGGAAAATGTTTTGTGAAAGTAAACCCTATAGAAATCTGAATTGTCATTGTTATGACTTCAGAATAGCAGTTTTAGATCTGGTCTTTTTGAGTACTGGACACGTTTTTTTTTGATGGAGGGGACTCATAGGTTTGGGCATGTCTATGAGAGGGAATGACGGGTAAGTCATAGGGAAACGAAAAAGGAGAACTGTACCACCTGCTAGGCCAGTGACGTCCTTTAGGATTTATGCTATTAAGTCTATGGTAATGGGTTCATCCTGTTAGTTGTCTCTAATAATGCCAAAAAAATCCATCAATTCAGTGAGTTCACTCAAACAGCTGGTGACTGACAAAAGAAACCCAGTCAGTTGTTTGGCACACCTCACAAGTCAAACAACCAGCTGGTTGAAGATTTCACTTTTCAACCAGTTGCTAAAGTATCTGTCCCCCAGCTCTAATTCTTTGATTTGCCAAACATTTTTGCTTGACTTCAGAAACTGATAGTTACTGGACAGTTAGGACCAGCAAAAGGGAAAGCAAAATATAGTGATGTCCTGGAATGATACTCTTCTAAAAATGTTTTATGTGTCAGAAGAAAAAGGAAAGAAACTGATTCTCCAGGGATTGATGAATGTTGTCCTTTGAGGGTCTTTCATTTCTCGGAACATGATCCTTGGTCTTGAAAAACCAGGAAAAGGAACAGATAAATCTGTGGAAAGTGGTGATAAAGAGAATTTGGGCACCAACAACACTTTAAAAACCAGCCAGAAACATTAAAAAATAAGTAAACCTTGACAAAAACAGAAGCCTTGACTATTTACTTTCCAAGATTATAAATAATTAGCATGTTAATCACAGTAGTCTAGGATTAGAAGATTGTTGTTTAAACCCTGGAGATGCAGTCTCACTACAGTAAGATAAAACAAATATTGATTTCTTCAACTGATAGGATCTTTAACAGGCAAAGCCTTGGTAGTGGGGCACACAGGGTCAGTCAGTCATCCAACTTACTAAGTAGGTGTAATGAGTGACTTACAGGTTCATTGATCTAGGTTTGCATGGGAAGAAAAAAGAAGACAGGAGCCCTTAGCATTTATCAAGCTGGAAAACTGACATAGACAGATACTGCTCTCAGCATAATGCCTAGCACATAGGACATACTTAACAATGATTTATTGACTGACTGACTGAAAGACAGGAAGACTGAGCTCACTTTCAAGAAAGCAATAAATTCATTAGCAATAATTCTTTGGGACCAGGAGAATTTGAATTAGTTGGCTTTGAAGTCAGTGGTGCTTAGAAAATTCCACCAAAGTTCTCATCATAGCACTGACACAAGCTTGTATTCCTGGAGGCTACCAACACACAGTAGGGCACCAAGTGTTGGCAACAGTTCCCAAGTTGGAAATGCTTCAACTTGCTCTGTGACCTGCTAACTGTATGCCTGTCATCTGACAATAGGTATTCAGTCAGTAAGCATTTATGAAGCACCTACTATGTGCTAAGCATTGTAATAGGTACTGGGGATACAAAAGGAGGCAAAAAAAGACAGTGCCTGTCCTCAACGTGCTTACAATCTAATGCTGCTTGACAACCAGCCTACATATGAAGGACACTTAGCAGCAGAGGATGGGGAATTTTTTGACCATCGTTAGCTTCTAATAAAAATTTTTGCCAAGGTATGAAGGGGTTGCTGTCTACATTTGAATGGATAGACAGAATACCAACACTAAGGAAATCAATACTCTTATAAATTTTTGAAGAAGTCTTTTTTAAAAAAACTTTTTTTAAGTAACATGGCAACAAAGTATTGTGAAAGAGCAGAAAAAGTACTATCTTTAGAGTCAGAGAACATAGGTTCAAGCCTGCCTCTAATATTTATTATTTGTATGACCTTGGGGAAGTCACTTCTTAGGATCTCAGTTTCTTCATCTGTAAAATTCAGGGGAGAGGGTGTGGAAGTGGACGGTCATAGACTTTCTAGACCTACGTTCCTATGAGTACTATGAATTTCAAGTATTGTGATCAATGTCATTGATTAAATTGAATTAGAAATTAAGCTGATTAAAATCTGAGTGAAGCCCAAGGTTTAGAATAAATTCATAGTATTGATTAATCTAGTGTTATTTTCATTGTTGTTCTTTTACAGAAAGCACTGGTTGGAAGAAGAGAGGGAATATACTTACTTTATTTGAGGCAAATTTAAAAATTGAAAGGATGTCAAAGTCAGGACTTAAATATCACGGTATTTATCTTGGAACTAGAATTTTTTAAATTTAGATCCAATACCATTTTTCTCCTTCAGTATGTTCTGGGAACTGGGAGAACTGGATGAAAAATAAGAGTCAGTATCATAGAGTTTCAGTGCTAGAGGGGACATTGTAGGTCATTTAATCCAACTTTTTTATAGAGAAGGAAACTGAGGCATAGATGGTTAAAGTTATTTGACCAAGACCACACACCTAGTTAGTGCAGAGCCCAGTCTACAACGTGGGTCTCCTGATTCCCAGTCTAACATCCTTTCCAAAGCAACATGTTTCCTCTCAGCCTTTTACTTAGAAATGTTCAGTGAAAGGATGGTAATTTTTAAAAAACTAGTCCGTCAATAAGCATTTACAAAGCACTTATTATGTGCCCAGCACTGAGCACTTGAAAGTCTCTGTAGGAATTCTTCTATGAACTAGGGGTAGCTAGGTGGTGCAGTGGATAGAGCACCAGTGCAGGAGTTAGGAGGACCTGAGTTCAAATCTCACCTCAGACACTTGACACTAGCTGTGTGACCTTGGGCAAATTACTTAACCCCAATAGCCTCATCCTGGGTCATCTTGAGTCATCCTGATGAATGTCTGGTCACTGAATTCAGGTGGCTGTGGAGAAGAAGTAAGGCTGGTAAACTGCACAACCCTCCCTCACTCAAAACAAAGTCAAGTGCAAGTCATGTCGTCATTTCTCTGATGGCATGGTCTTCTTCAGCAACGAAGGATGAACATGCACACATACAATACTATAATAAATCAGCATAGCTTAAAATATACATAGCAAAGCATAATTAAAAGGTCCATATAAAGCAAAGAAGAGTCTGTGTATTCATAGATCTTCATTTCTTACAGACTTAGATGCAAATTGACCCTATCAATTCATTTGAGATATGCATCCTGTAATAACTCTTTTCTGTTTTGTTTTAAATGATTTGTTCTATCACAGGCACTAAGCACTATGTCTGTTTTCTCTTATTTCCCCTTCATTAGGACTAATCATTTCCTGCCTTTTTTCTTCATTTTTCAAAGTGCAGTCTATAGACATAGAATTTTGTCTTCCAGAATAGAAAAACTCAGAAAGAAAAATCCATATTTAAAGTTTGTGGAGTTTCGGTTTCATTTTAATATGTAAAAATGAAATAAAAGCCAAAATAAAAGATTTGTTTCGTAGAAAAGAAAAAATTAGAACTTTCTGTTCCAATTTATTTAGCATTAAAAAAAAATTTAATAAAATGTGTCTCGGGAAATGTTAACTACCCATTAGGGGAAATGCTTCACTGAGAACCAAAAATCTTGCTTAATATAAAGCATTCAGAGGAAAAAATTAAGTACCCAATTTGGGGGAGATTTGGGAGGAATTAAGTCTGCATAACTGAGTTCCCCTCTGGAATTTCCAATTCTGCAAACAAGGCTCCTTTCAGAGCTTTAGTCCTAAATTATTCTGAATTACACGAAGAGGAGAAAGTGATTCATAGATGATAGGAATTTAACTCCAAAATCTTGTTGATGGCTGTTGCCTTTTTCTCCTTGCTGATTTTGGAAAGAGGTGAGAGCAGCTGCCACCCCTTTTAGTTTAGTGGGTCCTTGCCAAAATGCATTATTTGTATATGTGTAAGGCGAGCAATACATGTTCTAATCAAAAGCAGCTGTACCACCAGATTGGCTTATATGAGCACAAAATAGCAGAATCAGTCAGAAAAACTTCTTTTCTCTGGGTAGGTCTGTCCGTCATTCTCCAGACTGAAAGAATAACTCAGCTTTGTAGCTCATTTGACACAGATGACAAAATGATTGTGTTCCGGGAGTGGAAGTCAGAATAAGAAAACCCTGTAAGCTCTTGATAGGTGACATAATAATGCATTGCACCATTGTTAATGTGAGTATTTGAAAGATTAAGAAGCATATGAGGGAGACATTCTGTTTTAGAAAGAACAATGTATCAGGGTAATACTCCCTAACAGCTGGGCCTGTCGAATAAGCCTAAATTATCTGGATAAAAGTCCCTTGGAAGATAAGTTTGGACATTATGCCAAACTACCAGGGTAATAATAAGCTAAGGGACTCATGCTGTGAAATGTCATGGATTAGACACACTAACTGACATGTCTGACGGGAGGAAACTGACTAAATCTCAGCAAAGAAACAAGTTCCCAAGTGAGCCTCCTGCTTTCCCAGTACTGCATAGCTTGTAACCAGAGCAGTACCGCAGGATGATGTGTCCTTGAGAGGAACACCTAAGGTTCACCAGTACTGAATGATTTCATGCATTCCTTCTCTCTTCATACCCATACCATTTTCTTCTTAATGAAGATTTTGTAGAGCTCATAGGACGTAGAGTTGAAAAAGACCTTGGGAATCAGAGTATCACCAGGTCCTAAGCTCTAGAGTTATCAGAGATTGTAGAGGCCATAGAGTCCAACCCTCTCATTTTATAGATTAGGAAACTGAGGCCTAGGGAGGTCAAGTAACTTGTTCAAGGTCATACAGGTAGTAAGGTATCACAGGTGTTTTCTAGTTCAGTCCTCTCATTTTATAGATGAGTAAATTTTCCTTCACAGAAGGAAGCAACTTACCCAAGATTACATAGATCAGGGGGAAGAAACCTGCAGCCTCAAGGTCACATATGGCCCTCTAGCCACACTGGAGGACCTAGAGGGTCACATGTGCCTTCAAGACTACAGGTTCCTCATCCCTGATAATAAGCAGCAAAACCAGGAAGCAAACCCAGGTTTTTTTTTGCTCCAAATTCATCATTCTTTCCATTAGCTTCAGTAATGAGGTCTGGGGAAATCCCTGGGTCTTCACTCCTAAAGTCCAGTTCAGGCCTCAGACCCCCAGATCTCTCCCTGTTGCCAGGCCCAAAAGAGGCACCAAAATGAACTAGCTTTCTGAGAATGACTTAATACTAGATTTCTGGCTAGATTTTGGTCTGAAGCTGGACGCCCCCCACACACACATATACAGACACACTGCTAGCTCAATCTAGCATCATCACTTCAGTGCACTTTGGTGGGATGTCCAAGTTCCCCAGCAGCATCAAACTCCAAAAGGTTGGACCACCAAGGATGTGGTTGTGTTGCTGGTTATGCAACATCAAGTGATGGGCCTGCAATCCACATGCCAAAGTTTCCATTTTTTTTTAAAATAAGCATCTGTGTAGTGTTGTGGCAAGACACTGAACTGGGAGTCAGAAAATTTGGGATTTAGTCTAGCTCTTCTTGTTACTAGAGACATTTACCTTGAATAGAGACATTTAATTTTTCTGTGCCTCAGTTTCTCCATGCCAGTGATAATCATGTACAGGACCACCTTCTTCCCAAGGAGGTTAGGAGGATCAAGTAAGATAATGTATGTGAAAGAGATCTAAAAACTAAGGCAATATTAACATAAGGAAAAACAAAAGCAAACAAATAAAAAAGATATCACCTCTTAATAACTGTGTAACCCTGGACAAATCACTGAAATTCTCTGGGCTTTGGTTTTGTTATCTTTAGATAAAGGAGTTACATTAGATGTCTTCTGGGCCACCCCTAATTATATGATCCTGTGATCTAGAAGAGGGCAGCTGGGTGGCACAGTGGATAGAGCATCAGGCCTGGAGTCAGGAAGACTCATCTTTCCAAATTCAAATCCTGCCTTAAGCACTTAATAGCTGTGTGACTCTGGGCAAGTCACTTAGCCTCATTTGTCTCAGAGCCTCATCTTTAAAATAAGCTGGAGAAGGAAATAGTAAACCACTCCAGTGTGTATTCATCCTTCATTGCAAAGAAGACCATGCCATCAGAGAAATAATGATATGACTTGCACTTGACTTTGAGTGAAGGAGGGCTGTGCAGGTCACCAGCCTCACTTCTCTTCCAGAGCCATCTGAATCCAGTGACCAGATATTCATCAGGATGACTGGAGATGACCCAGGATGAGGCTATTGGAGTTAAGTGACTTGCCCAAGGTCACACAGCTAGCGAGTGTCAAGTGTCTGAGGTGAGATTTGAACTCAGGTCCTCCTGACTTCTGCACTGGTGCTCTATCCACTGCACCACCTAGCTGCCCCAAACCACTCCAGCATCTCTGCTAAGAAAACCCGAAATGGGGTCACAATGAGTTGGACATGACTGAAAAGGCCAAACAAAAAAAATGATCTCAGAACTAGGAGAAGATAAAAATAGGATGCATATGGCATTCTGTTGGCTTAAGGGCACAGTCTCAATCCAGCTCATTTCTTCATCTTCATTATTAACATTCTAGCTTATCACCTACCAATGTTAGAAGTCCTTATGATTTTTTCCCTTGAAGCTACCTAGTTCAAGAGTATTTAAAAATAGTTCTCTGATATTTTTAATTGACTTGAGGATCTGAAGCCAAAAGAGCCTGCCCTCAAGAAGAAGAGCCTGTGTGTGTGTGTGAGCGTGTGTGTGCGTGTGTATAGTTGTGTTCGTCCTTTGTTGCTGAAGAGGACCATGCCATCAGAGAATATATACACTATCAAACATGACTCCCCATCCCTCTCTCTCTCTCTGGTCTCTCTCTCTTTCTCTGTCTCTCTGTCTCTGTCTCTCTGTCTTTCTCTGACTCTCTCTCTCTTTGTCTCTCTCTCTCTCTCTTTCACACACACACACAAAATATACATCCCTGAAATTTTTCCCCTTTCAAAATACCCCCCTCTTCCAGTCCTGCAAATGTAACAAATAACTGCCAAGATTGAGCTCTGCTGAAGCAGGTCTATGTGTCTATATGTTAGGAAGTCTGCAGGCAGCAAGGCATTGTCCTTGGAGTCAGAAGAACTAGAGCTCTAAGCTTTACCCCTTTCTTTCCATGTGACTTGGATGGTTTCTCTGAGAGTCTCCTTTCAAAGCCTCCTGAATGGATGCTCTTCCTGGCTGAGCAGGCTTCTCTCACCCTCTTCTGTGAGACGGGAGTAGGCCAAGAGACGCCCAGGCCATCCCAAAGCTCCAAGTCTTCCAACTCTGAGCATATGTCCCTGAAAGTGACCAGAGCATAGGCTCAGCAAACCATGGGCTGTGCTTCATCCTGTACACATGTCAGTAGAGATAACCAAGACCCAGGCCTATCCCCATGAATGTTCCATGAAACTGGTCACTGTGTACAATGCTTGTTCTTTAATTTTTTTTTCTTTTGAGAATTGTCATTTTAGTGGCAAAGGAAATTCCCCCTATCAATGCAGATCTGCAGCTTCTCTGCAAACTGCATTCTTACAGGGATGCCTGGGGCAATCAGAAACTAAGTGACTTGCCCCAGAGTCATCTACTATGAGATCTACCCCTCCTTCATTAACCTGTTGCATAGGAAACAATACCCTCCATCACTTTCATTTGACTACCTAAAATACAGGTCTTTGCTCTTGAATTAGCTGAATAAGAAGCTTATTGATGTAAAATTGGTCCTGCCCTTTCCCCAGATATTATCAGAGTTGTTTGAAAACTCTCTGAAATCTGAAGTCTAAAAGTCTCATGGCCACATATAATAGTGCATTGAATAGCATTAGAGCTGGACTGAAAGCTTGCTTAAGTATTGTGTTCTACAAGTTAATCTGTAAATTGATTATTTGAGACTGGGAATATAGGTAGAGATGCAGTATTGTAAATAGCAATCAGGTTCATGCTTAGGATTACAGAATTTAGAGTGGGAAGAGATGCTTCCTTCTAACAGCTCTCAAGTGTTTTGATCGCAGGACCCTATTATATTCTTTAAAATTTTGAGAACCTCCTAAACAGCTTTTGTTTATGTGGGTTGTGTCTATTGATATTTATCATATTAGAAAATAAACCACCTTGGTATAATTATGAAAATAATTTTGACCTCGTGGATCCCCTGAAAGGATCTTAAGGATCCCTAGAGGTCCCCAGATCACATCTGAGAATCACTACTTGTCTGGCCACTTTATCTCTTAGTATTCCAGAAATATTTAGTCGCTTGCCTTAAGGTCACACTATTAGTAAAGAACTAAAGCAGCATTTGAACTCAGGGCCACTTTGAACCATGTTTCCACTCTTAAGACTATCAATATATAACAATGCTGCTGTTAATGTTATTAATATAGTGTAACCAATAACATTTAGAAATATTGCTGTAATATCATTTGACTTCTCACCTATTTATAATCATGTTCCTGCTGAATGAACCCCATTAATAATGTTGTTTCATTTCATTTCCTGTTTTTGAAGGCACAATGCACAATGGAGAAAACCTGTAGTACTAATCACATTATGGAACCTAAACACCACTTATAACATTGTTTCTATAGGAACACTCATTCTTTGTCCCAATTTGGATTTGGATGCTATGAATACATTGTTCCCTATCCTCAGTTCTGCAAGGTTCTTTATCATCAGGAGAGGGAGGAGGAAGGGCGAACTGGGGAGGACACAGAACAAGGGGCCTTAAAAACTTCAGTGGCAGGAACAAAAAAAGCCTAGATGAATGTCTCTGGCACAGAAAGAAAGTGTGACAATCCTTAGAAGCATCAGACAGTGCCAGGGGATGGGGCACCCTTTTGGTAGTGGAGAAAATGTGAGAGTCTGGGATGGTCCCAGCACCTGCAGGAAGGTGCTAGAATGGAGTGGAGTTGAGGGCAATAGCTACAAATCCTTGCCTGCAGAAAGGTCAGTATAAGGAATGGGTTGTCCATCAGGAACTGCCTTTACTCACCTTCCCATACCTGAGTATGTGGTTATTATTCACATTGCAAAAGATTCCTCTAAATGTTTGGGCCCCTTGGTATAGTTAAGACTTCACTTTACATATTATTAACTACTAGACTGAGTAGTTCAGATGGAGGGTGGGAGAGATAATTTTAAGTTGTGGGATAAGATCGATCACCAAGTAAGTGGCATAGTGGATAGAGCACTGTCAGGAAGGCCTGAATTCAAATCAGACCTCAGACACTTACCAGCCATGGAGCCCTGGGCAAGTCATTTAAACCTGTTTGCCTATTTCCTCATCTGTAGAATGACCAAGGTCGTTGTGCAGGTCAACGATGACTGTAAAGTGCTTAGCCCTGTGCCTAGCCATGGTAAGTGCTACATAAATGTTAACCATTATTATATATTAATTTATATATAATATTATTATGTTAATATATAAATATAATATATAATATATGAAATCATTATTATATATTAACTATCAAATAGGTGTTGTTGTTCAGCTATTTCAGTTGTGTCTGACCCTTTATGATCCCCTTGGGGGTTTTCTTGGCAAAGCTATGGGACTGGTTTGTCATTTCCTTCTTCAACTCATTTTGTAAATGAAGAAACTAAGGCAAAAGGTTGGATTTTAGCTGAAGAAAGCTGGAGAAGCAAAGAGGAGGAAGTGAGATCAGTACTATTTGTGTTATCCCCATTTTGCAGATAAAGATACTGAGCTTCAGGGTAATTTAAATGATTAGATAGTAAGTTTCAGAGGCAAGATCTAAACCTGGTGTCTTCTGACTACAGGTCTAGCAAGTTTTTCACTACACCTGCCCTAAATATGAGATTCCATTGAGTACAATTATACTGTGTTCAACTTGACATATTCAAACAAGCTGTCATTATTGGACATTGGAAAATTGAAATAGGCAATGATATTGACCTTGATGATCACCATTCCCTGGAAACTTTAAACTGATATAAAATCATCACCATAATGAAGCCAAAAGGAGTCCAGGATGTGACTAAGCAACAAATACCTAATCTCTTTGCTAAGAGGATAAGGTTGCAGGCCAGGGAAACATCCATTTAGAATATACAAACTTATTTATGAATCACTACAAAGGAAGATGGCAGCAGATTACGAGCATTCTTGTTTCATAAAACAGCAAAAAGCAGTCTGGGTGAAAATAAAGAAACAGGAAGCTTGGCATGAAGCCCAACTAAACTATATGACTCTAAGAGCATTCATAACTGAAATTTAGTAAAAAAAAAAAATAAAAATAACAAGTAAACAGAAAATCAAACAGATTTATGAATATTTCTGAACCATCAATTTTCGTTGTCACTGACCATGGAATTATCCATGTTTTTTTTTTTTTGTTTTGTTTTGTTTTATTTTTTTTTAAATTTATTTATTTATTTAACTTTTTACATTCATTTTCACTAAATTTTGGGTTCCAAATTTTCTCCCCATTTATCCCCTCCCCCCACCCCAATACACCAAGCATTCTCATTTTCCCTATCACCAATCTGCCCTCTCTTCTATCATCCCTCCCTTCTCTTGTCCCCATCTTCTCTTTTGTCCTGTAGGGCCAGATGACTTTCTATTCCCCATTAACTGTTATTTCTTATTTCCTAGTAGCAAGAACAATACTCAACAGTTGTTCCTAAAACTTTAAGTTCCAAATTCTCCCCATCCCTCCCTCCCCACCCATTCCCTTTGGGAAGGCAGGCAATTCAATATAGGCCCTATCTGTATAGTTTTGCAAATGACTTCGATAATAGTCATGTTGTGTAAGACTAACTGTATTTCCCTCCATCCTATTCTGCCCCCCATGGTTTCTATTCTGTCTTTTGATCCTGTCCCTCCCTGAGTGTTGACTTCAAATTGCTCCCTGCTTCCATTGCCCTCCCTTCCATCATCCCTCCCTCCCTGCTTATCTCCTTCTTCCCCATTTTTCTGTACTGTAAGATAGGTTTTCATACCAAAGTGTGCATTTTATTCCTTCCTTTAGTCGAATGTGATGAGGGTAAACTTCATGTTTTTTTTCTCAGTTCTCCTCTTTTTCCCTCCACTAAAAAGTTTCCTGATTTCCTCTTGAATGAGAGATAATTTACCCCATTCCATTTCACCCTCTCTCCTCCCACTACATTTCTCTCTCACCGTTTACCTTAATTTCTTTTAAGATATGGTCCCATCCTATTCAGTTCACTCTGTGCTCTCTGTCTCTGTGTGTGCGTGCTTGTGTGTATGTGTGTATGCGTGCACGCATGTACGTGTGTGTGTGTGAATGTGTGTGTGTGTGTACATCTGTGTGTGGTCCCACCAACTACCCAGATACTGAAAAGTTTTAAGAGTTACAAATATTGTTTTTCCATGTAGGAATGTAAACAGTTCACTTTTGGTAAGTCCCTTATGACTTCCCTTTGCTGTTTACTTTTTCATGTTTCTTCTCATTCTTGTGTTTGAAAGTCAAATTTTATTTTCAGCTCTGGTTTTTTCATCAAGAATGCTTAAAAGTCCTCTGTTTCATTGAAAGACCATATTTTCCCCTGAAGTATCATACTCAGTTTTGCTGGGTAGGTGATTCTTGGTTTGAGTCCTAATTCCTTTGACTTCTGGAATATCCTATTCCACACCCTTCAATCCCTTAATGTCGAAGCTGCTAGAGCTTATGTTATCCTGATTGTATTTCCACAATACTGGAATTGTTTCTTTCTAGCTGCTTGCAATATCTTCTCCTTGACCTGGGAATTCTGGAATTTGGCCACAGTGTTCCTAGGAGTTTCTCTTTTTAGATCTCTTTCAGGCGATGAAGGATGGATTTCTTGAATACTTATTTTGCCCTCTGGTTCTAGAATATTAGGGCAGTTTTCCTTGATAATTTCATGAAAGATGATGTCTAGGCTCTTATTTTGCTCATGGCTTTCAGGTAGTCCCATAATTTTTAAATTGTCTCTCCTGGATCTATTTTCCAGGTCAGTTGTTTTTCCCATGAGATATTTCACATTCTCTTCCATTTTTTCATTCTTTTGGTTTTGTTTTGTGATGTCTTGGTTTCTCAGAAAGTCATTAGCCTCCAAATGTTCCATTCTAATCTTGAGAGAACTATTTTCTTCAGTGAGATTTTGAACCTCTTTTTCCATTTGGCTAATTCTGCTTTTGAGAGCATTCTTCTCCTCATTGGCTTTTTGAACCTCTTTTGCCAATTGAGTTAGCCTATTTTTCAAGGTGTTCTTTTCTTCAGCATTTTTTTGGGTCTCCTTTACCAAGGTATTGACCTGTTTTTCATGCTTTTCTTGCATCTCTCTCATTTCTCTTCCCAGTTTTTCCTCCACCTGTCTAACTTGATTTTCAAAATCCTTTTTGAGCTCTTCCAAGGCCTGAGCCCACCCGACATCCACCTGGGATGTCTGGGATACAGAGGCCCCGACCTCCACGTCTTTCCCTGATGGCAAGCATTGTACTTCGTCATCAGAAATGAAAGGAGGAAGGAACATCTCTTTCCCAAGAAAGTAGCTTTCTATGGTCTTATTTTGCTTCCTTTTTCTGGACATTTTCCCAGCCGGTTACTTGACTTCTGAGATTCCTCTCTACCCCTGCCTAGATCTGCCCAGCTAGTACTTAGGGTCTGAGATTCAAATGAAACTTCCCAGTCTCAGGGCTGTCCATGGCAGGCGCGGCTGCTATTCAATGTGAGCTTAAGTTCTGGTGCTGGGGTGGGGGCAGGACCGCCTCCCAGGCTCAGCTCCCTCAGGGGGTTTATGCAGAGACCTTCGGTAATGGAGCTCCTGCCTGCTCGGGGAGTCCTGGCCACCGCTGCCTCTGCTGCTGCCTCCCAAGGGGACCCAAGCCACGGAGATGCCCCGCCCCCCTCTTGGCCAGCGCACACGTCTCTCTCACTGACCTGTAGCGTCTGTGGGCGGAGGGACCTTCATGGCTGCCGGAGGTTCCATCCCTGAAGGCTGCTTGGATTTGTTCCTCTGGGGCCGTGGCCAGGGCAGCACAGGGATGGGCTCCACTGTCTGCAGTGCGATGGACCCCTGGGGACGGCTATCCAGGGCTCTCTGGAACGGAACTCTCTTCCACTGTGTTTCTGCGTGCCTTGCAGTGATCCAGAATTTGTGGGGAGTTCTTCTTGCAGGAAATATATGGGCTGTGGATTCGGAGCTAGCATATGTGAGTCTTTCTACTCTGCCATCTTGGCTCCTCCCCCCTTATCCATGTTTTAATACCAACTTCTCAATCCAAAATGTGCTGTATAAGGAAGTAAGTGTTCATGACATTTAAGAAGATGAAATTGAGAACAGTGCTAGACTACAACAAGTACCCACCATGGAAATATGAGCAGCAGATAATACAATGTTGAAAGCATTGGATATTTGGATAATTTATTGGTCATTGGATAATTTATGCAAGAGAATGGGGTGGGGTTGCAATCATAAATTATATTACTAACTCAAAAGGCAATTGAGAAAACTTTGATGAGAATATGAGAAAACATATCCATATGCCTACTTCCTCATCCTGCGTTTTTCTACAGGAGACATCTTTGCAATTTTCCACTGATTTGAAAGGTACAGAGAATACAAGGCCCTACAGTGTTTATTATTGATGAAACATAAGAAGCATCTGGCTTAGTGCATCAAGGCTAAATATCCTTCATTGTAACTTTCAGTTATTACTGCTAGTTCTTCCTTCTATGGTCTAGCCGTGTTGCTTTCATCTGATCTTTGTGAAGTTCCTAAATTTGACCCAAGTTTAATATTTTACATTTATCTCTAAGAAATTGAATCTTATGAGACTCAGCCCAACACTTTGTCTTCTCCAGATATTTTTAAATCCTGACTATGCCATCCATTGTGTTGACTATTTCTCCTAGCTTTGTTGTCTGTAAATTGGATAAGCACACTATTTATACTTTGACCATGTCATTAATAAAAATGTTAAAATACAGAGTCAAACATTAAATGCCAACTATTTACTAGACACTATACTAGACACTGGGAACCCAAAGAAAGGAAGAAGGAGTGAAGGGAAGAAAGGAAAGAAGGAAAGGAAGGAATGGCAGGCAGAACGAAAAGAAAGGGAAGGAAGGAGGGAAGGAAGGAAGGAAGAGAAGAAGAAAGAAAAAGAGCAGTCTCTGATCTTCACAGTGTAATGGGGGACAACATGCAAACAACTATGAACAAACAAGATATATAGATATAGATGATAAATTGGAGATAATCAACAGAAGACATTAGTATTAAGGTAGATTGGAAAAGGCTTCTTACTGGAAGTGGCATTTAGGTCACTAAATGGGGTTTAAGGTCACTCTAGGATATTCAGTTAGAGATATTTTTCCAAATTGACATTAATTAGTTCTTTGGGTCCCACCAGTTCCAGGTCTCCCTATCTCTTCTGTTGGCTAGCTGGAATATCTCTATTTTTTCTGCCATAATAGTATGAGAGATTTTGTCAAGAGCTTTGCTAAAATCTACGTAAATGACAAAGCATGCTCCTGATGTACCAGTCGTACCCACACTAACAAAAATGAAAATGAAGTTACTCTGGCATAACTTGTTCTTAATGAAGCCATTCTGGCTCTTTGTCATCACCAGTTCCTTTTTAAGACATTCACTAACTATCCCCCTACTAATATGTTCTAGAACCTTGCCAAGAATCAAAGTCTGGCATATAATTTGCAAACTCCAGTCTTCCTTTCCTTAGAAAATTGGGACAATATTAGATCTTCTGTAGTCCTTTGTTATTTTTCCTATTCTCCATGGTCTTTCAAAGATCACCAACATATCTCAGCAAATACATCTGCTAGTCATTTCAGTTCCCTGTGATGTACTTAATGTGAGTCTGGTAAATTGAATTCATCAAGGACAGCTGGTTGCTGGCTTATTATCTTCTTCTTTATCTTGGATATAAACTCCTTGTTGGCCATTTTCATTCTGTCATTTCTAGTCCAAAGATCATCCTTTTTGGCAGAGGAAAAGAAAGC
This sequence comes from Bettongia penicillata ogilbyi, assembly GCA_023548195.1. NCBI lineage: Eukaryota > Metazoa > Chordata > Mammalia > Diprotodontia > Potoroidae > Bettongia > Bettongia penicillata. Next base: position 963,545 of record JAJHZJ010000712.1, on the reverse strand, counting down.
AAAACAAGAGCCGAATAGCTATACCTTTTCTTTGTCATCCACTATCATCATCCCATACACACCAAGCAGCAGTCCTCGCTGTTCCTTGTTCATCTTCTTGTCCACAATATAGAATTTTGTTTAAAAAAGAAAAACCCTCTTTTGGTAAGAACCAAAATTCAATTCCTGCTTATTCTTAATTTTATTGTTCCTGACAGTATCCTTACTTTATCATGCCAATCTTATGTAATCATTTTCTATTACCTCCTCTTGGTTCTTTCTTCTATACACATTTTTTTATAAATGTTAAGCTGATCTGTGAATTCTCTGTTCATACACATTTCTCTCTTTAGACAGCTGCACCTATTTCTCCCTAGAATCTTTTTTAATTTGTGAATTGAAAATATTATTCTTGAGAGCTTCTCATCCCTTGTTGGCTGGATTCTTCTGTGGAATTTTTTGTCATGAAGTTCTCCTACCTATCTTTTCTCTTAACCACTTGAAATCTGCTCTCCCAATTATAGCACACATCACACTATTTCTGGACTCTTTCCTTTCACTAACTTCTAAGATGGAGTGGTTACTTTCCCTGCAAGTCCCTTTCATTTCTATGCCTTCAATCAGTTCCTCCATGGGAAGAATCGGGTCCAAAATGGAAGTTTCCCATGTTGGATTCTTCACATTTTGAAGGATAAACTTACCACTATATAAAGTCTTAAAAAATCATTAAATGTTTTGCTTTTGGCAGAACTCCAACAAATATCTTGATAATTTAATTTTGTCATCAGTACTATATTATACCTCAGTGCTAAATTTCTGATCTATTTGTTGAAGTCTTCATCTATGTCCTCTTCCTATTAGGGTGATTTGTTGTATATTCCAATGACAATATTGCTTCTCTTCATTCATTTATCTTTGCCCAAATAACATGTTTTTCCCTTTGATCCTAGGGTTTCCTCACATGAATCTATCTTCTCAGTTTCTAGTGCTGCTATCCTCCCAGTCATTCTCCCTTTGTTTTGAACGTGGCATATCCTTCCAGAGATACATTCCAGGCATTTGTACTCCACGTTCTGTCAATTCTCAGTTAAACCTACACTGTCAAATTTTCTTCCTTCTGTTAGAATTTCTAGTTCATCTTGCTTGTTACCAAAACTTTTTGCATTTGATCATGATCATTTGGGACCATGGGTTTTATTGTTGACTCCCTCCTTGCTTTTGTCTTCTGTGAATTTCTGATCATTTCTATTGCTGGGAAGCTTCATGGTGTAGCAGATAGATTGCTGGACCTGCAGGTAACAAGACCTGGGTTCAGAGCCTGCCTCAGACAACTACTAGCTATTTAACATTTAACATTTGAGCATTTAACATTTAACCTCTGTCTGCCTCATAATTATAGGATCTACCTCTCAAGGTGGTAGTGAGGAACTTGGTACATCATTTAGCACAGTGCTTGGTATATAGTGGGTACTTAATAAAGATTTGTTTCCTTCTTATTCTTCCTACATTGTAGGTGTTCTCTGTGCAATCTAACTTGGTGGATACACACAGCCAGTCTTCTTCCTCTTCTTTTTCAGTATAAATTTCCCTTGATTAGCTTTGTAATAATCCAGGAAAATACATTCCTGATAACCCTTCTTGGATGCATTCCATCTGTAGCCAAAAGCCTGTCAATTCCTGTATTTGAGCCGTGGTCCAGAAATCCAAATCCACTTCTCAGACTTCATCTCATTAATCAGCTGTTCACTTCCCCCACATGCCTTTCTGTTCTGAAATGTCTTCTTTAGGCTGTAATAGTAGTAGTAGTAGTAGTAGTAGTAGTAGTAGTAGTAGCAGTGGTGGTGGTGCTGATGATGGTAAGTGGTAGTGGCAGTAGTGGTATTAATAGTCGTAGTGGTGGTAGTAGTGGTAGTAGTAGTAATAATAACCAGCTCTCCTAAAATGTTCAATTCTTATTCAAGACTTCATAATCTTCAAGTCACTAAGTATCTGAAATTTGGAGGCTTGCACAATGTTTTTAATAATCCCAGTCTACTTCTTTTAATCTACATTTTCCCATTTCCCATAATCACACAATGCTATATGATTATCAGTCTTGCAACACTGCAGTCTCCAAAGAATCATAGTTTCAGGGAACTATAGGTTAAGCAGAATATGCATTTCTTACGTACCTACAATTTGCTGGACACAGTGCTGGGAGCCAGAAATGCAATGACAGAAATGAAACATCCCATGTCATTGAGCAGCTTAGATTCTGTAGGAGACAATATAGGAGACTTAGCCTCCCCAGGCTTGAGTTTCCCCATCTGTAAAATGAGGGGTTGGACTAGATCAGTTTTATGCTCTCAATCAATAATCCTTTGGTGTATGATCTTATTTATACATATGCAAATGTAGCCCTAATAGATTCTGCTTGGGTCCGTATTCTAAATCCCAGTTACAGTGGCAGGTTAGGTTTCCAGAGGGTAACTGGCTAATTTGAGAGTTCCAGCAGTACCCCTGAGGGGCAGTGGAATTCTTCTAATATTACAAGTTTTAGCCCCTATTCCAGTATCAATTGCCCAGAGACAGTTAATAGGGGCTCAGTAATATTGATGCCATTCATAGGTATCCTACTATCAATTTAATCAGTGGATTTCTCCTCAGTATTGGTTAGCCAATTATCCATTATTTCTTACAAAGGGATGCTCACAAAGGGATTTAGTAAGAATGAAAATATAAACCTATCCCACCTGAATCAGGGGCACACTGTTCCTTTTTTTGACCCTGGTCCCTGGAGAGAGTGGGCTCAAATTGGAAGTACTTGGCACAAAGCATTCACCCCTACCAAGGTCACTTCTAGGTTCACATAGCCTGTAGGTGGCTCAGTGATTCTCTCGTTTGCAGGACACAGTTGTCACTGCTGGATTGAGTCAAGTAGGTTAATCTCAAGGGCATAGGGGTATGACTTTTGACAACATCTTCTGACTTTTCTGACCTTTCAAAGCTCATAAGGAGTGAGGCATTAGTACTTGTAGGGACTGGGACAGACTTCATGTAGGAGATGGCAGTTGAGATGGACGTTGAAGGAAGAAAGAGCTTCTAAGGTGCAGATGTAAGAAGGGTACATGTTCTGGATCTGAGCAATAACTTGTGCAAAGGCATGGAGAAGGGAGAAGGAATATTATGCATGAGGAATACCAAGAAGTTCAATTTGACTAGATTACATGCTGTCTATTAATAGCGTAGGAAGGAGAATAATGTATGAGTCTTGAGAGGTCAGCTCATACTCTGATAGATCCAGGGATAAAAGGGATCTCAAAGGTCATTTTCATTTTACAGTGGAAGAAATCTATAGAAATCTCAGAATGGGAGGTGGACCAGGAGAGATAATGGCTCCCCAGATTTCTCTCAAATTTTTGCAGTTCTAGAATCAGAGATGGACAGATCGAGTGCTGCCACGCTATCCAATATAACCTAGAAAGATCTCCCAGAGGGCCTTTCATTTGTTGAGTAGATCCTCTCTGGAGAATTTGTCTGAGAAGGGGGACAAGATAATTACAGGCAATAAAGCCCTGAGTAAGTTGTGATCTGCACCCTGGAAGGAATATAAATATTAAAATATACAGTTGAGAAAATAGAGAGAAATTAAGTTACTTTCCCAAGCTACACACACGGATATGCTGGAGTCCACTCCGATAGACTCAGAAGCCAGCTGTTAAATTTTCAGTGTGAGGGGACAAATACTACAAATCAGGACTTGATCCATTGTTTTGTTAGTTGTCTAGAATTAAGAAAGTGATGGAGACTGTTAACAGCGCATATCAAATTTAAAGGTATAAAGGTATATTATACATACATTTCTTTTTTGGAGATCTCGTTGTTTAATATTTACTGGCACACACACACACCCCTGCAGGTAGTACATGCTTAGCCTCAGAGATCTGGACCTTTCAGACTGGTTCTTGCCTAGGTTCCAGACATGCTTCACTTTACTCCCCAGATTTCCTCCCATCTTTCCAAATCAATTCTGTTATTTCTCCTATTAGATATGGGTTAATCTGCTTCCCTACGGTTCCACTCACCATCCCTATAATGTTCCCAACCAAATTATCCCTCCTTGGTCATGACTCTCCTATATGTTTTATCTCTCCTATTAGAAAATAAGATCCTTAAGCAAAAGGACATTGTTCTTTGTGTTTGTATCCCAAACTTGGTATACATGAGGGGCTTAATAAATGCATTTTCATTCATTCATTTTGATTTTTCAGATACCATAGATTCATTCAAAATAAATAGACTTGGGAGTAGAGAAAGTGATCAGAAAGAAATAATTCCAACAGAGAGCTAGATTGGGCAGCTAGGTGGGGCAGTGGATATAGAGCACTGAGTCTAAAGTCAGGAAAGCTCATCTTCCTGAATTCAAATCTAGCCTCAGAGACTTACTAACTTTGTAACCCTGGGCAAGTCACTTAACTCTGTTTGCCTCAGTTTCCTCATCTGTAAAATGAGCTGGAGAAGGAAATGATAAACCACTTCAGTATCTCTTCCAAGAAAACCCCAAATGGTGTTACAAAGTGTTGGATACAACTGAAAAACGACTAAACAAAATTAAAGTTTTGCAAGACAGTCCAAAAGTACCCAATGGACCCCATATTTACTGGGACTTTCCAGGAATGCAATGATCAAATTGGGGAAACTGATCAGGAATAACCCTCTTCTGAATCCCAAGATATACGTAACAAAAGAAGTAGCATTAGGATCAGAATTTTAGAAGTGTCTAATTCCCAAAGGACGCTGTCATCCTATCCAGTTTAGAAATCTGGGTTGAAACTTCAGTTTTGACCTTCTCTAACTGGGATTGTAAATACTGGGAAGTTTGCCTGGTTCCTGGGCCCATGGTTAACCAGCTTCCTATCACATCTGGGATCACTGGGTCAGAGTTAATAGAGGTAGGGCCCAGTGTAGCTTCCTCCTTCCCTTTCCCTTCCTTCCTCTACTGTGTTCAGTTCCATGCAGGAGAAAAGCCCATGCTATTTTCGTGACCTTCCACCTTTTAGACCCTCCTAGGATTCCATGGATTTAAGTTTTTCCTTCTGAAAAGAAAAAAGGAATCAAATAAATATGTATTAAGTGCCTACTGTGTGCCAGGCACTGTGCTAAGGTCTTTATAACCATAATCACAAGTGATCCTCACAACAACCCTGGGAGGTAGATGCTGTTAATATACCCATTTTACAGTGGAAGAAACCGAGAAAGAAGTTAAGTGACTTGTCCTGGGTCACAAAAATAATGTGTCTAAAACTGGATTTGAACTCGGGTCTTCCTGACTCCAAGCCTTGTACTCTGTCCTTGTACTGCCAAGTTACGATCCATAACTGCTCCTTGGGGGTAGGACTCAGTTGCTTTTTTTTTTTTCTGGATCATGTGTTTTTGTGGTTGCCTGGCAAGGCCCCAAGAATTTGGATTTACAATCCTAAGGGATGTTTACAAAATTGTCTTGTTTTTCTGTGATTGTCTTGAGTGGAGCCCAATGCACAAATTATTTTGTAGGGCTTCCCTTGTTCGTAAGTTCCGATTTCTCCTGTATCTAGCTATTTTGGACATAATTGTTTGCATACTCTCTCCCCTGCTAGAACGTTAGATCCTTGATGTCAGGGACTATCTTTGGCTTTTCTTTGTATCCTCCACATAGTGCCTGGCACATAGTGAAGTCTTAACAAATGTGAGTTGAAAGACTGACCTTCCCCACAAAAGTATAGATTGTCCCCCTCAGACTTGTAAAGAGATGCTCCATCCAGGGCATTTTGAGCTCACTTCCCAAGTTAAAATTAATGATCTCTTGCTCATGTTTAGGAACTAGCATAACCAGTATTCTTCTATTCACCAAATTATATAAGATGACAGGTCAAGTCCCTCCACCCCCTTCTCCCATTTTCCTCCTCCACAGGCTAAATTGAAAGATTATAGGAAAAGGAAAACTGCAGGCATAGTCCAAAGTGTTAGGCAGTACATGGGAGTACATGGGAGTACATCGCATTAGATAGCTTTGACAGGGCATTGAATGAGGATCACCACACTAATTCATCCTAAAAGCATCCTAAAGCACTGATTCTTAACTGTTTTTTTTCTTGTATGCCATGGACTGCTCTGGCAAACCAAAGTCAGGTTTGGGGTGGGAGCAGAGAGAAACAGTGATGAAATGGCGGAAAGTATTTTGTAAAAGAAAATCACCTGCTCTGGCTAGAAGTCAAAACACCTCTGGTTTAGTGCATTTTCTCCCCATGTGACCTTGGAAGCCTGTGTACCCCTCCTAAGAATAACAGTTGACTGGTTTTGTGTTTTAATTCATATTGAAGGAAAAGTTAAGTTTCAGTTAAAAGTAACAGAAAATAATTTTTTTTTTCCATTCATGTTCATGGACCCTCTGAAATCTCCCCCTGGTGCCCTTGGGAATTTGTGGATCTGAGGTTAAGAACGTCAGTCCTAGAAAGATGTTGCTAAGAGAGAGAATCTGAGTGAGAGTGGAGAGAAAGGCAGGCAGGTATGAATGACTGTAAATGAAATAGAAGAGCACCCAAGGGTGTGCTGGAACCAGTTCATGAAGTTGATTGTTAAATTTTCAGTGGGAACATTTACACCTTAGAAATGAGCAAATACCGCAAATCGGGGCTTGAGTGATTGTTTTGTGGATTACCTAGTCTTAAGAAAGCAACAGAAAAAATTTTAATACTGTAGGTTAAACTTAAAAGTGTGTCCTACATCGTTTTCTTCCGAGATCAAGTTGTTAAACATTTGCTGGCACATTGAAGACCTGGATTCAAACTCAGCCTCAGATATTTGCTAGTTTTGCTACCCTGGACAAGTCCCTTAACCTATCCCTGCCTTAGTTTCCTCATCTGTAAAATGAGAGAATTACATTGAATAGCCTCTGAGGTTCCTACTAAATCCAAAATATATGCTCCTTCTATAGAGAGCCATTCCTACCCCCAAAGGATTAATATGAATTTAAATATTGAATTAATACAGTACTTATATGGTAAGAGGCATTTACAAAGAAAGCAGACTTTAGGGGAAGCATGGGCAACTCATGTGACTTTCAAATTTATCTTTTGAGTCTGGAAATGTGTCAGTCTTTTCTCTGCTTCATATCTTCCTGGAAGGTTTCTGAAAAAGTAGATTGTTTTGGATAAATGCCCCACAGTGCTATGAAAAAATTTTCCTTGGCCTTCCTAAAAATGATGCAGATGAACTTTGAGTTTCTGCAGCTGAAAAGTTGGTAGAGGAGTGGGAGAGGCAGACAAGGCTGAAGGAGGAAAGGAAAGGAGATTGCAGGGAAGATGAAGAGAAAGATGGAGGTTTGTATTTCAGGTGGAAAGGTTTATGCACATACTAAAACAAAGAATTCCATTTTTTCACATCCTCCATTTAAAAAAAAAAAGAAAATATATTTTCTTCCTATTTATAAGGGAAATTCTTCCTTTACTGGGGCAGTTATTTCAACAAAGGCCTGCCTTTGTGTCCCAGTGTCAAATATGTAAGTGCTTAATGAAAACTCGTTTATTGAATGATGGAGCAAATGTTGTCATATTGGCCAAACTGTATATAGTATCTGTATTGAAACTGAAGAGGCCTCACACAATCTATGCTTCCTTATTTACAGGCCTGCCTGTCAACTGCACCTTTGACTCCTCACCCCCTCTTCAATCCAGGCTTTTTAAAAAGTCAGTTTTCATTCTCTATCCAAGACCATCAATCTAGATATGTGGTATGAAAGACCCAGTATAGGTACAACTGAGGCCGGGGTATCCCCTGGATATATAGTCACTGGCTATTCCCAAGTCACCAGGATTGATGAGAATTGGAGTTCCTACTCTAGCCTGGAAAAGGAAAAAAATCCCGAATATGACCAAGTATTCTCATTTACTTAACCTATGACCTCTGGACCCAAGATTAATAGCTTCTCCTATCCTAAACTCTGGGTCTTCGTCATCTCACATTTGGATTACTTACTGGAAAGAAAAATAAGACTGAAAACAGGATAAATTCTTTTGTATTTGAGATGGCTTCCCAATGAGAAAAGGTATGATCCCTTTCTGAAGACGGGCCATAACTCCCCAAGTCTCTTCCAGCCCAAGGCTTCCCTCCCCATGCCAACTGAGGTCTAAGATGTTTCCTTGCCAATCACTTTTTTTACAAAGTGAGATCAGAGCCCAGAATGAATAGATTTTATGATTATGCTTCTAGCAACTGAACTTTACTGGATTTTTGTTCCTTCTGCTACTTGAAAGTTAACTTGTTAACGCCAAAGCTAACCCAACATTTGAGGCCCAGGTGAAACTCTATTTATCCATTGCTGATTGGTTTGGGGCAAGTGATTGAACCAGCACCTTAAAGAAGATGTTGCTGTTTGATTATTTTAGTTGTGTGTGACTCTTTGTGACCCTATTTGGGGTTTCCTTTGGCAGAGGTACTAGAGTGCTTCTTTCTCCAGCTCATTTTACAGAGAAGAAAGCTGATGCAAGTAAGTGTCTGAGGTCACAGATCTGCCCAGGTCTTCTCAACTGCAGGCCTGGTTCTTTATCCACTGTGCCACCAATCTGCCCTTTAAAGAAGGTAAGATTGTGAATGTTGACTCATCTGCATTTCCACTGCTCCTAATGACAAACTAAATTCTTTCACTGTGGGCAGTTTTGGAAATGATGAAGCTTCCATCTAGCTTACATTCAGTATACATTACTTGTTTACATCCAGTTCAAAATCAGGATGATTCAGTGTTAATCACCCCAGATTTCTGCGTGGTAAGCGTCTGTCTGTAAGAAGTGGGTGTTTGCAGCCCACTTTCAAACTGAATTCTAAATGGTATCTTTGTTCAAAGTCCCAAACAGAACCAGAACTAAAGAGGCCATTGAAGCTATGAAGGGGTCCAGTGACCCAGTGGTATTGGACTGGGCTCTTGGCACAAAGAATGTGTACCCCCATACCATTCGAGGCCGAATTCACCCCTGGGAGACCAAATTCAAACGATTCTGCTCTGTTAGGATTGTTTAGAAGCAGCTAGGTGGAGCCATAATGCATAAAGCACCAGGCCTGGAGTGCGGAAGACTCAGCTTCCTAAATTCAAATCTGGCCTCAGACACTTACTTATTGTATGGCCTTGGGCAAGTCACTTAATTTTGTTTGCCTCAGTTTTCTCATCTGTGAAATGAACTGGAGAAGGAAATGGCAACGGCTCCAGGTACCTTTGCCAAGAAAACCCCAAATAGGGTCACGAAGACTAGGTCACAAAGATTCAGGCACAACTGAGCACCCACAGGACTGCTGAATTTTAATGTTAGCCTTCAATGTCTCTGTCTGCCAGCTAGATGGTGCAGTGGATAGAGCACCAGTGCAGGAGTCAGGAGGACCTGAGTTCAAAGCTCAACTCAGACACTTGACACTCACTAGCTGTGTGACCTTGGGCAAGTCACTTAACCCTAATTGCCTCATCCTGGGTCATCTCCAGTCATCCTGATGAGTATCTGGTCACTGGATTCAGATGGCTCTGGAAGAGAAGTGAGGCTGGTGACCTGCACAGCCCTCCCTCACTCAAAACAAAGTCAAGTGCAAGTCATGTCATCATTTCTCTGATGGCATGGTCTTCTTTGGCAATGAAGGACGAACACACACACGCACACACACACTGCTCTGCCTGTCAGTGTGTCTTTGGGGATCCAGGTTGCTGCTCTAGATTTGAGGACACTGGTTTGGGAAAAGTATTCCAAAGCAAGACATTCCTCCCAAGTAAGATATTTGGTTATCTTGAGCAATAATGGCAAAAAAAAATTTTTTTTAATTGGTAAACTTAACTCCCCTATATTAGAGCACACTGGAGACACTCTCCCAGCCTGGGCAAACATAAAAGTGATAAAGTGGAATACCTAGTTGAAAAATAATCTGCTGTCCTCAAAAGGCTCCTTCGTAAACTGAGACCAAAGGAACAGTATAGTTGTTTTGTTTTATTTTGTTTTGTTTTTAAAGGACATCTGATTAATCTAGCCTTTGGCCCCAGGGGGAGGAAGTACAGTGTCTGGAGAGTGTGAGAGAAGCCCAGTCTTTAGCAGGCTTATATTTTGTTCCGTAAAGCTACAGAGAAACTGGACACCCAGGCGTAGCAAGCAGGCTCTTTTTGGTCATTCTTTATTTTAAGAATTTGCATTCAGTTCAGACTTGATCAGATAAAGTACGAACTTGAATAGGCCAAAGATTTGGGGTGGGAGCAGCGGAGGATGAATGGTGAAATAGGGGAAAGCTTTTGGTAAAAGAAAATCACTTGTGACATGTCCCTGCTCCCAAGGTGGCAGCTGCAGGATGGAGGAGCTAAGTGTAGCCTTTGCCCCTGAGTGCATCCTCGAGCAGCTCTGTAAGAGGATGCTGGAGTTACCTGGTGAAGCGGCCAGGATGGTCCTCTAAATACAACAGCTGGGAGCCATAGGAAAGTATCCTTGATCCAAGAATGAGAAGAAAAAATGAGAAGAAAGAAAGTGTCCGAGGGCCAGGCTGAGGAGGGGTGTGGTGACGTCTGCTTGTAGCAGGTGCTTCAAGATCAAGAAACGGGAGACACCTTCGGGATGTGCCATGCAGTTCTCCCTCCTCTGATGAAGAAGACGACAGTGACTTTGAGGCTAAGAGAGGCCCCCTGGCTGAGAGACCCATCCGGCGCCTCAGAAGATAACTCAGATCTTGTGGCCAAACCTGAAGTGAAGGATCCCATCAGAGAAAGGAGAGTCGCAGGTCTCTTTTCCCTGAACGGAAGGCAGTCGGGAACCCTGTAAATAAACAATTGCTTAAAATCATGGTCTGGTTTATTGTTTTGTTGGTTGTCTAGACTTAAGAAAGTGTTAATAATGTGAATTAAACTTGTGTGTGAACATACATGCAGCGCCCCCTTTGGGCCTCCAGCCGATTGTTAAACATTTACACGCACATCCCCTTGTATTACTCTGTGAACACTGCTTGACTCAGCAGGAATACAATAAAAGGCTTGGAGGATAAAGTAAAAATAATAATATAATAACAGGCAAGCCTCACAACCCCCCTGTCCACTCATGTGACCTCCTCGAACCCTAACGTTCTAGGATTCTTTCAAGAACAGATCAGCGTGTTCTTCCCCCAGAGTCAGCTCAGTGTTTCATGATCGGTCATCGAGTACATGATTTCCTGTCAAGCATATGGAAGCAATTTTTTTATTATCCAAGGCATAGAAGCAGAGGGGCTTGGTGGTGATAAATGCAAAAGAAAAATACGTGTATGCCTCTCCCTAGTATAGCAACTTCTTTATGGACACCCTTGCAATTTTCTTTCAAAGTAGCTGGCGTTAGTTTAGTTTGAGTATTGCTGTTTTTTGTGGTTCACTCATTTCAGTCATGGCTGACTCTCTGTGGACCTATTTGGGGTTTTCTTGGCAGAGATGTTGGTGTGGTTTGCTATTTTCTTCTTCAGCTCATTTTACAGATGAGGGAACTGAGGCAAGTAGGGTTGAGTGACTCCAGAATCACACAGCTAGTAAGTGTCTGAGGCCAGATTTGAACTGAGGAAGTTGAGTCTTCCTGACTCCAGGAAGCTACTGCACATTGTGATTATACAGAGGAGGAGGAGGAGAAAAAAGAAGAGAGGGAGGAAGAGAAGGAGGAGGGGGAGAAGAAGAAGAAATCAGGTCCCTGTACCTAACCTGAGGCCAACTCATGTTGTGGTCACATCATTCCTTATTTCTCACCTACTTGCATGAGCTGGGACATCTCCAACTTCTCTACTCTGACCCAGGGGAAACCTTTATTGTCCTTTGAGATTTCATCATCCCTTCCACCTCCTCACTGCCTTCAGCCCCTCTGATTGAAGGGTGGACCCGTGAACTCCCAAACCTCCATTTAAGGAGGCAGCTCAGTTCAGAACATCTCATTTCTCACCTGGCTGCACCTCTGTGGGGCATCTCTGACTTCATCAGCTTCCTTTTGTGTGTTAGGTTGTAAGCTCCCTGAAGGTAAGGACTGTCTATCTCTCTGTCTTTGTATCCCCAGCACTTTGCACAGTGCCTGCAACATGGTAGGTGCTTAATAAATGTTTATTGACTGTTAATTATCCATGGTTGAAAGTAATTGATCTTAACTTGCTGTCCTCAAAGAGAGGAGCTAAAAATTATTCTCAAAATTATTCTCGGCCATCAGGAAGCTGAGAATCCTGTTTACAGTGAGGAGATAATGAGTTACTGGATGTGACTTTTCTTAAACTTTACCAGGATCTTTTTCTGTGGCTGTTATAGACAGATAGCACACCGTCGTTTCTGGAATTCTAGTTTAGTCTCAGTTCTGCCTTTTGCTGTCTGTCAGGAAGGAAGACCTAGATTCAAATCTTGCCACTGTGGCTAACTGTGAAAGTCATACCTGAGTCATTAACCTGAGTCCCACCTACGAAATGGGGATTATAGTAGTGATATTGCTGTCTTGAAGTCCCAATGAAATATTGTATACAAGTAAAATGCTTTTCAAATGACACAGCATGTCCCAAAATTCTTAGTGAAATTTTAAGCTTTAATAGCTGTATAAAAGTCAGTTGTAGATATTTTGTTCAGTTGTGTCCAACTCTTTGAAACCCTGCATGGAGTTTTCTTGGTAAAGGTACCGAACTGGTTTACCATTTCCTTCTCCAGGGGATTAAGGGAAGCAAAGGTTAAGTGATTTACTAGGGGTCATACAGCTAGTAGGTGTCTGAGGCTACGTTTGAAGCCTCACTCCAGGCCCAGTGCTCTATCCACTGAGCCAACTAGCAATCTCTCTCTCTCTCTCTCTCTCTCTCTCTCTCTCTCTCTCTCTCTCTCTCTCTCTCTCTCTCTCTCTCCCCCTCTCTCTCTCTCTCTCTTTCTCTGTCTCTCTCTCTCTCTCTCTCTGTCTCTCTCTCTGTCTCTCTGTCTCTCTCCCTCTCTCTTTTTCTTCCCTCTGTGGCTCTTCCCCTCCCCTCCTCCTCTGTCCCTCTCTCTCCCCCTGTCCTTCTCTCTCTCCCCCATCTCTCTCTTCCAAAGGCCAGTATGAAGAGGATTTGGTAAACATTTGGAAAAGTACTTCAAATGTAAGAAGGCAGCTTCCCTTCTCTCTCTTGTGGATACTTCTGGGTAATTTTGGTAGTGGTTTATTTTTTTGTTGTGGGGTTTTTTTGGGTGGGAGGGAGAGAGGGAAGTCTAAACCTATAATGTAACTGATGTGGGGAAGGGAGGGTGGGGAACTCCCCATGTGGAAACTCCCACTGCGGAGAGATGCTGTTGAGTCATGTTGTTGCTTGGGGGGGTATGCTGAGAGGTCAGGTCATTTACTTGTGCCAAACTTGACCCCTGGTCTTCTTGATTCTCAGACCAGGTTTCTATCCATTATACCATACTCCCTCTCTCTGAATAAATAATAAACCCTTTTGAATTTAGAGTATGTCAGAGGGCCAACCATACTCTTAAATTCAAGAGGTGGAGAAAACTTATTTTGATTTTCAGCGTTTAACCAATCTCCCCTTCTGTCCCCAAGTTCATTTTCCTCAGTTTTATCTTTCATTTAAAGTTTTTCTCTCCTAGTCTCCATATAGTTCTGAGCATCTGAGTCTACTTTACCTAACTACTGTCCTCTTTACACCATTTGCAACCTGGGAAAAGGTTGTTCCTGATATGGACATGTTGCTAGAGAAATAAATTCCCTCCCCAAAATTTTGTTCTTTCTCCTCTCACTCCTAATCTGCCCCTACCCAACCAAACTCCCCTCCTCCTTTTTTTTTTCTCCTTTTTTTTTTATTCAGAATGGTTCTTCTTAGAAATGAAACTTGGTAGTGATCTAACTGACAGAGAAATATTTTCCAGACATATGTAGTGAGTATTTACCTTAATGTTCACAGAAGAACAATGGGTAACCCCTCCTAAGTGCTTTCTGGAAAAATATTTTTTACTTTCTCCAACTAAAAGATCACTGGGGAATAATCCTAAAATAACCTCTTAACAGAGACAACAGATATGTTTATTTCAGAGGCCTTAATGCAGAGTTTTTTGAATGACATCTTCCTAATTATTTCCTTCAGAAAGAATGTTTGACTTTCTCTTGATGCTTTTGAAATTGCTGCAAAGATGGAAAAAACAGAACAAAACAACCCTCCTTTGCTCACAGACCTTCCATGGCTCCCACTGCCTACAGAGCGGAGTGAAACTCCTTAGTATATCATTCAAGATCCTCCCTTCTTTAGACCTTATTGCACTTCACATCCTGAACAAGCCTGTCAACATAAATGCTTGCTGTTTCTCTAAACATGTACCTGTTCTCTCACCTCATTGCTTTTGCTTACACAATGCCCGCCACCTACAATACCATTCTTCCTGCTGAAATTCTACCCATAATTCAAAACTCACATCTAATGCCACCTCTTTCATGAAGTCTTCTCTGAAGCTTCTCAGCCAGAAATTATCACCCTATTCTGTGTTCCAATAACTCTTTTCACCATTTTTAGTGTTTATTACATTCAGTCACATATTATGGTTATTTTTGTAGATGGTTTATTTCCCCTACTAGAAGATATTTTGTGGGGAACAGAGCACATGTCTTATTTAGCTTTTAGTTTCCAATACAGTAGGTGCTCAGTACAGCTTAGTAGAATTGAATTCACTCAGAGCCTTATCTATTTTAGCACCCCTTTTAAAGTATTCAGACTAATTCAATCTTCTTTTAAGAAGAGATGACTGGAAATACGTCTTGCATGATAATACATGTATAACCTATCTCCAATTGATTACCCTCTCAGGGAGAGAGGAGGGCATAGACAGAAGGAGAGAATCTGGAACTCAAAATTTTTTGAATGAATTTTTAAAACTATTTTTACATGTAATTGGAAAAAATGAAATATTATTCAAAAAAGAAAAAATATTTTGGACATTTTCATCAATAACAGATATGGTCGTAGATGGCAATCTTATCAGGTTACAGATGGCATAGGGCTAGGAGGGATAGCTTACTCACTGAGTGACAGCATCAGGATACAAAAAGATCCCAGTGGGCAATGATATTGTGCCAAATTTAATTATGAAATGAGAGGGATAATTGGAAAGTTATGCTCTTGAAGTATACAATTTCACAAATGACAAAACATAATAACAAAAAGTCAGCTTCACAAGTTCAAGATGGGGAAGGCATGGCTCAATCACAATTTGTCTGAAGAAGATCTGGTGTTTTTAGTGGAACACAAACTTACTGTAACGTTAGCAAGGAACATGACAAGACTAAAAAATTGGTGTCATGTTAGATTACAATAAGAAAAGTATAAGGCCCAGGATAAGGGCAATAATGATCCCTTCATACTCTGAGTATTGTGTTTGGTTCTGAGCATCACATTTTAGTAAATGACAACCTGAAGACTGTTCAAAAGAGGGTACCCAAGATGGTGAGAGCCTAGAGGTAATAGTTAATGGGGATCATTTTAAGGGATTGGGTATATTTTTCCTGGAGTAGCTAAGTGGCTTAATGGATAGAGTGCTGGGCCTGCAGTCAGGAAGATTAATCTCCCTGAGTTCAAATCTGGCCTCAGACAATTGCTAACTGTGTGACCCCGGGAAAATCGCTTAACTCTGCTTGCCTCAGTTTCCTCATTTGTAAAATGAACTGATTGGCAATCTACTTTGCCAAGAAAACACTGAATGGGGTAACAAAGAATCAGATACAACTAAAAATGACTGAACAAAAAGCCAAGACTTAAGAAAGATCTAAAAGCTGCCTTCAATATATAAAGGACTATCTCAGAGAAGAGAACTGGAAGCAATGAATGGAAGTCACAAGAGGAAAATTTAGGATGCTTTCCAGAGCAAGTTCCTACTCACTAGAGATCTCCCAAAGTAGAAGAGACTTTGGGGCTTTCTCTTATGAGATACCTTCATGAAAAGGAAGGAAAGGATAGTGTCTATTAGGGACCTACTATATGCCAGGAACTGTGCTAAGTGCTTTATAAATATTATCTCATTTGAGCTAAGTGCTATTATTATCCCTTTTTTAAGTTAAGAAAACAGAGACGAAAAGAGGTTAAGTGACTTGCTCAGGGTCACACAGTAAATAAATGTGTGAGGTTGAATTTGAACTCAAGTTCTTCTGACTCCATGCCAGCTCTCTATCTGTTGGTCACCTAACTGCCTCTGAGCCATAAGCACTTGCTAGGTATGTTGGAGAGGGACTTCTTGAGTGGATTAAACTAGGTGATTTCTGAAGTTCCTTCCTCTTGAGATTCTGTTTGTCAGGGGGAGGGAAAAGGGCAAGAATCAGGAAATTTCATTGTATCAAATTTTCTCATTATTGTTGATTTTAAAGGAATTCACTTTGAACTGAACTTTGGAATGTACTTTGCAACTCTTAGAAATCAGCATTGAAGGTATTGATTTTAAGTCTTACTGGGAGCCTTTTTGACCCTTTTTGAAAGCAAATTAATAGGCCTGGTCCCTGCCCTTCAGGAGATGTTAATCTTGAGCAGACAACTTTTACCCAGACAGAAATGCAAATTAAAAAGTGTCTCCCTGCAATTATGCCAACATTAATTAATGTATTCGTATGGGATTTTATTGTCTACTTTGTGACTAGGAAGGTGCCATCTTATTATCCTCCAAAGCAAGGTCACCATCTACTTGCTACCAGTCTCCTCCCTGTCCATGATATGTAGCCCTGTGGAGGAATCTGGTCATACTGGAATAATGACAGCTTTACCCTGTGGGAGCTGAAGACAGCATAACTCCCAGGTCGCAAAATTGTTGCAGAGATGGCGTAGTAATATGGTTTCACCTTCCCCACTTACCCAAACACCCCAACAGTCTTGGGTTGAGTTCTTTTTCCAAGGTGTTCAGACCCATTTCATGCCTATTCTAGGCATAATGGACTCTCCCATAATGTATCATTCGTTAAGATGAGGAACAATGCTCAAGGATGGCTAGCCAGCCTCCACAAAGCAAGTCAATCTGATTCCCATAATTCCAGATCATTAGGCAGAGATCTCAGGGGACAGTAAGCTTCTACGGCTTTCTCCTTCCTCCTCTTTCTCAAAAAGTGCAAAATGTATTTATTACCTTATAGATCGCCATGCCCTGCTTCTCCACTGAAGAGGAGATGATGATGGGACTCGACAGGGTGCGATATTCAGGTGACTTCCATTTGCTTCTCTGTGTACAGGAATCCTTCAGTAGGGTCTAAGTTCTCTAAGGCTCATGGGCTGCTACATTGAAAGCTGGAAAGAACATCAGAGGTGGTCTAGTATGGATCCTTCCTTTTATAAGGACTGTCTTGTCTTTCCTCTTTGTATTCCCAGCACCTAGGGTAGTGCCTGACATATAGCAAATACTTAATGAATATTTTTAAGTGAAATGAAGTGAATTAATTAGCCAGAACCATCAAAGATTTTAGAAGTTAGCCTTTGGAATCAGAGTCCCAAATGAGGGCTTAGGTGACTGGGATTTGCCCAACTATTGAAGCAAAGGACATGTAGGGGGCATCCTTCCACCTCACACAGGACTCATCATCAGCTTTGTACCATACTATCCTCTGCCAACCACACAACATCACCACCACCACCACCCCACCATCTCTCTTGCCCGGTCCTGAATCACCACCCCCCAAGAGTCCCATCACTGCAGACCCCTTCTCCCTGGACTGACATCCCACATTCCACTGAATTTGGGAGGTCAAAGGATGGGGATTTACCCACTGTTCTGTAGGGTTCAGGCTGCATCTTCTCCAGCACCATTGCACCCAGGCAAGGTAAGCCCTTCCTCCAGCTCCTACATAAATGAGTTTGCTCCAGGCACCAGAATTCCTAGTTATGGCCCTGTTCTTCATGCACAAGCAATGAGCTATAGTCATTCTCTTTAAAAGAAAAAAATGTAAAAATTTAGCATCCTTCTCCTCTAAAAGCAGCTAGGTGATACAGTGGATAGAGCACTGGAATTGGACTTCAAATAGCCAAATTCAAATCTTACCTCAAATGTGACCCAGCGCAACTCACTCAGCCTCTATTTACCTTAGTTTCCTTATCTGTAAATGGGGATGATAGTAGCCTGCATAACTGCCAGGGTTGTTGAGAGGATGAAATGAGTTGATATTTTAAAGTGTTTTTTAAACCTTACATAGCTATATAAATGCTAGTGATTATTCTTAATCAGAATTTTTCAAGTCCCTTGGGGCATATTTTAAAAACTCTCAACTCTTAACATATCTATCATCATACTTGCTTTGGGGAACTTTAGCAGACTCTCTCCTGAGCAGTAAACATCTTTAAATAATTCCTCCCCTTCACAAACACTACTCAGCTTTGTTGCCACACAAACAGGAAACAGATAACCAAATCTTAAGTTGATAGCATGAAGATATAGATAATGTCTTTTTAGGGTCAAACAGATTTCACTTCTCAAAAAATGAGATGGCATGTGCTATTTTCTTCCATTTTTTCCATTTATGTTAGGACTAGGGTCACCTAGATCTAAGGAAATCTGTTCCTCATCACGGTGGTATTCTCCACAAACTAGATACATTTGATGAGCTGATCTGGATCTTAATCCACTTTTTATTACAACTCTTTCTTTATAACTTTTAGTCATGTAAACTGTGGATACTTGCTATGGATACCTCCCTACCCTGACAGGGGGCAACTGTGGCATACTTCCTATAGTCTTCTTCCTTCCAATATCCTCCAGCATAACTCATGTGTCCCCACTGAACCCCCAGCACCTTTTATGTCACCCCCATATCACCTCCATACTACTCAGAAGAAGGTCACTTCCTAGGAACAGAGAAGATGAAGAGAATTGCCTCCCTTACACAGAGGTAATTCTTACAATCATAGTTTTAGAGCTAAAAGGGAAATTGAAAGACATCTTGGAATCACCGAACTTGAGTTGGAATCTTGTGCCATCTTGACCAAGTAACAACTGATCTGGGACTCAGTTTCCTCCTCTTTAAAATGGGGACTAAGCTTTCTTCCAGCTCTAATGCAAGGATCCAAAATCATAATAATCCTCTTGTCTAATCCAGTCCTTAATTTTATAAACAATGCAGATGAAACCCAACGAAGTTAAATGGCTTGTCCAAAGTCACACAGATAGTAAATGGTAGAGCCAGGATTCACCCAGGGCTTTCGACCACTGAACCACATCCCTGCTAGTCAGAGTAGAACCTGTTCAAGGAACATTCCTATCTCCTGGTCAGAGGGCTTGTTTTCGAAGAATAATCTTTAACCTTTCATTACAATTTTTGAAAGAGCTCAAGCTAAGTCTCAAAGACTAGTAGGGCCCTAATTTTGATATTGGAAAGTTTTACTCCTTTTAACCTAGTAATCTTAACTTTGCTCCAACATGGTGAGTTTTTTCCTAATGGGGTGGGGAGTGTGTAATTAGTTAAATCTAGTGTAATTCCCACCCCTCTTATGCATTAAATCTCTCACATAACTTACTTCATAGGGTAAATTTTAAATGCTACATTTAAAAACAGTACTATATAGGGTTCACTCACATGGGAGTGTCCAGAGAGCCCAAAATATTTGCTTTTTGAAATTATTGCAATTAGGAAGATATTCTTGGTACCTTTGTATAGAAGGTGGATGCTTTACTGGAGAAATGGTTACCACATAACAACGTACTTCACTTTTCATGAGAGCAGTGTGACATTGGGAGAATAACTGCCCATCTTTAGGGTTGTTCCTCATCTGTAAACTGAAGGGGTTGGAGATGATGTCTGAGATTCCTGCCAGATTTAAAACTATGATGTCTCAGTTGTTGTTTAATCATTTCAACCATATCTGACTTAGTGATCCCATTGGGGTTTTTGGCAAAGAGATTGGAGTGGTTTGCCATTCCCTTAGCTAGCTCATTTTACAAATGAGGAAACTGAGGCAAACAGAGTTAAGTGACTTGTCCAGGATCATGTAACTATTAAGTGTCTGAGACCAAATTTGAACTCAGGAACATGAGTCTTCCTGACTGCAGAGGCATTTGATGCACCACATCTCGTAGCTGCCCTTTTCATCACTAACAGATAAGCAGTAAGACTGTAGGATCTGAGGAAACTGTCTTTGCTTCCTTATTTACAAATTATCATGATAATGTACACTTCCAACTTTCTGTTTCTTTAACTTTAAGTTAGTCATATCCTAGCATTAGTAGTGTATGTCAGCTCTTTCTGTGGTGACCCAGAATCATCGTGGTGTAGGTCAAAACGTGTGGGTATTGGGGCAGGGAGAGGGCATGATGAGGGAAAGGAGAGCTCCCAGTAAAGTACGATGAGGCTGCCACTTGGTTATTGTTTCATCTTGTCTAGTTATCAAACTCCTAACTGAAGGTCATTAGAAAGAGTGAGCCTATGCCAGGAATTCTTCACCCAGGGCCCACACACTTCTAAGAAATCTAGAGATAGATTTCAGGGGCAGAGGTCTGTAAACCTGAATGGGGGAAAAATACATCTTTATTTCAGTATAATTGGTTTCCTTTGTAATCCTATATATTTTATTTGGCACATTTAAAAACATTTTGAGAAGCAATCCACAGACTTCCATCACTGCTGCAGGGTTCCATGACACAAAAAAGGTTAACAGCCCCTGGCCAATACTGAAGTCTGTCTTCTATTTCTCATTGAGTCAGAGAAGTGATGTTTGTGGCTGTTGTTCAGTTGTTTTTTTGGTCATGTTCAGCTCTTCATAACACTATTTGGGGTTTTCTTGGCAAAGAGACTGGAGTGGTTTGCCATTTCCTTCTGCAGCTCATTTTAGAGTGAGGAAACTGAGGCAAATGGGGTTCAGTGACTTGCCCAGGGTCACACAGCTAGTTAGAATCTGAGGCCAGATTTGAACTCAGAAGATGAGTTTTCCTGATTCCAGTTTCAGCACTTTATCCACCGAGCCACCTCACTGTTCCAAGACGCCAATATGAGTGAAGTGCAAACTCAGTCATGTCCTACCAAGCTGGAAAAGATTCAAGTTGGGGCCCAGTAATGGATCCTCATCTGAGGAACGTCCCCCACATAATAAATTCTGAAAGGTTTGTCTTCACAGGACTGACCACCGAATGATCGGATTTTGGGGTTTTTGTGTGTGTGTGTGTGTGTGTGTGTGTGTGTGTGATTGTTTTTCCCCCATATGAAAACCATATATTAAGTCCTAGAGGGGTTGGAATTTGGATGAGTGGAGGATGTACTTAAACCAATGAAATCACAGATCAGTTGAGTTATTGAGTAAAAAGAGTGAGCAAAGGGCTGTGGTACATGTGTAAAGATTGATTTAGTACATACATGACTGAAACAGTCAATCTGGGAAATGAAGTCCAACTGACAAAGGAGTCCCTATGTCTCATATGCTCCATTTGCACCAGATAATACAGCCTCTGCTTACTAATCTGCAGCTGCCAAACTGTGCTGCTCTAAAGAGGAAATGGAAAGAACAGGGGTGATCCTGCCATGGGTGACTTGAGTTTCCATTCATGAGGTGAATGTACTTTGCTTAGAGACTGTGCCATTCCATCCTTCAGTTGGCCTCCTCTGTGATGAGTTAAACAGATGTTAGTTGTGAGATCTGAAACTTTTAAAATAAAAATTCAAATTGAAAGATGCTTTCATTGGCAAATGTCTTAGAACCAAAGAAAAGAGCAGAGAATCAAAGTGATTAGTTGTGAGTATCAAAAATGATTAATAAGAGATGATAATGGTGTAGCTTCCATAGAATACACAGAATGCTATAGGGTTGGAAATGGAATGTTAAGTTCCTTCAGGACAGGAACGATATTATTGTTCTCTTTGTGTCCTCGGCATCTAGCATAGTGCCTTGCACACAGCAAGTACTTAATAAATGTGTTGTTTGAAATTAATTGCATAGGAAAGGTCCATCTACTTGGGGAATAGATAATATGAGGCCAAGGGTAGTCTGAAGAAAATTAAGAAATATTAGAAAATTAAAACAAGGAAAATGGACAAACTGAGGCATAAAATGAACAAATAGTGAATTGGGAGGGTAGTTGATGAAAGTTGTAATGTCTTGTTCCAAATCACTCTAAAACGTTTACTTCTGCATGCCCCCTTTATACCGCCATGAAATCCAGTCCCTTTGGGCTACAGATGAAGAAAATGAGACAAAAGTCATGAAGGAGATTACTTAATGTCATACAACTAGTTAGCAGGAGAACCAGAAATATACCCCAAATCCTTTAACTTCTTTTTCTGAATCCATCACTTGATGGTTTCTTTTAAGTCCTGATAGCTATAGAAAGAAATAGGATCTGGGTATGGTAAAGAAAGAACAGCTTGGATTATATATTTGAGACAACAAAGTAGGATTTGGGAATGAGGTGGGTAGAAAGGTGGCAGAAAATTTGGGGTATAAACAGAAATAAAGGGATAGTACCCTGCAGAGAACCAATAGCAGAAAACAAAGTCAGGCAGGACCAAATGAGCTAACTGAGGCAGAAAGTGAACCAAATAGTAAAAGGTGAAGAGGAAGGATAGGGATGAAAATGGTAAGATCTGTTCTGTATCATTCTAAAATGTTTACTTATGCATGCCTCCTTTTATGGTCTGCCACTAAAAATAGAAAAGTGAAATTAGCATTCTTGCTGAGTGCCTCAGAGTAGAGAGAAGGGACCCACTAGAAAAAGGAAGGAAATGGATGGTAACCTAGAGTTCATATTTATGTGGAAGAAAGGCAGATGAAGAGGAAAACATATAAATAACTCATTACAGCTTTTAAAAAATAAGATTTTTTTAAAGCAGAATGCTGTATTGTTCATTCACAAGTGATTCGTCTGGCAGAGAAATATCTGTTCCATGAGACTCTAGAGCTGTCTGTATCCATGATCAATTTTTAATCAATGTAAATGGTGTCATAAATTATACATGACAAAATAGCATAAAGTATTGCACAATGAAGGCTAAATAATTTAAATGATTAAAAACTGTTACACTGTCATAGTTCTGAAGTGTGGAAATTATATTAGAAACCTCTAATTAGAATAGGATGTGAAAGAAGAGATATTATGATTGACATGGTGAAAAGATCATTGGATTTGGAACAGGAGTTCAAATCTCAGTTCTGTCAGTTTCTACCTTTGTGATCTTGAACAAGTCCCTTATCTTCTGAGGGCCTCAGTTCCTTCATCTACTAAATTAAGACTATTAGACTTGATGAACCCTAAGGCATCTTCCAACTCAAAAGCCCAATATGCTAAGTGAGACTGGAACACATGGGTCTAATTTTCCACCTAGCTTTCTCTCGCCTACTTTCTCTAGGAGTAGAGATTCGTGCTTACCCAAATGATGAGCCATCCCTTCATGAATTTACCTGTAGAGTCTGGAATCAGCTCCTCTTCTCAAGGTGTCTACAAAAACTCTTTTGTTCTATGACTATGGGGGATTCCTTTCCCTTCACAGTCTAAGTCTTGTGCCATGCTTTCTCACAGAAGATAACATAAATGATCTTGATGCCTTCTACTGTCTCTGCTCTGCAGTGTCATGATCTCCATCTCCAAATTTCTGTTTATAACTCTCACACACCTTCAAGTATAACCAGTTGGAAGGTAAGTCCAGCCAAAGCATGTCGATATTCATACTCCCACCTCTGATCTCATGAGGTAATAGTCCTAAGAATTATATTACACTGCTTGGCATACACCCTAATGAGGTCATTGATAAAAAAGAATATACACCAAAATATTTAGCAGCACTTTTTGTGGTAACGGAGGGAAAAAGTATGAACCTATCAACTCAAGAGTATCACAGTACGTTATTATACATGAATGTAGTGGAATTGTACTGTTCTCTTAGAAAAGACAAAAATGATGACTACAGAGAAGCATGGAAAGATCTACATGAACTGATGCTAAGAGAAGTAAGCAGTTAGGAAAATAATATACACGATGATTACAACAATATAAATGGAAAGAACAATTATGAAACAATAAAAATGAATGTTTCAGAATTATAAAGAAAAACTTGACTCCAAAAACAATTTAAGAAGACATTTCCCCAAAGTCTTTGCATAGGTGGGGTGGAGTGGGAGTTTATATGTGTGTAAAAACTGCATGTATTATGATATTTTATGTAATAAGTCATTTTTTGCTGATTTTTGCCCCTCTTTTTTTGTTCTTTTTTTTAAATCTGATTATGGGACAGACAGTGGTCACTATGATTTGTGTGAACTAGCGGGACACATGTCATAATCGTCATTCTGATTGATACTAAGCACTTGAATTCTAAATCCCCCTGCTCCCCATCAAGAGCTATGTCACTGCCAAAAGGCAAGACCAAACTTCATTGCAATGCAAGGACCTAAAAAATTCCCTATGGTCTTTTAAGGTAAGATGCCTTCCAGATCCAGAGAAAGAACTATGGAATTCAATCACAGAATGTAGCAGATTGTCTTCTTTTATATTATATGTTTTGTTATGTGATTTCTCCCATTCATTTTAATTCTTCTATGAAACATGATTATGGTGAAAATGTATTTAATAGAAATGTATGTGTAGAACCTATGTAAAATTGTATGGCCTCTCAGGGAGAGAGAAGGGAGGAAGGGGGGAAGGAGAGAGAGGGAGAGAAAAAAAGTCTAAGTTATATGGTAGTGATTGTAGAACACGGAAAATAAAAAAATGAAAAATAAAATAAATAGATAAAAAAGAGGCGTGTCCAAAAGAAGAAACAGAAACCAAATTAAGTCAAAGTCAATTGACTGCTTTAAATCCTTTCCTTTATAGTCAAGTTTGTCATCCATGGAGAGCAGAAGAAGAATCAGCACATTTATTGTACTAGACATTGTACTAAGTGAGCACTTGCTGCATTTCATAATTTATTTGAATAGCAGGGTTGAGTACAGTTTTTAAAACGTTATATTGATGCCTATTGTTTTTCACATTATCATTCCCTGGAAGACTCCTTTCCCACTGAACCATCTCTAGTTACAAAGAAAAACAGTTAAGTAAAACCTACCAACGAAGGGACATGGACTGCCAGTGTATACAACATTCCACTCCCACGTTCCCTGCCTCTCTACTGACAGGAGGGAAGTGTGTTTCATCCTTTGTTCTCTCCAAGACCAAAATTGGTCATCATAATTAATCTGAGTTCAGCTGCCTTTTAGTATTATTTTCATTAATAATCATTCTAGTCATTGTGCATATTTTTCTCTTGTTTCTGTTTTCTTCACTCTGTAGTAGTTCAGGTTTTCTCATATTTCCCTGAATTCTTCATATCTGGTGTTATTTATGGCATAATGATACTCCATTTTATCAATATATGACAATTTGTTCAGCCATCCTCCAATCACTGGGCATCCATTTTGTTTCCAAATAGTGCTACTATGAATATTTTTTGTATCTACAGGACTGTTCTTTCTTTCTTTGACCTGTACAGCCTATAGTGGAATGACTAGGTCAAAGTTTATGAATAGTTTGGTGAGTTTTCTCACATTGTTTTCCAAAACAATTGGACCAATTCGCAGCTCCACCAAGAGTATATTAATGTGTTCATCATTTCTCAGACCCTCCTATACTGATTGTTTCCATCTTTTATTGTCTTTGCCATTTTAGGTGTGTGAATTTTGTCCTTAGTTCTCTTATTAATAGTACTTTGGAACCTTTATCATATGGTTACCAATTGTTTGCCTTTGACTACTTAACTATGGAGGAGAGAGGGGGAGAGAGAGAGAGACAGAGAGAGAGAGAGAGAGAGAGAGAGAGAGAGAGAGAGAGAGAGAGAGAGAGAGAGAGAGAGAATATATTGCATTTCTTTATATTACTATTATTATACATTAACTATATATATATATTTATATAGGACATCAGATAGATATAGACTTTTTATGTTGGATAACTTGCAATTCTTTCACTTAATTTCTCAGTTTCACGAGGGAGGATTGCTTGTTATTTTCCTATGCCTATTTCTTAGAATATTATGAAGATGAATTAGAGACTGTTAAAATCCAAAAAGCACTTTTAAACTTTTGAAGGAGAAGACATGCTATCCACATAAAGTCTTATTATAATTTAGGCTTTTAGGTAGATGGATAGTGTCAATAGTTTGGCATTAGGCCAAATTCTTAAATTTCCAGTCTTTGCAAAGTAATCAAATAATATACTATCTGAGGGCTAGAGCTAGAAGTGACCCTAGAAGTCAGCCCCCTCCTTTTAGTCTCTGTATAGATAAAGAAACAGCAGCCCCTGGATGTTGTGACTGAGATAAACATGTTCTTGTTTTATATATATCACTATCATTTCCCATGCCTCTCCTAATAGTACTCTCTCATACCTAGTCAAGCAAAACAAACATGACATGTTGGCCATGCAAAAATGCATGTCTTATTCTAAACCTCTAGCCCTTCACCTCTCCACTGAGAGATGGGAGGCATGCTTCACCCTCAGTTTTCTAATCCAAACTGGTGACTACGCTGACCACAGTTCTGAAGTCTTTTGCTGTTTTCATTATATCATTGTGACCATTATATGTTAATTGTTCTTCTAATTCTTATTTTGCTCTGTTTCTGTTCATCCAAGTCTTCCCAAATTCCTCTGAATTTTCCATACGTCATTTTTCAGGGCATAATAATTTTCATATGATTATATATTTGGATTAAGAAGTTCTAGCTTGTCTGAGCCCTCCGTTTTACAGATAAGGAAACTGAGGAAGACAGAGATTTTTTAGTGACTTGCCCTAGGTCACATAATTAATGTTATATGAGGTCAGATTAGGACCTAAGTATCCCTGATTCCAGATCCAGTATTTTATCCACTATGCTGCACAACATTTCCATTACATTACATTCATGCACAGTTCATTCAGCCATTCCCCAATTGTTAGGCACCATTGATAATTATGTTTTTAATATGCACGTGAATTTATGTGACTGTCTTTGGATGTTGGAGTTCCAATGAGCCCCAAGTTGAGGGATGAGGTGGATTAGTAAAGGCATCAAGCAAGTCTGGATTGGGAAACCAAGTAGAAAACCTGGGAATCCCTCCCACCCATTAGGCCACCTAACCCATAAAGCAGTATTAAGTACCAATATGTAAAAAGATGTAGCAATCCAGTGCTCATTCCGCTACACACCATAGTGTATTTTGCTTGCTCATGAATCTAGCTTAAAATGAATTTAGTTTGCAAAGAAAATTTTCATATTTAGACACAAATTGTGTTCTCCACTGGCTCACACATTAATTGAGATTTTTTTCATCTAAAAAACTCATAACTGGTAATGCAGTTCAGTCTTAGAGCATAGGCAATAGCTTCCCAAACTCATATAAGGAGAACAGGCAGCACCCAGGATAATAATTGTGGTCAACTTATCTTTGTTGTAGCTGTTCAGTTGTTCTCACTTGTGTCTGACTCTTTGTGACCCCATTTGGGGTTTTCTTGGCAAAGATACTGGAGTGGTTTGCCATTTCCTTCTCCTGCTCATTTTACAGATGAGGAAACTGAGGCAAAGAGAGTGAAGAGTCTGAGAGCAGGATTTGAACTCAGGAATCCTGACTTCCAGCCCAGCACTCTATTCGCTGCATCATGTAGCTGCCCCAGATCTTATCCTTTATAATCTCACAGATCATTGGTGTCAAGGAACCAGACTGCCACCAGTGTTAATATGGGGTTGCATCAGAAAAATGAAGAGTCAAATTTCAATGGATACATTTATATTATTAGGCACAGAGATGTAGAGTTGTCCAGGTCCTCCATGGACATAAATTAGTCCTTAAATAGTCCATAAATTAGACACTGGTGATCTTGTTAACTATTTCAGAACCACTAGGGTAATACTTAGAGGTGTGCAGTAATAATTTAGTTAAATAATACCCTTGTTTGTAAAAGGTTTTAATTCTTTTCCTGAGGACCTAGCTTGTTTCCAGAGACAAATTGCCTACAGGATGAAATTAACTGAATGAGTTGAGCAAAGAAGAGACAAATGACAGACAAGCTGACATAAAATAAAACTTGAGTTTTCCCTCAATGATTACTTAACCAGTTGTGTTTGTCCTTCATTTTTGAAGAGGACCATGACATCAAGATGATGACATGACTTTCAGTTGACTTTGATTTGAGTGAGGGAGGGCTGTGGAAGGTCACCAACCTCATTTTCTCCCTCTGAGCCATCTGGGTCCAGTGGCCTGATATTCATCAGGACAACTGAGGATGGCCCAGGATGCAATGGGAGACTCTAGCCCTTTCAGGCTAAGGTCTCATAGCATTCTCACTTTGAGTGAAATACACCCATTCAATGAACAGTCTTCTTTAACTAGTTATTCAAGGGATGGCGCCTTTAATTAAAAAAAAAAAATCAAACTGGGAAGAGAAGACCCATAGGGTTCCTGGGTAAAAGAGAAGCAATTACTATTTAGTATTTGTATTATACTTAACCAATAGTTGAATCTTGAAAAATATTCTTACTTAAAAAGTTTTTTTTTGCTTCCTTAAGGAAGCATTTGATTCAGCAACCCCATTTCTCTCCATCTGTACACCCAAAGCCACTATCCAGGGATAAATGGGACAACTGGTCCCTGGGGTTTAGTGAAACATGTTTCCATTCATGCCTTATCACTCGCTGCCCTCCAATAAATGAGTTGCATCAATAGAGAATCAGCCAACAGAGAAGTAGCCTTGTACTTTGAAAAGAAAACTAAACTTGAAGTCAATGGAGACCTGAGTTTTAATACTTTCTAGGGCTGTTATCTGCTATATAACCACGAGCAGGCTTCCAGTTGACCTTCATTTGGAAGTCATATATTTTCTTCAGCTTCACGTTCCTCATCTGAAGGTGGGGATAATAATACCTACGGAGGAAATTTCCCAGGGCTGCTATGAAGGGCAAGTGAGAAAAACCTTAAAGAGTTATAGAAATGCCAGCTACTAATTTTTTCAAATAAAATGATGTGTTTGTATCTGACAGGAATGGTTCTGGTTCAATATTGTGCCAACAATGATAATAGCAACAACACCAAACAATTATATAGCACTTACTGCGTGCCAGCCATTGAGCCAAGTGCTTTACAAATATCATTTCCTTTGATCCTCACACCCTGGTGAGGTAGGTGCTATTATCATCCCCATTTTATGGAGGAGGAAACTGAGGCAAAAAGAGGTTAAGTGACTTGCCCAGGGTCACACAGTTAGTTAAGTGTCTGTGGTTAGATGTAAACTCAGGTCTTCCTGACTTCAGGTCTGGCACTCTCTACTGCTTAACCTTACTAAGAGGAAATAAAATTTTATTACGATAATCGGTAAGGGATGAATTATATATTCTTTTGGTCACATTTGTATAAGGATGAAATAATTGGGGTAAATAGGAAATCTTAACTCTGCAGGTAGGATATGGGAGTCACTATTGCTAATATTCTTGAGGCACCATGCCTACCACTGCCTACAACCAGCATTTCTTCCCCATGCCTGAGATGGTCTTTTCTTATTAAACCTTTCTTGCACTCTTAGAGTTTAATCCAGGGGTGGAGAACCTGCATCCTCGAGGCCACGTGTGGCCTTCTAGGTCCTTGAGTATGGCCTTTTGACTGAATCCAAGTTTTACAAAATAAATCCTTTTATTGAGGAGAGTTGTTCGGTAAAGTTTGGATTGAGTCAAAGGGCTGCTCATGAGGACCTAGAGGATCCTGACTCCGTAACCTTAAACAAGGCACCTAAAAGAAAAGTAAATTATTATACAAAATGAGTAAGAATGAAGGGGAATTAAAGATTTCACTGTTCACAGGTTGGGTTCCCTGGTTGTGGACATTTCTAAAAGCTAGCAGCTGTGCATAGCAAGGCTTTTTGCCCAAACCCTCCCCACTTCTGGATTTTCCTTACTGTTGAGGGCATGCTTACTGTTGAGACCATATATGTATCTTGTATGTATCCATTTATTTACATGTTATCTTGTTCATTACAATGTAACCTCACCCACCCTCACTTTCCCCGCTCTCCATCAGGGATCATGCTTGCCTTTCTTTGTATCCCCATTACTTACTTAATACAAGTCTTGGTCCACAGCTGATTCCTAATAAATGCTTGCTGACTGACTCACAAGCTGTCATGATGGTTATCTAGCCCAAACTACCCAGAGCAAGAAATCCTTCTAAAGCATGCCAGAGGACTGGTTGCCTTCTTTCTAAAACAAGAATGTTCACAAATTCTCATGTATCTTCAGTAACAGGCTTCTCTGAGAGCCCCTCATAAGTGCTTGTGGACCGTCAGAGTGACACTTTTTATGTTCCTTCAGAGATTTCAGAAGCAAAAGAAGACATAGAGATTTTATTAATTTTATAAATAAGAAAACTATCTCAAGTGGGGTACAATGACCTGTGCAAAGTCAAATAGATGATAAAGCTATGATCTAATTCCAACTCAAAATCTAGGTTGCATTTTTCTATGACATTCTGTTTCCCCGCCCCATACAAATGGAATTTACTATTCCACTTTTCTGTCACTATTTTAATCAACAAACATGGTAGATATGTGGAAGGAATGCCTTAATAATAATAGCTAATATTTATGTTGTGCTTTACAAATAATATCTCAGCTGACCCTCACAACAACTCCAGAAAATAAGGGCTAGCATATCTCCATTTCATAGATGAAGAAATTGAAACAGACAGAGGTTGAATGACTTGCTTAGGGTGACATAACTCAGAAGTGTCTGAGGCCACCCTTGACTCTGGGTCTTCCTGACTTCAGGTTAAGTGCTCTGTCCACCACATAAAGCACCTTATTCCTTCAGGTCTTGTGACCACCTTGTGCCAAGGGGCCTCTGGCTTGCAAAACTCCTTGCTGTAGACTTCTTGGTTTTTGCTTTGATTTTTTTTTTAAGTGATTGCCATAGAATTCTCTGCTTTTCAACAGTAGAGCAAGTTCTTGACCTCATCAACTTCCCTTCAGTTTCTCTGAGGCTCAAAAATGTTGTGTGTGGAATCTAAAGCAATGCAGAAAAGCCTTCAGCATGACATAATGCTCCAAAATTTCCCCCAGGGTAAGTGGAGTTACAATTATTCAGGCTTCCAGTTGACCCTCATTTTGAAGGACTGAGAGCCAAGGGTGTGCCTCCCCAAAATTCTTTTGCAAATATCTTGTACATGATGTGCATGAGTTTTCTAAAAATCATCAATTTCCATTAAGGTCAAACAGAAAAACTCTTTTAAGATCATCTTCCCTTTGAATTATATGTTATAAACCAGGGATCTACATAAAATAAGTATCCCTCAAAATCTAAAATCACCAAGATGGATGTTATTTCCTTCTTCCTCTCTCTCTCTCTCTCTTTCTCTCTCTCTCTCTCTCTCTTTCTCTCTTTCTCTCTCTCTCTCTCTCTCACACACACACACACACACACACACACACACACCACACACACACACACACACACACACTCTCCTGTTTTGCTTGGATTCCCAGCAGGAAGCTCTGAAAAGTTCTTTGGGTTACTGCTATCCCCATACATGCATGTGTATATGCATGCACATATATGCCTACATAAACCAACACCCACCAATCTCTCAGGGATTTCACTGCCCACTTTTCCTATCTCCAGTAATATAAAAGTTTTGTGAAAATGCAAAGAATCTCTTTAGTAAAATCTTGGGGGCTCTTATTTCTAACTATACTGTTGCTACTGTTTTGTTAGGCAGTTTGGAATGATTATCATAAGCTCTGCAGCAAGTCTGGCCACATTATTCTCAATCCAAATTCTTTATGTAGTATTTTTTGGGGGTAGTGTGCTCACATGCTTTGGCTCATCCTGTTGAGCAGTTAACTAATTCTATGCCTTGACTCAAAAAGAAGGCTGCAGGATACAGTGAAAAACAGTCTACCTACTGTAGTTGCCCCATTCTCTCCTACCACCATGGTGCAGGTGAACTCTCAAAATAGCCTGTTGGGCTCCCCACCTGTCCTTGCTACAGTCCATTATCCACTTTAGTTGCCAAAATAATCTTCCTAAAACCCAAGTCTGACCATATCATCTTCCTATTCAATCAAATCCAATGATTCTTTTACTTCCAGGATCAAATATACAATCATTTTGGCCTTTAAGCCTAGAACTTGGCACCTTCCTAACTTTCCTATATATGATGCCCTCTCCATGTACCCTCTAATCCAATAATACCATCCTTCCTTGCTGTTCTTCTATTTCTTGCTTCTCCCTTATCTCCCAAGTCTGTGCATTTTTACTGGCTGTCCTCCGTGCCTGAAACTTTCTTCTTCCATTTTTCTGCCTCCTTGCTTTCCTTGCTTCTTTCAAATTCTGGATAAAATCACATTTAAGAAGCTTTTCCCTGCCTCCCTTATTGCTAGTGCCTTCCTTCTAAGGTTACTTCCAAGTTTTTCTATAACTATCTTGTTTGTACACAGGTGCTTGCATATTCTCTCCCCCATCAGATTATGAGCTCCTTGAGAGTAGGTACTGGATTTTTTTTCTCTTTTTTTTTCAATCTCCATTGCTTAGCACAGTACCTGGCACATAGTAGGAATTTTAAAAATGCTTATTGACTTGATTTGACTAGACTTGCTGGCTCTGGAGTTGAAAGACCAGGTTCAAATCTTTATTTTACTACTGACTTGTGTGAGCTGGGGCAGTCACTTAATCTGTCTGGGCCTCAGTTCCTTTATCTGTAAAATGTGGAGGTTGAGCTACATAGATTCATAACTCCCTTCTAGTTCTAAATTGATGAAACATTGGGATGCAGAATGATTCTTATTGGCCAAGGCCATGATTCTTATTGTAGAGAAAGATGTACTCAAGTGCAAGTACAGTGAATGTGAAACTACCCTACCATTTTACCCCTCCTGCAAAGTGGACATTACATCAATCTCCAGTACACCAAAATTGCTGGGGTCATGGGACTCAGGGAAGTGTTCTCTGGGGCTTTCCTAGTTTGCTTTGGTCATTAGACTATCAATTTCCTTTTGCGCTCAGCCAACCAAAACTCCACTATAGCCAAATCCACTACTACTCTGTGTCTTTCTTCCTCCACCTCCTTCACCCTGCTACCAGTTCCCAAAGG
Organism: Bettongia penicillata ogilbyi; assembly: GCA_023548195.1. Classification (NCBI taxonomy): domain Eukaryota; kingdom Metazoa; phylum Chordata; class Mammalia; order Diprotodontia; family Potoroidae; genus Bettongia; species Bettongia penicillata. Next base: position 930,568 of record JAJHZJ010000712.1, on the reverse strand, counting down.
AATAAAGGAATAAAGTTGGGCAGCATGCCTCTTCCACAAAGGTGCCAAGTCTTTTTCATTCTCAGTCCAGAAGAAAAAAAATTGTTTCATGGCTATTGTAGAATATACAACATTGTATTGACCAAAAAATGAGCTGGTCATTCTTGATAATCACAAAAACTCTGACTTCACCAATTAGTAAGGTGTACCTTCTCTGCAGTTCCATCTTTCTTTTGCTAAAATAGATTTATATTTACATTTTTCATGGTGACTTTTTTTTAAACATGAAGAGCCTGGTTGTGATTTCCTCTAAGGACTTCTGTCTGCATGCGGACGATCTTTAACTTTTCCAGTAGGAACCCCACACACAGTTCTGGTCACTTCAGCAGATGGAAGAGAAATATAAAGCCTGCCTTCAAGAAGTTTATAGTCTTTGTGGGGAGCCAGGTCATATGTTTCCAGAAACAGTAGGTAAACAGAACATAAAACAATAGAATGTTCAGCTGTGTGTTGAGACAGTAAGTACAAGCCTCTCTTATTCAAGACATTCCTTCTCCCAAAAGGGTTCTGAGATAGAAAGCTGGAAAATACTTTAGAGGACATCCAGTGAGTTTAATATCCTTATTTTCCAGATAAGGAAACTGAGACTGGTAAAGTCACATGTAAGAGGCAGAACTGGGCTTCTAACTAGAGGTAGGATGGCAAGAGTCAGGAAGACTTGAGTTCAAACCCTTCTTGCACTTATTAGATGTGTGGCCACATCTAATTAACTTCTCTGAGTTTTAGTTTCCTCATCTCTGAAAGCACTAGATGATCTTCAGTGTTTCAGGCAGCTAAGGGACAACAAGTGGAGAGAGTGCTGGGTCTGGAGTCAGTAAGATCTGAGTTCAAATCTACTCTCAGACACTTACTAGCTGTATAATCCTAGGCTAGTCATTGAACCATGTCTGCTTCAGTTTCCTCAACTGTAAAACAAGGATAACAACAGCATCTACCTCCCAGGGTGGTTGTGAGAACCAAATGAGATATTTATAAAGAGCCCATCATAATACCTGGAACATAGTAAGTGCTTAATAAATGCTTATTCTCTTTACTTTGCCTACCAGATCTAAGATCAAGGATCTTAAATACACAACTGTACCATGTATACCAGGATACCTCCCTGATACTAGATGTGACGAGAGCATGATAAATATTTCAGTGGATTTTCCCAGAAGGGGGTAGAGGAATGCATTGTTTATAGCAGCCAAGCGCTGCCTAATGAGTGTCATTAGTGTATATTTGACTTGTGTTAAACTATGGGTACTATAATATGGTAGACCAACTTACTGTAGCTCTCTCATTAATCTCTACAGATATATGTCATCAAAAATAACTGTGGAGGTCAGAAGGATTGAGGAGACTGACCACAGGAGACTGGATGGACCCATCCCGCCAGGCATTCCTCTGGTTGATTGTTCCTCTTGCACAAGTCCCACGTGATGTTTTGTTTCTAGTAAACATTCTTTCTAAACAGCAAATGACATTTTGCTCTACACCAAGATGATAAAATATCATCTATGCATCAGGATCAACCTGAAATCCCCCATCATATTACTGCAATCCCCAGGGCCTTGAGGAAAAGAGGCAGCAAAGTCTAAGATGAATCAAATGGTGAATTTAAAATAACTTTAAAAAAACCATCACTTCTCCCTTCAATGATCAGTTTTTAAGATCTAATAGAAACTTAGATTGGAGTAAAATTTGAGCTGGCCTGGTTAGAAGCAAAAATTTGTAGTTTCTTAGTGTTTAAAGTATGAAATATTTAAACAATGAAATAAGCTTTTTTCTTCTCTTTTTTTCTTCATTACAAGGGACAGTTCTCTGGGTAGAGGAGGAGAAGGCAAAGTAAGGTAAAAAAATCAATAAAAGTGATAGGAGCAAAAAAAATCAATGAAAGTGATAGTAGAGGGGTTTTTAAGGAGTAAAATATAATAAATATAATAAAAAATATGAATATTGTCTCTGGTACACATGGGTGAGGTTTGTAGAGAAATAAACATTTTCTTAGGCTGGTAGGTGTTTCTTTTTACTCTCTCTTCAAGACTGAATGACTAAATGGACAAGGTGCTAGGTTAAGGACTTTGAGGGAAAATTACAAGATGTTTTCATAAAACCTATAAAAATCCCATACGAGGGGTAGCTTAAATGGAACATTTGTTTTAACTGCTTAGTGGAAAAAAACGCTCTGAGGCAGTTTAACCCACAATGCAAAGCTTTATTTTTAAATATATTTGTGAGGTGCCTTCATTTACTTACTTATACAGAACAAATGTTTGTTAAGCACCTTTATGTTAACATAAACAAAGCACTGCATTTCCATTTCCCATCTGTGTGTCTTTGTACTCTATCCCAGGAGTGCACAATCATGCCTTACAATCTCTGGCTTCCTTTGACCCATGCACTACCTGCTACATCTACCTTCTCATCTGCCTACGTAATTCCCTCTCACTCTTTAAATGAGCATATATATATATACACACACACACACACATATATACATATATGCATATATATATGCATACATATTTATGTATATGTGTATGTGTGTGTATGTGTGTGTATATATTGTATCCACACAGTCAAATGTAATCTCGAGGGCAGGACTCTTTTGTTTCTTCTTTTACCCTCAGCACCTAGCCTATGTCCCTTGACATAGTAGATGCTTAATAAATATTTATTGGACTGGATTGGATTTTATTTCCCACTGTGGGGCACACAAAAGCAAATAAAGCAGGACAAATCCCTCCATTTTAGTGAGGAGATTACATTTGAATATGTCTTCAGTATTTCAGGAGGTCTGAGTTATCATTGATATGGATATCAATATTCACTCAACCAATGGAGACTGAAAATCTTCCACTTTAGAAAATGGCCTCACATTGTTCAATGACTGACTTTGACAAACTTAGCTCTTCTCAGTAACACGAGGACCTAAAACAACTCCAAAAGATTCACAATGGAAAATGCCATCCACATCCAGAGAAAGAGCTTGGAGGCTGAATGCAGATCGAAGCATAGTTTGCTCTCTTCTTTTGTTTTGTTGTGATTTTTTCTTTCTTATGGTTCCTCCTATTTATTTTAATTCTTCTACACAACATGAGCAATAAGAATGTATATGTAGAGCCTATATAGGATTCCATGCTGTCTTGGAAGGGGAGGGAGGCAGAGAAAATTTAAAACTTATGAAAGTGAATGTTGAAAACTAAAAAGAGAGAGAGAGAGAGAGAGAAAGAAAGAAAGAAAGAAAGAAAGAAAGAAAGAAAGAAAGAAAGAAAGAAAGAAAGAAAGAAAGAAAGAAAGAAAGAAAGAAAGAAAGAAAGAAAATGGTCTTCAAGGGTTGCTGTGAGCAAAAAAGTGAATCACCTATGTTTCACAGATAATACAGAGGAGGCACTGGAGTTTTTGGACTCCAGTCAGACAGGCAGGAAGACAGTTTCATAGCGGTTAATATCAGTTTTATTGTAATCTAGTCTTCTCAGAAGGGTGGCTGATAATGGGAGCACTAACTCTTACAGCATTCCCTAATCACCCTTCTCACAGGGGCTGGCAAGAAGGGGAAGGGGGCAGCTACTTCTATGTCTTGATGAAGTCAATTGAGACAGACACAGCCTGTGCACTCCCCTAAATCCCCACCAGCCTTGATTGGGAGCCTATCAAGGCACACACAGATTCCTCTGTGGGTTCCCCGTGGTTTCCACCCTCACTGACCAATACCCTCTTGCTTTATATAATGCTGAGCCAACATCAAGCTCACAGGTTAACTTTAGCAATATAATCATTCTGCACAAGTGTAGTAAATATCACAATGTCAGCCCTTATCTCATGGTGCAGCCTCAGTAGGACTGTCTGTCACTATGATTCTAGGACAGATTATCTAGGATCCTTGGAACTATTCTAGAATTTATAATCAAACACTGAAACTTGACAATGCCGTGGTCATAGATCCTGAGAAACTAAACTAAAAAGGATTAAAAAATTCTCCTTACATACAACCTAGTAGTCAACCTTTTTTTGGTTACCACAGGATGGTAGAAAGAGAGCTAAATTTCAAATCAGAAGATGTGAACTCAAACCAGGCTGTGACTCTTCCTACTTGTGTGACCTGGAGCAAGTCTTTTAAACTTTCTCAGCTATACTTTCCTCTTCTGTAAAATGAGAGACCCCTGAGGTCCCTTCTAGCTCTAAATGTATGGTCCCATGATCCTCTAGAGGAAGCTAGAATGATCTTCAGATAACAAGACATTAGCAGGCATTTTCAGCTTGATGTGGTTTAACAGAGTTTGCATTCCACTGGTGTGGACCAAGGCTCACCTTGAGGTCACAATGAAGCATCAAAGGAGGGTTTTCAAGTAAGTAGGGAGATCACATAATAACTGTCATAACTAGAGTCAAATGCTTTGCTTAGAGAATTCTATAAGGTAGACTTGTTGCAGCAACCCCATCACCATCCCCATTTTATAAATGATAAAACTGTGACTGGAGCAGAAACTTCTATGACTTGCCTGTGGTCTCACAGCTAGCTGATGGACATAACAGAATCCAAAACCCAGGTCTCTTGTTTCTCAGGTCTAGTGCTCTTTCTGAAACAAGTACAGAAATAACCATAACACAAAATAGCATGTAGTAATAACAAACAGAGAAACTGTTTGAGGATGGGGGACTGACTTTGAAACCAAGAAGACCTGGGTTACAGTTCTACCACTGACAAGAGCTAGCTGGGTCAAAAAATGTGTGAACGGGGCAAGTCACTTAACCTCTCAGTGTCCTCAGACAAAGCATCATAGATTGAAAGCAAGAAGAGGCATTAGACGCCATCTAGACTGTACATAACAGATGAGTTGCTAATCTGTATCAGTAGAGGGCGTTTTCAAATCTGGAGTATGTTGGAGTGTTCCATATAGAATAAAGTACAGATTAAAAAAAAAAAAAAAGGAAAGTTTCAGACCACAGACTAATTAATAGAAGAGGGAAATATCACTTTCTGAAAACTTCATAGAGGATTCAGATTTTCAGTTTATCAAGTTCTTTGCTAGTGTTGACCCTGGGGTGGGGGTGGGGGGGCAATATTTGTCATTGTTCTACTTCTAAAGCTAAAGAAAATGAGGGCAAAACTGATTTGATCATATTAACTGAAGTGAACAAAACTGATTATTGAATTAAACCAAAAAATCAACCATCATTTATCAGTTTGATAAAACCAGTTCTATGTGGGTGCGTCCAAAGCCTGTAACACAATCATTTTGCTAGAATTCAAGGGGATTGACTCTTAATCAGGTGCTCATTCTCTTTGGGCACATTTCTTAGTTCATATTTTCTTATGGAAATACTAATTTGGGAACTTTTAGTATTTTCAAGCCTTGGAACAGTTAAGCTATATTTACCTTTTAGGAAAAAAAATACATTGTAGAAACATCCTTTTCCTCCCCATGCTTAAGAGGTGGTGGGCCACTGCAGATGCATGTCAGTTGAATTTTACTTAATTTTTTCTTTGTTACAAGGAATGATTCATTGTGGGGGGGGGGGGCAGTGAATAGAGAAATGATTGTATCACCCTTTTAAAAGATAATCAGTTTAACTAAAAAAAAATACATGTACCCTCAGGGCATCCTGGAGTAAAAGCATTAACAAAACAAAGCAATCTCTGGGGCTTTTGACCTAAGTCAAAGTTGTCCAGAATATTCTCCTCACCCTTGCACACTGACCTCCATCTATGTACCACATCCCACACCTTGAAGGTTCAGTTTTGAACTCTCATGAGAAATCAAAGAAAAAGGGGCAAAGAGCCAGGAGAATGGGAAAGCTTCTTACTCCCAGTATGCATTCAGCTTTCTATCACCGCACGAGGTGGTGCAATGGATAGAGCACCAGTGCAGGAGTCAGGAGGACCTAGGTTCAAATCTCACCTCGCTCTCACTAGCTATGTGACCTTGGGCAAGTCATTTAACCCCAATTGCCTCATCCTGGGTCATCTCCAGTCATCCTGATGAATAGCTGGTCACTGGACGAGAAGTAAGGCTGGTGACCTGCACAGCCCTCCCTCACTCAAAACAAAGTCAAGTGCAAGTCATGTCATTCTTTCTCTGATGGCATGGTCTTCTTCAGCAACAAAGGACAAACACACACACTCCTACAGGGTAGGGGACCAGAGTTTTGATGGATGAGCGGAGTATGGTAGTGAGCAGAAGAAATGAGAGAGAAACAGGCACTTCTGCTACATATCATACCATAGCTCTTGAAGAAGGTTCCATGGTACTTTATTGAAGGCACATACGTCAGCCAATCTAGTTGAACAACTTGTAGAATATTCACTTGGTGTGGTCTTATGTAGCCTAAGACACAGATAAGCTCTGTATCATAATATTATAGACTATAGCAACCTATATACTCTCAAAAGTCTTAATTTTCTGTTACTAAAAAGCTTAAAAGAAAACTTGGACTTTATTAACATATATATAAGCAACACAACCTGTATTAACATATATATAAGCAACACAACCAAGCTAAGGAATCATTAAGGAGGAAAGGCTAGAAAGAGCACTCAATTGGGAACCATGAGACCAACTCTGCCACTTATCAGCTATGGGACCTTGCGCTTCACCTCCACAATGCTTCGTTGTTGGAATCCTCAATTTCCTCTTCTATAAAATGAGAAGGGTTGGGCAAGGTGTTCTTTAAGGGCCAGCTCTAATATCCTTGGATCCCTCTTTCTGGTCCTTTGGGTGCTCATCTTACACCTGGGTTAGCATTGCCCCATCCTCCTTCTTGATTCCAGTAGTGCCAATAATAGTTCATTTTTATATAGTGAGTTAGGTTGGCACTTTACATGCGCTATCTCATTTGACTTTGCGTGTGTGTGTGAGTGTGTGTGTGTGTGTGTATGTGTGGTAGTTGGGATTAAGTGACTTGCCCAGGGTCACACAGCTAAAAAGTGTCAAGTGTCTGAGGTTGGATTTAAACTCATGTTGTCCTGACTCCAGGGCCAGAGTTCCATCCACTGTGCCACCTAATTCCCCCTAATTTGGCTTTGTGAGGGGCAGCATGGAAAGAGTACTGGACTCAGAGTCTGAAGATATGGTGTTGAATCTGTTCTGTCATTTACTGGCTATTTGTGGGCATCACCTCCCTGAGCCCTGGACCCTCACTGTCTGCCCTTCCTGATTCTTCCTGAAGAGATAAAATGGTAACAGTCATATTTAGCATGGTTCACAGGGTAAGTATGAGCAGTACTGAGGATAACAAAGAAAAAATTGCAAAAGAGAACAGGAGTAAGGATGTCATCAGAGAAATGCATTGTAAAAAAAAGACTGGTCATGCGATGAGAGCAAGAGATAACCACTAGCCAGCCTATGCTCGCCACTGGTATCTTCTCAACGTCAGGATGGAGGAAGGCCACTGTTGGTGGCCCCCTTTGGTTAACTTGCGCGAAGGCTGAACAAGAGTCACACAGGGTGGATAGGTGAGGATGCATTGCAGTTTGCATTGTTGGAAAGAATATCCACATCAGAGAGCTCACAGATCCACTGGAATGTCTGTGTCATTGATATCTGCACATTACCACTTCAGTGAGTTATAAGGAAAGTAACTTTAAGGTGCTATAAAAATACTTGTTACTCTTAGTATTTATTAGTAGTATACTATATATGTACTATTATAGTATAATAGTAGTAAACTATCAGTATCATTAGTAGTATAATTGTCATTACTGATGTTTCATACACTGCCAGAAGATAGAATATCCCTTCTCAGAGTGAACAATTAAAGAAGGGTTTTGGGAGACTGTGGTCAGAGAAGTAGGAGACTTTCAGTGGAAGTTACTTATCCCAAGGATTTTAATTCCCTGAATTTAGGGGATTCCAGCATATGAGATGCAGGGTTGAGGCTCAGAGATACTCTCCAGGGCATGACCACTGGAGATGCCCCTTTGCCTACACTGGAGTTGGGTAGCTGTTGCTGTAGCATTGCTTCCTCAACAACGCCTAGGCACCAAGAGCACCTGAGGGTCCCTAAGCCTTCCCAGAGTTATCTGGAACTGCCTCCTGCTTTTGTCAATTGTCCAAGGTGTCCTAGTCAGGCGGAGCTTCCCTGGGGGCCCTCTGAGACTTTACCCCCTCCCTCTTCCTGTCGTCTCTGCAGTTCCCTTCCCCCTCCTCCCAGGAGAAGGAGTGGCTTGTGTGGGTGACACACACAGGAGCCCCTGCCCCAGGCTTATCTCTCTGACTGTATTCCAAGAATAGCAAGAAAATTATTACCTGGGGTGACTTGTAGAGAGGGAGAAGGGAACAAGTCACTTCTTTAAAGACAGCAGGAAAGCCCTGAGTGAAGCCAGCAGAGGCGATCTTATCACATGCCTCTGGCCAGTTCAAGTGGCAAGCTGAGCAAGGTGCAGTGAGGAAGTGTAGTCACATGTAGCATTTACAGGAAACAGGCTACAGGAGAGGAGGGGAACCGTAGAACTTGGGGCTACTCGACGGATTTAAAGCGATACAGGTCAGTGTTTTTCATTTAAAAAAAAAAACAACCTTTTGCTGCTTCTGTTACCTAAAATGCCCATTGATTTCTGTCTCCTTAGCCTTCTTCTGACTACTGCTCAAGTGTGAGGTTTAATCTGGGTCTGCATGGAGCTGGTAGTCAGTTGTTAGAGGAACAAACATAGCTCATTACTGTGAAAATGAAATTCTCAGAATCTCTTGCTTCTCTGTTTAGAATTTCTAAGTTCTTTGAAACAGACATAAAACTTGAAAGTGTTAAATAACATTTCAAGTAACTCTTTTCTTCATATGACCCTCTTACTGCCTTGCATAACTAGCAAAACTTGGCAAAGCATCTCTTCTGAGGGGACATTTAGAGTTTAGATGATGCTAAGGGATATGGTGAAGGCGATTTCATTCAGTATTAAAAACTCTTTTGCTAGTCTTTAATTCTGTAAGTATTTACCTGCCATCCCTAGGAGATTCTAGTATGCCTTTCTCCTTTCTTTCTCCTTTACTGCTTTTGAATGGGAAGGAAAGGGGAGATAAGAGAGGGGGAGGGGACAACACAGAAACAAGATGAGGAAGTACTGACTTGAATGCAAGTGAATGTAAGAAGAAAACATTATAATGTGCCAACTGACAATTGATAATAAGAAGGGCATGTAAAAACTATGTGATCAGACCTTTATTAGAGTACTTTGGGGAGTCTTGGATGCCATAACTTAAAGAGGGACTCAGAGAGCAGAGGGAAGGTTCAGAGGAAAGCCATAGGATTGATCAAGGGTACGCAAATCAGACCTGAGCAAAGTTGAAAGGACTCAAGACTATTCAGCCTGGAGAAGAGAAGGGTGAGGGGGCAATTTAATCATTATCTTCATGTATACAAAGGTCTTTTACACTGTTGAGTGTGACCAGCTGATTTCAGCCCCCTTTCGAAGGAGCAGGAGGAAACTGGTTTAAATTGCCTTGTGAGGAGAAATCTAGGTTAGATAGAAGAATTTCCTGACAATGACAAGTAGAGAGGAAGGGAAACTGGGTGGCCTTTCAGGAGGTTTTAGAAGACGAGAAAGATTACTCACTGGGCACAGATGCTTTAGGAGCAGCTATGGCCAAAATTGGGGTGAAGAGGGAAGGTGAGCAAGGATAGACTTAGTCTAATTCTCTCCTAGCACAGAGTATTCTATGATCCCTTTGCATAGGTAGGAAGGAAGGAAGAAAAAAGGAGAGCAAGAGAGGGGGGAAGAAAGATAGGTAGGAAGGAAGGAAAAGAAAGAAAGAAAGAAAGAAAGAAAGAAAGAAAGAAAGAAAGAAAGAAAGAAAGAAAGAAAGAGAGAGAGAGAGAGAGAGAGAGAGAGAGAAAGAAAGAAAGAAAGAAAGAAAGAAAGAAAGAAAGAAAGAAAGAAAGAAAGAAAGAAAAGGAAAGAAGAGAAAGAGAAAGAAAGACAAGGAAGGAAAGAAGAGGAAGAAAGAAAGAAAAGGAAGGAAGAGAAAGAAAGAAAGAAAGAAAGAGAGAGAGAAAGAAAAAAGAAAAGAGAGAGAGAAAGAAAAAAGAAAAGAGAGAGATAGAAGAAAAGAATTTGGGGCTGGGAGAGAGTAGTGGAAGTGAAACTGGATTCACATGTTATTTATATTCCAATGATGTAAAATAACCAAAATGGTAATGAAAGAGAAAGATCATTCTTTCATGTTTACCAATAGTGGTTCTTTAGGCTGTCATTCTTTTTTTGCTATTTTATTGTGTAAGAAAATGGGGAGAACAACCTAAAGGAATAAAGCAGAATTTTTTTTAGTAGGAATACTCAACCCGAGAATTTCATATGCAGAGATCTTGTGCTAGTTCTGTCAAAAGCAGTCCAGAGTTTGATCCATGGGGATGCAATGAGCAAACCCTTCATTGGTGGATGATGCCCTTTAGACAGATGGCTAAAGCAGAAACACACCAGTGAATTGCAGTGGGATTGCCTCTTGCTATATGATAGCTGTACTTTAACCTCAGGGTGATTGCATAGGGTTCTGGGCTGTGGTTTGACTTCCCTTAAAATAGAATTTTCTTCTCTCTTTTTTTATTTTTTTGGCAGAGCTTTGTTGTCTGTAACAATAATTTTAGCAGATCTGGGGCAGGGATGGTCTTTTATTGTCTTACAATATTTTCCAGGTGGTCAATTGAGTGATTTTTAAAATATATCTTTCTAAATATCATTTCTACTACCTTTGGTAGCCTTTATCCTTCATTCCCTCCTCGTTTTTCTCCTCTCCCTATTCCCATTCATTCATTTGTTCATTCAACAAATGGTCATTGGCGTTTGCTCTTTGCATGGCACTATGCCAGGTGCTGAGAACAGAAACACCAAAACTTGAAGTCTGTGTCATCAAGGCTCTCACATTATGCTAGAGAGGATACAAAATGTATGCAAGTTAATCCAGAGTAGCTAAAGTAATTTCAAAGAAAAAGGGAGTCCTAATAACTGAGGGAGATCAGCACATGGCCGCCTCATGGGGTGTCGTCTGGCCTGGGTTCTGAAGGAAGTGAAGGTGGAAAGGAAGTTCATTCCAGATATGGGGAATCAAGTCTACAAAGGGGTGGAGGCTGATAATAAAAGACGGAGAGACTCCATCACTAGATTACAATCCTTTCAACCTTTTGTTCTCAAACAAAAATAATCCCTTTTCGGTACCTGACCCAGTTGCCTAAACAAGAGGTCCCTTCTTAGTGCTTTTTTAATTGTCCTAAACCTCCCTGAGGATGGCCGACCTAGACAATTCAGATGAAACTGTCAACAGTGTAATCCTGTTGGGTGGGGTCAGTCTGGGACTCTGTGCTGCTGAGGATTCTGATTGAAGAGTGTGGGTCAGCTCTTTGGGCTTTCCAGAAATCCACATCTCCTTTACTGATCCCCTTTCTATGGCGTTCTGTGTTTGTGAATCTTTAGTCAAGACCCCTACCCATGGATGATGATAACTCAAAGGATCCAAGGGCCAAAAAGACTTCTAGAAGAATAGGAGATGACAGAATAAAGACCCAAAGTGGAAATAGATAGTGAATCATGTGAGGAGGTAAGATGCCCTAGACTAAGGGACACATGGGAACCCCGGAAAAGAGAAAAAGAGGAATTTAGAAATTTAATTTCAGGTGAAATTTTTGCAAACATCTTTTCAGATGGAAAGACTGGGAACAGGGCTAGAAAAGCAAGACCGGAAAAAAAAAAAAACACAGGAAGACATGAGTTCACATCCAGCCTCAGACATCTACTGGTTGTGCCATCCTGAGTAAATCACTTAATCTTTGCCTGTCTTCGGTTTCTCATCTATAAAATGGAGATAATAATAGCACTTAACCTCCCAGGTTGACATAAAGATCAAAGGAGATAATATTTCTAAAGTATTTTCTAGCTTTTAACTGCTACATAAATGCTAGCTATTACTGTTATTATTACCAAAATAAAGATCAGCACTAACTAGCCTGGAGGTTGGTGAAATTTGCTGGATTAGTTTTTGTGTTGTGGTTTTGTTTTTGTCTTTTCATTCTCTTTCACAAGGAGATTAACATAAACAAAGAAACTAAAAAGTGGAATTCTCAGCTTACTGAATTTCCTAAGAAGATCAGCAGAGGCTTAGGTGGAATATCCCTAATTCACGTCGACCTTGAACTGCAGGCATATTTGCTTTGCTGGATCTTCTTCCTCAATTCCTTATTAAAACTAGCATCAACAGCCACTGACATTTTGGGTCATTGTGTATTTTAGGGAAGTAAATGCAAAACATTTCAGACTGAGGGAGAAAAAAATGAAAAGTATGCAGTTCTATTTGTAGCCTTTACAGTGCAATAAATAGTCATCTTTCAGAGGCAAGCAGCAAGTCTTGAGGGCAGGCTCTTGGAGCAGCTTCAGAGAGTAGGCTCTTGTACATAGAGGCATCTAGGAGACACAGTGAATTGATTACTGGGCCTGGGATGAGGAAGACCTGAGTTCAAATCCAGCCTCAAACACTTAATAGCTGTGTGACCTGGAGAAGACACTTAATTTCTGTCTGCCTCATTTCCCTCACCTGTAAAGTGGGGATAGTAATACTACCTACCTCCCAGGGTGGTTGTAAGGATAAAATAAGATGATATTTGTAAAATACCTAGTGCAGTGCCTTTAACATAGTAGACACTAAAGAAATGTTTATTTCCTTCCTTTACAAATGTCTACTGTATTACAACTGTCATTTTGATAAATATAAAGGCAGGATAACATAGTGAATAGAGAGGTAACTTTGGAGCTAGGAAGACTGTGGTTCATATCCTACTTCTGATATAATTACCATATGACCCTGGTCAAGTCACTTAACTGCTCAATGCTCTGAGAAATTCTCTAAGACAGTAAGATGCAGAGGAAGTGCCACCCTGCATCAGTAGACTCCCGTTCATCAGTGTGTTCCATATTTTAAAAGAAACCACAGATCTAATACCTGTTAATGTGGATAGAATATGGGACTTGGGACCCTGGCAACCTATATTTGAATTCTGCCATAGATAATCCTTCACTCACCTAGTATGACTGTGTACAAGTCAGTTAGCTTCTTTGACTATTTCCTCATCTTAAAAAAAAAGGAATCCTGTTAATATTACCTCCCTTACAGGGTTGATAAACATGCATACTCCTCCTCATATTCTGAATGGACCTAATTCATATGTGAAATAACCTTCCTTTTCATCTCTGCCTCTTAGAAATGGTGGCTTCCTTCAAATTCCCACATATATACTTCCTATTTACTGTTGTAGGCACACCCTTTTTCTCTGTGTTTCTCTGTTGCACTCCAGCTCCATGGTTGTATGTCTCCACAGTAGAGAGGAGTTGCTTTTATCTTTATTTCACCAATGCCCTACACATGTAAGACAAATGTTAAAATGAGCTACAGTGAGCCTGTGAAATGTGAGTTATCTTTATCCACCCTATGGCATGGTGAAAGAGAAACATTTAAAAAAGTATATTGACTGTATTTTTTAATGCTCCTGTTACCACCTATGAGCAGGTCATTGCCACTTGATCTCTGACCTAGATGAAAAAGTATTCTTGATTACAGTGGGGCGGTTAGGTGGTGCACTGAGTAGAGTGCTAACCCTGGAGTCAGGAGGAGCTGAATTCAAATCCAGCCTCAGATGTTTAACACTTACTACTTGTGTGATCTTGGGCAAGTTATTTAACCCCAATTATCTTGCTTCCCCCCTCCAAAAAAAACCCAGACAAACCAAGAGCTAGTTATAGGACCAGGAAAGGACAGATTTTATTTTTTGGTTTTTTTCCCATACCCTTTTTTTTTTAAGTCAGTCATGAGATTTATAAGTAGGAAAATTTTGTAGAATTTGGGGTGGTAAGGAGCAGAGACATGGTGGTTGTCTTTGACATTACAGCAGAGTTAAGATAAGAGTGTGCCCGACTGTGGTTGATCAACCAATATGAACTCAGAAGACTCTACCACAAGTCAGGCACAAATAATCCACATGAACATTTGGAGGGGAGATGTCTCTAAATTTATGCATCTCACGTTTCTTTTGAGCTACTACAACTCTGCTTTGCTGATGGAGTATAGTGCCTTCTTTGATGCCGGCATGTCATGCTGGGTGGTCCTTTACCACTGTCTCCCATGTCTCAAATTAATTCCAAAATTCTTTGGGGAGACTTTGAGAGTGTCCTTGTATAGCTTCTTCTGACTTCCATAAAAGGACTCAGACAGCGGCTCCATGAGAGACTGATAGAATCGCCCAGTGGAAATTGGGAATAATCGGCAGCAAGTGCTCCTCAGGGTTCTCCCTTATTAGAAGTTTTCAAGCTTGGGCTGGATGACCACTTATAGGATAAGACGTAAAAAGAATTCTTTTTCAGGCACGGTTTTGACCAGATAGGCTCGGAGGGCCCTTCCAACTCCATGGCCTTCAGATTCTGTGACTCTTACCAGTTTGGCACATACTAATATCCCTTTTTCTTTTACAAACTAGGGTTCTTCTCTACTTATGCCTATGTCTATATTTTAATTTTGTATGTATTTTGTACATATTATATTATATATTATAATTTTGTGCATATTATAAATACATACGTATAGATGTGTGTGTGTATATATATGTATATACATCTTTTTTCAGGTTCTCATATTGCCTTGATTTATAATATTGAGGAGTTTTACTATGAGAAGGTTTGATTTGGTTTCATTTGGTGTTAGGGAATGTTTTTCTGGATTAGTTTTTCCCTTAGCTTAGGTTACATCTTTGGGTCCGAAATTGTTTTTTAGTTGAATGTTGTGGGAGTTCTGTCTTGATAGCCGCAGGATGGAAGACTCCTATACCCTTTTCATTTAGAAGAATCATAAGTGATCCAGTATTTTGGGGAAAAGAAATCACTGGTTTTTTTGTCAGGTTGTTAGCGACAATTTCTTTGTGCTCTGTCAACAGCCCTTGCATTTGTTTTTCTTCCGTGTTGACAATAGGGAAGTGCCATGTGCAGTCCTTTCCCTTCATACTCCTCTACTAGGAAGTATGTTGTAAAACAAAAAAACAAAAAAACCCATCAGCCTGTTGAGCAGAGGGGCAGAAGCAAACAGCTTTAGGAGACAGACTGTATTTGCTTTTTGTTTGAAGTGAATCTAGTACACAGAGTATTGAGCCTGAGTCAGGAACACCTGAGTTCAAATTTGGCCTCAAACACTAACAAACTGTGTGACCATGGGCAAGTCATTTATTCTCTGCCTCAACTTCTTCACTTGTGAAATGGGGATAACAATAGCATCTACTTTGCAGTTATTCTAAGGCTCAGATGAGATTATATTTGTAAAATGCTTAGAATAGTGCCTGGCACATGGTTGGTTGTTGTCCTTCGTTCTCGAAGAGGACCAAAATGACATCATCATGATAAAGTCAAGTTTCAGTGTGTTCAGCTGTGGCTGATTGGACCAACATGAGCTTGGAATCTCTACCACAGGCTGGGCACAGACAGTCCGCATGAATATTTGGGGTGGGTACTCCAAATTTGCACATCCTATGTTTCCTTTAAGCTGTTTCAATTCTGCTTTGCTCATAGAGCACAGCACCTTTTCTGATGTGGCCACACACACTGCCGAGCGGTCCTATGCCATTGTCTCCCATGTCACACAATCAATTCCAAAATTCTTGAGCGAGACTTTGAGAATGTCCTTGTATCGCCTCTTCTGACCACCATGTGATTGCCTGCCCCATGCAAGTTCTCCATAAAATAGTCTTTTTGGCACATGGTAGGTGCTTAATAAATACTTGTTTCCTGAACCCTTCCTTAAAAGGATTTTGCTTTGCCATTATGCTGTGTCTGCTTGGAAGCATCATGAAGTGGATAGAGAGTTAGAAAGTCCTGGACTTAAATTGTGCCTCAAATATTTACCAGCTGTATGACACTAGTCAAGTCGCCAAATGTCTCTGGGACTTTTTCATTCATTCAGTTTATGGTTATATCTGTATCACAATAACTTTTGAAGGATTTGGCTAATTTTTTATCAAATTTTGATTACTACTAAGAGGTGTCATTATGCCTTATGTCATTTAGGGGTCATTCTTCCACTGGTAACTTACAAAAGGCTCCAGGAGGTATGTATTTTTTGAGTGAAGTCTATAGTTCATGGAATGTTTCCATGAATTCATGAATTAACTTCATGAAATAACTTCATTTGTACTATATTAATTTGTACTTCTTACTTTGCTCTGTAAGTTTTCATTAGTATATGTATATATACTTGTTCTCATCAATGAAGTTATAACCTCAGAGCCAGGAAGTCTGTGGTTCAAATCCTACTTCTAATATAGTTACCATATGACCCTGGTCAGGTCACTTAACTACTCAATGCTCTAAGAAACTCTTTAAAACAATAAGGTGCAGAGAAGGTGCCACCCTGCATCAGTAGACTCCCATTCATTTGGGTGTTCCATATTTCAAAAGAAACCACAGACCCAATACCTATTATTATCAACGTGGATAGAACATGGGACTTGGAACCCTGGCTACCTATATTTGAATTCTGTCATAGATAATCCCTCCCTCATCTAGAATGATTGTGTAGAAGTCAGTTAGCTTCTTAGACTTTTTACTCATCTTGAAAAAAAAAGGAATACTGTTAATGTTACCTCCCTTATAGGGTTGATAAAAGGAAAACACTTTGCAAACCTGAGTTACATACTACTCCCCACAGGAGACTATGTCTCCTATGTATTTTCTAGCATGAGGCTTGGCACATAATAAGATTAATAAATACTTTTTATTTCTTACATTTATTTATTCATCCTACCTCCTATCCCCTGTATCCTCTATACCTCTTCTTACCTTGCACCAAGCCTTGGGCTTGTTGTACCCAGTAGTCAACCCTTCATCTTTGGGACTCCTGAGATACTTAATGCATAGACTAGTCATTTGACATTTAGCATATAGTTCTTTATATTTTTATTTACCACTTGTCCACCTGTCCTTTCTCCCCAACTTGATACTAACTCTCAGTCTTATCCCACATTAATAACATATATTGGTAATGATCACTGACCTGTGGAACAGTTACCAAACTAAAAAAACTGGAGAAGTTTTGTATATGGGGAATTGTTTGAAAGATAATGTTACTAGAAAATGAATCTTGGTACAGGAATGAAAAATAACTAAGTTCAGTAGAGTTTCATGAGGAGACAGAAATAGGGCGAAAGGAATGAAAAAAGTAGAAATTAGTTTGTTCTAAAAGGCAAAAGGTTAGTCAGATACATATATATACACACATACATGTGTATATATGTATTATACATATATAAAAATGCACATACATAATATATACATATAATATGCATAGATGCATGTATATTGTATATATGTGCGTGTGTGTATATATAGATACAGATATAGATCATGCGTGCATGTGTGTGGTGCCAGGAACATCTCAGTCAAGCCAAAGTTTAGGGTAGAAGATTTCAGACGCCATCGTCATTATGTAAATCTTAGAAAGGAAAGAAAACCATAGAATCCTAGAACTTTAGAGCTGTTGTTCACTCATTTCAGTCATGTATGATTCTTCATGACCTCATTTTGGGGTTTTCTTGGCAAAGATACTGAAGTGGTTTGCCTTTTCCTTCTCCCTCTCTTTTTACAGATGAGGAAACTGGCAAATAGGTTTAAGTGATTTGCCCGACGTCACATAGTTAGGAAGTGTCCGAGGTCAGATCTGAACTCAGGTCTTCCTGACTCCGGGTCCAGTTCTCTATCCTTGATGCTACCTAGCTAAAGGGGAAGCTAAAGGCCAAAGAAGGTAGTTAAGTGGCTTTGCCACAATCACAAAGTTAATTAGTTGTATAGCCAGGAGTAGACCCAAGAATCAAATATCCAAGTATTTTGATTCTCAGTTTAGTTCATTTTAATAAGAATAGTATTTCTCAAATGAACCCTAAGAAAGGAGGATGGAAAAATATAGGGATATAAGTAGGGTAGAGTAAGCGGGGCTTTTCCCCAGGGCCCTAAATTTATAGAATGTTTAAGATGACCATTGATTAACCTGTGTCTCTACTAGAAAAAAATGATAAGGAACAAGGAACTGCCATGAGCATGCATAGTGTTGGCCTTGCACTGTGCGGATGTTGTCAAGGTTGCATTACCTCCAGCTTGGTTCCATTTCTAAGCTATGTGTCATAGGTCCCCAGGGGCTGGAAACACTGGGCATGTGTGGGGACAGAAGATAGCAAAGAATAAAGACCCTCTGCCAAAATGGGATAGAGTTGGGAATGAGAATCCAGGGCCAATCAGAAGGCCTCCCCTCTAACACCAGTGGTCTCCATATTCATACATTGTCCCTGTTGGAGGGATCACTTTGTGCCTATTATTTCTTCTGTAAGTGTGTGGAATTCTTGGAAGAAAAAGAGAACATCTACCCAAAGCTCTGTTTGGGATGTCCTGGTCACAAATGTTGCTAGTTATGACTGTGAAAAAGGCAAGTGCCAGGCCATTAGAAATCATTAACCTTTCCTTGGTAACTAGAATAGCAGAAGATCTTTAGTCTTTCTTACAAGACGTTCACTCTCCCCTCTCCTTCAGTGTTGTGTGTCACTCCTGGATTCATCTCTAGCTTTCATTTGTAAAAAACACTACTGAGAGCAGTTGATTACTAGGATTACAGAAGGAGCCACTGGAAGGGACCTGAGAAATCATTTAGTTCAACTTCCTCATGTTTCAGGAGAGGAGGCCTATGACCAGAGAGGGTAAGCAATTTGTCCAAGTTTATGCTTAAATATATTTGGACACAAAATGTCCAGATGCAACAGAGCAGGATTCAAACTCAGATTCTCTGCTTCTCTGCCCTGTGCTCCTTACATTACGCCAGGTTCATGGGGATGGAATTGGGTGGAATGTTCGTTTTTGAGTGGGCACGAGCAAAAAGATCCTAAGATATAGTTTCTCAGATGGCGTTGTGAATTTTGTCCTTTCTTTTTTCATCTGGAGTCCCAAAAGATGTTTTACTGAAAGAGACCAAATGTGGCAAGAACATTAATTGTTTTTAAATGTTGATCTAATTAATATCTCATTAGGGTTTTGAACTTTTCAAATTCATCTTTCCCATATGAATAAACGAGCTCTTTCTGAACAAATAACTTTTTGGCCCTGTGGATGGCTACGGGAACTTCCCCACCTTTTGGGATTACCCACCCCTACCTTTTCCCCTCTGTCAGCTGCCTGCTCATACCCCACATCTCATATCTCAACTCTCCTGGAGTCTGTCTAAGGAAAGATTGGCCATGAAAGGGAAACTGTCCAAGGGGGAGAAGAAGGAAGAGAAAGTGAAGGATTTAAATTTTTGGCAAGGGGAGGAGCGAGTGGCAGAAGTGATTCACTGCATCCCTTTGTAGGAAGAGGAAAGGTGCTTGTAGCTTTCCTGCAGAATTTAACCCCCCTTAAATCTCTGCCTTATTTGTGCAATGAAGGAGTTAGACTATCAAGAGTAAAGAACCTGAGCCTCAAGGCCACATGTGGTCCTCTAGGTCCTCAAGTGTGGCCCTCTGACTGAATCCAAACTTCACAGAACAAATCCCCCTAATAAAAGAATTTGTTCTATAAAACTTAGACTGAATCAAAAGGCCAAATCCAAGGACCTTGAGGTCACAGGTTCCCCACCCCTGGCTGATGTTTAAGAACCCTTCTGGTTCTAAATACTGTTATCCTGTGGCAAGTAATCCTTCCCTTTCCCTCCCTCCTCCTTTTTCCTCCCCTCCTCCCCTCCTCCTCACTTCATGCCCTATAAGAAATGCATTCATTATCAGTCACACTTATTAAAGCATTTTACTTTTAGGTTGTGATAAATATATATTATCTACAATGCTGGGAGTCTGGGAGCTTGGTATTTTAGGTGTGTATATATACTTACATTTTATCCCCTTCAGAGCTATGCTATAGTCTACAGCCTACAGAAACATCCTTCTTGTGTACCATGATGGGGAGTAAGGTTAGGTCTTTTTTCCTATGGGCTCCTACTCACCAAATTAGGCTTTTGAAGTTGAAGCTACACCTACACCCTGCTGTAGTTCTGATTACTGCCTCTCAGCTAGGAGAGAGCAGTGGTCTGTGATGGGGAGAAGGCAAAATGAATGTGAGAGAGAAAGGGGCATTGAAGATGAGGAGAAAGCCACAGAGAGAGAGTTGAATGAATAAATGTCAGATCCAAGATTTCAGCCCAAGTCTTCTGGTTTCAAATCCAATGTTAGAATGTGATAAGGGTATAGAAAAGATCCAGACAACATACTTTAGGACATTGTGAGTTGGGGGGGAGAGATCACTTTAAGTGAGGGACATTGGGGAATGCTTCACTAGGAAGGAGTAGGGGGCTGGGTCTTGAAGGTAGAGAAGATTTTGAACAGGCGGATGAGAAAAGAGTAAGATAAAGGAATGAAGGATTTTCTGGTGGGGGTATTCATACCTTTTGTGTGTCATGGACTTATCTGGTAGCCTGGTAAAACTTTCTCAGAATGACGTTTTTAAATGAAAAAAATTAAGTTCTTAGGATTAGAAAAAAGTGAAGAAAAAGAAAGTGAAGGACTTAAATTTCTGATAATGGGAAGAGCTAGTGCCAGAAGTGATTCACTACATCACTTTATAGCAAGAGGACAGGTCTGTGTAGCTTTCCTGCAGAATTTAATTACTCTTAAAAAAACCTCTTCCTTCTCTGTGGCAATGATGGGGTTAGATTGATCTTTTTCTAAATGACCTTTCAACAATTAGTTCTCCCCTCCCCCACCCAATCATATTGAAATGTAATTATCAAAATATTTGAAAGGCAAGTTCACACACTCCAAGCTAATCACCTCTGATCCACAAACATCTAGAGACCCAAGAGCAGGGTGACATTAGGACAGCAGAAAGTAATTCACTTGGTTAGTTCTTAAAGCTACCCGTTCTTTCCTGGTGGACTTCTATGCAGATACAAACACTGGCTGCCAAGTGCTGGGCAGCAGAACTCCTGCTGGATTGTCCCTGGAGGGAGAATCTGTCCACAAGGAGCCCTTTCCGGTGGATGTCCAGAACTCATCTTTTGGTCCCTCACATTCTTGGTTCAGAGGGAATGCTGCATAACTGCTTCACTGGCACGCCTTAGAGAGTATTTTTGCCTGGGGAGGTTTAGATGAGATGTTTAGTGAACATTTGTTGAACTGAATGGACTGTGAACATTTACATAAGGTTTCTTGAATTACTTTTGCCTATATCACATCATATGACTAAAGGGTTTCCAAGGTTCCTTCAGCCTGAGATGCCAGGAGTGCCCGGTTCTGTTGGAGGCCACCTGCCCAGAGGAGGTGAAAGGTTTATTGTCATCTAGTCTTCACTAATCCTAATGTAGTAGTGCCAAACACTTGCATTTTGCAGCTGTGACACTGTTTTCAGAGTTAATTTACTTCTAAGTTGGCTTAACAGTGGCACATTCTCTTAACCATGGGGTCTTTTCAGAAACGCACTTAATACTCACACAGTACAATTCCATGGCCTTTTATACTCACAAATATGTGAAGATGCCATTGTACCCATCCACAAAATGTTATGCCAGTTTTTTAAAAGTGCCAACGAGGTGGTTTTAGATTAGCAGACTGTAGTATAATGTTTCAAATACTGATTCACTAATGGAAGAAAAATGGGGCTGTCTATTGCTTAAACACTGAAATATTCCCCAAAGACTTTCTATTTAAAGGAAAACTTTATGAAGGCATCCCATGCAGATTTTTAAACTGCACGATGGTTCTGCCAGCATTGCAGAGAAATACAACGAAATGTCCATCTCACTGATTGTTTTTGCTATTTTGCCAACCCACCTTCTCCACCTCCCGGCAGTAGAGCTGACCCAAATCAAGCCTACAAAGTGGGGCATTTACCTTTGGAACCCTTTGCATTCCATTTGGCCAATGCACTCATTCTTTCAATCCTTTTCCCCACTCCTTCACACCTATCCATGTCCAGACTCTGTTAATTGTCATACAGTTCCCAATTCCTTTCCCCTCCACTCAAAAAAGAATATTCTGTTTGTGCTCTTTTAGGTCTCCTAAAGTGGCCAAGATGACAATCAGGTAGTGACTTAGTACCCACTATATGTTGAGGGGAGAATAAGAGGTGACCTCACCTTCTCCCCTCTCCCTGATCCCATCCCATGCAACTCATTTTTTTTTTAATTTTATTTATTTATTTATTTAACTTCTTACATTCATTTTCACAAATTTTGGGGTTCCAAATTTTCTCCCTTTATCCCCTCCCCCCACCCCAATACCCCAAGCAATTTAATTTTCCCTATCTCCAATCTGCCCTCTCTTCTGTCATCCCTCCCTTCTCTTGTCTCCATCTTCTCTTTTCTCCTGTAGGGCCAGATGACTTTCTATTCCTCATTAACTGTATGTCTTCTTTCCTAGTAGCAACAACAATACTAAACAGTTGTTCCTAAAACTTTGAGTTCCAAATTCTCCCCATCCCTCCCTCCCCACCCATTCCCTTTGGGACGGCAGGCAATTCAATATAGGCCATATCTGTGTAGTTTTGCAAATGACCTCCCTGATAGTCGTGTTGTGTAAGACTAACTGAATTACCATCCCTCCTAACCTGCCCCTCGTTGTTTCTCTTCTGTCTTTTGATCCTGTCCCTCCCCAAGTGTTGACTTCAAATTGCTCCCTCCTCCTTTTGCCCTCCCTTCTATCATCCCCCCCCTTGCAATATCTCCTTCTCCCCCCCTTTCTTATACTGTAAGATAGGTTTTCATACCAAAATGAGTGTGCATTTCACTCCTTCGTTTAGTCAAATGCGATGAGGGTAAACTTCTTGTTTTTTGGTTTTTTTTTTTCTCAGCTCTCCTCTTTTTCCCTCCACTAAAAAAATCTCCTACTTGCCTCTTAAATGACATATAGTTACCCCCTTCCATTTCCCCCTCTTTCCTCTCACTACATTTCTCTCTCACCATTTACCTTAATTTCTTTTAAGGTATGGTCCCATCCTATTCAGTTCACTCTGTGCTCTCTGTCTCTGTATGTGTGTGCATGTGTGTATATGTGTGCATGCGTGTACATGTGTATGTGTGGTCCCACCAACTACCCAGATACTGAAAAGTTTTAAGAGTTACAAATATTGTCTTTCCCTGTATGAATGTATACAGTTCACTTCTGGTAAGTCCCTTAAGACTTCTCTTTGCTGTTTACTTTTTCATGCTTCTTCTCATTCTTGTGTTTGAAAGTCAAATTTCCTTTTCAGCTCTGGTCTTTTCATCAAGAATGATTGAAAGTCCTCTGTTTCATTGAAAGACCATATTTTCCCTTGAAGTATTATACTCAGTTTAGCTGGGTAGGTGATTCTTGGTTTGAGTCCTAGTTCCTTTGCCTTCTGGAATATCCTATTCCACGCTCTTCGATCCCTTAATGTAGAAGCTGCTAGATCTTGAGTTATCCTGATTGTATTTCCACAGTACTGGAATTCTTTCTTTCTAGCTGCTTGTAAGATTTTTTCCTTGACCTGGGAGTTCTGGAATTTGACCACAATGTTCCTAGGAGTTTCTCTTTTTGGATCTCTTTCAGGTGGTGATCGATGGATTCTTTCAATACTTATTTTGCTCTCTGGTTCTAGAATGTCAGGGCAGTTTTCCTTGATAATTTCATGGAAGATGATGTCTAGGCTCTTTTTTTGATCATGACTTTCAGGTAGTCCCATAATTTTTAAATTGTCTCTCCTGGATCTGTTTTCCAGGTCAGTTGTTTTTCCAATGAGATATTTCACATTCTCTTCCATTTTTTTGTTCTTTTGGTTTTGTTTAGTGATTTCTTGGTTTCTCGTAAAGTCATTAGACTCCATCTGCTCCATTCTAATTTTGAGAGAACTATTAAATTCAGTGAGCTTTTGAGCCTCTTTTTCCATTTGGTTCATTCTGCTTTTGAAAGCATTCTTCTCCTCATTGGCTTTTTGAACCTCTTTTGCCAATTGAGTGAGCCTATTTTTCAACGTGTTAATTTCCTCAGCATTTTTTTGGGTCTCCTTTACCAAGGTATTGACCCGTTTTTCATACTTTTCTTGCATCTCTCTCATTTCTCTTCCCAGTTTTTCCTCCACCTGTCTAACTTGATTTTCAAAATCCTTTTTGAGCTCTTCCAAGGCCTGAGCCCACCCAACATCCCCCTGGGATGTCTGGGGTACTGAGGCTCCACCCTCCACGTCTTTCCCTGATGGCAAGGATACGTCCTCGTCATCAGATCCGAAGGTCGGGATCATTTGCATTTGTTGGAAAAAACTCTCTATAGTCTTATTTTTCTTCCCTTTTCTAGGCATTTTCCCAGCCAGTTACTTGACTTCTGAGATTCCTTTCCACCCCTGCCTGGATCCGCCCAGCTAGTGCTTGGCCTCTGAGATTCAAATGGGCTTTCCACAGCAAGCTTTAGTTCTGGCGCTGGGGTGGAGGCAGGGCCACCTCCCAGGCTCAGTTCCCTCAGGGGCTTTATGCAGAGACTTTCAGGAACAGAGCGGGTGGGGGCAGGGTGGGGGGCCCGCCTCCTAGGCTCAGTTCCCTCAGGGGCTTTATGCAGAGGCCTTCAGTAATAGAGCGGGGTGGGGGCAGGGCTGTCTCCCAGGCTCAGCTCCATCAGGTTTTATGCAGAAACCTTCCGTAATGAAGATCCTGCCTGCTACTGGGGGATTCCTGAGTCCTGGGCCACTGCCGCCTCAGCCGCCGCCCACGCCTCTGCCTCCGCCGCTTCCTGCCCCCGTCTCTGCCGCCGCCGCTTCCTCCCGAGGGGGCCCGAGTTACGGAGACGCTCCACTCCCCTCCTCCAGCCCGGCCTTCTCTCTCAGTGACCTGTAGCTTCATGCAACTCATTTTTGAATTCTCCTATATCTGGTGAGAGCATCATCATCCTCCCAGTTCCCCAGATTCCTAATTCTTGATTCTCCCCTCTCCCTCATCCTCCATCTCCCTCATCCCCCATCCCATTGCCAAACCTTGTTCAGCTTTTCTCCACAGCCTTATTCACATTCATTCCCAGAGCTGCCACCCTCAGTCCTGCCCTTACCACCCCTCTCACCTAGAATACTGTGAGTCATTCCCCATGCCTTGGATTGACTTGCTCCTCCTCACCTACTGGGATCATTAACATTCTTCAGGGTGCACCATCTTTGTCACTTCCTTGTGAAAGCTTTCCCTGATCCTTCTAGTTATGAGGGTTTTTCCTGCCTCAGTTTTATTTATTGGGGCACATGTTGTATCCTTCCAGTAGAATATAACCCCATGAAGAGCTTGTAATGCTTCTTTTTTTTTTGTATACAGGTCTAGCAAAGTGCCTCATACATAGCAACCCCTTAATAAACAAATGCTCATTGAATTTAAGATTTACAAAAAACTCTATAGATGTTATTTGATTCACTACAACAGACACTAAATGCCTTCTCATTAAAAGTCACTATTCTAACTGGCGTTAGAGACAAAAAAAAAAGAAATATTCTTGGTCTCAAGGAACTTACGTTCTATTGTAGGGATGGAAAATGCATACAGATAAATACATAGAGAAGTTTTCAGGGGAAAGGAACACTGACCACTGCGGGCAGGAGGGCATGAGAAGGCTTCACTGTGTTGTACTGCCTGAACTGACCTTGAATGAAGATAAAAATTCTGAGAGGCAAAAGTGAGAAAGTAATTCATTCTTTCCAGCTGAGAATGCCCCTCACTCCAGCATGCCTCTCACAAAAGACATCCTGCATCCCTATCCTCAGGAAGTAAAGTAGAGACACACGAAGCACCTGGTGCAGAGTCCAAGCACATATTTCATGGGTGTCAAGTGCCTGGGGCTGATAGAAAATTGCCAGTCTTCAGTAATGAGCAAACAGTGGTTCTCTGTTAGATGCTCTACTGTGCTCTGTTTGTCTATTGGAAGAAAGACAAGACTTCCAGAAGTCTGCCCCTTCCAAAAGGAAGGAGCATAGATTGAATCATGATGAATAGGGAAGTGTAAAAAATAAATCAAATTTGATGAGAGGGAGAGACAGAGAGACAAACACAGATGGGGGCAGGGAGGAGAAGAGGGAGAGAGAGAGGAGGGGTGGGGGAGAGAGAGAGAGAGAGAGAGAGAGAGAGGTGAATTCCAGGCATAGAAAATAGTCTGAACAAAGGCACAGACAGACCCTGGAGATAGAATGCCAAGTTTAAGGAACAGATATTATTAAAATTGCCTTTTTTAAAATGAGGAAACTGAGGCTCAGGGAAGTTATTTGACTTACCCATAGTGACATAGCTAGTATGTGAGAGGAGAATTCAACCTAGATTTCTCCAGTCTTCATATCTAATGTTGGTTTCATTTACACCATGTCACCTCTATTTCCTCAACTGGGGAGAGAAAAATAAAGTGGTTCGGGGGTAGTTTTTTAATGACTCAAGAAATTTAGAATATAAAAAAAATGTAAAGTGATTGAATAATTGCAAAGTGAATTTTCATGGTCTTTGCAATCCATAAGGATGATTGTCCTTAGTTTATAAGTGTAAAGATTATCCAAGCATCATTTCCAGGCCTTCAGCCCACAAAATAGGGGTTCTATCCTGCAGTAGTTATGTTTATTTTGCCCTTAATATGCAAGGAAATCCTTTCTGGGAGTTTCCGTTAAGAGCCCAGAGTTTAAAGTTTTATGACTCATTTGAAGACACTGAATTTAAAAATGACCAAATCCTGGCAACTTATAAAAACTATACTCATGTATCTCAGTCCTGGTTTTTTTATTCTATGCCACGCAGACTTCCTCTTCTGCTAGGAAAAAATCCCTAGAGAATTGATTATGTCTTCCCCAGAAATACACAGTGACCAGGTTATTCTGTAAACCATAAGCCTGGCCAAGCTGTGAGGAAAACATAATTGCTTCTTTACTTTTAGTCTTTCTACCAGAATCTTTTACTATTGATGCTATTCTAGAAATGAAATCTGAGCTTAGAGTATATTATTATAAAAAGAAATGCCAGGAAGTCTCACATTCTAAATGTACAGACCATGGCTGCTATGGACTCATCAGCCTGGTGACCACAGGTGCTTTCAGATACCTCAGTAGCACGAGAATGTTGAGTAGTTGAGATAGATTTCTATGAAAACTGATAAAAATACTGAAGTTTGGAGGGAGGATGGAGTGGTGATACTTCTGGAAAAACATTGTTCCATATAGCCCCCACATATAGAGAATTAAAATCTTATTTAAATGAACATCAAAGCCAACCTGGAAAGGGCAGAAGAAGGGTAAGAGAGGCAGTAAGAGGTCATATGGAGCCAGTGAGGTATGGAATTATGTGTGGAAAAATTAGATAGATAAAAGGAGGGATTTAGTATTAGTTATTTTATTTGTCATTCAATTCAAATAGTATTTACTAAGAATGGAGTTAGAAACAGAGCAATGATGGCAGCCCCTGCTGTCAAGAAATTTACATTCTAAAGGGTAAGGTGAGAAGGAAACATATACAGAAATAATTATAATATGAAAGAAAAAATGTAGACACAAAGAAAACATCTAAGCACGGTATCAGGAAGTAAAATATATTGGTTATATGGCATGGGGAATAGAAGTAGGGAGTATTATATCCATTAATTCATTCATTCATTTAACAAATATTTATTGAACTCCTATAATCACAAATAAATGATTATGATGTATTAAGACTTACAGCTAAGGACTTTAGAATCTAATGGGCGGAGAGAAGACTAGTCAAATTTTTTTTTTTAATATTTATTTATTTAACTTTTTACATTCATTTTCACATAATTTTGGGTTCCAAATTTTCTCCCCTTTTATCCCCTCCCCCCACCCCAATACACCAAGCAATCTAATTTTCCCTATCTCCAATCTGCCCTCTCTTCTGTCATCCCTCCCTTCTCTTGTCTCCATCTTCTCTTTTCTCCTGTAGGGCCAGATGACTTTCTATTCCTCATTAACTGTATGTCTTCTTTCCTAGCAGCAACAACAATACTAAACAGTTGTTCCTAAAACTTTGAGTTCCAAATTCTCCCCATCCCTCCCTCCCCACCCATTCCCTTTGGGAAGGCAGGCAATTCAATATAGGCCATATCTGTGTAGTTTTGCAAATGACTTCCCTGATAGTCGTGTTGTGTAAGATTGACTGAATTACCCTCCATCCTATCCTGCCCCTCGTTGTTTCTCTTCTGTCTTTTGATCCTGTCCCTCCCCAAGTGTTGACTTCAAATTGCTCCCTCCTCCCTTTGCCCTCCCTTCCATCATCCCCCCCCTTGCTTATCTCCTTCTTCCCCACTTTCCTATACTGTAAGATAGGTTTTCATACCAAAATGAGTGTGCATTTTATTCCTTTCTTTAGTCAAATGTGATGAGGGTAAAGTTCTTGGTTTTTTTTTTCTCAGCTCTCCTCTTTTTCCCTCCACTAAAAAGTCTCCTACTTGCCTCTTAACTGACATATATAATTACCCCATTCCATTTCACCCTCTTTCTTCCCACTATATTTCTCTCTCACCATTTACCTTAATTTCTTTTAAGATATGGTCCCATCCTATTCAATTCACTCTGTGCTCTCTGTCTCTGTATGTGTGTGCATGTGTGTATGTGTGTGTGCATGCGTGTACATGTATGTGTGTGGTCCCACCAACTACCCAGATACTGAAAAGTTTTAAGAGTTACAAATATTGTCTTTCCATGTAGGAATGTAAACAGTTCACTTCTGGTAAGTCCCTTAAGACTTCTCTTTGCTGTTTACTTTTTCATGCTTCTTCTCATTCTTGTGTTTGAAAGTCAAAGTTTCTTTTCAGCTCTGGTCTTTTCATCAAGAATGCTTGAAAGTCCTCTGTTTCATTGAAAGACCATATTTTCCCCTGAAGTATTATACTCAGTTTTGCTGGGTAGGTGATTCTTCTTTTGAGTCCTAGTTCCTTTGACTTCTGGAATATCCTATTCCACGCTCTTCGATCCCTTAATGTAGAAGCTGCTAGATCTTGAGTTATCCTAATTGTATTTCCACAATACTGGAATTGTTTCTTTCTAGCTGCTTGTAAGATTTTCTCCTTGAGCTGGGAGTTCTGGAATTTGGCCACAATGTTCCTAGGAGTTTCTCTTTTTGGATCTCTTTCAGGTGGTGATCGATGGATTCTTTCAATACTTATTTTGCCCTCTGGATGTAGAATATCAGGGCAGTTTTCCTTGATAATTTCATGGAAGATGATGTCTAGGCTCTTTTTTTGATCATGACTTTCAGGTGTCCCATAATTTTTAAATTGTCTCTCCTGGATCTATTCTCCAGGTCAGTTGTTTTTCCCATGAGATATTTCACATTCTCTTCCATTTTTTCATTCTTTTGGTTTTGTTTGGTGATTTCTTGGTTTCTCGTAAAGTCATTAGACTCCATCTGTTCCGTTCTAATTTTGAGAGAACTATTCTCTTCAGTGAGCTTTTGAACCTCTTTTTCCATTTGGCTCATTCTGCTTTTGAAAGCATTCTTCTCCTCATTGGCTTTTTGAACCTCTTTTGCCAATTGAGTGAGCCTATTCTTCAAGGTGTTATTTTCTTCAGCATTTTTTTGGGTCTCCTTAACCAAGGTATTGACCCGTTTTTCATACTTTTCTTGCATCTCTCTCATTTCTCTTCCCAATTTTTCCTCCACCTGTCTAACTTGCTTTTCAAAATCCTTTTTGAGCTCTTCCAAGGCCTAAGCCCACCCAACATCCCCCTGGGATGTCTGGGGTACTGAGGCTCCACCCTCCACGTCTTTCCCTGATGGCAAGAATATGTCCTCGTCATCAGATCCGAAAGTCGGGATCATTTGCATCTGTTCAAAAAAACTCTCTCTAGTCTTATTTTTCTTCCCTTTTCTGGGCATTTTCCCAGCCAGTTACTTGACTTCTGAGATTCCTGTCCACCCCTTCCTAGATCCGCCCAGCTAGTGCTTGGGGTCTGAGATTCAAATGGGCTTTCCATTCAATGTGAGCTTTAGTTCTGGTGCTGGGGTGGGAGCAGGGCCACCTCCCAGGCTCAGTTCCTTTAGGTGGTTTATGCAGAGACTTTCAGTAATGAAGATCCTGCCTGCTGCTGGGGGAGTCCCGGGCCGCAGCCGCTGCCACGCCACCCCTGCCTCTGCCTCCACCGTTTCCTGCCCCCGTCTCTGCCTCCGCGGCTTCCTCCCGAGGGGGCCCGAGCCACGGAGACACCCCGCTCCCCTCTCGGCCAGCCCAGCCGTCTCTCTCACTAACCTGTAGCTTCTGTGGGCGGAGGGACCTTCCCGGCCACTGGAGCTTCCATCCCTGAAGCCTGCTCAGATCAGCTTCTCTGGGACCACGGCCAGAGAAGCGCTGGGGTGGGGTCTGCTTTCTGGGGCGCGACGGACCCTGAGGACGGCTCTCCAGGGCTCTCTGGAACCGAAATCTCTTCCACTATGTTTCTGCACACCCTGCAGTGATCCAGAATTTATGGGGAGCTCTTCTTACATTACTATGGGCTGTGGGTTCAGAGCTCGCATACGTGCATCTTTCTACTCTGCCATCTTGACTCTGCCCCCAAGACTAGTCAAATTGATACAGGGGAAGTATAGTAGGTGTAGTAGTGGTGGGGAGAAGGAAGGAGAGAGAGAGCTAAGCAAAAGTAATAAAAGGGACATGGGAGAGAATCCTGTGAGCAGGAGAGTTAAGGTTAGTAAAGGTCTCATAAATTCACCAGCATGAGGAGTAGGAGAAGGGAAAAAATCCATTCTGAGCACAAAGAAAGGCCCAAGCAAAAGCATGGAAATTCAAAAAGACGGAACGTGTATGAAAAGTAATCTGGCTAAAATATAGAGAATGTAAAGGAAAGTAATGTGAGATAAGGCTGGAAAGGGAGGTAGAAGCCAGATTGTGGAGAGACTTGAATACCAGAGTCAGAACTTTATCTTTTATTTGATAGTCACTGGAATCCATCATCAGTTTTGTGCAGAGTGGTGGTGTGATCAGAGTGACTTGGGTTCTGGGGTAAAGGACTGGTTGGGAAAGAGTCAATTGGAGGCAGAAACACCTGTTAGAAGATTAGTCAGTTGTCAGAGTAACAAGGAATAAAGGAAGGAAGGAAGGGAGAAGAAAGAAAACAAGCTTTTCTACTCAAGAAATTGTCTGCACATCATTAAAAAAAAAGAAAAATAACGAGATCAACTTGTCCTTCCACTCTTTCTATCTAACCTCTATCAAAAAGAATGAGAGCAAGATAACAGTAATAACTTTAATAATAGTTAAAAATAGTAATAGCAATAATTATAACAGTAATAATGATAGTCTGACAACATACAAGATGCTTTCTTCACACCAGCCCTGTAAAGGCAGAAAGAAACTAAAGCTTGGAGCAAAGTAGCTTTCCTGTAGTCAGGGTGTTGTGTTTGCCCTTCGTTCTTGAAGAGGACCATGATGTCAAGATGATGACATGACTTGCAGTTGACTTTGATTTGAATGAGGGAGGACTGTGTGAGGTCACCAGCCTCCCTTTCTACTCCTGAGTCATCTGGGTCCAGTGGCCTGATATTCATCAGGATGGCTGGAGATGGCCCAGGATGTAGACCCTGGCCTTTTCAGGCTAAGGTCTTGTCACATTCTCACTTTGAGTGAGATATACCCATTCAATGAATAGGCTTCTTTAAGTTACTCAAGGGAAGACCCCTTTAATTTAAAAAAAAAAAAATCAAACTGGGGGGAAGACCCTCAGGGTTCCTGGGTCAAAGAGAAACAATTACTATTTAGTTATTTCTAGAAAACTAAAATCCTGTAGTCATACCAGCTAGCTAGCAGCCAAACAGAGACACTAGTGTTAGGAGATACTTTACATTCAGGAAAACAGAGAGATAGATATGATTAAAAATTCAGAAAACAGA
Source organism: Bettongia penicillata ogilbyi (assembly GCA_023548195.1). Taxonomy (NCBI): domain Eukaryota; kingdom Metazoa; phylum Chordata; class Mammalia; order Diprotodontia; family Potoroidae; genus Bettongia; species Bettongia penicillata. The sequence continues at coordinate 898,736 of JAJHZJ010000712.1, read as the reverse complement.
AGAAAACTTCAAAGTCCTTAATTCAATCTTCTCCCCACTTTTAGACTCTGCCCTTTCCAATAACTCTCTTTCAACTTCTCTATTCTTGAATCCTTTTCAAATTCTGTTTTCTCCATGTGGAGGCCCAAGTCAAAAACAGGTTACATAATTTACAAACTGAATATGCTTAGGAACCTCCTAATTGTTTCATAGACTTGGATCTAGCCCAGGGGTGGAGAACTTGCTGCCTCAAGGCCACATGTCTAGGTCCTCAAGTGTGTCCCTCTGACTGAATCTAAACTTCACAGAACAAATCCCCTTATATTCTGCAAAACTTGGCCTAAGTCAAAAGGCCACACCCGAGGACCTGGAAGGTAGGTGTGACCTCTAGGCTGCAGGTCCTCACCCTTGATCTACCTATTGAGAAGATTGTAGGAAAGCCCAGTAATAACCACAATCCTCTTCCCCTCCTTCCCCACCTCCAGTTAGGTTATAAATTCCTTAAGATCAGGATCTGTTTTGTCCTTTTTATTCTACATATCCCAGTCACTTAACAGAATAATTTACACAAAACTTAGATTTCGTTGGTATAGGGATTCCCAGGAAATTTCCTCTAACAATGCAGGTTGATACCTACCCTACAATTAAGTCTTAGAGAGTCACCTGAAACACTGGGAGGTTGAATAAATGATTTACCCAGGGTTACCCAGCCAATATGTGTCAGAGGCAAGAGTTGAGTCATCTGCTCGACTGCGTGACCAGCTCTCTATTGACTATATGTATATATGTATCATAGTGCCTTACACACCTCAAGAATTGAACAACGGCTTCCTCATTGACTAATCAGGAATGTGTTCTTTGGATCTGAAAGTGGTTCTGTTTCATTCTAAAGTCAATGATGTATCTCTGGAATTTTTAAAAGATTCATCTAAATAGTCTAAAGACTGTGGGGGCAGCTATTTCTTCCATCATCTTATAGTCAGCCTTGGCTGCGGGTGATATAAGGCACCTCCCTCCAGCTTTTAAAGCTGTTACTGGTTCTGAATTTCTAATCAAATCTGACCAGAAGAAGCCTGAGCACTTAAGGAAGGAAGTGGCTGATGGGAACACCTCCCCATCCTCACACCTGTCATTTTCATTGTGTCCAGGAAAAAGTCATCAGAGGTCACCCTACATGAAAAATCCTTCTGCCATTTCTCAAATAATTACTGAAATATTCAGTATCTCAGCTCTGAACTGAGCAGTAGTTATCATGCAGTTGCTAAGGCTGTAGAAAATACAGAAAAGAGACCATCAAAGGCACAGACCAAACATTCTGTACCCCATCAACTGGCCCTGGCTTGTTTGTACATTAGCCTGCTGGATTTTTTCATTGGACATTAGAGGCCACCCTCTCACTTTTATAGATTCACTTTTATAGAGACCCCAGAGAAAAATGAAATGACTTGCTTATAGTATCAAAATTAGTAGGTGGCAGAGTTGAAATTTGGTCTATAGGTTACTTGACTGCAAATAAAGGACTCTCACTGTCTCTCCATGCTGAACCACTGGATTCATTGAGGATTCCAACTTAAAAGTTCACTGGGGCATTGATAGCCAGGTATTAAACAGGCTACGGAGAATGGCAAAGGTAAATTCCGTGGACTCGTAACAATTCCACTCTTAAAAGCTTTATAAAGTTATTGCTGTTCCCTAGCATATGTCCTTTTTCCCTGTTGTCTTATGAGGCATTATTTCTTCTGGTTAAAAAAAAATAACACTGGAAACATTTAACAGATCATTCTATCCCATATTACTCAGTGTGTTTTTCCAGAGTAGCCTGAAAGGAAATGTTGGGTTATATGAACCACAGAGGATTGCTGACGAGGGTACCACCTAGAAAGATGGTGAGCAGGCTGGGGAATTAAAGACTGTATTTCTGTCCTTTTAAAATTTGAAGTTAAGGGGGGGAAGGTACCTTAAAAAATGATTTCATTATCTGAATCCCACATTTGGTAACAGAATCAAGTGGTCAGTCAACAAGAATTTATTAAGCATCTACTAAATGCCACACACTATGTTAGGTGATAGGGATACAAAGACAAAAATAAAACAATAATTCCTGCCTTCAGGTAGCTTATATTTTATCAGGTAAATCAACACATATGTAAATAAGCATCTACAAAGATATAAAAAATAAATACAAGGTAAATTTGGGAAGGGAGGCACTCACATTGGAGTGTCAGGAAAGTCTTTATATGGAAGCTGTCTCGAGCAAAATTTCGAAGGTGGAAGGGGATTCTGAGTGGTTAAATTGATGCTGGGGAAGCATTCCAGGTGTGGGGGACAATGCAAAGTCACTAAGATGAGAGAAAGAGAGTGTATATAATGAGGATGAAAAGGCTGAGAGTTAGAAAGGACTTCAGTGTGGTGTAGCAAAATGAGTGCTGGATTTGGAGTTAGCAAATTTGGGGTGAAGTTCTGGTTAAGCTACTTATTATCTGTATGATCTCAGACAAGTCACTTAACCTTGTAGGGTCTCAATTCTTCATCTGTAATATGAGAGGAGTTGGACTAGGTGATTTCTAGGTCATCTAGTGAATAAAATCACTGGACCTAGAGTCAGGAAGATCTGAATTCAAATCTAGTCTCAGACACTTACAAGCCGTGTGATCTTGGCTAAGTCATTTAACCTCTGTTTGCTTTAATGCCCTGGTGAAGGAAATGCTAAACTACTCCAGTAGCTTTGCCAAGAAAATCCCATGGATGGTGTAAGTCTATGGGGTCAGAAAGAGGACTGACCAACTGAACAAACCCTATGTCTTCATTGTATGTGATTAAAAGCAAATATTTACAAAACACAGTTCAGAAATGAACTTTGTCCTGTCATTCCATTTCATTTAAGGGTAAATATTCTAGACATCTTAAAATTAGAATATCACAACTGGCTGTTTTTATTGTAAATTTCCAGCAGTCCATATTCAGAGGGATCACCGATGGTGTAGAAAAGAGTTGTGGATGTGAAATCAGAGGACCTGGATTTGAATCCCGACTATCTCCTACTACCTGTGTGACCCACAGAAAGTCCCTTCACCTTTCATGATACCACTTTCTCCATCTGTAAAATAAGGAAGTTGGACCAGGTAATTTCTAAGATCTCTTCCAGCTCTAAAATCCTATAATTTACTTTATTTGTTCTGGATCCAGTGGGCAAGGATAAATACATTTCTGGTGAAGCAGAATCAAGGCAAGAGTGCCTCTTTTCAATTCTGTTCACTAAGCACCAAATTTTCTGGGAAGAAATATCATTCACTGGACATGTCAAGACCACAGCTTGGTAGCCTAGAAAGTAGAGACAGGCTCATATAGTGGACATAGAATCAGTTACAGATCTCATTCCCACCTCTGACACTTACTACTTGTGTGAGTTGAGCAATTTGACCTCCCTCAGCCTTAGTTTCTTCACCTGTAAAATGAGAAGATTGGATTCAGTGGCCTCAAAGGTCCCTTCTAACTCTAAATTTGTGATGCTATGACAGCTTGACTTGGAGTCAAGAAGGAACTATCTCAATCCCTTCATGTGTAAAATAGGGATAATAATACCTAGTTCACGTGGTTGTTATGAGATTCAAATGAGACAGCATTTGTAGTGTGTTTTGCAAACCTCAAAGTGATATATAACCGTTGGCTACAGATATTTTCTTGGGATCCTATAAAATACATCCTAACTCAGTCATCTCAATAGCAGACTTAAGAATATGGGGGATAGCACTCCAGAGAGCTCCAGAACCCCATGCCAAAAAATAAATATATAAAATTGTGTAATACTTCCATATTTCAGAAAATCTATAATTTCATTCACATGGGCATTACCACCACTGATGCAGATAATAAACTCCCATCACCACTATTTCATGCCTAAGTCAGTTTCATGAATTGCTGTAGCCAAAAAAAAAAAAATCACCTCCTGTCTAACCTTCTGGAAATTAACCTCTCCAAACTGAACTAGGCTAGTCTTTGGACTCTAGACAGAGAATCTCTCTTTGGACCTGAAAGCTTGTCAGCACCTGGCCAGGTCTGCCCTCCCTTGACCTGACCCTCAAGAACCACCTTTCATCTGTCATTAGGACTTTGAAATTTTGTAGGACTTACTACATCTTCTTCAAAAATTCAGTGGAGGGGGAAGGCCCTTTATGGCACTTCTCAATTCATTCCTATACCCTGATCATTTTTTCTATAGCTTGCTCTCTCAAATTGCTAAACTCATACAGGTAGTAAGTGTCAGAAGTGGAAATGAAATCTCTAACTGGGTTCTATTTTCACTATACCAGACTGACTTTACTTTCTGGACTACCAAATGACTCAGGCACAAATTTTCTTAATAATTGCCACTTCCACATACCTCCTTCCTGCTATCAAGAGTTAGGCAAAGGGTGCTGTGAATCCAGGTTTAACCTCCATTGAAACAAGTTTGGCTACTTGTCTCCACAGAGCCATGTAGAGATTTGTTTTTTAATTCTTTCTTCTTTGAATTGTTGTTTTCAGTACATCAGCATCCCACTTCCTCCAACTTATAACTTTAATTTGTGTGTGTGTGTGTGTGTGTGTGTGTGTGTGTGTGTGTGTGTGTGTGTGGAAAGAGTAGCCTAGCCAAACAGTCTGATGATTGAGTGATGACTGAGGAAACCAGCGAGTATATTTTCATGATTTTGCATGACTTCATGGAACAATTTCTCATTTGCTAGTCTTGGCAGGAGGTAAGGGTAGATTACTCTCTGAACTCAAGCGCGCACACACACACATACACACACAGACATACACTGAATTTCATTAATATCCAGTATCAGGTTTGCAAGGATGAGTGATTCACGAAGTTCAAATTGAAATGATGTCCTTATTTCACCCCTGGCCTGCTTCTCAGCTTACTGAGAATTCTATAGAATTCTTCTGGGTAAAGAGTCCCAAATGATGTGTATCAAGGTCTTCTGGCCTTGACTGATTATATCAACTCTAAGTTTAATAAAAGTCATTATTACTTTTGCTTTCATCAAAACAGCTCAGTTTTCATCTTTTCCTTTTTTATTTCTATGTGAAGTTCATTATCTCTGTTACAAATATGTTTTCTGAAATGTTTCCTTAAGGAGTCAGTTTTCTGTGAACTAACCCATTACTCCTCTCATGAAGATGGTAATAATATTCTATAGTATCTTAAGAGTAAGCCATCACTACCCTCACTTTATTTTTTATCTTTCATATTTCTGAGGTCAATGAGCATTTATAAGGGATTCAGACCATAAATGTCATAAGACTATCTTGTGTCCTTAGAGTTATGCCTTTAAAAAATACCTTTCAGACTATTTGCTTCTTTCCAACCAGTAGCCATACAAGTACACAGCAAAAACTACAGTGAGAATCTGGTTTTCAATGTAATGTAAGTTTTTAAAATTAAAATATGCAAATTCATAAAAAATTATCTTTCAAAAATACTTGTGTCAACTACTTGTTCACTCATGTCCGACTCTTTGTGACCCCATTTGGGGTTTTCCTGGCAAAAACACTGGAGTGGTTTGCCATTTCCTTCTCCGCCACATTTTACATATGAGGAAACTGAGGCAAACAGGGGTAAGTGATTTGCCCAGGGTCATACAAACTAGTAAGTTTTAAATTCATAAAAATGAGTCTTCCTGACTTCAGGCCCAGCACTCTATCCCTTATACTACGTAGCTGCTCAACTGTGCTAACTGTAGTGTGATGCAATAAAAGGAAGACTGGCTTTAAATCAAAGGGCTTGAGTTCAAATTCCACCTCTAATTATTTACTACCTGGCCCTGGTCCTTCAGCTGCAGAATGAGGGGGTTTAGATAGATATACTTTAAGGTTTCTTACGGTATTAAATTTTAGGAAACATAGAGTTTGAAGTAAAAAACAATTTTAATCACTTTTTTTCTTGGTCTTTTTAAAACTGACAAAATCACCCTCTTCAGATGTAAGTCCAATTGTGCAGTATCCTGCTAAAAATTTGGTGTTTCCTAACTATACTTCTAGGAAAAATACAGACTCCTCGGCTGACATTTAAAGACCTTCTTACTTTGGCTCCTGCCTAGAATAGTTGTCCCCTTTCACATACACACACACAAACACACACACACAAACACACACAAACACACACACACATACACACACACACTCAAACACACACACACACAAACACAAACACACACACACAAACACACACACACAAACACAAACACACAAACACACACACACACATACACACACATACACACACACAAACACACACAAACACACACACAAACACACACACACAAACACACACAAACATACACACACGCAAACACACACACACGCAAACACACACACACAAACATACACACACACAAACATACAAACACACACACGCAAACACAAACATGCAAACACACACAAACATACAAACACACACACAAACACAAACACACAAACACACACAAACATACAAACACACACAAACATACAAACACACACATGCAAACACACACAAACACACACAAACATACAAACACACACACACACACACACACACACAAACACACACACATACACACAAACACACACACACAAACACACACACACACACACACATACACACTTCATTCCAGGTTGACTCATCTATAATCGCGGTGTTCTAGCTTCTGCCTCTGGGCCTTCTCACAGGCTCTCCCCACCATGCCTGACACTCGCTTACTCCATCACCCCACCTCTTATAATTTCAGCTTCCTTCAGGGCTCAACTCAATTCAGTTCATTTTCATTCATGGAGTATTATTTAATACTTACTACCTGCCAGGCACTGTGCTGGGTGCTAGGCCTATAGAAAAATCAAATAGTACCTGCCCCCAGGGAGCTTATAGTCTACTGACGGGAAACAATATGTACACAAATAAGTATGTGCAGAATATATGTGTGTGGGTATGGTACAGACAAAGTAAGTTTGAGAGGATAACTCTAATAACTAGGGGCAGGAAATGGGGAGGGTGAGGAAAGTCTTCCTGTAGGAGCTGATGCTTGGACTGTGCTTTGAAGGAAATTATGATGGAAGAGAAGAGCAAGTCAGTTTGGTGGACTGCTTATGCAAAGACTTGGAGGCTGGAGATGGAATTTCAAAAACTGTTCCCTGTGGAACAATGAGTAGACCAGTTTGATTCATGCACTGCTTCCTACTGGAAACCTTTTCTGATCCTCCTAGTGGCTAGTGTTTTTTTCTGCTTTGTTTTATTTCCCTAGTAAAAAATGTAAGCTGCATTAAGGCTGGCACTGTTTTATTCTGCCTTTGTATTCCCAGCATTTAGCACACATAATAAATTCATCTTTGATTGGATTGGAAATGACCCAAAAATCCCTTTCATGAAGATTAAATTTTGAAAAGGCTGAAAAAAAAATGAAGCCAGTTAATTCTAACAAAACAGTAATATGTGTCCTATATGTAGCACAATGATAAATATTATAATAAATATAAATATTCTATATGGTACAACAAACATTGTACCATATAGTACAATATTTTGAGTTGAAAGGGACCTTAGAGGTCATACCATTTTTGAGGATTTATCTTTTAATTCTCTGGCTTTGGCACTGCTTTTTAAAAATATTAATATGCTTGTAATCTTTGAAGAATTTGCAGTATTATACTGGACCAGCTATCTCTTTGACCCTGAATTGTTTCTCCACCTAGCTTATATCCTTCCATTTTCCCTGCCTATCTCTGAGCATTTTTCAGATGATTTCATCTAACAAGCCCAAACAAAGCTCTGAAAAATGTAACACAGGGATCTACATTTTTATACTTCGTTTGACTATGAGAGGTTAAACATAAACATAAAAAAGACAGTGATGGTAGAAAATAGTTAGAAACTATAGTTGTGAATAGAGGGTATCAAGATAAGAAACAATAGTAATCATGGCTTTTCATCTTATCCCTGAAGAGTATTGTTTATTAAACCGAGGAAGTAGATGAATAGAAAGTTCCTAAAAAAGCAAAAACAAAAAAATCCCACTAGAACAATGATACAAATATTGTATAACTAATAATCATGGCCTTGAAGAAAAAAATAAAAATATTCCTCTACTCTCTTTCCTTAAAGATGTGCGGGATTATGAGTACAAGGTATTACATAGGCTGTCAGACATGGGAGCGCTGTTGCTTGATTCTATTTAATTTTTTTGTTATTCCAAAGAAAAAAGACTGTGGGAAGTATAATATATTCAGATATGATTGAGATATAAAAGCAATATGCAGCAATAAAATTGTTAATTTTTAAAAGGATAAAAAGGTTCCTCAGCTAATGGCCTTTGTACTTTGGAAAATAAAATGTCCCTTTGGCTCTTCTCACATTAGCTCTCGGAAAAACCTTGGCCAAGCATTGCTTAATACCTAGAATTTTTTCTGAATGGCTTAAGCCTCATCTTGACTCTGGGCACTGAGCTAAGATTTTTTTTTATGCCTGACTGCCACCGTCTTTTGGTGCCAGCGTCTAATGCGAGGAGCAGGGCTGTTGTTTCACTTTTTTAGAGTCACTATGCCTTGCTTAGGACTGTTTTCTGCCAACTTAGTATAATTAATAAAAGAAACAGCAGCCACTTTGTGCAACCTTTGAAAACATTCATTTAAGAGATATAGTGGGAGAAGTCTTGGACTTGAAGACAGAGAACTTGGGTTTGAGTTCCTCCTCAGACATTTCCTAGATGTCTGCTGCTAGATAAGGTGCTTTATCCCGATAAGCCTCAGTTTCCCCTTCTGTGATAGAAGTATAATATTACCTTCTTACCTACAAGGGGCATAATGAACATAATGATGACTTATGCAGAACATTTCATAATTATAAAAATGGGAGTTATTATTACTCTTCAGTAATTATTAGTGCAAAGTAGCCATGAAAATAAACATGAGCTTTGGTGCTTTCGGCATGATTGCAGTGGAAAGAGTTTGGGATTTAAACTCAAAAGACTTAGTTTCAAATCCCAGCTCTCCTATTTACTACCTTTCTTTGACCTTGAGCAAGTGATTTTAGCCCTCTGGGCCTCAGTCTACTCATCTATAAAATGAGGAAATTGGAATAGTTGACTAAGGTCTTCTTTAGATATGTATGTTCCAAAGGACATCAAAGAGAAGACTCACTTTTCCGGGGAAAGTTTTGAGCAAGTAGTAGTGTTCAGTTGTCATCTCCCCATACCACCAGTGATATGAATTCAATTCAACAGATTGTTATTAAGGGACAGCTAGGAGTTGCAGTGGATACAACTCTGGGCCTGAAGTCAGGAAGACTCATTTTCCTGAGTTCAAATATGGCTTCAGACACTCCTTAGCTGCAAAACTCAACCCTATTTGCCTCAGTTTCCTCATCTGTAAAATGAGCTGGAGAAAGAAATGACAAACCACTCCAGTGTCTTTGCCAAGAAAATCCCAAATAGGGTCACAGAGAGACGGACAAGGCGGAGCCAAGATGGTGGAGTAGAAGGACGCACGTTTACGAGCTCTGAAACCAAAAGCCCATAGAATTAATGTAAAAAGAGTCCCCCATAACTTCTGGGTCAATACAAGGTGTGCAGAAGCAGAGTGGAAGAGATTTCCATTCCGGGGAGCCCTGAAGACCCGTCCCCAGGGTCCGGCGCGCCCTGGAAAGTGGACCCCACCCCCAGCGCTGCCCTGGCCGCAGCCCCAGAGAAGCTGATCCGAGCAGGCTTCAGAGACGGAAGCTCCGGCAGCCGGGAAAGTCCCTCCGCCCACAGAAGCTACAGGTCAGTGAGAGAGAAGGCCAGGCTGGAGGAGGGGAGCGGAACGTCTCCGTGACTCGGGCCCCCTCGGGAGGAAGCGGGGTGCAGAGACGGGGGCAGGAAGCAGCGGAGGCAGAGGTGTGGGCGGCGGCTGAGGCCCAGGACTCAGGAATCCCCCAACAGCAGGCAGGATCTTCATTACGGAAGATTCCCGCATAAAACCTGACGGAGCTGAGCCTGGGAGACGGCCCTGCCCCCACCCCGCTCTGAAGGCTTCTGCTCAAAGCCCCCAAGGGAACTGAGATTGGGAGGCGGGCCCCCCACCCCGCCCCCACCCGCTCCATTCCTGAAAGTCTCTGCAAAAAGCCCCCGAGGGATCAGAGTCTGGGAGGCGGCCCTGCCCCCACCCCAGCACCTGAACTAAAGCTCACTGATTGACAGCCTGCAGGAGGAAAGCCCATTTAAATCTCAGAGGCCAAGCACTAGCTGGGTGGATCCAGGTGGGGGTGGAAAGGAATCTCAGAAGTCAAGTAACTGGCTGGGAAAATGCCTAGAAAAGGGAAGAAAAATAAGACTATAGAGAGTTTTTTCCAACAAATGCAAATGATCCCGACCTTCGGATCTGATGACGAGGACGTATCCTTGCCATCAGGGAAAGACGTGGAGGGCGGGGCCTCAGTACCCCAGACACCCCAGGGGGGGTGGCGGGTGGGCTCAGGCCCTGGAACAGCTCAAAAAGGATTTTGAAAATCAAGTTAGACAGGTGGAGGAAAAACTGGGAAGAGAAATGAGAGAGATACAAGAAAAGTATGAAAATCGGGTCAGAGAGACGGACAAGACTGAAATGGCTAGACAACAAGAAATCATTAAGTAATTTCAGGCACCAAGGCATTATGTTAGGTTCTGTGCATGCAGTGATAAATGAAAAATTGTCCCTGCCCTCAAGGAGATTACTTTTACTTAGAAAGAGTTAACATAAAGTAAATGACTAAACATAACTTCAGGGAGCACAGAGAGCTAATAGCTAGGGGCATCTGAAGGCCTGTAAGCAGTGATACATATTGAGCCTTCAGGGACGCTAGGTATTCTAAGAAGTTAAGACAGTAGATCCCCAATTCTAGTTTGCCTGGTGAACTCGGGCCCTGTTCTCTAATGAAAGGAAAATATTGCAATGACCTTAAAAGAGAGTTAGCATTCTCAGCACAAAACTAATGTTTAAAAAATATTTGTTGAATTCAATTAAATTCTAGCCCTCTTTTGTCTTTTCTTTCTGTTCAACTTTTGTGAGAAATTATATTAATGAGGAAAGAATGCGTAATTGGATGTATATGAAGCCATCCACTGTACCTAGCAATGTATGTCATTACAGAAAGGGATGTTAGCCCAGGTAATTGTGCAGGGCATAGATCTGACCAAGCTCTTCTCCTGCTTCTCTTCCTCTAACTCTTCAGCCCGGTATTTAATGTTCGCTCTCCTGCCCAAATGCAATTACATAAACCCTACCCTATGTTTAGAATACACTCATTCATTCACTATTCAATAAGCATTTATGAAGCAGCTAATATGGGCAAGACTATGTTCCATATTCTGGGGTTATGAAACCGAAAACAAAGCAGCCGCTGGCCTCAGTGAGTTTCCATTCTACTGAGGGAAAGCAACATGTAAATGTAAATGCAAGATAATTTCAGTGGGAGGGATACTAACAACCTGAGGGATCACTTCAGGCTTCCTGTGGCTGATGGCACTTGATATGAAGTGCCCAGAAGGCACTTGAAGAGAGCTAAAGATCCCAAAAAACACAAAGAGAAAGAAGTGCATTTTAGGTATAGAGAACAGCTCCATGCAAAGGCAGGAAGGTGGGAGATAGGCTATTATCAAGTAGGACAAGTAGGCCAGGTTGGTTGACTATAAAGTGCATGAGGGGGAGGAATATGAAAGCAGTCTAGAAAAAATTGGTCAGAGCCAGACTGTGATGGACTTGCTCAAAATACCAGGCAGAAGAGGCGATGTTTTATCCTGCCTAGAGGCAGGCATAAATATGAATTAGAAGGCTATTTCAGTCTCCGGCTGATAGGTGATGAGGGCTTAAATCAGGGTGGTGGCCACACAAATGGAGAGAACGGATGAGAGGATTGCTGGGAAGATAGAATCCACAAGACTTGGCAGCTGATTGGACAAGTGGGGTAGGGTGAGGGGACATGAGGGAGAGAGAAGAGCTGGGGGGGACTCCATCATTACGAGCCTGACTGGGAAGAACAACGGGCTTTCGTTTCCCTTTTATTTCTCCCTTTCCAGTTCCTTTACCTTTCAACCCCCAGAATAGTAGAGTTCAGTACACAGTAGATTCTTAATCAATTCTTATTAATCGCTTGAAGAAGCCCTTCCCTAATGCCCCTTATCTCACATGCCTTCCCTCTATTGATTATCTCCAAATTATGGTGAATGCGTCTTGTTTGTACATAGTTATTTGTAAGTTGTCTTGAAAGCGAAGACCATTTTGTTCCTTTTCTTTATATCCTCAGTGCTTAGCACTGTGCTTGGCACATGGTAGGTGCTTAATAAATGTTTGTTGACTCATTAACAGAATATTAATTGATTCCTCCAAGTCTCAGGTCAAGCATCACCTCCCTTAGGAAGCCTTCCTTGATATCCCTCAGTTGTTAGCATCCTCTTCCCACTCAGATAATCTTGTGTTGATGTATTTCTGTACATGTTATGTTCCTCCCAGTAGAATATAGGGCCCTTAATATACTTTTGCTTTTGTTTTTTTTTTATCCCTAGAACCTAGCCCAACATAATAAGCAAATAATTGTTTGCTGGATTTCAAAAATTGAATTGATGGTATCAGTGGATATTTTTCAAGACAGGTTTATTTCTAATGGACTAATTCCTAATGGACTATATTGATAATGCATTTTTGCTTATTGTTAATATAATTTTGCTTCTGAATGGGAAGATCTTCCTATCTACTAATAGACCTGCACATTTGGGGAGTTTGATTAAGGAAGATTTGTAGGAAGGCCCACATCTTTTGTTAATTTTCTAATGAGGCACTGGTTCTCAAGGATTGTGATGCCCTCTGACTCTGAAAAATGCATACATACTCTGAGGTGAGGTTTTATTTTGCAGCTTAGTTTTTGGAAGAAGGTTTATGTGCCAGATGAGACTCTGGGAAGTTGCTAAGCAGCCCCCCTGCCCTCGGCTTTGAAAACCCAAATGTTGGTGTTTCTCTCTCTGGTAACTATGTATGTATGTTCAGGCAGTTGCATCTGTCTGTTGATCTGTGATGTACGTATTGCTTGCATTCAGGCAGCTGGAAGCCCTGTCTGTTGATTTAGATTTCTCTGTATTTTCTCTGAAGTTCAGGGTGCTAACTTTTTCCCCTGAACTAAGTGAATGACACATATGCTTGATTAAAGTAATTGTTGAACCCTCAACAGCTGCTTTCCTTTTAAGACTGCAGATCCAAGAACCTGTGATAGCAGGTCCTTCTGTGTATGTCAGGGTCCTTGCTTTTACATGGACTTTGAAAACTATTTATAGAACTGGCATAAAAAACCTTCCAAAATATGTATCTACTTTTTTCACTTTATATTATGAGTTAAAGGAAGCAAATCAGGCTTTAGGTTTAGGTGGTTCCATGATATAGTAATATCTGGAAGAAAGAAGGTTAATTAATTAAACAACTTCTTGGGGTCCCCTTAAGGCCTCTGACCTGATGGAAGCCAAAGCTGGTTCACCCACTTGTTGCTCAAAGAGTCTAATTTCATCCTTGGACCAGGAGAAAGGAACTCTGTGTTTAGAAGCATATAGTACAGACATACATATTTCAAACATATCATCTGGGCTAAAGACTAATTTCTTTGGTTTTTTAGGTATTTTTCACAGGCTCTAGACTCTTTTTTGAGTCAGAGAAAGCTATATATGTGAAAGGAAATTGTAGGCAGCCTTTCATCCAGCCAAGAAAGTAAGAAAACCAAGCGGTTAGACACTAACTTGGTTACTCAGTGAAGTGCCATGTGACTGTTTCCCACCGTGTCTCCCAATAGGCAGGCACATGTCCGGGATGGGGTTGGAAGTGTTGCATCTCTTCACAGGGTTCTGCCTTTCTCAGCATCTTGGCTGAAACCAAATTGATTTGAATAGAGTGACCCTGGCTTTGTAGTTACATCTGCAACTCAGAAGACTTGGCCACTCAGCTCTGCTGCTGATTGATAGGAAAAACAGACTGCCTGAAAAATAAAGTTTTTTTCCCCTCATCCCTTCCAATTTGTCTGAAGTAGGATAATCTGACAGCCCAAAGGAAATATTGTGGACTATGCTCGCAGTTGGAAGATAGTGAAATAGAAATTCCTTCACCTACAAATGGGAAATAAAGATCCAGGCAGGCAATATGGCACCCAGCACTCATTATCCAAAAAAGGCACTTGGTGAGCTCATGAGAGCCATATTTCTTAGTGGATCTCTGTTATAAATGGCTGCTTCCTCCTTCCCACACCAGTAGTTAAATGACCCATTCTGTAGCTCTGTGGAATTAACTTAATGTAAGGCATTTGAAGATATTCTCTCAGTCTCATTCAGGTACAAGGAGAAGTGGGTGGTCTGTTGAAGAAGGAAATTCCATAACTTCCCTTAAACAGTGACCAGTGTGAGAAAAACAAGCCAAAAAGGCCCTGGGGACTTGAAACGTGGTTTGTGTGTTGCAGAAAAGACCAATCAGGAAAGCAAATAGTCTATATTTGAAAAATTACTAAATGGCCCATTTTGCCTCCCATCTCCCCTCTGAACCTCCCCACCACCACCACCACCTTTAAGATGTTAGCCTTCTTTAACATTTGATGTTGCTCTTTACCCTGTGTGAGACAAATAAGGAACTACAGTTAGGGGCAGCAATTTATTATCATAACCTCCTTCCAGGTCAACTACTTCCTGTGGCATAATCACCACAGCCCTTCCTTCTCTCTCAACTACTTCTGCTCCTGTGCTTTCCTCCTTCCACCTTAACTCCTTTCCCTCCATGACTCTTTAAGGTTTGCAAAGCACTCTACAGACTCTATCTCCATCTCATTTGATCCCTATATAATTTGTGTAAGGGAAGTGCTATTATTATCCCCATTTTACAGATGAGAAAACTGAGGCGCTGGGAAAGAGGAAGTAACTTAACCCAGGGTCACATAGCTAGTACGTATCTGAGGCAAAATTCAAAATCAGATCTGTCTTCACTCTGAGTCAAGAACTCTAGTCACTCTAGCCACATGAGTCACCACTTAAGATACTGCTAGACCATAAAGCTACCTGAGGCCAGGGAATGAGTCTTATGCAACATTTGATCTCCCCTTATAAATAATGTCTGATGCAAGATTCAGACTTTCTTCTTTTACACTCTAAGTCCAGAACTTGAGCCTGTATGTTGCCTAGCTACCCACAAAGACAAATTTAAAGATTTTCCTACTTCTAAGGGACTGGATTAGATAACCTCACATGATGACCTCTTCTCATGTTTCTTCTCTGGGGCGAAGTTTGTTCTTTGTAATTGTGCAACATTTATTTTCAGTTGATGTTTAGTGGTTCTTTTTACATTGTTACAGTCATTGTGTACATTGTTTTCTGAGCTTTGCTTATCCCTTTGTATCTGTATTCATCCTACTACTCCCTAAATGCTGGGAATTTTCCTAACTGGGAGCTCAGAGCAATTATAATGTAACTAAGAACTTTTCTTTTAAAATAAATTCCTTAAAACTGAAGAGGTAGGAACCAAGTGAATTTAGAGGTCATATTGCTCCCAAGTTTAAAATAAACTAAGTATTATAAGAAGGTGTTACATAGCGTTTAAAGATTTCAATGCCTGGGAAATAAGATGGGTAAGTCTGTCTTTACTCTATGGCTAAGTTTGAGTACTGACTTATACACTACTTAAAAGGTGAGATCACATGTTAGACAATACTCATTACCTGCCCTCAGACAGCTTAGTGTCTAGTAATGTGGTAAGTGATGGTGAGTTTCCCAGGCTAGTCTAGCAAAGTCTGCTTACCCATAACAAAATGAAATTTTTGTCCTGCTACTAGTAATGATCTGTGGAGTAAAGAGAGTTTTTCTTCCCCGTAGATGCTGTTTCAGACAAAATTTTGAAATGAGTTCTTTTTGTTTTGTTTATTTTCCTGTGTAGCTAACATGAGCTGGAAGTCAGAACATATGGATTCTCTTTCTGGAATTACTCTTTACCATCTGTATAATCTTGGTCAAATCACTTTTCCTTTCTGGACTTCAGTTTCCACAACTGTAAAAAATGAATCGACTGGATCAGATGGTCTTTAAGATCACTTCTGATGCGAAGATATATTTCTTTCTCTCTCCCTGTTTTCCTTTCTTCTATTCAGAGATTCAGGACCTACATATTATTTCTAAGTCTCCTACTGAGGTACCCCAGCCAATCTAGTTATTCATGCAAAGTTTTCCAAAATCACACTCCTTCCCCTAAGTATCTAACTTCAAAATAGCCCTGTGCAGATGTTTTCAGTTAGGTGTTAAAAGGAAAGCAGACTGAACTAATCTACGACAAATTGTTAATAACTAATGATTCATTAATCCTCCTAGAGATGTTTTCAATTTAAATAGAAGTGGCTTGTTAATACCAAAATAACAATAATAGTTCTGTTGGGACTTCAGACCTTGAAGTAAATGAAAATGAAATAAAACTGTCAGTATGGGGGTGATGGTTTTTAGGGGGCAGTAACTATGGTGACATTCTTCCAGAGTCAGCTTCCCCCAAACTGTTCCAGTTTCCCACATCTTTTCTTCCTTTCCACAACTTTCTCTTAGGCCAGCTGGAGTTCCAACAGCGGACCCTGGGCCCACCTTTCTTATTTGAGTTGTTTGTACAAGGCTGTATGAAGACAGGAATAAATATACTCCCAGTGGTCTGAAAGCTTCCGTGGAATTCTCTTAGCCGGCAAGTCAGACAGATGTTGTGTGCTGCTGTGGCCTGTGGGGATCACTGATGATTCTTGTGACTCTCCATATCCGGTGACTGTTCCAGCTGGTATAGGGAGGGGAGACTTTTCTGGGCACATCTCACTATGATCCTTCCTTCCACAAAGGCCACATGTTGGAATGAAGGGCTGGCCTTCAAATTAACTTTATAAGCAGACATTTTTACAGACCTACAAACCTGCAGAGATTTTAAAAATCAAAGAAGTCTGTATTTTAAAGTATAACCTCTCGCCTCACAAACAAGAGATGTGGCTGTGGATCACATAGTGTTTGGAGATAAAAAGGACCCTAAAACCTCTCACCAGAAAGATGTTTCCCCATGTTAAGGTGTAAGTCAAGTTGGTCAAACTTCCTTCTACATTCATTGTTACCTCTGTCTACATCAGGGATGGGGGACCTGCAGCCTTAAGGTCACATGTGGCCTTCTAAATCCTTAAGGGCAACCTTTTGACTGAATCCAAATTTTACAGAACAAATCAAATTTGGATTCAATCAAAAGACTGCACGTAAGGATTTAGAAGGCCACAGGTTCACCACTTCTAATCTACATACTAGTATTCAATCTGACTAAAGTCCACAGGCAACATTAAAAAGAAATTTTCCTATATCTGCCAGATGGTTATGACAAAAAGTATGTAATAAAAATCCTTCTCTGAGCACAGGGCACCTGAAGCACTCATAATGAGCCACTTAATAATTAACCAGGAGTGCTATGTTGAATTAATATCCTCTTATTCTTCCCTAACGACAAAAAAGAGCAGATAGACAGTGTGGCATAATGGACAGAATCATAGAAATGGAGTTAAGAGACCTGGAATCAAATTATAGCTTGGCCACTGATTCCCTGAGTTACCTTAGGGAAATTATTTCTCTTTGATGGGCCTTGGTTTCCTTATCTGTAAAATGAGGAAAGCTAGATAGATGATCTCTAAGGTCACAAACTGCAGTTAGAGGAGACTTCAGAGGCCAGCAGGCACCCAACTAAGAACCCACTTTATAATGTGTCTAATCCATGTGTGGTTGAAGACTTCCAGAAATGGGGAATTCATAATCTCTTAGGGCAGTCCAGTGCACTTTTTGGACAAACTTAATTGTTAGGGAATCTTTCCTGACATCAGTCTAAATCTGCGTCTCTGCAATCTCTGCAATTCCTAATTTTACTCTCTAAAGACAAGAAAAGTAAGTCTGATTACTCTTCCACTTAACAATCTTTCAAATACTTGAAGATTACTTTCATGGCCCCTTCTGGATAGAAGACACTGCCTATGATGAAGTTTCTGAGCCATTCTCCAGTATTCACATTTTTGATTTAAGAAACCATCAGTCTTTCTAGCTGGGCATCCTGGTCTTTATCAGTGAAGTGGATTGGACTTCTCCATAATCACAAAAACAGAAAAAAATAATAATAAGGAACAGCAAGTAGGGTAGAAGGAAGGAGGATGAATGGGCCAAGAGAAACTAAAGGGAAGTGCCATGAATTTTTGTCTCCTGGCACCTGTAGGGTAGAGGGAAAGAATGGATCTCCTCCAAACCAAAAGATAAACAGTGAGACTGACAAGTAATAAGGATGAACAGTTCTGCCCAAAGAAATGGCTTTTCACCTCTGTGGGAAGCTGATTTTGAGGGAGATAACAAGGGGGCTTTCCCATTATCTTGGGCAACTTAGTTTGCTAGAAATCTCCTAGGAAATTCCCTCTGTTTCTTGGCAAAGTTTTCTTGTTAGTTATGTTATTTTTTTCCTAGGTCCCAAGATCATATACATTTGGAGCTGCTAGGGACCAGAGAATTCAGCTTGTCCTATCCCCTCATTTTGTAGATGAGGAAACTAAACCCAGATATGTTCAATGACTTGCACAAGATCATGTAACTAGTAAATAACAGAGCCAGGATTCTCTGTGGTCCTCAGGTCGCTCCCCCAATTCCAATTCTTATTCTTTCCATCGCACCATATTTTATGGACCGTCTGCTTGGGGTAATTGACAATGCAGGAAAATTTTGTTTCAGCAAAGTCTTGGGCAAAGACAGTACTTTTAAAAAGTGTTCAACATTGTTAAATGGGTCCCTCCCTTCTCGCTCCCCCAGGAAAGAAGACTAATGGGTAGGTAGACCTCAAAGACTGCTTTGGTTTCAATAAACTTGTGAAATTGCGGATCTTAACCTTGCTTGAAAACCCTAAGGGAACTTTTCTTTCCCGAATTGGACTTCTTCTCCCCCTTTCCCTACTCTAGGCTAATCATTCCGTTGTTTGCCCTGGTCTTTCAGAATCTCTGCCATTTTTTCAAGGTTTCCAAATGGTCCTGTTTGGAAAGGAGACCATATTTTAAGTGAGTATTAAATATGTTTCTATATTGTCTTTTCTGCAAGGTCTCCTAAATGAGTGCATCTCAGAAGGAGTAATAAGACCGCTCCTGATTATGTGTAAAGGAGCAAATATAGTAGTTTACTGCTTTTCCCTCAGTGCGGAATCTAGAGCCAAGCCCATACCAAGCAAGTGTGTAGCAACATGGCCACAGCTCTGGGATAAATGCCGGTCAGCCTGAGACTTGGAGCTGAAAATGTATAAAAATGTGCTCATATGCTCTCAATTGTTTAACTGAATGTCATTCAAAATGTACTTCAGTAGGGGATGAATGTTAAGAACAAAGGGACCTTGAAAAGAAGGTAGGTTTTGTATAAGGTATTTGTTATTCAATCATGTCAACTTTGTGACCCCATTTGGGGTTTTCTTGGCAAAGATACTAGAGTGGTTTGTCATTTCCTTCTCCAGCTATGAGGAAACTGAAGCAAATAGAATTAAATGACTTGTCCAGGGTCACACAGCTGCTACATGTCTGAAGCTGGATTTGAACTTGGGTCTTCCTGATTCCAGGTCTGGTACTCTATCCACTGTACTCTATCCACTGTACCACTTGTACTATACAAGATATTACTTCGGGAAAGTAGCCCTTCTCAAGCTCAAGAATACCTTGGCATGGCCCAACCTAGAGAGATGACAACAGGGAACTAGGGACTGTCCGTCTCCTGAGACCACTACCTGCCAGGAGTATTCTGACCCGGGTATACCCAAGGGAGTAGAGAAATGCCTAGATACAACAAGGGGTCTTAGTCTCTTGTGGTAGCATGGATCCCTTTGGCAGTCTGGGGAAGCTTTTGATATCTCTTCTCACAATGTTATTAAGTACCAAAAAAAAAAAATACATAAAATTTACAAAGGAAATCAATTACATTGAAATACAGCTACCAGATTTTATAAGTTTAAAGTTAATGGACTCCAAGTTAAGAACTTATGGTTTTGAAGTTATTTCCTTAAGGCACATACCTGATACTGACCTTGTGACCTATAAATATTTTTGTATATATGGAGTCTTTTCCTCTTTCCTTGATGTCTTTGAAGTGTAGATCTAGATGTGGTATTATTGCCCAAAGGGTATTTAAATTGAATAGCTTTGGGGGCCTAATTCCCAATTGATTTCCAAATGGTTAGACCACTGCACGGCTCTACCAACAGTGCACTGGAGTACTTGTTTTCCTAAAGCCCCCAGCATTTGTTCACTTTGCTGATCTGATAGGTAGGAGGTCCCTAACAGTTGTTTTCAATTCCATTTCTCTAATTATTAGTGATTTGAGCATTTTTAACATGACTAATGAAGTTCAGATTTCTTACTCTGAAAAATTGTCTGTACATATCCTTTGATTATTTTATCAGTTCAAGAATGGCTTTTATTCTTATAAATTTGACTCTTTTTCCTATTTATCATAGAAATGAGACCTTTGTGAGATAAACTTACTGCAAGTACTTTTCCTCCTTTTCTACCTTTAGCTGCATTGCTTTTGTTTATGCAAATACTCTTTAATCTTATGTAAATAAAATTGTCCATTTTACTTCCTGGGAACTTTTCTATCTTTTGTTTGGTCACGAACTCTTCCCCTATCTATAGATCTGGCAGGTAATTTCTTCCTTACTCTTCTAATTTGCTTATGATGTTATGCTTATCTTGGTATACTGTGTGAGGATTTTTGCCAGACTGTTTTCCAGTTTTCCCAACTGTTTTTGTCAAATAGTGAATTCTTGCCCCCCCAAAGCTGGAATCTTTGGGTTTATCAAACACTATATTACTATGATTTCCTTCTGTTTATTGTGTACCTCACTATGCCACTTATAAACCTACCCAATTCTGAATTGTTTTGACAACTAACAACTTCATAGTATTTGAGATCAAGCATTACAAAGCCCTCTTCTATCTCATTTTTTCCCCACTGATTCCTTTGATACTTTTTGCTTTTTGTTTCTGAGCTTAAATTTTGTTATTGTTTTTTCTGGTTCTATAAAGTAGTTTCTAGAGTTCTCTAAGTGAACTATCATTTCCTCTGCAAAAAGTGATAGTTTTTCTTTATTGGCTATTATTATTAACTCATTCCTCTCATTTCCTCTTCTTATCTTCTTGTTATAACTAGCATTTCTAGTATAATATTAAATAGTAATGGTAATAATGGACATCTTCACTTTTCACTCCTGATCTTATTGGAAAGGTTTCTGGCTTTATCGCCATTACAGATAATTCTGGCTCTTAGTTATTTATAGAAACTACTGATCATTTTAAGGAAATTCCCATTAATTTCTATATTTTTTTTATTTCTGTGTGGTTTTTAAAACAACATGTATTTTGTTAAAAGCTTTTTCTGAATCTACTTAAATATTCATATAATTTTTTTTGTCAATGTGATCAATGCTTATAGTTTTCCTAATATTGAATCAGTCCTGCATTCCTGGTATAAAGCTAGCCTGATTACAATGTATAATCTTTGTGATATATTGCCATAATCTACTTAGCATTTTATTTAAAAAATTTTTTCATCAATATTCATTAGAGAAATTGGCCTATAGTTTCCTTTCTTTGTTTTGACCTCTCCCTGGTTTAGGTATCAAGATCATATTTGTATCATAGAAAGAATTTGGTAGGACTCCTTTATTTTTTTAAACAGTTTATATAATATTGGAATTGATGGTTATTGGTAGAATTTACTCATGAATCCATCTAATCCTGAGGTTTTTTTTCCCTTTAAGGGTTCATTTATGGCTTGTAGAATTTCT
This sequence comes from Bettongia penicillata ogilbyi, assembly GCA_023548195.1. Classification (NCBI taxonomy): domain Eukaryota; kingdom Metazoa; phylum Chordata; class Mammalia; order Diprotodontia; family Potoroidae; genus Bettongia; species Bettongia penicillata. Next base: position 876,926 of record JAJHZJ010000712.1, on the reverse strand, counting down.
TTTTCCAAAATAGAGTTATTTAAATATTCTATTTCCTGTTCTGTTAATCTGGGCAATTAAAATTTGTAAATAATCATCTGTTTCATTTAGATTGTCAGTTTTATTGACATATAATTGGTGTAAGTACCTCCTAATAATTGTTTTTATTTCTTTTTATTTGATTGAGAATTCACCTTTTTCATTTTTGTTACTAGTGATTTGATTTCCCTCTTTTTTAAAAAAATAAATCAAATTAGCTAATGGCTTATCTATTTTGCATCTATCTTTTTCCAAAAACTAAATCCTTGCTTTATTTATTAGTTTAATATATTTCTTACTTTTAATTTTGTTAGTCTCTCCTTTCACTTTCAGGATTTCCATTATGGTGTTAATTAGAGGCTTTTAATTTGTTGGTCTTCTAGCATTTTTTAGTTGCACACCTAGTTCATCTACTCTTTTTCTCTTTTATTGATGTAAATGGTTAGAGCTATAAATTTTTCTCCCAAGTACTGCATTGACTGCATCCCACATATTTTGGTATGATATCTCATTTTTGCCACTATTTTAAATGAAATTATTGGTTGTTCTTTGAGCCATTAATTCTTTAGACTTAATTAGTTTCAATTATTGAATGCAAATTCTATTTTATTATGTAAAGAAAAGAGTGAGTGTAATATTTGTGCTTTTCCATATTTGTTTGTGAAAATTTTATGCCCTAATACATGATCAATTTTTGTGAAAATGCTATTCACAGCTAAGAAAGAGATATTCCCTTTTCTATTCTCATTCAGTGGTCTATCATATCTAACTTTTCTAAAATTCTATTCGTCTCCCTAACTTCTTTCTTATTTATTTTGAGATCAGATTTATGTAGATCTAAGAGAGGTAAGGTCCTCCCCACCATTATAGTTTTATTGTCTGTTTTCTCCTATAGCCCATTTAATTTTTATCTCTAAGAATTTAGATGCCTTGCTATTTGATGCATGTATGTTCAATATTGATATTAATTCATTGTTTGTGGTACCTTTTAGCAAAATGTGGTTTTCCTGCTTATCTTCTTTAATTAGGTCTATTTTTGCTTTCTCAAAGCTCACAATTGCTACTTCTGCTTTTTTTTTTTACTTTAACTGAAGTATAAGTGATTCTGCCTCAGGCCTCCTTTGTTTTAACTTTATGTGTATCTTTCTATTTCCAGTATTGTGGGGAGGGGGGTTGTAAACAACATTATTGGACTCTAGTGTCTAATCTATTAAGCTGTTCTTTTCCATTTTATGGGTGCATTCATCCTATTTACATTTACAGTTATGACTGCTACCTGTGTACTTACATCCATCCTATTCCCTTATATTTTTCCTTCTCTTGTTGTTTCCTGTCACCTCTTCAATATTCTATTTTACTTCTGATGACTACATCCTTCAATTTACCTTTCCATTATCTATCCTTTTGCCCTCCTAATTCCTTTTATTCCCACTTCCCTATTGGATGAGTTTCTGTATCCATCTATGTAATATGTATATGCTTCCTTCCTTGAACCAATTCACATGAGAGTGAGGTTCAAGTGCTGCTTGCTTTCTTGCACTAGCTCCTCCATTGTATAAACTCTTCTTTGTGCACCCTATTTACATGAGATAAAATCTTCCCCATTCTTTCTCTCACTTCTCCCCTTTCCCAGTGTATTTTTCTTCCTCACCATTCTATTCTTCTTCTGAGGTCATTGAAATGTAATAGAATCATATCCAGGCCCTCTCTCTCATTGCATTCCTTCTAAGACCCCTGATTTCTCATTCACATTTATCTCTCTGCTCCTTTTAAGTCTTATGATTAAATGTCAAATTTTCTATTCAACTCCACTCTTTTCATCAAGAGTACTTGAAACTCCTCTGTTTCCTTAAAGATCCAATTTTTCCCCTGGTAGGATTATACTCAGTTTTTCTGGATAGGTTATTCTTGGTTGTGAGCCTAGATCCTTTGCCCTCTGGAATGTCAGATTTCTTTATAGTGGTGACTGCTAAAGCTTGTGTGATCCTGACTGTGGCTTGGTACTTCAAGTCTTTCTTTCTGGCTCCTTGAACTGTTTTTTCCTTGACGTAGGAGCTCTGAGTTTTGGGTATAATATTACTCAGAGTTTTCATTTTGTGGTCTCTTTCTGGAAGTGACTGGTAGAGTCTACTTTACTCTCTGTTCAGAGATCTGGGCAATTTTCTTGAAATTTCTTGAAATATGATTTTCTTTGTTCTTGCTGTTGTTGTTGTTCATGGCTTCCAGGTAGTCCGCTGATTCTTAAATTATCTCTCCTTGATCTATTTTCCAGGTCAATATTTTTTTCCTATGAGACAGTTCATATATTTTTCCATTTTTTCACTCTTTTGACTTTGTTTTATTTTGTCTTGATGTCTCATGGAGTCATTAGCTTCCATTTGGCCAATTCTAATTTTCAAGGAGCTATTTTCTTTAGTAAGGTTTTGTACTTTTTTTTTTTACCAAGCTGTTCATTCTTTTTTCATACCTTTCTTCATAACTCTCATGGTTTTTTTAAATTTTAACTTATTTTTGAAGTTCTGAACTATCTCCCTTCCGCCCCACACTGCACTAGAGAAAGTCACCATTTCTCTCTCTCTCTCTCCCCCTTTCTCTCCCCCCCCCCTCTCTCTCTCTCTCTCTCTCTCTCTCTCTCTCTCTCTCTTTCTCTCTCTCTCTCCCTCTCTCTCTCTCTCACACACATACACACACACACACACACACACACACACACACACACCACATTATCATACTGTGCATACTTCTGTTTATCAAGCCCTTCTCTGGAAGTGGATAGCATCTTCCTTCATAGACCCTTTGTAGTTGATTGGATCATTTCATCATTCACAGTCATTCTTCAAACAATATTGCGGTTACTGTATATAACATTCTCTTAGTTCTGCTCATTTCATTCTTCAGAGCTCCTATGTCAAGGAAAAAATAGTGCAAGAAGCCAGAAAGAAAGACTTGAAGTACCATCAAAAAAATGTCCTGTTCATGTCCTGTGACCATTTATCAACTGGATAATGACTCATATTCTTATAAACTTGACAAAGTTCCCTATATATTTGAGATATGAGGCTTTTATCTGAAAAACTCTCTACAAAATTTTTTTTCCAATTTTCTTTTTTCCTTGTAATCTTGACTACGTTGGTTTTATTTGTACAAAACCTTTTTAATTTAATGTAATCAAAATGATCAATTTTCCATCTCACAATGTTCTCAGTCTCTTGTTTATTCATACATCCTTCTCCTATCCATAAGTCTGATAGATAATATGTTGTATGTTGTTCTGATTTACTTATGATATCTCCCTTTATATTTAGGTCATGTGTCCATTTTGACTTTATCTTGGTAAATGGTGTAGATATTGGTCTATACTCAATTTCTGCCAGACTGCTTTCCAGTTTTCCCAGCAATTTCTACCAAATAGTTAATTCTTATCTCACAATCTTAAATCTTTGTATTTGTCAAACACAAGATTACTATGATCATTTAATGTGTATTAGATGTCTACTCAGTTCCACTAATCCACTTTCTATTTCTTAGCACAACATAGTTTTGATAATTACCAACTTGTAATACATTTTAAGATCTGGTACTGCTAAACGTCCTTCCTTTACATCTTCTTTTCATTAATTCCTTTGACATTCATGAACTCCCGTTCTTCCAAATTAATTCTGTTGTTATTTATTCTAAATCAATAAAAATTTTTTTTTGGTAATTTAATTTGGATAGCATTGAATAAGTGAATTATTTCAGGTCATTTGGTTTTTAATCATTTTTAGCTCCTTTAAGTTTTCTAAGAATATTTATTGGGGTTGTGTCTGATCTGCTTCCTTCTTTGAGGCTTCATTTGTAGATATTTTCAGGTTGTTGTCTTCTGTGTTTGAGTCTTGAGTTTCCCTGTCACCATTGTGGCTCTTTATGGTTGGGTTCTTTTTTCTTCATTCTTCCAGCCTACTTCCTGACTTTATGTTAGTGTTGGGTTCTGTTCACTTTAAGGGGGGGGGGGGGTGAGGTAGATGTCTAGCCTGAGTTTCTATCCTTTTATGTCCTTCTGCTGCTTTCATATTTCAATCTGGAGGCCTGGGCATTTTCAGTCCTTACAAAGTTATGTGACCTAGGATAGTCTATTCACTGCTTTTTTGGTCTTGGTCTTGGGACTGTTGGCTTGTGTATAGTTGAGTCTCAGAAGACTGCTGTTGGATTCAGTTACTGTTAAACCACTGGCAAATTCTGCAAGTTGAGAGAAACTGAATTGCTGACTCCCCTTTGGTCTTGGTCTCTTGCCCTGATAGTTCCAGTGCAGGTTAATGTGCTGTGATAATGATTAGAACTGAGTTCCTGCTCTGCTCCTGGGCTCAGAACCAAACAGCCAAGTTTCTGGAACTTTTCTGTGCTTAGCACTCAGCTAGGGACCTGCTTGTTTACAATTGCTCCTCTCTGCCCTGGATCTATGACCCAGAACTGGGTAATGGGCAGTAGAGCTACCAGATTGCATGCAGTTTTGCTCCCAGAGCTAGTTCAGAGGTCCCCTGAGTTTTCTGTCTTCACTGGTGCTTCCTGCCCTGGTGCTCTGTCTTAGCTCCTTTTTTCAGTGACTGGGCACTAGAATGCTCCCCATCCCATCACTTGCTCCTGGCCAGCTGCCATCCTCAATCTCCACAAAACTCTGTCTCCCTAAGCTGCCTTGGACTGGTAAAATGACTCACTGTGACTTTTTGTTGACTTTCTTAATCAAAATTGTATCTGGTATGTTTCCTAAATGATTGTGGAGGAGTTGTACTGGGTGGGCTAGCCCAAAATACTTCTTAACTGCACCATCTTCTGTTCAGTTCTCCAGAAGACTTCTCCAGGGCTATGCCCTATATAGCAACAGACATACAGGAAAAGACACACAGTTTAACCAGACTCTTCACAGTTCCAGTGGTCTGCCACAATGAGTTCTCACCAGCTACATTATCACCTTTATAACTATATTCATATAAAGTCCAATTTAAGAACATGTAACCAGTAGTGTGGAACTGGTTTTGGGGGAGGAGGTGTAATCTTAGAGTCTTCTAAAAATGATTGTAATACAGGGAATGATGTGCAGGCAGTCAACATTCTTGACTATGCCACGTGGCACCATGATGCTCAGTAACCATACTGCTCTACTGAGATGTTTAGAACATCAAACGGCTGCACTGCCATTCTAAATTTCCATGTGTCTTGGTATATGTGTTATTTTGAGGAGGTCTAGAATAGCCCACGTTTGGGGGAATTTATTTGTGTGTTTGTTTCTGAGACAGAGAAGTTAAAGCTATCACAAATAGGCCATAGTTTCTGAGAACCTTAATTTTGATCTTTTTTTCCCTACAACACTTTGGGTCTTGACCCGTTCCCATTGGCCAGTGAGATCATAAGCCCTTATTAAGCTTTTGTCAAATGTCAGCCAAAGAGATGATTTTGAGAACTCATTGTTAGCTTCTGTTACCTCTGAGGTACCTCTAACATTTATTCTTTCAACAAATATTAATTAAATACTTATATGGAAAGCAACACAATTAGTAGAAAAAACACTGGCTCCTGAGTCAGAGACTCCGAATTCAAATCCTAAACCTTATACTTCTTGTGTAACTTTGGACAAGTCACTGAACCTCCCTGGATCTCGGGTTCCTCAGTTGTAAAAAGACAGAGTTTGGTCTAGATGGTCCTTCACTAAGGAGTGAAAACATTCTTCAGCAGTCTCCGATGCTAGAGGCATTGATGGTCATGGTAGAGATGGCTAGAGAAGGAAGAGAATTAGGAGAAAACATTTCCAAATAGTATCATCAATTTAGAGCTAAAAAAGACCTCAGTCAGCTCTAGGTGATACAGTAGATAGGGTACTGGGCCTGGAGTAAGGAAAGGCTTCAGTTCAAAGGTAGCCTCAGAAACGTACTGGCTGTGTGACCTTAGGTAAGTCACTTAACATGTCTGACTCAATTTTCTCAACTATAAAATGGGAAGAATAATGGCATCTACCTTCCAGGGTTCCTGTCAGGATCAAATGAAATAATATTTGTGAAGTGCTTAGCATTGTAACTGTCATATAGTTGTTGCTTACTAAATATTAGCTATTATTATTATTAAGGGCAGCTCGGTGGCACAGTGAATAGGTCACCAGGCCTGCAGTCATGAAGACCTGAGTTAAAATCTGGCCTCAGACACTTACTAGCTTTATGACCCTGGACAAGTCACTTAATCCTGTTTACCTCAGTTTCCTCTTCTCTAAGATAAGCTGGAGAAGAAAACGGCAAAACCATTCCTGTATCTCCACCAAGAAAATCCCAAAAGGAGCCACAAAGAGAGGGAAACAACTGGAAAATGATTAAACAACAAAATTGTTGTTACCAGCTAATTTAACCCCTTCATTTTATAGATGAAGAAACTGAGATACAAGAGATTAAATTGTTTGCCCAAAATTATGTAGATAGTAAGACACAAGTCCTCTGACTCCAAATCCCACACATTCCACCATGCTACTTCTCAGTTTATTTCTCTCTACTCTCAAGGTGATTTAAACATGATTCTTCGCCACTGAGGTGTCAGTTATTCATTCAAATATCAAGTAGTATTCAATGCCCTGCTGTTAATCATTTCCAACTCTTTGTGACCCCATTTTGGATTTTCTTAACAAAGATACTGGAGTGTTTTGCCATTTCCTTCTTCAGCTCATTTTACAAATGAGGAAACTGAAGCAGTCACACAGTTACTGTGTATCTGAGGCCAGATTTGAACTTGGGAAGGTGAGTCCTCCTGACTCCAGGCTCATCACTCTATGCACTTTGGTGCCACCTAGCTACTCTTTCAGTGTCTTACTACTTGCTATCAAGCACCAGTGCAGGAGTCAGGAGGACCTGAGTTCAAGTCTCACCTCTGACACTTGACACTGGCTAGCTGTGTGACCTTGGGCAAGTCACTTAACCCCAATTGCTTCATCCTGGGTCATCTCGAGTCATCCTGATGAACATCTGGTCACTGGATTCAGGTGAATCTGGAGGAGGTGACACTGATGACCTGCACAGCCCTCCCTCACTCAAAACAAAGTCAAGTGCAAGTCATGTCATTATTTCTCTAATGGCATAGTCTTTTTCATCAACGAAGGATGAACACACACACATACACACACACACACACACACACACACACACACATGCTTGCTATCACAAATACCTTACTTGAACAAATAGTCTCAAAAACTCAGAGACTCAAAATATCAAAAATTAAAGCTTAAGAGACTTTTGGGACACCTGTATATACCACACTTCAAGGTTTACAAAGTTCATCCTCACAGCAATGCCTTTAGGTAGGTATGACAAGTATTACTACTGTTGAGAAAGTTAAATGATTTGCCTGTGTTTCACAGAGCTGCTAAATAAATATACAAGGCAGGATTCAATCGTCAAGTTGGATCCTTTTCCCACTACACAGCATTTCTCCTCTAAAGTCCAAAGCACATCCTGAGGTGACTTGATTTCTATTTTATATATGTAGCTTTGGCAATTTTGAGTTGTCCTTATTTAGACTTCTGCATGATGGTTTCCACCTGTGACCCTCTAAGACTCTTTCCTGAGAAAAGCAAGCACAAAATAATTCTCTGGTCATTTCCAAACTATTCCTTTCTTGTTTGTTTCTGTAAATTGGGAAGGAGGTATTAGAGTCTTGTGACCTCTGACCAGGGTCTTTGAACCTCTGATGCAGGCATCCCTGACAGAAGAGGCGATGATTCTGAAGGTATTGTCACAAGTCCAATGATTGCTGACCTTGTGACATAGATTTGTCACCACCAAACCCTTCTGTATTCTCTGAATCTAAGATTTTGGGTGGCTTGAAACATAGTATGGTACACAGGACCTTCCCAGGGTCATAGAAATATTTCCCAGGGAAATTAGAAAAACATACTGGGGAAAACAAACTACCCAGGAAAAACAATCTCCTCCATTCTCCCCACCCAAAAAATCCCACAGTACTCCACCACTAAAGAAAACTCCCCTGTTGTGCTTTCTCTTTCTTCCTCCCCTTCCTTCAAAAAGAAGCATCTGCTGTACAGCCTAGAACAATGCTCTTTGGGCATTTTTTCTCATTCTTCTCAATCTTTCTCATTTTACTTCCGTCTGCCTCAGTTTTCTCCACTGTAAAATGAGGATCATAATAGCACCTACTTTCCAGGGTTCTTGTGAGGTTAAATGAGATAATATCCATAAAGCGTTTAGCAGTATGTACCTGGCACATAGTAGGTGCTTAATAATCCTTGTCCTCTTCTTCCCAACCCCTTCCCATCTACAGATGACCCAGGATAGAAGAGGAAAGGGCTGGCATAGTCATCAATTCTGTTACCTATCGTTGCTGCTTTCTTTCACCTACAGGTTCAGCTGCCCTTGCTACCAATATGTAGCAGAAGACGTTGCTGTAATTGATATGCACCCTGTAATATACAAGGCACTTCTGGGCTCTAGTTGTTTTCTGTCTTGTTGCATTTTGGGGTTCACATTGATTGGTGTGGGTAGTTGGGAGAGAAAGATGAGTATAAGATAAATTTTTACAATCCTAAACCAAGATCTTCAAATTTGTCTCAGAGTTCAAATCCTCTCACTTTTGCTCTTTTGATTTCTTTTATCTTTCCATATGCCCTTTCATCCTCCCATTCCATTTCTCCTGTTGTTTTTTTGGTCCCATCTGACTCTTCAGGACCCCATTTAAGGTTTTCTTGCTAAGGATACTAGAGTGGTTTGCCATTTCCTTCTCCAACTCATTTAACAGATAAGGAAACTGAGGCAGACGGTTAAATGACTTGCCCAGGATCACACAGCTAGTAAGAGTCTAAGGCAAGATTTGCTCTTAGGAAGATTGAGTCTTCCCGATTCCAAGTCCAGTGTTCTATCCACCATGTCACGTAGTTGCCCTCTTCTGGTGAGCATAAAAAACAGGATCAAAATCAAGTAGGGAAGTGAAATTAAAGACACAGCCCTAGCATTCCCTGAACTAAACCCATTGCTTGGTGCCTTTAATCTCTTAATAGTCTAACATTTGTCTAACGGGCGTAGGCTGATGTCCCTTTAGTTAACATTGTTTTAGAAACTGTTGAGTTCTTCAGTAATCATATCTGCATTACCTAAAAGAGTTCTTGATGTGAACGGAAGAAAAGGTGTTGGGAAAAACAGAGCAAGAATTTATTAAGCACCTATTATGTGCCAGGTACGTTGTGCTAAATGCTTTATAGATAACATCTTGTTTAACCTCACAAAAACCCTGAAAAGTAGATTCTATTATGATCCTCATTGTGCAGGGGAGGAAACTGAGGCAGACAAGTGAAATGAGCTGCTCAAGATCACACTAGTTAGGAGGTATCTTATGCCAGATTTTAACTCAGATCTTTTGGACTCTGGGCCCTGAGTTTTATTTGCTGTCTCCCCCTCCCCAAAGCTGCCTTTTGGGTATGAATAACCAAGCTGACAAAAGGGAATGTTTGGAATGGCACTCATTGCTAGCCTAATGATTCTAATGTGGCTGCTGGGAGCCAGGAGTGGATGAATCAGGAGTGTGAACTTCATGCCCTGAAGTGGGAGGCCACAATATGTAAAAGGGAAGGAGGAAGGAGTGGGGAGGAGCGGAATGAGTTTATTCCCCTTTTTTTGACCATCTGACTTTAGGATTAGCTTCCTTAAACAGAACATGCTTTTCATAGTTCATTTTCTCCCTTCCTCTGTATCTGAACCCACAGATTTTTAAAAAATTTAAAGGCTGTTTTGGTATGTTCCTTATACTTCCCATTCTTTCTCCCATCTTCATCAGTGCCTTCGCATTTGACTATCAAATATCATCAGTTCTATCAATCTATCAGTTCTACATTTTCCAGATTACAACTTTTCTGGATACACGTTAGCCTATCCATGATTCAATTATACTAATTCTGCTGGCTCCCTACAGTGCAATTATATTAATTCCCTTGTCTCCATGCCAACATAAGGTTCCAAGTCCACATTCAGTACAGAAGATTTATATACTAGCTTTCACCTCTAGATTCTAAAACTATGAAATATTCCTCATTGACTATAAACTCCCATCCTTCAACATTTACCGAGAGAGGGTCCTCTTACTGATTTGACCCTTCATAGAAACATAGATATATCAATCAATTTATTAAATACTTACTGTGTGCAAGGTACTGTGCTAAATATTGGACCTGGAAGGAACCTCAGAGGCCCTTTAGTCCAACCCCTTTTCTTTACAAATAAGGAAACTGAAGCCCAGAGAAGTTAAATGATTTGCCCAGAATCACCCATGTGACTCCAAAACCTCCATTATTTGGCCAATCTCTCAGTTTCCTTCTGACTTTACTTTCAAAAATGCTATTGAGAGCACCCTTGAGTACTTTGCCTCTTGATCTCCAGCCATATGAGAATGGCAAATCTCCAACCCTAGAAAATCTCACCATCCATTTTCTCTGTCTCTCTCCCAGTCAGCTCTTACTGGAGAAAGTTGAAAGTTTATACTTATGAGATCCAATATACGTTCATGCTGATCTCTTACTGCTACTCAGAATTCCTTTCATTTATCTCCTTTTGATTCTATAGAATGCCACAAAACATCTGTTGTCAACTTTTCCTAGAGGCTGCTGGGTGGCACAGTGGATAGGAGGCTGGCCTTGGAATTAGGAAGACCTAAGTTTGAATCTTCCCTCAGATGCTAGTTGTGTGATCCTAGGCACATCATTTAATTTTAATTCTTTAATTTCTTTCTGCCTTTATTTCTTCATCTGTAATACATGGATAACAATAGTGTCTTTCTTCCAGGATTGTCGTGAGGATGAAATGATATGACGTGTAAAGACTTTGCAAAGTATAAAGGGCTGTATAAATGTTCATTGTTTCCTCCTTTAATCAGACTCTCATCTTTGTCCTTCTTCCATGTATTCAGTAGTTCACTTTGCTCCTAATTTTAAAAAGATGATCATGGATGTCCATTGGGAACCTATTCAGTTACCCTTCTGCAGACCTCAACATTTTTACTTCCTCTTGTCTCAGAGGGAGAAGTATTCCTTTTTCTTTTCCATTCCAAGGCCAACACTGACAAATTGCTTTGATTTCATCACATTCCACCACCTCTGGGACATTAATCCATCAGTCATCCCAAGAGATAGATATCTCTTGCATAGTCAGTCTCTCCCTCTCCATTGGTTCTTTCCCCTCTGTCTCCAGATTGCAATGTGTTCACATCTCCTTAGCCTATCTGGGAAGGAAACCTTCTCTGAGTCCTGCTACTGTCCCTGCCTCTACTTTCAACTCATTGCTGAACTTTTTAAGTGTATTTTACACTCACTAATCATAGCCCCTCACACCTTAACTCCTTGCAGTTTGACTCTCCCCCTCACAAATCCCACTGCAATGACTCTCTGTATGACCTCCAATTCATTTCAGCAAGCATTTATTAAATTCTTGCTTTATGTAAAGTACAGTGCTAAGCACTGGGGACAAAAATGGAAGATTCTATTTGGTGGCAGAAGAATGTACAGATAATAACATTTTAAGGCTTGCAGACACTTCACAAATATAGTCTCATTTGACTTTCACAACCCAGGGAAAAGGTGCTATATCCATTTTACAGATGTAGAAATTGAGGCAGATGGGATGAGTAACTTGCCTAGGGTCACATGACTAAGAAGTATCTTGAGGCTAGCTTTGGATTTCAGTCTTCCTGACTCCAGGTTTTCAGTGCCCTATCTACTGCTAGTTAAGCATAAAACTGTGTAACGAAATGATCACGAAAATGATCAGAAAAATTTGGGGCTCTAGGAAAATTTCTGAGGGGAGAAAACACTAACTTGGATCAGGGAAGGATTCATGGATAAAGTGGGGCTACTGCTGAGCCTTGAAGGAATATGAGAACATCAAAAGGCAGGAGATGCTTCTGGCTTATGAAAATGCACATAGGTGGATGATGAAATTTTAAGTCTGAGGAATGACCAGTTCAATTACTTTGAATGTAGTGGATCTAAAAGAGAATAAAATGAAACTAGACTCGAAGGAGTTGGAGCCAGAAGTTGGAAAGCCTTAAATCCAGACTAAGGACTTTGTAATTTTATCCTAGAGGTCATAAAGGGATTTTAGCCAGGGGTAGACCTGTGCCCTTAAGAAGATTATTTTGGCATTTGTGCGAAAAAAGATTTAGAAAAATGAATGTAGGAGGTAGGAACACTAATTAGAAGGCTGAAATATGGTGGCAGATGATTGCAAGAGATGTGCAAGAGGTCAAATTGAGAGAAAATTTCAAGTAGGTGAAATTTTAGGCTTTTTTTTAAAAGGTGGATTTTATTAGTACCTCCTTCTTCCTACTGATTTGTGGCAAAATCTGAATCACAGGGTCTCGGAGAGATAGGTATCTAGCCAATACATATTTCCCCCATAACCTCTCTTCCTTCTTTCTTTTATATTTTTTCTTTCCTTCCTCTGTCTTTTCTTTTAACTTTTCCTTTCTTTTTTGCCTCTTAGTGGCACCTAGTGGTATCCTTGGGCATTGCTTAGCCTCAAGGGAATTACATTTTCAACTTGGTTGCATCTTCGCTCTGGAAAACTATAAAATTCTTTACCTGACATCTCTCATTCTCTTTGGCTACTATTATCATTCCTTTTTGGCAAGTTTACAGTTTTCATGATTGTAAGTGCATAGTAAGAATTTTATGATATGGCAAAGTTTATGGGATATATTGTATGTTCTTAACCCTAAAAGGACAAGGTGTATCCTCAAATGAGGATACATTGCCTCAAATGATGCCAGAATTTGTTGTATGATTTTTAAAATATTTTGTATAATTTACTATAATTTCTCCTATCTGGGCAAATGCATTTTAAATACAAATACAAGCAGATATTATCATTTTAATTTGAAATAACGTTTTTTCCTCCTACTGTCTCTATTACGTGTAAATGTGTCCCTCCTTCAGTTGATGCAGGTTAGTTCTTAATTCAAGTCCTTGTGTCAGTCCCAGTAACACCAAGAATGATACTTTACTCTTGATAAACACTCAATAAATGTTAATGGATGTTGTCAGCATCTTTGAAACTAGATCTATGATTTCATTAGAGTAAAGAGCTCTCAGTAATGAATTCTCATCCACAAATAATGACTGGCATCTTCTCTGTAATTTGTGGTCCTTGCGGGTTGCCCGAGTCACTGAGAAGTTAAGTGATTTGTCCACAGTCATGCAGCCAAGCTAGTATCTCTCAGAGACAGGGTGAGAACTCAGCTCTTAACTCTGAAGCCAACTCCTCATTCACTAAACCAGACTGCCTCTTGATAATGGATTACAAAATTTTAATAAAGATGGGAATGGAGCCCAAACTCCAGTCCAACAGTCCTATTTCCCACCTGCCCCAGCCTTTCTATGTTTCTGATCTTTTATATTAATGGGAAAGTTAAAAATAAATGTTAGTAGGGGATCTGTCTTTTTTGTATGTGCAGGTATTTAAATTCATGGACAGTTGGTTAAGAATCTGTGATATATTTGAATACTGGGGGGAAGAGGATAATATGGAGATAAAGAGAGATGGAATTAAGAAATGTGATACATCCAAGGGAATTTGGCAAAATAAAAAAGGAAACTTAATGAGAAATTTTAGTTGTATTACTCAGATCATAGGCTCATGGATTTAGAAGTAGAAGAGACCCCAGAGATAACGTAGTTCTACCTCGTTCATTTATTTTTTGGAGGCAGTCACTGTTCAGTGACTTGCCCCGGTCACACGGCCAGTTGAATTCAGGTCCTCCTGACTCTAGGGCTACCGCTCTATCCACTCTATCTAGTTGTCCCAGCCTCTTTCATTTTACAAATGAGGATGCAAGGATTCCAGGAGAGTTAAGTGATTTTTCCCAGGTTATTTACTCTATGTTTGTTGACTGACTATTCAACAGTGGTATTAGGGGAATTTATCCTAACATCTTCTTCTGGGCTTTACTCCATTAGACCGTTCTTCTTCCTCATGAGTACGTTTGTTTTTACAAAACCAAGGGACATTTACAACAGATTTGAACTATAAATCCCACAGATAGATAAGAGGAAAACGATACCGGTGTGTTAAGGTTATTTTACCCTTGCTCCACAATTGTATTTTTATTTTCTTTGATTCCTCTTTCTAGTCTCTAAATAGTGACAGAAAGAGATATAGCTTTTCTCCATTCTCTTGAGTTCTGCATTTTTTCTCAAACATTTCTAAGTACATATGTTGTTGGTTTAGCCAAAAGCCCTATAACTGTACCAAAAAGTCTTTTAGATTGACAAAATGAAAACAAACAAAATTTATTGCTTTTTTTTGCTGTGGTTTTGCAGCTGACTATCTTTGTGTCTGATTATACCCACAATTACATGCATACATGCAAATGTGCAAATTTTGACACAAAATTTACAGTTCAAAGTACCTTGTCTTCTTGCCTTCTCATTGACCACCTAGGGTTTTTGTTTGTTTTTAATCACCAACCTTCCTACTCACGCCCTACTCCCTTGGAAGGTACTGGAATACATTGAAAATCTCTGGACTTGGACTTAGGGGAGCTGAGTTTGAATTCTGCCTCTGTGACCTTTGACCTTTAAGTTTCCTTACCTATAAAATGAGTAGGTTGTACTAAATGATGTCTAAATTTCCTCCTAGTTCTAAACTGGTTGTTCCTACATGTAGCTCTTTAAGCCTGGCATGTTTAGGTGTGAGTTGAGTTTTTTGTTTGTTTTTTGGGTTTCCCCATCCCCTTGTAGGACCAAAGGACATTTTAATTATTCATGTAATTGAATATTTTATTCCTTAGCAACTGTTTAGTTACTAAGGTGAATATCCACACTGAGAAAAACATTTTCAAACATACTTCCCTGAAAGAAATCTCAAGAGCTGTGACGGTTATTTCTCAATACTTACTGAAAAAGTTGAGGCCACTTATAGCACAGAGGTTCAGTTGGGTCATTGTACCAGGCGATGTAAATGTTCTTGGGAGGAGAAACATTTTTAACTTGTTTTTTTTTCTTTTTTTTCTTAAGACAAACCAATTCAGTGACATTTTCTGCACAGTAGTTTGTAGTAAAGGAGGGAGGAACAAAGAGTAAATTAATCAGACAGGAAGCAAATAACCACAGAAGGATGTCTGTCTCTGACTCAGGGTGTAACACTCAGCCACAAGTCCAGAACTTGTCTAAAATGGCTGGTTTAACTACACCATGTTGGTTCTAGAAGATGGTTCGATTTTCAGGGATGGTGGTTGTACTTAATCTTAGATCTTATACGTCCTCTCTGCCTGTGCCCCCGATCAGACAGGTTCCACAGTGTCATTTGACGGTAAGAGAAACTGCATTTTAAGCTAAATGTATTTCTTTTACAAGGGCCTGGGGAGAACAAGATGACTTTTAATCTGGGGCATCTACTTGTCAAAATGAAAGAGCTTGGTTTGTGAGGAAAAGATCTTTTCTTGCTATGGCTTCATATCCATTTTCCAACATGATAGTATTCACTAGCCATAACAGGGGATGTCATTAAGGGATTAGTAACTGCAGCTCTGAAGTGTTCATGAGCAAAAAACTTTACTAGCATTATTTTTCCTTTTCATTGGAGAAGTCTTAACCTCTTTGCAATGCATTTATATCTTGAAATTGATATTTATTTCTGTACTTGTGTTTTTCTGTCTGTGGTACTGTGTGGCCAAATATTTGTTGCTGAGCTATTGGTTTTAGCAAGGACCTATGTTAGATTTCCAGTAAAGGAAGGAATTAGAAGCCTTAAATAGATGAACAAACATTAGTATGATGTGCGTTGCCATGCAACTATAGTAATATTGTTTCTTTTCATTACAAGGGAAAGGATCTTTATTTTATTTTTAAATTTATTTTATTTGAAAATTATTTTCATGAAAGGTTTCTGGGAGAGGAGGATGTTATATTTGAGATTTCATAGCCAGCATAAAATTTTTCAAACTTTAATATTTTGAAAAGCATTCTCAGATTATTAACAAGCATTTACTAAACACTTGAAATACTAGCTTCTTTTAGAATATATTTAGAACATATTTCCAGTCCAATGTGGCACGTATTTATTAAGTAACCATTACATTCAAGGAACTGTGCTAGAGAGAGAAGGAGAAGGAAGGAAGGAAAGAAGGATAAGAAAGCAAACATTCCTGTCCTCAAGGAGATTACATTCTACTGAAGGGATACAACATATAAATAGGTAAACATGTATGTGATCCTTTGAGTAGGAGGGAAAGAGTACTAATATCTCATGTAATCAAGAAAGGATCCCATCAAGAGATGGCATGTGATCTGGTCCACGAAGGAAGCTAGAAATTCCAAGAGTTAGTGATGAAGAAGGAGAGGGAGTACATTCCAAGAGTGAGGGACAGACACAGAAATGGTATTTGAAAGGCTGAATTCAGAGAACAGCAAGTAGTTCAGTTTTGCTGGAATGTGGAATGTATGAAGGGGGAGTAATGAGCAATGAGCCTGGAAAGATAGTTGGGAGCCATGTTGTGAAAGGCTTTAAGAACCAAGTTAAGGAGGGTATACTCTATCTGAGAAACCATTGAAGATCCTTTGACAGGAAGGTGATGAGGTCAAAATGTCATTTTGGAGGCAGTGAGGAGGATGAATTGGAGAAGGGACTGGAAACAGAGGAACCAAGTAGAAGGAGGATGAAGGTGAGAGGCAATGAAGGCTTCACATAGGTCCTGTGACTGGAGAGGAGAGGATGGATATCAGAAATGTTGTAGAGGTAGAATTGTCAAGAATTGGCAACTAACTGGATGTGGCAGTTTGGGGAGAGGGAAAAGCTGAGGATGACCCAGGGTCGGGAGCCTAGGTGATTGTGCTCTCTACAAAAACAAAAACGTTTGGAGGAATATTAGATTTTGGAGATGGAGATAATAAGCTCCTTTTTGACCATGCTGAGTTTGAGATCTCTACAGGACATACAGTTTGAGATTTACAAGAGGTAGTTGGTGATTCTGGATTGGATTTATTTAACCCCTATGCATATTGGGCAACTCCCCAAGATTTATGTATGCTCTCATAGACAACTGACAGGCTGAGTCTTGGTAGAGGGAGTTCCTGCATGGGGAGTTTCCTTTTTTTTTCTTTTTGAGTTTTATTTTAATTTTCAGTTCTAAGTTCTCTCCCTCTACTCCTTCCCCTCCCATTGAGAAGGCAAGAAATACAATACCCATTATACACATGAAGTCATGAAAAACATATTTTTATATAAGCCATATTTCAGAAGGGGAAAAGCAGGAAAAAAAAAGAGAAAAAAATACACTTCATTCTGCACTCTGAGTCTAACCGTTCTCAATCTGGAGGCGGCTAAGCATTTTTCATCATGAATGCTTTTGGAATTATGGTGGATCACTTTATAAATCAGAGTTACTAAATTTTTCACAGGTGATTACCTTTGCAGTATTGCTATGTACATTGTTCTTCTGGTTCTGCTTATTTCACCTTGTGCCAATTCATGTAAGTCTTCCCAGGTTTTTCTGAAACCATCTCCTTCATCATTTCTTACAGAACGGTAGTATTCCATCACATTCATATACCATAACTTGTATAGCCATTCCCCAGTTTGAAGGGTATCCCCTTCAAATCTTTGCCATAACATAAAGGACTGCTTATCAATATTTTTGTATGTATGAGTCCATCTTCTCTTTCTTTGATCTCTTTGGGAAATAGATCAAGTAGTAGTATTACTGAATCAAAGGGTATGTCCTATTTCACACCCTTTTGGGTATAGTTCCAAATTTTTCTCCAGAATGGTTAGACCAGTTCACAGCTTCACCAACAATGCATTAGTGTATCCATTTCCCCACATCTCCTTCAGCATTTGTCATTTTCCCTTTTTGTCATCTCAGCTAATCTTTTGGTGTGAGGTGGTACCACAGAGTTGTTTTAATTTGCATTTCACATGAGGAGTTTCTAAGAGAGATTTCCTACACTAATAAAATCACAGATCTTTTATAAATCCAGATAATATATGTACATAAAATAAAGTTCTATGAAATTCTCAAACTGTATACCCCACAATGCCTGCCTTTTTCTTCCTCAGCTGATTAATTTTTTTTTTTTGGAGCTATACACAAAAAGAACTCAAACTTAGGAACCTTTTTTTTCCTTAAAAAACATAAAATAGCCAACTCAGTCAGTCAGTAAGCATTTACTGGAAGGCAAATAGAAGCAGAAAGAAAGATAATTCAAGAACTTAAATTCTACCGGAAGAAGATAACCCATGTGTTAGAGGAAGGTAGAAGGTGAGGGGATGGTGGGAGGATATGGTAGAGGAAGTACAAAGTGTAGCTTATAGAGAAATGAGACATCGCTGGCCTTGGTGCCCTCCTTAAATGGGGGTTCTGGGAGGAGCCATCCAACCACAGGGAGAGGTCACAGGGGTGGAGGGTACTTCCAATGTGCAAATTCCAGGGCTGGAGTGAGATCAGAATAAAGAGCTGGGGTGTAGTAGAGGCAAGCCTGGAGAGGAATAATATTGTTATTATCATCTTCTGCCTTAAAAAATTAAGACTCAAGAACATGCTATTCAAAAAGTATAACAAATACTAAACTATTGACTTGGGCTATGAGCTTCAGAGGGTTCTGTCCTCTGAAATGTTCTCCAATTAACCATTTGTCACCTTCTGTTCTTTGAGAAGCAGCACTCTCAATGGGCTGCTATGCTAAGAGCAACCCATTGTAGTATATATTATTCTCTAGACTACTGTGACCAAAATAATATTGCAATGATGATCTCCCTAGGTAGGTCTGGCCTCCAAGTCTTAAGTCCCCTTCCCCTTTACTCTGAAGCTCTATCTCATGCCAGGATCCCTAAACAGGATTTTCACAAGAAATAGTAGGAGCACCAGCATGGATCAGTAGGGTTGACTAGGCTCTGCTTTAAGGCTCTTCAAAACTACAGTAGTTTCTTAAAGACTAGCTAATATTTCCTATACTTTTGATGAGTGCTTCATACATATTTAAGCTATTATCCATTTTCATTTCATCAGTTCCCCTCCAAAGATCTTACCACTTTGATTTCTTGTTTTGGAGTATTGTTTCATCAAATTGTTATCTCCTGATTCTTCTAAGTGGGGTTTTCACATCTGCAATCCCCCTGGATGGGACCTTAGCATCTTACCTAAGTCTGTCATTTGGCAGATGAGGAAACTGAGGTGAGAGGTTAAGCGACTTGTCATAGTAACAAGAACATGGTACAAAGGCAGGATCCAAATCCAAGTATTTAGATTTCCAAATTCAGCATTTTTCCCAGTGCCACACTGCCAAGAACTCTACCAAGGAAGATTCAGTCTTTAGCTTAGCCCTCCTCAATGCAGAACATTTCATTCAAAGCACTAGATGGGTGCAAGATTTAATTAGAAATGTGATTCTGAGAAACTGTTTATTAGACTGAATGAATACTTCCCATAATCATAGCTAACAGTTATATAGTGCTCTCATCTTTCCAAAGGGCTTTACATGTTATAGCTAATTAGATCTTCACAACAATCTTGGGAGGTAAGTGCTATTACTTTAATGATGAGGAAATTAAGGCTGTGAGAGGTTAAGGGACTTGCTCAGGGTCACATAGCTAGGAAGCCCCTAGGGCAGTCTTTGAACTCAGGTGTTTCTGATGCCAGACACAGCTCGCTATCCAATACATCACCTAACTTCCCCTCCACATCATTAATAAAAATAATAACAGCTAACATTTAGGAAGCACTTGCTATGTGCCAGGTTCTGTGCTAAGTACTTTGTAAATATTATCTTACTTAATCCTTACAGCAACCCTTGGAGAGTGGAGCTATTATTATACCCATTGTATAGATAAGTAAACTGAGACAGAAATTAAGTGACTTGCCTCACTGCCCTGAGCCTGAGCACTAAGTGGTTCAGTGGCTTGCCCTGGGTTATGCAGCTAGTATTTGTCAGAGACAGCACTTTGGACCAAGGTCGCTGGCTCTATCCCTTACAAGGACAAAAATGAAAAACAGACCCCTGCCCTCAGGGCTACAACATGTAAACAGATAAGCAAGTACCAGGTAACTGAAGGAGAAAGAGAGCACTGACAACCAAGGGCACCCTTCCCTAAAGAGGAGATCTTTAAAGAAAAAAAAGTATTCTGAAAGCTAGAGAGGGGAGCTTAGATTTGATCATGGTAAGCAGTGGGAAAAAGCCTCCTGAATGACAGAGCGGCATAATATCTATAGTTCAGGAGTAATATCATGGATTGGCAGCTAGGTGGCTCAGTGGATAGAATGCCAGCTCTGGAGTCAGGAAGACCTAAGTTCAAGTCCTGTTTCAGACACTTACTAGCTGTGTGACCCTGGGCAAGTCACTTAACTTCTGTTTACCTCAGTTTCCTCACCTGAAAAATGTGAATAATGATAATGTCACCTACCTCCCAGGACTGTTGTGAGGGTCAAGTGAGATAATAATTGTAAAGCCCTTAGCACAGTGCCAGGCACATAGTAGGTGCTAATATAAATAGTAGCCCAAGATGGATATAGATACACACATATCATATTTCTACATATATATGTATACATATATATACACACACATACATACATATGCATATGTATATATACATATATAGCTATCTCTTCCACATCATGGGGGTTAGGGGCACAGTGCCCCCCATAATCGGGAAAATCCACATAAAAATTTTTGACCCTCCCTTCTTCCCTTCTTACCAGAGAATGTTTTCTTTTGCTTTTGTGGGATGCTTCCAGCACCTTATTATAAAATTTGGGTTAAGTATTTGGCCATAGGCCTTGTGTCATCTTCTGATCTCCACATGTTGTCTGCAGCTTCCACAAAACTCTCCAAAAGTTCCTATTTAATTTCTTAAGCCTACCTACAATATATGGAAACCATGATAGGGAAAGTTGTGATGTGGAAGGGATAATTCTCTGTGTGTATGTGTGTATGTCCGTGTGTCTATTGGTGTCTGTGTCTGTGTGCATGTTAAAAGAGAGGGTGATGATGAGTAGAAAAATGTTCTCATTCTCATGAAAGTCTTTTCACCTTCTCAGGAGTCCATTTGGTGATATTCCCCTTATTGCTTTACAATTCAGCGCATGAACAGGAAAAAAAATTACACAGCAAGGCAGATCTTTAAGAAAAGCTTTACAGTAGGTTTTTAAATGCCTTTAAGAGCGAGCATTGAATGCCCTCCCTCCTCAGCTCCACCCACTTATAGGTTTCCCAGCTTGCTTCAAAGACTCCACTCAAATCCTTCTTTCTGTAGGAGGCCTTTTCCTGTGTCCTCTCCCTTCCTCCCCTTCCCCATTGCCTTCCCTCTGAAATGACTTTCCTTCTACTCGGTATAGTTCTTGCATTTTTATTTGTTCGTTTGGTTTTTATTAAAGGGACCATTCCTTGAATAACTACTTAAAGAAGCCTATTCATTGAATGGGTATATATCACTCAAAGTGAGAATCTGATAAGACCTTAGCCTGAAAGGGCCAGGGTCTCCCATTGCATCCTTGGCCATCTCCAGCCATCCTGATGAATTTCAGGCCACTGCACCCAGATGGCTCAGGAGAAGGAAGTGAGGTCGGTGACCTTGCACAGCCCTCCCTCACTCAAATCAAAGTCAACTGCAAGTCATGTCATCATCTTGCTGTATGGTCCTCTTTGAGAACGAGGGACAAACACAACAACAAGACCTTGTATGCATAGGGTCATTCGCATCTTGTCTCACCACAATGAGAGCTCCTTTGAAGGCAGGGACTTAGTTTCTGCCTTTCTTAGTATCTCCATAACTTAACACAGTGCCGAGGACAAAGTATTCACTTAATTAAATACTTGTCGACTAACCGATTCTTAGAAATAATTATTAAGGAGACTAAGAGTTCAGTTAGTTACTTAGAATGGGTTTTTTGTGTTTAGATCTGTAATTTCACTGGTATAAGGGACTCCTGGTGAAAAAATTCCCACTACCAGTATATATTTGCTACTGTTATACCCCTTATAGACCTAGGCACCAGAGAGGTAAAGTGACTTGTCCAGGGTCACATAGTCACTATATGTTGGAGGCAGGACATGAGCCAGTCCTTCCCCCTTCCTATGCCAGCTCTCTATCTGCTGTATTTACTGCCCCTCAAAATAGAATGATTTTCCCCATAATAATCCTCCCACTGTCAAGAACTTAAAAGTGGATATGTCCCTCAGCTATGACTTCACTTATGCTTCAATAATCTCAGTTTTCTCCAGAGCCTTGTCTTGCTCTTGCCTGCTAAGTGAAATATGGGAGGACAAAAGAAGCTGGTGATAGCAGCACCAAAAAACCAGTGTGAATTTTATTTCTTTTCCATCTTGATGCTTTTGGAAGCTTTTCTGATAGTAGCCTTGTGGGACTTTATGCAACCACTTGGCTAAATTTAGTTACATTTTGGAGCCTCCAAAGTGACTTATTTGAAAAATGACTTGTTCTCTCTGCTGTTTATTTTATTTTAATGAAATCTCTTTCAAAAATAACCTAGAAGGCTTGCTAAATATAGTAGATTAAAAGTAATTCAGTGCCATGGGCATCAGAGGGGAGGAGAAGAGGGAACAATCTTGCAATTAAACTCTTTGTTTTAAATAATTTAGAAGTGGGGAAGAAAAAAAAAGAAAGATGGAAAAACTGAGTAATTTTTTTTGTAAAAAGGAGTCAGGCTGCATATGTTTACTGCATAATTTCACAATAATAATAGCTGAAATTTAATGTTACGTGTCAAAATCTACAAAATACATTCAGATATTATCCCATTTGAACCTCTGGACAGCCCTCAAAGGTTGGTGCTATCATTGTCCTCATTTTACAGATAAGGAAACTGAGACTCTGAGAGATTAAATGACTTGCTTAGCATCACACAGTTGGAAAGTGTCTGAGACAGGATTTGAACTTAGGTCTTCCTGACTTCACTTTTCTTAGGATCATAGATTTAGGTTGGAAGGGATCTCAGAAGTCATCTAGAGCAGCTGATTCATGTTATAGATAAGGAAAATGAATTCCAGTGAAGTTAAATTACCAACCCAAGGCCACAGAAATTCTAAGTGACAGAGCCAGGATTCAGACTCAACTCTTCTGATTCCAAATCCACCACTAGTTTCATTGAACCATGCTGCCTCTGTCCACTGGACTGTACACTAGACTGTATAGCTCTCACATGGAACTGAAAGCTACCCCTGATAAATAAGTCACCAGGTTCATCTGGTTCTCTACTGAAAAGGAAATTGTAGTTCTCTCTCTTTTATTTCCCTTTTGGTTGACTTTTCAAAAAAATTTTAATGGATACCTTTTGTTATTATATCACATTAATTTCCAAACATATCTCTCCAGTTCCCAACCCAGTAAGTCAATTAGCATTTAAGTGCCTCCTCTCAAGACAACTGGTAATTCAGGGGATAAAGCTCTGGGCCTGGAATCGGTAAGACCTGAGTTCAAATCCAGCCTCAGACACTTCCTAGCTGTGTGACCTTGGGCAAGTCACTTAATCTCTATTTGCCAAGGAGGAAAGAGCATTGGGCCTGGAGTTAAGAAGTCCTGAGTTCAAATATGATCTCAGATACTTACTAACTATGTGACCCTGGTTAAGTCACTGAACTTCTGTTTGCTTTAATGCCCTGGAAAAGGAATGGCAAACCAATCCAGTATTTTTGCCAAGAAAACCCCATGGACAGGAAGTCATGAAGAGTCGAACATGAGTGAACAGCTATATGTGCCTACTATCTGCTTGACACTGTGCAAGAGAAAAGCAAAAGACAGTCCATGCTGCCAAGGAGCTCTCTGTCCAATGGGGGAGACAACATGCAATCAGCTATGTACCAAGAAGATATATACTGGATAGATGGGCAGTAGTCACAAGGGCAAGGCACCGGGACAGACTGAGAAGCCTTCTCTTGCACCAAAGACTAAGAAAGTTTTGGCTTTTTTTTCATGGTTCAGTAAAGCCTGTCTGAGGTGGCTTCTTAATTGTTCTCCTTGGGTTCTTGTTTTGCTTCATTGCATATATAGCTAGAAGCTCCTGGAACCAGTCCCTCAGTATCCACTTGGTTTAAAAAAAAAAAAGTCTCTATGGAAATTATCCTTTCTGCCATCAAAGAGTTAAAATAATATAAATGGCAACTCAATGAGGGGGGATTTTTTTGAGCCGGTATCATAATATAGAAACTACAGGCAACTGCAGCTGTGAAAAGTTTGTGTTAAAGAAACAGGATGACTGTGGTTTTCTGTGAACATTAATTTTTCCTGTTGAACATTTTTTACAGGAAGTTCGAGAACAAAGCCAATTTCATCTTAATTGGTTCTGATAGATTTCAAGTCTTAAGCCCTCCAACTTTTAAGATTAAACAAGTAAGGGGATTCCAATGAGATCCTTTTGAGTGGTGGATTCTGCACAGTAGAAACAGGAACAGGTAAGGGAGGAATACAGACACTTTTGAGCCTTTTTGACTCAGGATGGAGGCAGCCATTAAAATCTGCTTTCTTTTCTTTCTCCGGTGTAATTTTGTATGGGTTCATCATGAATGTGTCCCATTTATAGTAATTTAATGTGAATTTTAAACTATTTTTAAAAATAAGATTGTTGAGCTAGAAACATTGGATTTAGAGATTAAAAAAGAACTTTTGAAATTAGTGTGAGCCCTTCATTTTTTAAAATAAGTTTTTATTTTTTTTTACATCACCACAGTTTCCCCAGCATCTCTCCACCTCCTTTTTCCAAAGAGACATCTCATTTAACAAATAGTCTTTTTTTACTACAAAAAAAAGAAAAAGACAAGGGGAAAAATCTGCGTAATTGATCCCATCTTATACAGGAAACCTTTTTTGATCCCTCTTAACTCTACTGCCTTCCCTCTGTTGATTACTTTCAGTTTATCTTGTATATGTAGCTTCTTTGCATATAGCACAGTGCCTGGCACAAAATAGGTATGTAATAAATGTTTATTGACTGACCAATAAATCAAAAATACGTTCAAAGTGCAACACTTGTGGACCTCTCACCTCTTCCAAGGAAAAGGGTGTGTGCACTGGAGGAGGGTGGAGGTGGGGGGGATCGTATCTTCTCATCTCTGTTTTTGATCTATGATTCTTCTTTATCATTTGGCAGCATGTGATTTGTATTTACTTTTTGGTTTATCCATTTGCATTGTTGTGGTTATTCTGTATTTTGTTTTCTTTATTCTGTTTACTCCACTCTTTGTCAGTTTATGTAGATCTTTCCAATAAATTTCTCTGTATTAGTCATATTCATCGTTTTTCGTAGCACAATAATTTTCCATTATGTGCATGCACCACTGTTTGTTTAATCATTCCTCAGTCAGTGAACATATACTTTATTTCCAATTCTTTGCTGTCATAAAATGTGCTACTACAAATAACTTGCTCTTTATGGAAATTTACTTCTTGTCAGGTAGGGTATAAACCTAGAATTGGGTCTCTGGGTCAAAGACTGTGAAAATTTTAGTCATTTTACATTTACATAATTCCAAATTGCTTTCCAGAATGGTTGCACTGATTCACATCACCACCAACAACGCGTTAGTGTGCCTGTCTTCCCATAATCCCTCTAGGATTAACTAATCTCCTCTTTTGTTATCTTTCAAGCTATTCATTTTGTAGGTAAGGAAATAGTATCTGAGGGGTTAAATAATTTGCTCAGTTCCCCAGGAAGTAAAAGTCCAGGTCCTCTCTAAATATAATTGCATCACCATTTCTCTTGCCATGAGAGACAACAATATTTATTGATCAACACTATTACTGAATACTTAGTATAATATCAGTGGGGTATTCATGGAGGAGATGAAACAGCATGTAGGTATCAAAGGATGGATTAAATTCAGAAATGCTCTCTGTGTATGGATAACTGTCTGCTGTTAGGGAGAGAGATTATAAAAGAAATTATGAGTCACACCCCAACACTATGGATTCTAAAGAGGCATACAAATCATTGTGTTGTGCTGAAGTATTATTATACAAAATGTTACTCCTATAAATGACCTAGTGCCAAGGGCATAGAAATCCAAACTGTGTGACCGTAGGTAAGCTACTTAACCTCACTATCCCTCAGTCTCCTACATCAGATGAAGGAGTTGATTCAACTAGATGATGTCTGAAGTCTCTTAAAAGACCTCCCAAGTTCTTGACTGCCTCTTAATCCCAATGCCTTGTCTGTGTTGCTCTTTCCATTCTTCCTGCCTATAACTTAGCTATTCGCATGTTGTCTCCCTCATTGGACAGTGAGCTCCTTGAGAGCAGGGATTATCTTTTACCTGACTTCATATCCTCAGCACTTAGTGCAGTGTTTGGCACATAATAGGCACTTAATAAATGTTTATTGATTGGCTGAATAGTAGGATTTAGAAATTATAGAATTTTAGAATTGGAAGGGACTTTGGAGGTCATCTAGCCCAACCTTGTTTTTCCAGATAAGAAAACCAAGGATCAGGGACATGAAGTGCAAAAGGTGACCTGCTGAAGGTTGCACTGGTATAGTAAGTGTCTGAGGCAGAATTCAGATTTAGCAAATCAGATTCCAAAGCCATGTTCTTTCCATCACGTCAAGTGATACTATGATTTGCTCAAGATAAAGTAGAAAGATAAGACTCCAACCAACAAAACAGTCTGATTGGGCATATATGAAATATGTACCTGAGAACAAATGAAGAATAGTTATGAAGTGAAATATCAGTAAACGCAAAAATAGTGTACATAGGTGCTGAGGGCAAAAGAATAATCAAAATGAATGTAGTAAGTCTCTTCATAGTTGTTAACTCTTGGATGGGGTTCTGGAAATTTAGTTTAATGTCCTGTCATTAATAAAGTAGGAACTTGACCTAGAACAAGACCACAACACTCCAACATGCCCCCTAGAACCAGATTAAAATGTAATCGGGAAATACTTAACTAAATGACTTAAAATATAGATAATTAAAGTATAGATAACATATCATCTAATATATTATCATATTAATATATAAATGCAATATTATCATATACCAACATTATTATATTAGTATAATTTAATTATATTATTTATGATATATTAATGTTATATATAATTATAATTGACATATTAAGCTAAGAGCCTGAGAGACTTGGGATGATCCCACAGCCACTATGTGTCAGTGGGAGGACCTGAATCCAGGACTTCCTGGTTCTGAAACTGACTTCCTGGTTCTGAAACTGGCTCTCTATTCACTATATTATGGCTGCCTCTGTCATTTGAGGTATTATGTTGTTGTTGTGGTTTCCAGGGTTATATTGACAAAGATACTGAAATTGTTTGCCATTTCCTTCTCCATCTCATTTTACAGATGAGGAACTAAAGCAAATAGGGTTCAGTGACTTGCCCAAGGTCACACATCTAGTAAGTGTCTGAAGTGGGATTTGAACTCAGGAGGATGAGTGTTCCTGACTCCAGCCTAGTGCTCTATCCACTGTGTCATCTACTTGCCCTTGGAGTATTATAGAATTGTTTAATCCAGTGAATTTTATCTATCCAGTTATACATTGCTCTGTCAATTTGATTTTTGAGAGTAACTTAGACTTCCAAGTTTCAAAGGAATAGGTTAAAAAGGCAGGGACCCTGGACCCTAGGAACAAAACAGGGGCCTCCTTACTGGAATTGGAGGATAAGGCAGATATTGATCACAAGCCCCAGGGCAAGAGCCCAGCCACCTGAACCAGGGAAGAAGATGGGTAAGGTTGGCTCAGAGTTAAGTCCCTGAGCTATATAGGTCCATGAATCACTATGGCTTTACTTCCTCTGGTTTGAGGAATCCTAGAGCCTGAAATGGAATTAAGTCTGCAAGTAGGAGTTAATGTACCCCACTATGGGGATGAGAGAGACACAAAGGCAGGAGCTAGGACATTTCAGTGTCCCCACTTAAAGGACTCTAAATGTTCAATCCTTAGGTGACCTTATATACTTTGGATTTTCCTGTTTTAACCTGGAGAAATAGTCAACATTTGATTAATATTCCACAAACCCCATGTTTACCAACCATTCCTTTCCTTTGTTCAAAAACATCCAAATGGAATGCTTAGTTGAGAGTCTTCAATTAATCCTCCATGGCTTAGAGACAGCGTAGCCAACAACAACACTAGACCACCTTTGGCAAGAGAGCACAGGTTGAAGATGCACAGGAAGCCCCAACATAAGGTTTTCCCTCTACATAAAATTTAATTGAACTTAGCCATATTAGCATCATACTCAAACCATTCCAGTAAAAAATAGAAATAAATTTTAATTAAATTAAACCACAAATTTATTTTTTATGCATATGTGTATGACCCTAGATAAGTCACTTAACCTGCCTTGATTTCTCATCTATATAATGGAGATAATAATAACACCTACATCCCAGGGTTGAGGAAAGGATAAAATGAAGTTTTTAAAGGTGCTTTGCAAACCTTAAAATGCTCTCTACATAAATACTAGTTGTTGTGGTTGTTACAAGGGATAGAGAAGACAAAGGTCAGAAATTACAAGGAAGAAAACTTCAGAGATATTAGGTAACCATTCTTAGACCATATGTTGAGAGCTGCTAGACAGCTGGCCTTATCTAGTTTGGATGTATATGTGTGATCTGTGAATAGTTCTTTGATTCACAGTTCAATGAAGGACTAGATCTGGATTTGTTCTTCCAAATGACTCTGTCCCTCTTTGCTGTGTGGTTCTAGGGTCTTCTCTGGTCCTAGGTTCTTTTGCTGTCAATCTTTCTCTCTCCTGAATCCTCTCCTTCCCCCATTTTTCAGTACTCCCATCATTCTACTGCCAGCTCAGTATCTTTAACTGGTATAGGTTCCCAGCGATCCAGATCAGTTCTTAACCTGTTTTCCTTTGGCAGTCTGGTGAAGCCTGTGAAGCTCTTTTTGGAATGAAGTTATTGAACGCATAAAGTAAAATACATAGGATTACAAAGGAAATAAATGAGACTGAAATAGAGATTGTCTCAAAAGTCTTACTGTAGTTTTAAGCTGTTAGAGTTTAAAGTTTCTTTTTCTCTGTGATTTCTCTTTCTCTCCGATTCTGTTTTCTCTTTTAATGCTTAAAGCTTTAAACTATGCTAAGACTTTTGGGAAGCCATGTACATCTGTCATTGGATATGGAGGTACATACCTGTAACCCCTGTTGCTGGAAAGACAAAGGTTGCTGGATCACTTGAGTTTCAGTGGGGCTAATGCTGATCAGATATCCACATTACATCTGCCACCAATCTGGTCCCCAAGAGTGGACATTCACCAGGCTGCCTAAGGAAGGATGAACCAGTCCAGGTCAGAAACAAAACAAGTCAAAACTTCTATGACAATCAATGATGGGATTGGATGCATGAGTAGCAGCTACACTTCTAGCCCAGATGAGATGGGGAAATTTAATTATTAAAATATGTAAAATAACACCACAACCAGATTAAGAATCCCTGCTCTAGGGATTTCTTTGTAATTTGATGTATTTTATCCTATATGAATGGAGCAGTTTTTGGCACATGTCTCTCTTCAAGTCCCCACATAGCTCAACCTTGTCACCTGTATCTGCCCTCAATGATCCATATATAGAAATAACTCACTTCTTGTGCATGTCTAGTTCCTCCTGATGGGAAGGAGGAACAGCACTGAGTATGCTCCCCTTGGTGACTGCCATCTACATTGTTTTAATGACAGATATACTAAATGCTATTTTGTTTTCTATACCTTTACTGATTAAGCATGGGATTTGAAACCTTCAGTCTTTCTCCTCACTCCTTCTTTCTCACTTCAGTTTTTCATTATTTAAGTGGTTCTTTCAACTCATCACCAAATCTTTAATATCTTTATCAACCAGGTACTCAAGGATTTAAATTAATTATTTTTTTCTCTTTAATGTTTAATGCCCCAGTGATATCTGGAAAGGAGAATTAGTTGATGTTATTATATTCATGGGTCACCATTTCATCTGTGTTTAAAGCAGTATGTGGGGAGGGGAATAAGCATTTATTAAAGGCAAGCACTTCACAAATATTTTCTCATTTGATATTCACAAGAATCTTGTGAGGTAGATGCTATTATTACCCCTATTTTACAACTTACAGAGGAAAATGAGGCAGAAAGAGGTTAAGTGACTTGCCCAGGGTCACAAAGCCAGCAGCTGACAGATCTTTCTGACGCAAGTTTGGCTCTTTATTCATTGCACCACCTAATTATCTCAATTTATATCATATTTTTTTATAGCTTCTTGTACTTACTGAATGAGTCTAATAGGATGGGCTCATATTTTCAAAAAGAAATTTATAAAATTGATTTTCTGCATAAAGATAACATCACATTTTGAATATAGTTTACATTTGTATGGAACACTATCATATACAAAGAACTTTCATTTATATTATCTCATGATTCTCAATCTATTACCTTACAACTTGTGAGGTAGGCAGCAATCATTAGCCCTGTTTTATAGATGAGAAGCTGAAGACTCATAGAGGTTAAATTCTGATTTGTCCAAGGTCACGTGAATAGTAAATGGAGAAGCTATGACTGAAACCCAAATCTACCAATTTTCTTTACTTTCAATTATCTTTATGCCAAACCACACTGTTATTCTGGTAGGAGACTTTGGTCTAACTTCCTATAATTAGCCTTATTTTAACATGGAAATTAGTAAGATATTCTTAAGAGACTAATTCATGGTAGGACAGAAATTGGAATCTAGAAGGGGTTGTGTACCTAGATCTGAAGTCATTTTCTCTATCCTAGTACATACCATAGGGTGTTTCATTTCTCCAGGTGTATTGAATAATTTTCTCTTGTTGCTCTTGTTTGTCCTTTATTCTCAAAGAAGACCATGACATTGTATGTCATGCAAGTAAATTGGATTAAAGTGAGGCAGGGCTTGTCAAGTCACCAGTCTCACTTTCTCCTCCAGAGCTATCTGGGTCCAATGGCAAGGTATAGATCAGGATGACTGGGGATGGTCCTGGCATAATTTTCTCTGGGTGTATTCTATATCTTCCTCTTCCTAGTTATAGACTAGACCAACCCATGAAACAAAGAATGATTGGAGGTTAAACTATGTGGTACTAAAGACACATGCAAGAAGAGTTAAGAGAAGGAAAAGACCAGTATCTTATGGAAAATGCACTGAATCATGAAGGAGATCATGCCACATCTGACTGACCTACAACCTCTAAGACAGGGATGGGGAACCTGCAGCCTTGAGGCCACATGTGGTCTTCTAGGTCCTTGGATATAGGCCACATGTGGCCTTCTAGGTCCTTGGATATAGCCTTTTGACTAAATCCTTAGGGGATTTATTCTGTGAAGTTTAGATTTAGTCAAAGGACCACACCCTGAGAACCTTGAGGCCACATGTTCCCACCCCTGCTCTAGGGTCTTCATAGAAAAGAAGTGAGAAAGACTTGGGTTTGATATGCTCAACAGTCCTCACTTTCACTGTTGACTTTCTGTCTTCTCAACCCAAAGTTATCACTCCCGCCTTAGAATCCTTCTAATTTTTGTCTGTATCAGGTATTTGGCATTTATCAATATAAGCTTATATTAGAAACCTTATCTCTTACCTACTTGACTCCAAGCTCTTTGAGAGTAGACACCTTTGTTTTGTTTTTTTCTTGACATTCCTGAAAGTATCTACTACAGAATCTTACACATGGTACATGTTCAGTGAATATATGTCAAATATTAATTATCATAGTATTATAGATTGATAACCAGAAGGATCTTCAGAAGTCATTTAGACCTATCCTGTATTTTATAGATGAGGAAACTAAGGTCCACAGAAGTTAAGGGACCAGCCTGAGGTTACATAGGTACTAAATTTCATGTAAGAGACAGTACAGTTTAGTGGATAGAATACTGGACTCAAAGTCAGAAAGACATGGGTACAAATCTAGCCTCTGGTGCTTACTAGTCTGTATGACTATAGGCAAATCACTAAATCTGCCCTGCTTTCCTTGTCTGTAGTACTCATCTCACAGGACTTTTGTGAGGGTCAAATACAACGATGTATGTAAAGCACTTTGCAATCCTGGAATGTTCAATAAATGTAAGTTTTGATGAAGAGGAGGAAGAGAAGAAGATAATGGTATTTTCCTTAAGTATAGTTGAAGCTACTAATCTGTTATCTCTAGAATATACTGCTTTGAGGTTTTATTTATTTTTTCCATATGGATATATTCCTAACAAAAACTTAACAGAATTCTAAATTTAACAAAATTCAACTCTAAACAACAACGTTCTACCCCACCTACCACTTCATAGCAATTAAGAAGCTAAACCATCATTTTGCCCTATTCAAGTTGCCCCTGCTGCTGTTACTAACTCAAGTGCCCACCCTTCTATGTTACTGGTAGTCCTGGACAATTCAGTGATGTGCATCATACCAGGTACAACTTATATTATTTGATGTGCTAGCATCCTCTAATGAGAACACCAATAATCAGTCCATAAATATTTTAAAACATAAACTTAACAGAGACATAATCTAATTTGCTAATCGTTGTAAAGTGTCAGATGTTTGTCAGAGGATATCAGGTCTTGATGGTCATAGATTGGATTCCTGGATAAAGATTGGACATTTCCATCCTTAGCTTTGTGTTCAGCTTTTCTTCTGTCCAAGAAAGTCATTACTAACTGCAAAGGTTATTCTCAAGCCAAGGACAAAGTCTTTCTCCTAGAAAGGAGAAAAAAATTCAAGTGATTTAAAGAATTGCCTTCAGTGGAAAGTTAAAAGTGTCTTAAAGCTAAGCAGGTAAAAAGCTTAGACAAATTGCTAAAGAAGGGATTATTGTTTGTATAGTGGATACAATAGATGAGGGGAAAATGAGTCAGGCAATTGTACTGCCACCATTTCTGTCAATCACATTCTTTTTATTTTCACTGTTTTTATTCTCTTTTTTTGTTTAATCTAAGGGTACTGTTAATTTAGAGAGTGTCACGCATATTTTATTCAGAAACTCATCTTTTTCCTTTAAATATATTTATATTAGCTATGTTCTCACATTTGTGTTTTTCTTTTTCTAATTTGATTTTAATATAGGCATAGCCAATATAGATTGCCCCAACCAATGTCAATTTTTAATTTAAAAACTTAAACTTCCCCATCTTACCACAGGCTAGAAGTGCAGGAACTACTGAGGGGTTTGAGATTCCACTCAAGTGCAAGTCATGTCATTATTTCTCTGATGGCATGGTCTTCTTTGGCAACAAAGGATGAACACACACACACACACCAATTGGCATAGGAGGTTTTGATCTGCTCCATTTTGGCCCTGTGCCAGTTCACCCCTTCTTGAACAATCTGGTGTGATACTCCCTTTGATCCTTCCCCCCCATACAGATTCTCATCATATTGATGCCAAACTTAGTACAACTCACTCAATCATATCACCTGCTGTAACTCAGAACTCCTGAACTCAAGAGATCAGTCAGGCTCAACCTCACAGGTTTACAGTACAATAACAACTTGATATCATTTCTCAAAAACACCATGAATGCTTTATAATCAAACCTGACCATAACATGAGAAACCACACTATGATGTTGCCTGACCTGAGGTGCAAATTCTATGGATTATATACCTATGACATTTTGTTCCCTATAACATTGTCTAGCCTAATAGGAACCGATGAAATGTTTTTAGGATTATGCCTATATATTCAGTGCTTAAATTTCTTCCCAGTACAAATACATTTCTGACTCCGTAATGAAAACTAGTGGGATAAAGAAGGTTTGCTTTACAGAGAACTGCCTTTCAGCAATCTTTTGTTATAATTCATCTCTTCCAGTAAATAAAGGCTACCAGCAATGGTTGTGGGTTTGTGCCAGTCTGTCATTGAGGCCCTCCTGTGACCAATGGCACTCATTTGTGAGAAGAGCTTGGGTGTGGCTGTAGAACAAGGCAAAACTCTGGTGGTTTCGTAATAAAATTCTTTCTCATGGGCCAAGGGCCCAGGTTCCTTTCCATTCCACTGTAATTCTACTTGAAAGCTAGTGGAACTAAGTGGTCTAAGGAGCTGGATGAAGGCTGTAGTCTTATCAAACAAATGAATTCAAATCTCAATGTTTAAGGGGTTTTGGTTTATTTAGGAGGAAAGAAAATTAAGTTAATTCAGACTCCAACTTTGATAAGGGGGAGTAAAAGAGGAAAGAAAGTTTAAGATAAAATGTCACAAAAGAACCTAACGTGTTCTCTCTCTCTCTCCCTCTCTCCTCTCTCTCTCCTCTCTCTGTCTCCTCTGTCTCCTCTCTTCTCTCTTTTCTCTCTCTTCTCTCCCTGTCTCCTCTCTCTCTCTCTCTCTCTCTCTCTCTCTCTCTCTCTCTCTCTCTCTCTCTCTCTCTCTCTCTCTCTCTCTCTCTCTCTTTCTAGGTTTGAGAGTGATAATATTGAAGCTTAATTGCCCAAGATGCCTGTTCCTCCCCCTCCAGCGCCTCCACCTCCACCAACATTTGCCCTGGTGAGTGTCTCTTAGCATCTAAGTACAAAAAGACAAGTGGGTATTTGTTTTAAGCATATTTGCTCTTCTGGCTTAAATAAGAAATGATCAGATTGACCCAGGTGCGCAACCTAAGTAAACCCCAAATGAAGTTGGCACAAATGATATTAAATATTTTTTTAAAGTGTCCATTTGTTTCAAGTTTCTCTGTAAATGTTTTAAGTCTTACATATGGTCTGATTAGATCTCACTCTGACCTTGTCAACCTCACTAAAATCAAGTTTCCAAAGGATGCAATGTTCCAAGGGCTGACTCTTCCAGTCATTCATTGATACATTTTGTCCAGTTCTAATTGGTGGTAGGAGATAAACAGATGAACAGCCACTCATCCTGATAACTTTCCCCTACTCTCGACCTACTTCATTCCCAGAAACTAGTTCAGTTCTGTTTGAACTCAGTGACAATGGATCAGTCCTGACCGGGACCCATCTTTCGCTAACTTTTGACCCAAACTGCCTTTAATTCAGTTTAATTCAATAGCCACTTATTAAGTGGCCAAAGGTTAGGAATGCAAAGACAGAAAAGTTCCCTGTCCTCAAAGGGATTACTTTCCACTTTCCTGATATTATAAGACATTCTTCTAATCTACCAGGTCCATTACAATCCTAAACTCATTGGATCATAGATTTAGAGCTGGAAAGTATTTCAGAGGCCAGCTAGTCCAATGTCCTCATTTTATAGATTCAATTCCTCAGGGGAAACTGAGACCCAGCGGAGCTTAACTTATTTGTCACACAGCTAATAATTACCAGAGACGAGATTTGAACCCAGCTCCTCTGACCCCAGAGCTAAGGGCTGTCCACATTTTCCTCTTTATTCTGTCCTTCATATCAAATTTATCTACAAGTCAAAGCGTCAAAGGATTTGGAGCTAACAGGCACCTTATATTCCAGATGATCTTCCATCCCCTCCTGGTCCAGGTTCTCACGTTCATTTCACAGAGGAAACTAACTCATTTGCCCTGAATCATGCCTAGTTATATAGCATCATTAGGACCAGAATCCAAGTCATGTGACTGGTATTCTTGCCATTAAACATTATCTCCACATTAGAGCAATTCTCCCTGTGAGTACCTCTAAGAGTCAACCTTCTTCTTCAGTTTCCTTGTCACTATCCATATGACCTCACTTTCTAGAGTAAGTCAATAGTTAAGAAACTAGTATTTCTCCTGTTATTTTCTTCTTCTTCTAATCCATTCTACACATTGCTAGTAGACTAATATCCTAGAATACTGATTTTATCGTTTCTCTAAAATCTACCATTGCTTCCTATCACCTATCATGTCAAATCCAAGCTCATCCTAGCATTCAAGGCTCCTCAATTAATGGGCCCCACTATACATATATGTCTCATCTGCTAGCCCTCTCCAACATAGTCTACTCCATTACTTGTCCTTGATGGCCGTACTTATTTCCTTTCTCATTACATTCTTCTTTAATAGGTTGAAGTCAATCCCACCTTCTCAATCCTAAGACTACTTTTATCCATTGTGGAAACAGGAATCAGTTTCCTCTAATAGTATCTATAACTTGACTACTTAAGAATACATGTACATTTCACTTAAGCTTGGGATCATAGATCCAGTAATGCCTTAGAGATATTAGTTCTGTACCTTCGCCCTGGAAATTACTTTGTATATATTTGTATATATTTTGTATTTAGCTTTCTGTGTACATATGATTTTCCTCCTCCCTACCCTACCCACCACTACAGAATGTAAGTTCTTTAAGGGTGGACACCATTTTGGTTTTTTGTCTCAGTATCCCCAATGCCTAGCATAGTGCCCAGTGCAACATGGTTATTTAATTGATGCTTCTTAAGCAGCTGAAAATCAAGTAGCACCTTGTTATTTTTCATGTGGTAAAATTGAGTCTTAGTGAAGGGATTTGCCCACCATCATATAACCAGAACCAGTATTAGAATACAAATTTCCTAAATCCTAGCTCAGTGCTTTTTCCACTATACAAAGGAATTAAGGCCTTATGTAATCTGGGAGTTAGTGAGCTCTTAAACTGAGAGGATAGAGTGCCAGACCTTGAGTCAAAAAAGTCTCACCCTCCTGAGTTCAGATCTGGCCTCAGACACCTACTGGCTGTGTGACCTCAGGCAAGTTCTTAACTCTGTTTGCCTTAGGGTCCTCAAATATAAAATGAACAGGAGAAGGAAATGGCAAACTACTCCAGCATCTTTGCCAGGAAAACATTCCCAAATGAGGTCATGAAGAGTCAGATATAACTGAAACAACTGTCCTTCTAGTGAACACATCCAAGAGAGACCCTCATAGTCATAAAATTCTCAAGGACTATCTCCTATATTACTGTATCTAAGATCTAGCACTTCAAGAATCACCTTAGGGCCAATCTGAAATAGCCAGACTAAGTAATAACATTAATAATAAAAATCATTTCTATATCATTTTAAAATTTGCAAATAATTTTATGTTAGCTTATTTCATCCTCACTAAAATTCTGGAAGGTGGGTGCTATTATTGTCCCCAAGGAAACTGAAGCTAAGAGAATTTACATGACTTGCCCAGGATCACATAGCTAGCAAGCATCTTAGGCAGGATTCAAACTCGTCTTTTTGACTCCTAAGTCCAGCATACTAGCCACTGTGCCCCTTCACTGCCTAGGTAATCCTTTGACTAGACTTAGAAGGCTACATATTATTTTTTCCATATATAATTGGTAAACAGTACTAAACCCTTTGCCTACTAAATAGGAAAATACATGAATAAAGGGGTCATTTCTTATTTAATCTTTCTATCTCCTCCAGTAGCATGAGACCTAGTGACAACAAACAATGTCTGCACAGTAAAAAAAAAAACAAAACACTCAGGACCAGGTTGGCCACAATGTGATGACCTTTTCAAGCCCTGTGATTCTTAGAAGCCATCTAGGGAGTTATATTGAGGTCCTGTCCTGCATCAGTGGAGGGAATACTCACATTGATGAATCCTGAAAGTCCTCGAGTTGATCAATAAGCATTTATTAAGCGATGTGGAAGGCATTGTGCTGAGCAGAGTTTTGAAGCATCAGAATTATCCAGCAGTTACCACTGTGCTGTGCGTGTTTTATTTTCACCTAGGTTAGTAGATCTTCTCCAGCTTCCATCTTTGAAAATTGCCCGGAATCCTGACAGATTAAGTCATTTCGCCAGAGTCAGTCTGGGTCAGAGATGGGACCTGAACCTAAGTTATCTAGTCTCCCAGACAGCCCTTTCCTTATCTACTAGAATATTCTGCCTCTTGCTGAGCACATACCAGGCACTAAATACATGCTGAATGAATTAGGTGGACAGATGAAGAAGTTCCTGAACAGTTCTTTGGAGGTCAAACCCTGGATGCCACTTACAAAGCTCCCTCTACCCCAATATTAAAATTCCCTTCTGTCCCCGATCAGCCAAGTCAATGTCTGTCCATTCCAATCCAACAGACAATGGCATGAATTTTCAGTCTTCTATCCAGAAGCAACTTTCCTGCACTAAAAATGAATGTTAGTTATTACTGCATCTGCCCCCAGATTATCTCCATCTTAAAAAAAAAAACACACATTTGTATCATGGTCAAACATCCCCCAAGATTGACAACCTGTTGCCAGGCTTCTAATTAGCAGTTTCCTCTGCCAACACTGCCCCCACTAAATGTTACAGTTTGTGGTCTTAATCTTCCTGATAAATAAGAAGTTTGCATCTTACTTTTCAGGCAAACACAGAAAAACCTTCCTTGAACAAATCGGAACAGGCTGGAAGAAATGCTCTCCTTTCTGACATTAGCAAAGGGAAAAAACTCAAGAAAACAGTCACCAATGACCGAAGTGCACCAATATTGGACAGTAAGTATCCCAAAAAAATTATTTTTAAGGCATGATGATTTATGACC
Source organism: Bettongia penicillata ogilbyi (assembly GCA_023548195.1). Classification (NCBI taxonomy): domain Eukaryota; kingdom Metazoa; phylum Chordata; class Mammalia; order Diprotodontia; family Potoroidae; genus Bettongia; species Bettongia penicillata. The sequence goes on along the minus strand of JAJHZJ010000712.1, from coordinate 838,542 downwards.
TAATAATCAAATCCAAACCATTCTGCTAATGCCAGCTGCAATGCCGGCAGATGGAGGCACTCTATTACTCATTGGGTGCCAGGATCCTCATGGCTTTCTTCCCTGAATGCTGCAGGAAGCTGGCATAATCATTCTTTGTCCCAGGCACACAGGGACTCCTTTCTGAGGCACTCAAAGTACTTTCTAAATCTTAACTCATTGCTCCTCATTCCCTGCCCGGGTCAGAAGCACGGAGTCATATTCTTTTTAAAAGATTGAGATGATAGACCCCATGACATACTTATTGTTTTATCCAGCGTAGTCTATAAACTCGTCATGAAAACTTGACATTTTGTCTCTCCCACACCATTGTAATGACCAGGCACTGCTACTTAGTAGCATGAGAAAATACCCTTGGATGGAATCTAGTACTAATGTGGCTGGGCTTCAGGACTGTCAGCCCACAACACCAGATCTGTTCTCTCTACCAGTGAGATAAAGTGGAAATATATCCTTTGTACATGCAAATATAACCTTTCTAGACTCCTGTTAGGCTGAGGTTGACCTTCCTAAGGCATCCTAAAAAACTTTGTGGACATACGACTGACTGAAGTAGATGGGAAACTAGGAGTAGGAGAACAATTTGTGAAAGTCTTGCCTGTCAGGTGGGTAATAAGGTGGAAATGTCAGCGTTGGGAGAACACTTGTTTAAAGAGCAGAGGAGCTGAAGGGAGAGGGAAATGAAGAAGAGGAAATTGATGGAGATATCTGACCACTGCTCCTTGGCTAAACAATGGTTATTGAGCAACAGCATATTCCCCACCCCTCAAAGGGGAAGTACAGGGTTTTTGACTTTTCATTTGAAACTATCTAAACTCCAAAGTCAAATGTTGACAGTTTGGGTGTTGTTGTAATGTACCCCTTCATTCCTCCTGAGAAAATGTCACCTAATTAGGGTCTGCTGATTTTCTCCTCTCCCTGTAGAGCAACTTCTTAATCTGATATCCATAATCTTGGGTGTGTTTTTTAATATTTTAATAACAATTTTAGTATGATTGGTTTCCTTTGTAATCTTGTATTTTATTTTATTCATTTATAAACATTCAGAGAAAGGGTTCACAGGTTTCACCTGATTGCCAAGGGGATCTAATAGGGCACACAAATAGCTAAGAACCCTTGCCCTAGAATAATAGGTGATTGACTCATGGAATATTGGAGCAAGGGGACATACTTGGAGATTTTCTGATCCAGCCCCTGATTTTGTAAAAGGCAGGCGCCCAGGAACAGATTTCTTTCATGCAGAATTGTTGTCGCGTCATCTTTCAGTTATGTCTGGCTCTTCATGACTCCATTTAGAATTTTCTTGGCAAAGACATTGGAGTGGTTTGCCATTCCTTCTCCAGTTTCATTTTATAGAAGAGGAAACTGAAGCAAACAGGGTTAAATGACTTGCCCAGAGTCACATAGCTAAGAAGTGTCAGATGCCAGATTTGAACTCAGGAAGATGAGTCTTCTTGACTCCAGGCCTGGCACTCTACCTGCTTTGCCACCTAATTGTCCATTACACAGGGTTACACAGATGACTGATAGAAGAGGTAGGACTAGCTTGACTCCCAATCCAATGTTCTACCACCCATTGTATCATGTTAATTCTTTGCCTGCCCATGCTATGCCATATAGAAGAATTCATAATACCAAGGGATCAGAGGCTAGGGCATTTCAAGATCTTTGCTCACAAAGGAAAGGGTTCTCTGAGTATGTTAGCAACAGCAACTAACATTTATGTGCTTTAAGGTGCAAAGCGCTCTATATGTATCACCTCATTTGAAAGTCATAATAACTCTATGAAGTGAAGCCTATTATTATCCCCGTTTTATGATGGGGAGTCTGCAGCCTACAGAGGTTAAGTGGCCTGCCCAGGGTCATAGAGCTAGTAAGTGTCTGAGAAAGAATTTGAACTCAAGACTTCCTGTCTTCAAGTCCAGCACTCTGTTCAAGCAGAATGAAGCCTTGTTGCCTGACTCAGATTTCTTTGACTCCCTCCAAGGGGAAAAATCTTAATCAAGTCCTCATTACCCACAGATGATCAGAAAGTGAGTTTATCCTGTAAAGCTAACATCATGGAAAATTTAACTATGAAAAACAAGGGAAATTATATTATTGGAAATTTCAGATGCATGTTTAAGCATATCTGACATTGTATATGTAGTTTACTCTCAGTGTCAGGCAGTGAGTTAATTTCTGTGTTCCGAGATGTTCACAAATATGTTATTCAGTCCAGCAAGTAGCAAGAGATATACTGTTGCCAGATTCCCATTTGGAGAAGGAAAACAATTCAATTCTCATTTTCATAGAATCTCATTCTGACAACTGTCTGAATGACAGCAACAGTGACCTATAGGATTTCAAGGAGGATAATTAACACACTACTCTCAGTTAAGATGATGGGTTAAGGACTAGGTTAAGATGCTGGAGAGGAGATGCAAATTCACAGACACGTTAAGGGAGTCCCAAACTGGTCAAATGCTAAATCCATTACTGATGAATCCCTGAATCTTCCCTAGAAATAATAAAAGAATCATAAAAGGTTGGGAGGGGAAAAGATTGTAGAGCTACCTTCATTCAAGTCCCTCCTTTTCAGATTTAGAAACTGAGGCCCAGAGAGCAGTGACTTACTAAAGGTCATATACATGACATAAAGGGGAGAGCTGGGCCCTGAGTACAGCTCTCTCCCCATGGCAACAAGCAGCCTGCTCTCCCCGGTACCAGCTTACTGCTGGCAGCATGACCTGTTAGCAGATGGTGGTTTGATTTTATTGTTTTGGGGTTGTTTAGTTTGGAGGTGGGGGTGAAGGGGAAGGGTAGAGGTCCAAACCTACGATTTCATCAGTATAAGAACTTGTGTACTACATGGATGAAGGTCAGCATCTCATCTGTAATTTAAAAATCGTAGAGAATTGACTGATGGTCACTGAGAGGTCAAATGAATTTTTCCCTGTCAAGCAGCAATTATGTGTCAGAAACAAGACTTGAACTCTGGTTTTCCTGATTACAAGGCCAGCCCCTTATCTACTACACCACACTGTGTCTTACTTAAGGAGGCCCACTTCTTAGGAATGTTTAAAATGAGTTCCATGTCCTTTTGGATCGAGACCCTATCAAGTGAGTATTCTTGTACTCTGTTCATAAGTGGGCAGGTAAATATTTACTAGTCTGTTTACACAAGTTTTGCAAACAAGCAAGGCCAAAGCCTATTTTGAACCATAGAATGTAGAACTTGGGGAGGGTGGGGGTAAAAAAGACCTAATTTGTAAATGTGCTGTCATTGTGCTCAGCTTTGAAATGGTAGTCCTGACTCAATTAGCTTTTAAATTCACCCAGTAAATTGATGGTAATAGCTTTACAAAACTACTGTATAGCAACTTTCTGTGGTGGTAAAAAAAAAAAAAAAAGGAAAATTAAGGAGATGCTTTAGCATCAATTAGACTTGACTGAATAAATTATAGTATATGAATGTGATGGAATAATAATTTTAATAATATCTATCATTGATATAGTACTTTAAGGTTTGCAAAACATGTTACAAATATAATTTCTTATGATTCTCATAACCACTCAGGTAGGTGCTGCTATTATCCTGATTTCATAGGTAAGGAAACTGAGTCAAGCGACTTGATTCAACAGCTAGTAAGTGTCTAAGGATGGATTTGAACTGAGATCTTCCTAACGCCAAGTCCAGCACTCTCTCCAATGTGCCAGCTAGCCACCTAGCTCTATTATGTTTATGACAGGAAAGGCCCCAAGCCTGATCTTTCTGAATTTTACATATGAATATATATCATATTATTATAATAGTATAATTTATTATATATATATATGTAATGGTTTTGTGTTTTGAATTTTAAACCAGACCAGCTAAATTCACAGAAGTTCACGATCTGAGGTTTGACTACCAGTGATTTTTTTTTAAGTCACAGCAGCTATCTGCTTCGGTGTGAAAGAGTGGCCATCCCCATTGGTGGAGGGAATGCCCACAAATATTAAATCACAAATTCTTGAAGTATTTAAGGAAATATCCCTACTGGGAATGAAGATGAAATATGTGAATAGAGGACCTGGACTCTTCCATTTATTACCTTGGTGGCCTTAGGCAAAACAAGAGGGATATGTAAAGTGCTTTGCAAATCTTAAAGGTTTATATAAATGCCAGCTATTGTTGCTTAACCTCTTCTGGTCTCAGTTTCCTTTTCTGTAAAATGAGAGAGTTGAAGGAGATGACTTCTGAGGCTCCGTCTAACTCTAAATTCATGATCCAATAATCCCATGAAATTTTCATGCATTATTTAGGAAGAAATAGCCTCCTGATTACAGGCTTTGCAAACCCTGGGATGAAGCAATGACAAACACCACAATGTGAACTTTGTTTCCCCAGCACAAGTAGCTTGCTTCCCAGCACACTGAGAGGCAGACACCAGCCAGAGAAGATTTCACAGAATCCCAGATCAGGCGCCTTTTGCTGGGGGAAAGAGAAAGGCAGAGGGGAGTCAGTGCATATTAGGGACAAGTGAAGTGGGTCATCCACTGTTTCTTTCTACTCTGTACTCCTTTGCTATTACTACGGACATTCCTGCATTTTCACAGCTGGTATGGAGGGAAGAGAGATGTGGTATTTGAGGTGGGGAGGAGGTAAAGATCTGGGCTTTATCATGAAGGCCCTTCAGAGAAAAGTCACAAAGTATACAGAGAAGTACTATAGTGATGAAGAATCCAAAGAGTACTCCTCATCCTGCTTTCCAGGTAGATCCTTGTTATATTGTGTGTGTATGTGTAAATATATATACATATGTGTATATATACATGTATGTGTCTTTGTATAGTCATTAATGTTTTCTGCAATTCTCAGGTTTGATGAAAAAGTAAATGTGAAATAATATTCATGCTTTCTTTTTGCACTAAAGATTTCACTTTCCTCTCTCTGTAGAACCTAAAGGATCTGGTGGAGGTGGTGGCTTTGGAGGAGGCCCCAGCGGTGGTGGATTTGGTGGAGGTGGTGGTGGTGCCACTGGAGGTGGTTTCGGAGGCAGTGGTCCACCTGGTTTAGGCGGATTATTCCAGGCAGGAATGCCAAAGCTGAGATCCACAGCCAGCCGAGATAATGGTAATGACATGAACAGAGCTTTCTTCCTTATTTACTACGTTGATGTGTCTCCCCACTGCTGTCGTATTTCACAGGATCATAGTTCGAAGGGGTCTTGGAGGACATCTTGTCCAATCCCTTCATTCTAGAGATGAGGAAACTGAATGGGAAGGGGAACGGGAGAAGTAAATTCTAATTTCTTACTCAGCCTGCTTCAGCATCCTTTGTTGTAGTTTAGTGGTGTCTGAGTTTTGGTGACCCCATCTGGTGATACAATTCTTGACCAAGGTCATAGAATGGTTTGCCATTTTCTTCTCCAGCTCATTTTACATATGAGGAAACTGAGGCAAACAGGGATAAGTGACTTACCAAGAGTCACACAGCTAGTGTCTGAATGCAGATTTAAACTCAGATCTTCTAGACTACAGGCCCTATGCTCTATCCACTGTGCCACTTTGCTATGTTGAAATGCCCTTCAAAAAGATGTAAAATACACACACACAAACACACACTTATTATATTAAACAAAACTGTTCAGTGTTCTACTGCTTCCTTTTAATTCAGCAGAATGTATCAAGACCCAGCGACTTAATAATCTGAAAATGCCTGTCATACCAGGCCTAGCCATATCCCTTGACAGGTCTTCCCTTTGATGGAAAAGTGTGACCAATATATTCTGGTACACCAGGCTCAGCAGAGGTCCTCCTCTGGCCAGTGCAAGCTCTCATACCAGAATTATTACTCTGGAGTATTGGACCCGATTCACCTTTAACATTTCATATCCTCCCTCTTCCAGTTGTTGCCATTTTACTCAAATGTTCCTCTCCACCTGAGCTGACCAACCCTCTGGCTTGTAATCCTATGCAAGGCACTTGATCTCTCACCCTCAGTTTCCCTTTCTATGAAATGATGATAACAGTAATACCTACCTCCCAGAGTTAATAAGATCAAAGGAAATGACTGAAGCAAAATGCCTTGAAAACTTTTAATGACAGATAATTTTTTTTACTACTGCTTAGATCTTCTTGATGCCATTTTTCTCAGATATTCAACTTTTTTCCCTCTGTATTCATGACTACTAATCTAGGACAAGTGACCTGAGACCCAGTAGGCAGGCCCTTCTCAGGTCTAGCTCTGAATACTTTAATCCTTCACTTACTGCTATCTTGTAAATGGTAAGACCTGCTGGTCAAAAGCAGTTTTTCTCAAATTGTAAAACTCAATTTCCAAGATTATCATGAACTTTTCTATACTTTTAAAAAAAAATGTTTTTAACATTTTTATTTAAAGTTTTACATTCCACATTCTGTCCTTCCCTCCCTTCTCCTCTCTCTGAGATGGTAAGCAATCAGATATAGGTTATACATATACAATTATGTTAAAATATGTCCAAATTAAACAAATAATTCTAAGTTCTAAGGACATAAATCTTGTTCAATCTTGTTAGACTCTTTGTGACCCCATTTTGGGTTTTCTTGGCAAAGATCCTGCAGTGGTTTACCATTTCCTTCTCCAGCTCATTTTACAGATGAGGAAAGTGAGGCAAGCAGGGTTAAGTGAGTTGCCCAGTTATTAAGTGTCTAAGGCCCGATTTGAACCCAGGAAGAGTGTCTTCTTGACTCCAGACCCGGAACTCTATGCCCTACAGCACCAGGGGACAAATTTTTTTTTTCAGTTTAGTTATCTCTTTAATCAGTCATACATTTAGAACTGGAAAGGACTTTAGAATTCATTCAGTCCAACCCCGACTCTTCCTAACCACCACTACCATTTAGCAGATGTGAAAACTAGGTCCCACAGAGACTGACAATTCACCCAAGATCAAGTAGCTGGGAAGTGGCAGAGGTAGCATTGGAAACATGGTCCTCTGAGTCCAAATCTGTGGATGCTTCTAGCACCTTCTACTCACAGCCCCATTATTGACCTGTTAACTATATAATAAGGCTATGCTGGTCTACCACATAGGAAATGAAAATATCCATCAGAAAAGAATTAAGTTGTCCACCTCATTCAGTCCTGCTAAAAAGGACCTCAATTAATGCCAGCTGCCTTTTTTTTTTACCCCATTTTTGTTTGCCAGACCTTTCTCTGACAGCCTTTGCTCACCCCCATTTTTCCTTGTGAGGAGACACAAGTTTATTTTTTTTTTCATCTCTCTGTAGAAGGGTTCTTTTGAATCCATTGCGAAGACCTACTAAACAGAGCATGAGAGTAGGAAACTAAACACAGTCTTTATACCTGGGAAGACTATTTTTTAAACCTTATGATAGAAATAGTCATTGTTTTTTAATTTTTTAATAGCATACACTTAGATAATAACTTTAACTACATCGAGTGACCTGCCTTTGGTGGTAACCAACCCACGTCCACTAATTGTGTTGAGAGATTAGTGCAGAATCTTCTGAAACCCACTGGGTTCCTGCGACTAGTAAAATTTAGAGATCATCCAATCCATCCCCCTACCTCAGGAACTTGCCTAAGTAAATGAATGGCTAGCCCACATGTGGACTTCTAGGTCCTTGGGTGTGGCCTTTTGACTGAGTCCAAGTTTTATAGAACAAATCCTTTTATTGAGGGAATTTGTTCTGTGAATTTTGGATTCAGTCAAAGGGCCGCCCCAGAGGGCCGCAGGTTCCCCACCCCTGGAGCCTTTTCTTAGAATTCTCTAGGAAGCGATCTGCACATTTGAGGAAGTACGATGTGTCTTCATTTTTCTTGCACTTACAGCATCCTCTCTACCTAACCTGCCATCATCTTCTCTAGTTTCAGACTCGGGAGGAATCCGCCCTCCTGTTTTGCCCCCGGGAGGAAGAGCTACGTCTGCAAAGCCATTCTCCCCTCCAGGAGGCGTAGGGCGTTTTCCTGCACCTTCTCCGGGCCACAGAAGTGGTCCTCCCGAGCCCCAGCGGAACCGAATGCCTCCTCCTCCCAGGCCTGACCTGAGCGCAAAGCCCGACAGCGGTCCGCCTCCCGTGCCCAGCACGCCCAGGCCGACACAATCAAATCTCCACCACCGAGGCTCTCCCCCGGTGCCCGGGGTCCACCGGCAGCCCAGCCTGGGGCCGACTCCTCCCCCTTTCCCTGGGAACCGAAGTGCAGGGTTCGGAGGGATTCGACAGTCATCTCCCGGCTCCTCATCCCCCTTCTCCAACAGACCTCCCCTTCCCCCTGCCCCGAGCCGGGCCATGGATGACAAGCCGCCGCCGCCTCCCCCTCCGATGGGCAGCAGGCCATCGGTCAACAGAGAAGGGGTTCCCCCGCCCCCTCCTCCCCAAAACAATAAGCCTCCAGTGCCTTCCACGCCCAGGCCATCCTCCTCCTCGCAGGCGCCGCCTCCTCCTCCCCCTCCCAGCCGGCCTGGTCCTCCTCCTGTGCCTCCACTTTCCAGTGGGAATGACGAGATCCCAAGGCTTCCCCAACGGAATCTATCCCTCACATCTACACCTCCCTTACCTTCACCAGGGCGTTCAGGTCCGCTTCCTCCTCCACCCAATGAGAGGCCACCTCCTCCAGTGAGAGATCCACCAAGCAGATCAGGTATGGCCCCATCTCCAGGAGCACTGTGTACCTGGGCTGACCTAGTCGGTCAGCAGGCACTGTGCCAAGTGCTGGGGATATAAAGAGAGGCTCCACTTCCTGCCCCAAAGGAGCTTATTATGTTCTAGTAGTGTTCAAGAAATCATAATGATATTATAGTATAAAACATATTCTAATATTCTATGGTATAGGCTATATCGTATAATATCCTATTATATGATATAACCTATATCGTATAATATTCTATTCGACTATATAACAACATAGTAGAATAATTTATAATATTGGAAATAATATTCAGTGATGGAATAATGACAGGACCTATGCTTCACTGGTATGGGATATGGTAGGGAACTATCAGATGAGGAAACTATCCATCATTTCAGGTTAAGGCCTTTTTTATAATTTAAGTTCTTAGAGCAGAGCACAGGTGTGTAACCTGAGGCCTGTGAATTTTTAAAAAATATTTTGGTAACTGTATTTCATTATAATTGGTTTCCTTTGCAATCCTAGGTATTTTATCTACACATTTAAAACCCGCTGTAGACGTGGGCCCACAGGCTTTATTCACCTGCCTGCCAAAGGGATTATAACACAAAAAAGCTCAGCTTCCTTTGTCTTAGAGAGTTGCCTAAAGCACTGAGAGATAGTGCCTTTTTTTCAATCATGAAGTTTTTATTAAGAACCTACAGGTGATAGGGATACAAGCTCAAAGAATGAAGCAATTCTTACTTGCGAAACGCTCATTCAGGAGACAAATACATATAAAAATTATATACAACATAAATACAAAATATGTAAATACAAATATATGTAAAGTAGATTTTTAAAATGCTACATATGTAGTTCAGAAGAGAAGACACTTGTAGTTGAGGGAATCAGGAAAGGTCTCCTGCCAGCCGTGGTCCATGAGCAGCCTCTTAGAGGAAGAGATAGACTATGATGCAGAAATAAGGAGGCAGAGAATGTCCAGTGCAGGCACACAGCTCGGGCACTATGTGTCTGAGGCAAGATGGAAACTTGGGTCCTCTTGGTTTCCCGGCCAGTTCTCTAGCCAGCATATCATGTTACCTTTGCAACAGTATTAATAGTTTATATTTCTAAAGCACTTTAAGGTTTATGTAACATGTTACTCAAAACAACCCTGTGGGTCGGGCAGGGTGAATGTTATTTACTCATTTTAGAGATAAAACCTGGGTATGCGTGCTATCCTCTCCAACCTTTGGGAAGTCCAAGGAAGGAGTTGCCTTTGGCTGTGTCCCAACAAAGAGGCCTCCTCCAAAGAGATTGGGAATGCCCCTCCTTGCTCCTTATGGCTCCCGTAGTAGGCTCTTCCTGATTGAGTTGCCTGTCCTCTTTGGGACAGTATCCCCTACACTCACCCCATCACTGGAACCAGGGACAACCAGAAGTCCTTTATGACTATGTCTTTTAGCAAGGAGACAGAGTATGTGTCCCTCCCCAGAGAACCAAAGCATGTATGCCCAACTCCATAAGAAGTGATCTAATCCAGCAGTGTCAAACTCAAATAGAAATGCAACCTTGCTGACTGCTCATTGACTTAGAAAACTACAAATTAACATTTACTAGGATGTATTGTATTTTTTATTTCTTTTGTTAAACATTTCCCGATTATATTTTAATCCAATTCTAATTCTGGAGTTTTGTGGGCAGCTTGTGGATTGCAGGCTCTAAATCTAACATCTCTCAATTTCATCCCCCCCTCACTGCACCCTATTCCATTTACACAACATCACTCTAGTGACCATGCTAAGCATTTGAAGTTCAAAACAAAAATGAAGTAGTTTCAGCCCCCAGCAAACTTACATCACATCATAGTAGATACTTATGTGTTTGTGTGTACTTTATGTACTTAAGTTAATCAACGTATCTTTGTTTATGGTTCATATATGCTTGACCAAGATGGGGACTGGAGTTCAGACTTCCACCCTCTTTAGTGATCTTTCTACTATATCAGTATTTTTCTCAAGTGAATGTATTTTTCTTCCAGTTTGGAAGTGAATCTCACTTTTCTGTAGGACACATATTGGCATTAGGAAGACAATTTTTCTGGAGATATTTAATTAATTTTCTAGCCTCTTCTCATTTCATCTGTTTCTCTTTGGGCCATTTAACTGTTTATTATTAGCAAAGGACATCCCTTGAGTTGTCGAGGGAACACTGGAGGTAATATTTGTGTTCTTATTTGTTAATTCTAACAAAGAATCCAAAGAAAGTGACACAGAAATTGAAATTGTTAGTAAAGTGAATTATTAGTAACCAATTATTATTATTTAGTAGTAAAATTATCATTAGTAAAATTAGAACTTCTTAGTATATTATTAGTAATATTACTTAAATTCATCTACTCCATTTTAAGGAATAATTGCAGTGCAAAAGTACTCTTTTTTGTCTTTCTGTTGACTTACTACTGCACAATTAACCTGCATTTGAGAGAATAAAGTCTCTTTATTTTGCAATTTTGAAAGAATCAGGGGACTCTTTTTGAAATACTTGCTCAGGAGGTCCATAATTTCTACCACTACATGGAATCATTTCAGAAATAATTTTTTAAGCATTTGTTTATACCTTTTTATATTTGCTTTAGTGAATGTTCCTGGGTTCCTAATTGAAGTGTAAATTAAGTTTAGTCTGCTTTTCTCTTGGAAAGGAAATTTTATGATTGGTTTACCTTTGGGCAAAACAGAAAATTAGCAGATTGAGAATTAGAACTCCTCTCTCTCTGAAATTTACCAGCTAATCTTTTTTTTTTTTAACCTAAGTATCCAAGGGCCTCTCTGAAGAGGAGGATTTAAGAGGGAACCTCTGTTTTCAAGATGACAACTGGTTGTTTCCTAATGACACTTCTACCAGGGATGGATTGTGGTTGGAATTGTTCATTACAGGAGTGTGCCTGTTGAATAAATCAGAGATATTTTGCATTTAAAGGACTTCTTACTTCTGTGTACCTCAAAGGACTTTTTATAAAAGAAAAAGCATCCTGCTGTTTTTTATCATTCAGTCAATAAGCATTTATTAAGTACTTATTGTGTGCCAGGCTCACTGCCAAGTGCCTTACAAAAAAAGGCAAAAAAACATTCCTGTCTCTCAAGTAGTCTAATGGGGGAGATAACATACAAAAAATTTTGCAAAATATATATAAATATACCCCCCAAAATTACAAATCAGGCTGTCTCAGGACGCTTACAAGAGTTCCTTCTGCTCTAAATCTCTAACTATAGTTAGTTCTGCAAATACAATAACTAATAAAATGACTCAAAAAAGATAACAAAACATTTTTCAGGATCCAAGTATTAAATAATTGGTTAAATCATTCCTTGACTAAAGTAGAATGTTGTCTGATCTCTAGAACACATTCAACAGACTATTCAAACAACCTCTTGGCCTAGAAGTGTGTATTACCTTGTATACATGCCAGTGAATATGCATTTATATACCACTTAAGGCACTGGAGGGGAAAAACAAAAATGAAGCTGTCTCCTCTAAGAATTTGCATTCCATTAGGTCGATTCATATATATTTGTATATACTTAAGTGAATATGTATCTTTGTTTGTGGTTCATCCATGTTTGACCATTTTGCATCCCCCTTAATTATAGTAACAAAAAGCAGACACCACATCTTCTCCACAGAAGCATAGATTTAGAGCTGGAAGGAATGTAAGCAGTTATCTAGTCCAAACCCCTTATTTTACAGATGATTAAATAAAACCTGCTTATTTTACAGATGACAGGATATTTTGATTATTTTTTTATAAAAGAGTATTTTTTTATGTAATGAGGGAAATGAAACCACAGGAGATTAAGTGATGTGCCTGAGTTCCCACAGCTGGGATTTGAACTCATGTCATCCCAACTCCAAAATATAATACTTTTTTCCACACAGCCTCTCACAATTGCTAACATTGACCTAGCACTTTAAGTGTTTTATGTGTATTATCTCTTTTGATCTTTATAACAATTTTGTGAAGTGGATGCTGTCATTATTCCCATTTTGCAAATGAGGAAACTGAGGCTGAAAGAGGTTTAGCAATTAGCTCAGGATGACACAACTAGTCAGTGTCTGGAATAGGGTTTGAACTCATTTTCCTATTTCCCAAGTCCCTACTCCATGCTATATCCTACCTAACTACCTTAATAGAGGTATGTTGAGTGTCATGTAGCCAATGAAGACTTGCTTATGCATTGCTATCGATTATGATGAAAACATGAGGTGCCGTATTATATTGTCTCTCTCTCTTTTTAAAATGCTTCAGGACCTCTTCCACCTCCTCCACCTATAAACAGAAATGGCAATACTTCCCGAGCACTGCCTTCTACTCCTCAGTTGCCTTCCAGAGGTGGGTTAGAAAATCAGAGAGGTAGCCCAAGACCTCCTCTTCCTCCAGACAGGCCTGGCTCTGGAGCTCCACCTCCCCCCCCACCCTCATCTGCAATGAGGAATGGCTTTCAAGACTTACCAGTTGAAGGTAAGATATGATTCCCACCTATTTTACATGGCAGCTGACCTGTTTCCTGTACTATATGCAAATTATTGATAAATAACGTCTTCCTTAATTCCCCCCACAGTCTCAATGTAAAATTTCAGGGCCCCACAGTGACTTAAGACTAAAGATAGTAAGGGCAGAAAAAAAAGACATGATTTTTCCCTGATCTACATAGTCTTTGTCTCCCATTGTAGCAAGATGGAGAATTACAAGATTCTGGGTTGCTAAAAAAATGATGACTTTTCCTCCCCATATTACCTTATTTCTAGACAGTTTGCAAAGAAGGAAGAGGCCCCTTGTCAACTGCCATTGTTGTGGGAGTCATGTCAGCGAACCATGCTCCTACATTGGAGATGACGCTGGTCCTAGCCAGCCCAGGACTTTCATTTCTTTTTACAGCTGATCATGTCATTATAGTTCTATGAGTCTATCAGATGTGGCTTCCGTGGGTAGTGATAGGCTGATATGCTAATTAGCAAACATCTTTTAGAACATTTGCTATATTGAGTATTTGTCAAAGTACTATTAGCTTTTCTTTCATGCACATAAACCTAATGTGGTTTGAGCCCAGTTGTGCTTGGATTTCATTCAGTCCCTTTGGTTAAGTTAACTCTTGTAGCAGATTGTCTAGTATTGATTATACCATTTGATCTTCCCCTAGATGAGTGGGAAAGCAGATTTTATTTCCATCCACTATCTGATTTGCCGCCTCCGGAACCATATGTGCCAATGGCCAAGAGTTATCCCAGTAAAGTGGCAAGAAATGAAAACCGAAGTAAGTATTTCCCTAAATGTACTTGAGTGATTTAAACTTGGACTCATGAGAGGAGGTTTTATTGTTGGTAACATCAATTGCTCATTACAAGAGGGGGAGGTCTGTCAGATGGGGGAAGAGATTAAGGATTTCCTTTTGGGACCATTTGAATTGATTATCTTCCAGCAATTAGAAAATTTCCCCATAAAATAAGGATTCTGAATATATTTAGTGTGTTCTCCATAGACAATTCTTTTAATAAGTTACCAATTTAGTATGCCTTTGATTTCCTAGGAAATTGAAATTTTATTAGATTGTACTCTTCAGTAATTCTATCTCCATTTTGACCCATTTGAGACAACACAAATAGAGCCATTTTCCTTTCCTGAGAGAAGAAATGTATTGGACAAACTTTGAATTAATTAAAATAATAACTCCATTTCCATGTAGTCCTCTTTTCTGGTGGAAGCATAAGTGTGAAAGACTAGAAAATATGAGAAAACCCAAATTTCTGAAAATAACTATACTCTTAAGAGGAAGAAAAGCGCTTCTCCAGGGAAAGCTACAGTTGGATGGGCTAGTGGCACTGTGCATGGGACAAGGAGACAGGTGTAAAAGCTGTTTTCGTCTTGGAACTGAAAGGTTTAGCAGCTGATTAGGTGGGGGGAATGAGGGGTGAGAGAGAAGGAGAGGCAGAGATGACTGAAACTTTGAGCGATCATGATGCCATCCTCAGAAATAGGAGACTTAGGAGGAGCCTCTATAAGTGGGAAATGGATGATTATCTGGCTACCTTATCCCTAAATACAGAGCACAGCCTCAGCTCCAATCCCAGAAATAAGTGAAAAAGGCTTTTGAGGACCTTGACGCAGCTGTCACAAAACACACCAAAAGTAAATATTTTCCTCCATAGGGTAGGCCATTCCGCTATCATTCAGAGCACATTTATTCTTCCTCACCACATAATTCTTCATCAGTTTACTTAGTTAGTTATCCACTACCTCCAACAGATTAGAACCAGCAGACTAGAAATAATGAGTGACAAGTGGTTAGAAGTCTAAACACTGACATCAAATCGAGGTGACAGTCTCACATCAAGAGAAGAGACAAAAACCTAAAAAGTAGACTCAGGATCATGTTATTAATGCACAGTGGAATAATAGACTTCATAATGATAATGATAAGCAACATGTACATAGCGCTTACTATGTGCCAAGCACTGGGCTTTAACAATTGTTATCTCATTTGACCCTCACAACAACCTGGGAAGGTAAATGCTACTATTATCCCCATTTTAGAAATGAAGAAACTGAGGCAAACAACTTAAGTGACTTGCCCAGTGTCACACAACTAGTAAGTGGCTGAGACTGAATTTGAACTCAAGTCTTCCTGACTCCAGGCCCAGGGCTCTTGCATTATGGTGCCACCTGGTTGATTACACTGAGATAGCAAGGTTTAGGAAATGGACTTAATGATAGACAATACCCAGAAGAGGAACCTTCTTCTACCAATGCAGGTTGGAATCTTTTCAGCAATTTATAATCTTAGAGAGTTGTCTGGAGCAGTTAGAAGTAGTAACTTGTCCAGGATCACACAGATAGCATATATCAGAGTTTCAACTTGAAATTGGGGCTTCTTGGCTCCAACTCCAACTCTCTACCCATTGTACCACACTACCTTTTCCTGAATTAGCAAGAAAAAGTTAAATTGCATTTAGTATTCCTTATTTAAGAAGGATGACTAATACATTTTAAGATTGTTTCCACCAAAAATAGTTTGAATAGTCTTGAATAAAATTCAGTAGCTTGAATAAACTTTAAGCACTTGGAATTCATTTATTAGGACAACTCATTCCTTGACAGAGTCCCCTAAATGGGGCATCATTAGATGATGCTCCTCCTGTCAGGCTTGACAAAGCTTGTAGTTCTTGGTAAAAAAAAAAATCAGTCTTTGAGTGAAGCATACACCTGTTACTATTATACATTTTATCACAGGAGAGAACTTTGATAAAGAAGATCTAATTGTATTTCTTCCCTTTGGGGCTACTACTATGTCTAGGTGTCTTTAAAGGGATTAGAGTGTTGTGTTCTAAAGTAGACAGGGAGTCTAAATATCATCCCTGGTTTCATCAGAACATTCTTAATCCAGCTGGAATATGATTTGTGTATTTAAATCAATTGCCAAGCTATCTATCTCCCAAATTGAAAGATAAGAATTGAATATGGGTGTTAGGGGCACATATTGAGACAGCCATGGGTGCTAAGTCACTGAACCTCTCAGTTTCTGTCCTTCCTGGCTCCCAGGTAACTCTCTAAGATTATTATTTATAGATGACTTGCAGATGGAGTGACTTTCCACATTGGGAGTGCCCTGTACTCTACAGAACAAAGCAAATATGTACATGTCACATTTTATACTTTATAGACACTGATCTTATAAAACATAATTTTTTCGTATAGTTACTCTTATTGTTCATCTGTTATAATCTATGCCAGCAAATAATTCTTATATAATCCTGTTGTCTCCACACAGACAGCAAGATCAGCTCACAGAAGCATAGGTTCACAGATGTAGAGCCGAGAGTGACCTTAGAGGTCATCAAGGTCAAACCCCTTATTTTACAAGTGAGGGAGCTGGGACCTGGAGGATTTAAATGACTTGCCCAGGGTTATATAGCTAGTCAGTGTCTAAGGTAGGATCTGAACCCAGGTCTTTCTGACTTTAAGTCAGGCACTCTCTCCACGATGCTAGTTCCTGGAAGGAATTGAGGTCTATTGCTGTGTCCACTGTGGGTTTCAGAGTATGTATACTGTGTATTGAATAACAATGAATACGACTTTTCTAAATTACAACCCATTTTGTGGAAGCTCCCTGAGATGACTCCCTGTGGTGTGACAATCCCTGAGGATTCCTTATTGGATTAATCCCATTTTGTGGGGAAACCAAATTCTCCCTCCAGTTCCCTTCCACTCCCAGAAACCCGGTTCTAATAACTATAACAAGTGGTATTTTTATAGCATTTGAAGGTTTACAAAGTATTTTACATGTGTTATCTCATGTGATCCTTGCAACAACCTTATGAGATATTTTCCTCATTTTATAATTGAGGAAACTGAGGCAGACAGAGGTTAAATAACCTGTCTAGGGTCACATATCTAGTAAGTGTCTCAGGCAGATTTTGAACTCAGGTCTTTCTAACTGTATCTATTACTATAAACATTGTTCCAACTAGCTGCCTCTGTATCCTAATATATTCTCATGTATCCTAAAGTAGACATCTAGCGTAACTGTTGAGATTATAGGAGATGAATAGAAAGCCAGGCCCCAGTCACGGGGGCATTTACTATAACAGAAAAGCCCAGTTGTCTTGTGACCAGTAGCAATCCTGAGGATTTTGAATGGTCTTATACTGGTGTTACACCTGATAACCGACCATTATAAGTGCTTAACAAATATTTGTTGAATTAAATTGATGAGGAAACATAGTAGCCTTGTATGTATACTCAACAATCCATGGTGAGTTGCCATGTAATCACACATGCTTTTTAAGCACCTGTTTTGTGCAAGGTACTAGGTTAGACACAATGCTCCCCAAAGCCCTGCCTTAAGGATGCTAGAATCTGCTTCTGCTTCCTTCACTTCATACTGACATAACTGTGAGTTTGTGTAAGGTGTGTAGGGTCAGCTGGTCTATAATTATGTAACTGTTCCTTTATTTTTGTGCAGAATAAATTACACTTTTTAACTCTTCTCTTGACTTTTCCTTCATCATTCTTTTTTTCCCCTTCATCTTTCAAGGTGGCTCCAACAGGAGGGAAAGAGGAGCTCCCCCACTTCCGCCAATCCCCAGGTGAATGGGGTGGCCAACCTGCCCCGGCCCAATTGCTGTATTTACCTGAACCGAAGAGCTGCTTCTGTTGTCACCATTGGAAAATCAGCCCCTTCACCCTAACTCCATCTTTACCCCTTTTTTTGTGTCCCCTTAGTGTGGCTAAAGGGTAAAAGGTGGGGCTGTTGGGATGCATGTATGGATTTTGTGGATTTACCAAATCAAGTAATAAAATACACCTAGAGTTTATGACCAGTATATAGATATATATACATATATACGTATGCATGTATGCATATATATAATGTATATGTGTATATATATATATACATACATATATGTATTACCTTCAAAGCTATTGCTTGCTTCAGGGGCTGCCTGCAGGTAAAGCCTCTCATGACAAGTTGACAAGTAATGAGAGTTTTGAAATTCACGTTAGCAGCTTTTAAAGAACAATGTCTGAGCATTTACTGCCTATTTGCCTTAAACCTTTACTTGTTAAAGCCTATTCACTCACCAGAAAATGTCATTTTCATAAGGAAGCTTGCTTATGTAATTTTTCTCCCCCATCTTTGCATGCTTGGCCTACTTCCTACTTCTGTGAACCGCAGACCAGCTAGGGGAGTTTACTGAGCTCAGGCTCAAATGACGCTTTCATCTGAAGCACATCCAGCCCTTGGCAGTCTAAGGTAGGGTCTGAGAGACAGAGAATAATGTAAAAACCTCTTTTTTTATAGCAGTGTACCACAATCCCCCCAAAAAGACAACCAATAAATGCTTTAGTAATTAAAGAGTGAACAAAAAAAGAAGTTAGGATCTCATTTTCCTCATTAGATGATTGACAGCTAAATATTGTTTTCCCCCTCTTCTCCCCACTACACCATACACACACATGCACACA
Source organism: Bettongia penicillata ogilbyi (assembly GCA_023548195.1). Taxonomy (NCBI): domain Eukaryota; kingdom Metazoa; phylum Chordata; class Mammalia; order Diprotodontia; family Potoroidae; genus Bettongia; species Bettongia penicillata. Next base: position 819,898 of record JAJHZJ010000712.1, on the reverse strand, counting down.
CACACACAAACACACCATTGGACAAACTTTTAATGCCTGAACTTGGGGAGTACCTCAAGATAGAATTTGATTGGGTAGAGTTTGTGGTCATGTGGAAACCATCCATTAAAGATAAACTGAAGGTACACAAGTCTCCCTGGCTCAGACCTTGCTGGTTTATCCATCTGGATGTCTTCTGCCACACCAGTTTGAAGAAGCTTTTGTCTTTCTCCCTTTCTGAGGCAGGTTCCATGAAATCTGCTTGGCATTAGTCCAAATGATGATCCAGAGTAGAAAAGGAGAGAAAGTTAGGAAAATGTTGCATCGCGTGCTATTTTCTGAAACATGAAAGAAGAAAAACAGATTTAAGTAAGTGAGCAAAGGGCCTTGAAAATCCAAGGCTAAGGCTTATTGAAATAAGAGCGTTTTGGAGGGATAGAACACTGGAAAATGAAAACTATAAGAAAAATTTCTATGATGGGACCCATTGTCTTGGTGCTCTGTGAATGGGGCTTAGATAAGAACTATAGGAAAAGCCAGATGTTCCTTTTTCATAGTTTTTGTTTTGTTTACAGAGCTTTAATGAGATTTTTATCTTGAAATAGAATGAAGGGTGGGGGTGGGAAAAGAAGTTTCCATCTAAATATTTTATATAGTTGGTTGTATCTAAAATTGTTTCATATATTAGTTGTTTTTTAAAAGCACATTAATGAGCATATATAGATCTACCCAAATTTTGTATTACAATATCAAATTATTATTCACAAGTTACTGGTTAACTAAAAAAAAAAATCAATCCAAAAGATGCATTCATGTTCATAGAATAAAGTATAGTCTCATTTGTGTCCAGTAGTACTTAGGGAAATATAATGAATTATTAAGTTACCAGTTTGAATGCACTGTTTTTTATGCCTCTCCTTGGCAAAGTCTCGATCTAAACATGTGATTGGTTCATCTTCCCTCCTGGGTCCCACACGTATCTGCCAGGCAGTGAAAGATTTAGAGTCTGAAGAATTATTGCAAGGGCTGGGCCCAATGTGTCCAAAAGTGTGTTTTTGTTATGATTTATGATATTTGGAGAATTTATCTACTGAACTAAATCATCTTTCTGAAAACCTCAGAGAAGATGCAGCCTGTTAAAGTGGTAAGAACAGTCTCTGGAGTTACAGGACCTGGGTTCAGATCCCTCCTCTGATGCCTAATACCTGTGTTTGCATTCACTTCCCCTGGGTCTCAGATCTATAAAATAAAGGGATTGAAATAGATAGCCTCTGAGGTCCCTTCAAACCCTCTCTACATGTGTTCTTGTTTGTGATATGATTTTAACGACATAACATCCCTACAATGGTGACTAAGGTCAAGCTTTTGAAATTATGGCCCTTGGTCTTCAATGTAAATATGTTGAAGAGAAAATGGTCCAGGTTTTATAAATGGAACAAGTAGTTGACTTGTTACATTCTATATCCGAGATTTTCAGAGACCAGCTTAAATCTGAGTATCTCAACTCAAAGTTGCTGACCACTTGGAACTGATATATTTAGAATGTATTTTTTTTTAAAGAATGAATGTTCCAATATTCCAAGGATCTCTGCTTGCTTTCTTTGAAAAAAAAAACAAAACTTTTTCTAGCCAAAACTTCTCATAGAACCTCTATGGTAAAACTACAAACAGAAAAAAGAAAATACTACTGCAAAAGATACAAAAATCAGCTTTTTTTCCTTCCTCCAAATCTAAGATTACTATATCTGTTTTCATTTTCCATAAAAGTTTTAGGTATATTCAAGATGCAATACAGTATTTTAACATTCATCATATCATTTTATATTAAAGTGTATTTACAGTATTAAGATTCAGTATTCAGTATTTATTTCACTATGCATTTTGTTTAGCAAAAAGGGTGAAGCAAGAAAAAATGCTTACTCCATTGGTGCCTTATTTTGTGATTTGAAAAAAATCAACTTTTTTGTGTCTGTAGCATATTAGTAAAAAAAAAGTTAGGCTTTGATATTTTAACTTCTAATACAAATTATGAGAATTTCTTACATTATTTTAGTAGCACAAAAGGGATGATTGTTAAAATGCCCAGTGAATTTCCTTCCACCTTTTCCTACTTTGCAGTCAGGGGCTATAGAAGGGCAAAGAATAATTTTTTTCATAGCACTGCACTGTAAACATGCACATTTTGACATCTGTTCGTTGTGGAGTAGCTTAAATGATGGGGCCCAGTCAGCCACAGTGATCTGTGCCTTTTAAACTTAGCCAGATAATAAATAAAATCAGAGTGATCAAGCGTCAACTGGTGGTTTTTCTGTAAATATTTATACAACAGGTGAAAACTGAGTGTCCATTTTCTGCCTTCCACCATGGAGTCAGGCCAGGCTCCCCCCAGAACCATAAAATACACCTGGAAGCAGAAGGACCTGTGCAAATGAGTTAGTATTTCCCAGTTCTCCGTCCTCATCTCTCTGGGTTTTTCTTGGGTTTTTTTTGTGAAAATCTATGCAGGAAGTCATATGTGAATTTTCTTAGAGCAGATACTCACATTCATCTAACACAATGATACCAGGACTAGCAGGAGAAAATAAATTTGGCAAATGGAGAAAGCCACCCCACCCTTGGGGGGCTGACTTCCTCAGGCTACATTTTAAGGAGACATAGACAAGAGGGGCCCATAGTGAGAGGCATAGATGGGGTGACAGCAATCTGCATGATTGGAGGGAGCATGCAGATCAGTGTGGTCACAGATTCGGGGGATTATTAGAGGGGGGACTTACAGATTCATGGGATTCGTGGTGATGACTTTGGAAAATTATCATCTATTCTGTGTTATAGCTAGGTATCTAGCTAGATATGCAAATCATAGACAGCCAAAATAGGAACACATTCCCCAACTGATCACAAGCCGACTTACTTTGACGTTTGGACAGACAGGGGTGTGCGTATGTGTTGTTTCACCATCTTCAAGGACAGAGACTTTCCCTGGTATCTCTCTATCCCCAACATGCCTGAGAGCATGTAGTGGATCCTTCATAAATTAGGCCGCTAGGTGGCGCAGTGGACAACGTGTGAACCTGGAGTCTGGAAGACAAGTTCAGATTTCTCTCTAGAATTCTAATTTCCTAGCTGTGTGACCCTGCGCAGGTTGTTAAGCCTCTCTCAGCCTCTGTTTCCTCCTCTGCAAAATGAAAATAATAGTAGTACCTGCCTCCTACAGTTGTTTGAATTAAACTATTTGTAAAAGGCTTTGCAAACCTTGAAGCACTAAGTAAATGCTAGCTAGTTCTTAGAACTGTTATGGATATTAATATGCTACCCGCACCTTTTGAGAACTCCAATAGTTGGGTTTTTTTCTTAGTAGAGTCTTTAGGGGAAAGAGGCAAATGAAAACAGACCACAGGAGAGATTTGTTCGATCATGCCTTCCTCTACTCAAAAAAAGAAATCTTCAAGGCTAAGACCTGGGATGCGTTCACCTTTGCCCACATCATCAACATTACAGCGCTGGGCACAGTGAGATCTGGTGGAAACAACAACCAGAAGGCCTTGCCTGAGCTCTCAAAGCAAGAAAGTTATATTAGTTTATGTTCACAGAATTGTTGAGTTTGCAAGAGGTCTTAAAGATCACCTCATTCAACTCTGTCCTTATACTGATAACAAAACTGACACCAAAGAGTCTACCAATTATTGCAGGTCACAAAACCAGTTAGTGACAGAGGAGTTCACAGACTCTCAGGGCTGAGAGGTGGAGGAGCACTTTTTTTTTTTTTTTGATCTTTGTAGCCTCTGATATCTAGCATAGTACTTGGCATACAGCAGGAACTTAATAAATGCTTGTTGCATTGAATGTACTCTAGTCCATAACTGTATAAGAATTCCCTCTATAACATGCCTGACAAGAGGACACTCAGCCTTTGCTTGACGACCACCTGTGAGGAGGAACTTACTTTCCCTGAGGTGGTACATTCATGTTTTAAATTGATAATTATTAGGAAATGTTTCTTTATTTCAAGCCTAAATTTACTGAATACAATGTGCCAGCTGTGTGCTAACTAAAATATGGGTTTGCTATCACTTGTATACACCTCACCTCCTTTAAGGTAGCCCACCTCACAATTGCATTAACTTTCTTGGTTGCCATAGCACTCTGCTAATTAATCCAATAATAATAACTAGCATTTATTAAATACTGTGTTCTAGGAACTGTGGTTTTTACAGGTATTATCTCATTTCATCTTCACAACTGTATGAGGTAAATGCTGTTATTTTACATTTTACTTTGAGGAATCTGAGGCAAACAGATTTAGCGACTTGCTCAGGGTCACATACTTAGGTAAGTGTCTGAGGCCAGATTTGGACTCAGTCAATCTTTCGTGACTCTCCTCTCTCCTGGTTCTCCCCCTTCCTGTCTGACCTCACTTTCTCAATCTCCTTTGCTTAATTTTCATCCAGGTCATGCTAATTAACTGTGGGTGTCCACAAGTCTCTATCTCAGTCCCTTTTTTTTCCTTGTAAACCATTTCACTTAGTGAGCTCGTCAGATCCTGTGGATTCAGTTACCATCATTATGCTGGTAACACCCAGTATCCAGTTCTAACCTCTCTCCTGACCCTGAGGCTCATATCTCCAGCTGCCTATTTAGACACCTCAATTTGGACGTCCTGTATATAGCTTAAAAAATAGGTCTAAAACAACTTGTTAACTTTGCCCTCTAAACCCTCTACCTTCCTTATCCACCATCCTCCCAGTTACCCCAGCTGACAACCCTTACTCTCTTACACATCCTCCCCTCCCCAGTCAATCTGCTGCTAAGCCCTGTTCATTCTACTTTTATAACATCTCTCCTATAAGCTACCTTCTCTCCCCTGACACCAGTACAGGCCCTTATCACCTCACTCCTGTCCTACTGCAGTAGCCTTCTGGTTGGGCTCCCTTCCTCATGTTTCTGCCTCTACAATCCAGCTTCCACCCCAATGTCAAATTCATCTTCCTAAGTGTAGGTCTGACCTCCCTATTCAATATAATACAGTGGTTTCTCAAGCCACTGTTTGGTTTTTTAAAGCCCTTCATAACATGGTACTCTCCTACCTTTCCATTCTCCTTCTGCCTTATTCCCTCTTCTTCCTCTTCCTCCACCCCCAACATACCCTATGATCACCTAAACTCCCAGCTGTTCTTTATGCAAGATAGTCTATCTCCTGACTCCAAACATTTTCAGTGAGTATCCTACGTATCTGGAATTCTCTGTCTCTTTATCTCTATGGCTTCAGCTAAAATTCCATCTGTTGTAAAAAGCCTTTTCCCCAATCTCCCTCAATGCTAATGTCTTCCAAAAGCTAATTATCTCCAATGTTATATATATACACACATACATATATGTGTGTATGTGTCTGTGTATTTATATGTATGTATGTGTATATATATATATATACACATTATTTGTACATAAAAGTTTTCATGTTGTCTTTCTCAAATAGATTGTCAGCTCCTTGAGAAAAAGAAGTGGTTTTTTCCTTTGGTTGGTTGGTTTTTGCCCTTTTTTGTATCCCTAGCACTTAGTACAATGCCTGGAACATAGAAAGCACTCAGTAAATTCTATTTGACTGCCTACCTTAATCCAACTTTGTGAGTTTTGAAAGATCAGGAAAGCAACCCTCTTAGTGTTCCAGTAACCTAGGATCCCAATTTTATAATCAACCAAGTCCAAGTAGCAAGAAGCAACCTTCCAGACCCAAGAGGCTAGGATATCCAGAGCTCCCTGACTATTCAAAACACAGTTTCAGGCAGGGAGAAAACAACAGTAACAAAGGGAGGTAAAAGACCAAGGTCTGTTTAATGGAGCCACATGTCCACAGGATCACCAATCACCATTTGCACTCCGTGAAGGAACAGAAGAGAATGCAGATGAGAAAAAAGAATGTTAGAGACTGGGCAGAATCAAGATGGCAGAGTAAAAGCAGTGACTTCTAAAGCTCTCCCCATTAAACTCGGATGATTCTAAACAAATTCTGGAGCTACAGAATCCACAAAATGATAGTGAAGCAAATCTCCAGCCCAAGACAGCCTGGAAATTCCATGGGAAGTTGCTATCAAGCTGGAAGCAGAGTGTAGTTGAGTGTGGGCCATGCTGGCACAGACTGGACAAGAACAGGCCTGGGGGGGTGGGTTAGGGGCTGAATCTCTGCACCTGTGGCAGTTTCTCAGCTTCACAACCTCAAAATATTGAGGATAAATTGGGAGATCAGTGGAAAAAACCCGTGGGACCTGTTTGAGAGAGTAGAATGGTCTGGCCCCAGCCCAGGGTAGAGGAGGGTGGTAGAGGAACTCGCAGAAGCCACAGCAGCAACAGGGAAAGTGGTAGCAGCTGTTTCTGGAGCTATAGGCCCACAGATTGTAGGGGGATTGGGCAACTCACAGTACACCCCTTCCCTACCCCCACCAGAAGCAGAGAATTACTTTGACAAAGAGCTCAAAAGTCAAGTAAATGGCAGGGAAAATGAGCAAAAACCAGAAAAAGAATCAGACGATAGAATCTTATTTTGGTGATAAGGAAGACCAAAACATGCAAATAGAAGAAAACAAAGTCAAAGTTCCTTCATCAAAAGCCTCCAAGAAAAATATGAATTGGTCTCAGGCCATGGAAGATCTCAAAAAGGATTTTGAAAATCAAGTAAGAGATGTAGAGAAAAAATTGGGAAGAGAAACAAGAGTGATTCAAGAAAATAATAAAAAATGAGACAACTGCTTGCTGAAAGGGCACCCAAAAATTGATGAAGAAAATAACACCTTAAAAAATAGACGGACCCAAATGGAAAAGGAGACCCAAAAGCTCAATGAAGAAAATAATTCCTTAAAGAGTAGAATGGAGTAGATAGAAGTTAATGATTTTATGAAAAATGAAGAAACTATAAAACAAATCCAAAGGAATGAAAAAATAAAAGACAATGTGATATATCTCATTGGAAAAACAACTGACCTGGAAAATAAATCTAGTAGAGACAATTTAAAAATTATTGAACTACCTGAAAGCAATGATGAATAAAAGAGCCTAGACATCATCTTTCAAGAAATTATCAAGGAAAACTGCCCTGATATTGTAGAGCCAGAGGGTTAAGTAGATTTTGAAAGAATCCACTGATTGCCACCTGAAACAGATCTCAAAAGGAAAACTCCTAGGAATATTATAGCCAAATTCCAGAGTTCCCAGGTCAAGGAGAAAATATTGTAAGTAGCCAGAAAGAAACAAATTGAATATTATGGAAACACAATCAGAATAATACAAGACCTAGCAGCTTCTACATTAAGAGGTTGAAGGACTAGGAATATGATATTCCAGAGGTCAAAGGAGTTAGGATTAAAACCAAGAATCACCTACCAAGCAAAACTGAGTATAATACTTCAGGGGAAAAATTGGTCACTCAATGAAATAGAGGACTTTCAAGCTTTTTTGATGAGAAGACCAGAGCTGAATGGAAAATTTGACTTTCAAATACAAAAATCAAGAGAAGCATGAAAAGGCAAACATGAAAAAAGATATCATAAGAGACTTACTAAAGTTAAAGTGTTTACATTCCTATGTGGAAAGATAATATTTGTAACTCGAGACTTTTTCTCAGCACTAGAATAGTTGGAGGGATTATATACATATAATATGAGAGAGGGCACAGGGTGAGTTGAATATGAAGGAATGATATCTAAAAAGGTAAAATTAAGGGGTGAGAGAGGAATATATTGGGAGAAGGAGAAAGGGAGTAATAGAATGGGTAAATTATCTCTCACATAAAAGAATCAAGGAAAAAGCTTATTCAATGGAGGGGAAGAGGGGGAAGGTGAGAGGAAAAGAGTGAACCTTACTTTCATCAGATTTGGTTTAAGGAGGGAATAACATGCACACTCAATTTGGTAAGAAAATCTATCTTACACTACAGGAAAGTAAGGGGGAAGGGGATAAGTGGGGGTTGGGGGGCATGATAGAAGGGAGGGCAAATGGGAGGAGGGAGTAATTAGAAGTAAACACTTTTGAGGAGAAATAGACTCAAAGGAGAGAATAGAATAAATGGGGGGCAGGATAGGATGGAGGGTAATATGGTCTTTCACAACATGACTGTTATGGAAGTGTTTTGCATGACTACACATGTGTAACCTTTATCCAATTGCTTGCCTTCTCAATGGGGTGAATGGGGAGGGAAGAAAGGAGAGAAGATGAAACTCAAAGTTTTAAAAACAAATGTTAAAAATTGGTTTTACCTGCAACTGGGAAATAAAACATACAGGTAATGGGATATAGAAATCTATATCTTGCCCTACAAGAAAATAGAGTGGAAAGTGATAAGAGAATGGAGGGTTGTGATAGAAAGGAGGGCAGATTGTGGAAAGGGGTAATCAGAATGCACCCTGTCTTAGGGTAGGATGAAGGGAAAGATGGGGAGAAAATTGGAACTCAAAATCTTATGGAAGTGAATGTTAAAAAACTAAAATTTAATTAATATTCTTTAAAGAATGTCAGAAGCACATCCAGTTATTTTTCCACAAATGTGGCCAGTTGAAAAACTTCCCCTTACCTGGTGGCTTGGAGGCCAGAACCAATTGTAAGATGTGCTTGGGATATATGTGTGTGCTTGTTCCATAACCTCTAAAAGTTATTTCCATTATACGCATCACTGTTCCCTCAGAGACAGACGCCTTCATCTCTCCTACCTGGGAAGCATCATTAGAGAATCATGGACCTTTACCAGGTCCCCATTTAACACTACTCAAAGCTGAAAGGACCTTAGAGATCCTATCCATTCATTTTACAGGTGAGGAAAGGCAAACTAGAGACGGGAAGGAATTTGCTCAAACTTACACAGGTTAAGTAGCAGAGTCCAGAATTTGAACCCAGGTCCAAATCCATTATTCTTTTCACTGAACTATGCTGCCTGTCCAGACTGCATTTTTATCAGATCCATTGGGTAGGGGTGGGGTTCTCAGCAAACTGATCAGACTATCCCACAAATTACACACCTATGGGGGATGCACAATATGGTAAAAGTAGGAAATAGCACTGTTTAGGGAACAGCTCCACATTGGCTGCAGCGGAGTGCATAATGGGCAGTGATACAGGATAAGGTTAGAAAGGTAATTTTGGATCAAGATTTTGAAAGGCCTAGCTCTTTTCCTCTTTTCTGTTTGTTTTTATTTTATGAGAAAAAAGAATCATCTTTTTTTTTTTTCAGTTTTAAAGGTTACTCATTAAAATACTAACCATTTTAACCAGTCTCAGAAACACGGCTTAGTGATTAATGAGAAAACCTAAATTTCAAAGGTTGGATTTCAGGAGATAATATGGAGTTATAAATACCATACTTGGAAGTAATGTGAGATTAGATTCCAGGCTCCAAAGAAGACTTTTGTCTATGGGCCCTTTGCCCCTAAATGTCTCAGAATCAGTACTCCCATTTCAGCATGCCCGTTTTCTTAAATATCAAATGCTTCAGGGTTGACTTAAGTCTTTTGAATGACTGTGTATAAAGGGAAAACCCCTCTTATATTTGTTTATTAGAGGCTTACACTTATGGGAAAGTTGTGGAAGAGTTTTATCATCCAACCACACAAAAAAAGGGGAAAATATCACAATGTCAGTGGCAGTAAAAACAGGATGCTTATATTATCAAGGCTTGAGGCACCATTTACTGGAATCTTATCTAGATCTTATTAGTACTTTATCTTACAGAACTTAATGTTATGTGTAACATGTGAAATATCACGTGAAACAAGACTTGCAACTTCTTAAGTTTTGGGGGTTGGGTTGAAGGGGAATTACATGGTCTTCTAGTCTTACTTTAAAATGATGGAGGGGGTTCAATTTAATTGAATGATATTTATTGAGAAGCTACTATGTGAAAGGAATGAGGGCAAGGAGGGTAGAGATAGGAGTTTACAGTCTGGTAAGAAATACCACCCATTCTTTTTTTAACTCTTCTTCCTGTCTTACGTGATTTGTATTGTCCAGCTGAAATTTAAAGGTGATTTAGAGCTTCCCTCTTACAAATTCTTTTCTGCATGTCAACCCCCCCAGATATAACTAGGGAAGAACAACCAAGAAACCAAAGAAATAGGGGTGCCAGAGTTAGTTCCTAACTATTCAAAAAGGTCAGTGTGAGCAGTTTCATCTCAGAAACTGGCTACTAACAAGAGCTTAATTTATGATTTGTCAATTGTCTAGATTTGAGAAAGTGATGGAGAAAATATGAACGCAGGTTAAACTTAAAGGTTTGTCATGCTTTTTAGAGAGTCAGTTGTCAAATATTTGCCAGTGTAAACTTTTAGGAAATTAATCTGGCCTGTAATCAGGACAATTAGCTTGTTGTCTTGAGTGTGTTTCACCACCCTGAGGAGAAAGGGCAATGAAGGGGAAAGAGTGCCAGAACTGGAATCAGAAGACCTGAATTCAAATCCTGACTCTGGAAATAGAACCAAGATGGTGGAGTAAAAGTAGGGACTTGCTTGAGCTCTCTCCCAAACTCCTCCAAATACCTGTACAAAATGATTCTAAACAAATTCTAGAGCTGCAACACCCACAAAATGATGGAATGAAACAAATCTCCAGCCCAAAAACAGCCTAGAAGGTTGACAGGAAAGGTCTAATACACTGGGCTGGGAGCGGAGCACAATCCCGTGTGGGCTGTGCCAGCACAGACAGGACTCAGCAGGCCTCAGGGCACTGAATCACTAGCAACTGTAGTGGTTTTCAGACTTTTCAGCCTCCAAACGCACTTCAGTATGGAAGTGAGAAAACTGTTGGATTTGGATGAGAGAGGAGCATGGTCTAGCCCCAGTCCTGTGGCAGTGGAGGGGGCAGCTGAGTTGGCAATGGCTGCAGCAGCAGCTGTTTCTAGAGCTCTAAGCCCACAGATTGTGGGGGGATCAAGTGGTTGATCACAGGGGGATTGCAAGGATGTTTTTGCCTGAGCTGAGGCAGGATTCTCTGGCTTTGCGCTGCTTGAATCTGAGTCACAGTCCTGGGAGGTGGTCCTGGGGTGAGAAGGTGTGCTAGCTTGGTGGAGGTTGTGGCTGCAGTAGAGAAGGAATCCTCTTTACAATTCTAAGGCAGAAAAGAGTGCCTGTGGTCACACTAGTGCCAGCCTCCATGACATAGGTATAAGACATAATTTTTCTTCCTAGCCAGTTTTGGAAAACAATATATTATTATTGGAAAAACAAGATTATTTTTTCTTTTCCAAGTACAATTAACAATAATTTAATGCAGTTTAGAGTAGAAATTGAAAAACTGTATCACCAATCAGAGCACAGGCCAGGAAAGCAGTAAACACCTCTCCTTTGATCATACAACCTTGGAAAAAGCTGAAAATTTGCGGGTCACTAGAAGTATCTCTGAAAACCCCTGAAGTTTGGGACAGTATATTCCCCCATTCAGCACCCCTACTCCCCACCCCCAATGGAACCAGAGACTTACCTTCACAAAGAGCTCAAAAGTCAAGTAATTGGCTGGGGAAATGAGCAAAAACAGGAAAAACATTAGACTATAGAATCTTACTTTGGTGACAAGGAAGATCAAAACATACAACTAGAAGGAGACATCTACATTTACATCCAAAGCCTCCAAGGAAAATATGAATTGTTCTCAGGCCATAGAAGAGCTCAAAAAGGATTTTGAAAATCAGGTAAGAGAAGTAGAGAAAAAATGGGAAGAGAAATGAGAGTGATGCAAGAAAATCATGAAAATCAAATCCTGGCTCTGACATTTAATACATATTCAGTCTTGGATAAATCACTTCCCTTTCTCTGGGGCTCGGTAAAATGAGGAGCCCTGACCCTCTTCCTCTGTACTTTTAAAGCGGTGGTGATACAGTTTTTCAATTTCTACCCTAAACTGTATTAAATTACTGTTTAATTGTATTTGGAAAAGAAGAGATGATCTTGTTTTTCCAATAATAATATATTGTTTTCCAAAACTGTCTAGGAAGAAACATTTTGTCCTATACCTATGTCATGGAGGCTGGCACTAAAAACTGAGAAATTAGTCAGGGCTAAGGAAATCATGCAATGAATAATTTTCAGCCTGGTACACTGTACTGTGATTCTCTGGAGGACTGAACTGATCAAAAGATAACTTGAATTCAAATACTCCATTAGACAAACATCTACTAAATATAATCTATGTGATCCTGAGTAAGTTAATTAGCTTCTCTGAACCCTAGTTTTCTCAGTTGAAAATTGGGGATAATGCCTCTGACTCCCAACATTAGCGTGAGAATTTTATGAAATAATGTATACAAAGTGCTTTGCCAATCAAAGCATTATATAAATGCTTTGCATAAAATTTACATTACATAAATATTTTTTTAAGAAAAATTAAACTGGGAATAGACACTTGGGGATAAATAATAAAGACTGGAAACCTGTTAGACTTAAAAGGAGTTTATTGTATTCAAATCAAGTGAGTAAGCATGTCTTGTCAATTCTTTCTTTGAAATGATTCTCAATTCTCTTCCTTTTTTCCATTCCCACTGACAACCCCCAAGTCTAAGCCCTTGCTATCTTGCTGTTAAGAGTACTAGAACAACCTCCTCCCAGGTCTCTCTACTCCTTATCTCTATTCCAACCCATCCTAGATCCTACAGCCAGACTAATCTTCCTGAAACACAGATTTTATATTTTCTCCAATTCCATGATTAACCTGCTGTTAAGTCAGCAATCTGTCCCTGGGGCTATTTAACCAGGTTAATTTTCCACTATACCTCAACTTGGATCAGCTGATCCCACCGCCTCCCTTACCTGCTCCTCTTTCTCTCTTCATGCTATTTCCTCATCAGAAGAACCATTCCTCTTCCTTTCTTCCTTCCTTTCCTCCTTCCTTCCATACATTTACAAACACTCACTGCCTATTATGTGCTATGCTAAGATGTTGGTAGACATACAAGGATAAATAAAATATGACCTCTGTCCTCTCAAAGTTTATAACTTAATAGAGAGGAAAAGAGATACACATATAATTATGATTCAAATTACATTTTGCAATGTCTCAGACCTTATCAGAGATTCAGCTTTGCTGTCTCAGAGTAAACTTAGCATCACAGACTCACCTCTAAAAAAAAAAAGTTAGCTCCAGGGAAGGTACTGAGCATAGTCAAGATACACAAAAGACTCATGGGAATGGAAAACTACAGACATAGTGTACAACTTCCCCAGTTGCCTTTCTATAAGTCAGAATATTGGGAGAGATGCAAGAAAATGCACATATTGAGAAAACTTCCCAAGGAGCTTAGACACTGTAGCCTCATCATTCCCTACCCCTAGAAGCTGACCAAGTCTTACTTTGAAAGTCTACTAGAGAGCAATACACTTGAATCTGCCTAACTATCCTATAGCAGCAATTTCTACTCCCTTTCCCTCTATGTCTGGAATGGTAAATATTGCTCAGCTTTGACCTGCCCAGTCTGCTGCCTTACGCAGGCCTGGAGTTAACAACATCCCCCTTCTCTAACCCCTCAGAAAAAGTTAGACACTACTGCCAGAAATCTAATCTGAGAAGAGACATGGCTATTGTTGGCAAACTCTTCCATGCAGTCCTCTGGGTTATCATGTTCCCAATCAATTTGTAGTAGCAGATTGTCCTATTTCTGATTGTCACTCCTCATTCCTACCTCAAAAACCAACTGGAACTTCTAGGTTTTTGGTAGCTGCAGCTCATAGATTATAAAGTTGTTATCTAGAGACGGTGAATAGGTATGAATCTGTCACCTGAATACTAGGAGAACCTGCATAGTTAGATCTATGTATCATATAGCCAGACTTGATCTCCAGGTTACAATAATGAAGCACCTGTACTCTTTATCAATCCCCCTTTATTAATCCTTCTGTTGCCTTACCTACTCCTAAAGGATTGTTTACTCCTTATTGCTTGCTTAACAACTTGAATTCCTTTCTACAGGGGTTATTCCCAATTTCTCAAGGCTAATCTTTGTAGAGTATTTGGTATGTCAGCCAAGAATATTTGCAGTGAGAATACATAGACAATCTAAAAAGGTGAGCAATTAAAGACAAAGTGAATGACATGATTGTAGGCAAATTCTGTTGGTGGCAGAAAAAAGAGTCAGCTGTACTATAAGTGTGTGATCTAATAGTACAGTTACAGTTTGACATCTTGGCTTGCATGTGTTATATGTCCATTGTAGCAGAGGTGGGATACAGTGAAAACAGCAAGAAGTCAAGAAGACTTGGATTCACATCCTGAGTCTAATACTTGCTAATTGAGTGTCCCTTGGTGAGAAGTTTAACTGCTCTGATCCTCAGTTATCTCTTCTATAATGTAGCTGTAGTAATAGTTGTAGTACCTGCTTCACTTGGTTGTTGTGAGAATCAAATGGGATGCTAGTTGTGTGACACAGACATTGACAAGGACACTTAACCTCTCTGTGCTTCAGTTTCCTCATCTGTAAAACCTCACAAAGTCATTGTGAGGATTAAATGGGATAACATGCACAAAGCTTTAAAAACCTAAAAGAGTTATATAAATGCTAGCTGTTATTATTATGCATATCACTACGATGTATATAAAAGTTTTTACAAGCTTTAAGTTAATACTACCTGAATGTCACAACTATCATTTTTATTTACCTAGATTTGTTGAATTGTGAGAGCTGAACCCCTAACCTTTTTGAAGTTCCTTCCAGAGTTTGAATGTAAACTACATGTCCCTCTCTGATTTAATATGCCTAGGGAACCCATGCAGGTATATGATCTCCTTCAAAAAATACCACACTCTCTCTGGTGCAGGACTATAGCTTGGGATTAGTAGCAGTAGCACCAGTAGTAATAATAGGTAGCATTAATATAATGCTTTAAGTTTCACAAAGCATTTCACAAATATCTCATTTGATCCTCACCATGACCTAAAATATAAGTGCTATCATTATCCCCCATTTTACAGATGAGGAAACTGAGGCAAACAAGGATTAAATGACTTGCCAGGATTGCACAGTTAGTAAGTTTCTGAAGCTGAATTTGAACTCAGGTCTATTCCAACTCTAGGTCCGACATTTTATCTTCTATACTTTCTATCTGCCTAAAATTAACTGGGATGTTCTCAATAAGTGATCCACCAGATGGTGGTGTTCTCTTGCAAAAGTGGGATGTGAATTCTATAGTCAAGCTTTACGTGATACTATGCAGAGGGTATTGGAGCTCATATGACTTCTGCCAAGAATTCTTCATATGCTGATCCCAGTCTGGATAGCCAGTGCTTAATCAGGGCATCAATAATATAATTAGTCAGCTCATTCTTCACTAAATGCTATTTGAAAATCTTGGTACTCCATGAAAATTCCTTCAATTCTTCCATTATGAGAAGTCACTGTAGCCCAAGTAGAACTATAACCAAAGTAGCCAAAGCAGGTGCCTGCTGCATGGGCCCCAAGAATTCTTATTTGGGAAAACTAGAAGAGATTCAGCTCCATTAAATGTTGAGATTATATGATCTCAAAGTAGGCCAGATACCAACTCAGCTACAGCCATGTCTATTATCCTCAAGTGTCCATCATTTGGGGTTTCATGTCCCATTCCCTAAAACTCCTCATGCTCCAACTCCAAACCAGGCTCTCTTCCCAAAACAGTCTAGGTGAGCTGTATCAACAGTATTGACAAATTGAATTTAAGGTTTTCATCTCTCTCAAAAGTTCACGTTTCAGGGCATTAGGGTAAGATTTCAAGACTTCCTTTTGATTGTATGGTACCATTATGACCTACCCCTAGAGAAACTATTGTTGGGGTAATCCCTGCTTCTCTACCACTGTTACGTATTACCTTTAAGGGAAGCAATAGTTCTATACTCTAGATCTAAACTTTAAGAGAGTCTCAGTTTTTTCCATAGATTTAGAGTTGGAAGAAAATTTAAGGATCACTTATTCTAGTCCCTTCATTTTAAAATTGAGGAAAATGAAGCCCAGAGAAGTGAAATACTTTGCCCAAAGTCATATAGGTTATAAATGATAGAACCAGAATTTGGATTTACTTCCTGTCACTTCAAATCCTACACTCAATTGACTCAGGGATTTTTCACCCCAAATAAATACATGAAATCACACACAGAGAAAAAAAGCACCACAATACTACTTTAAATAATTTACATACTTAGTACTACGCAATCAAACAAATACCAAAAGTAGAGCTTATAGAGCTTTGTCAACTCTATGGAAAACAAACTAGAAAGAAGAGGCAAAGCAGGGAAATAAAAAACAAGGTTGTTGTACTAGTGCAGATGACAGGTGATGAGGGTCCAAACCAGAGCTTGAACCATATGAGTGGAGAGAAAGGGCCTGTTGTGTGTGATGTTGTAGAAGTATAATCAATAAGACTTGTCCCTTGACTAGATATGAGAGGTAAAGGAAAGTGAAGAGTCAAGGATAATTTTGAGATTATGAACCTCAGAAACAGGAAAGTTCAGAAGTGGAATGGGTTTGGGGTGGGGAGAGAAGATAATGAGTTCTGTTGCTGACATGTTGAATTTGAGATGCCTATAGGACATTCAGTCCAAAACCCAATAGGCCATTGGTGATGCATGCCCACCTGCTATACTCCCGAGCCATCTCTTATGCCACACTTGCAGATGTGCTGTCTACTTCCTGGTACAGTGGAACCCTACCTCAGGACAATTTGCAAATAGAGGACTACCCTCTCCATATAAGATCTCTTCCATGTCTTTCCCCTCCAAAACCTTCTCCAGGAACAGCAAGGCAGCTCCTCTGCCTCCTCACTGGGCTCCCATGCCTTCTCTTGCTCCTGCCTGATGTAACACAGTTATTTAGAGTCTAAGAGGACACAATATCTCCATCTACCAGTAGACTGAACCTCAAGGGAGGACTTCTGACAGCCTAATTTTGTGCCTCACTCAAAAGACTTCTCCCCAACCTCTGATATTTGGCCTCTGCTTACTGCTGAATTGTTAATATACTCTCATCTTCTTATATTCAGCCCATCCCAGTGATCCTGAACCCCTTGGGGTGAAAGTACAAATCCTACTCCCCATCATCAATTCATCACTCTCTTACCCTATCCACTTCGACACTATCCTCCCCCTTCTCTGTGTCCCAATCCAAATCTCCCTACCTCTTCCACAGTGTCTTTTGGAATTCCTGTTCCAGAATTAATAGACTTCTCATTGAGTCATGGCTCTATCCTGACACTATCCTGACTCCCTTGCCACTCTTCCTGGTACTGGTTATACTTTCTCTCATATTCTCAATTCACGGACAGTGATGGGGAATTTGGAATACTCTTTGCCCCCCATTGCTACTTTGAGACCCTTTCTTGACTTCAAGATCCATGATATCCAAATGGATCACCCAGTCCAGATCCTAGGGGCCATGTCCTAGTCCTACTTCAAGACCTTCTTCCTTCTTCTTCTTTCTTTCTTGGCTCACAGTTTTCCTCTCTTCCCCATCTCTTGCCTTCATACTGGGGAGCTTCAAAAGTCATATTGATATTCCTTCAAATGTTCTGGTTTCCCAGTTACTCAATTCCCATGACCTACTCCACTGCACCTTAGCTATACACAGAGATGGTTGCATCCTGGACTTTACCATCAGCTACTTTCTTGTTCAATTACTCAAAAGCTCCTTTATCTGATCATAACATTTTATTATCCCATCTTTTTCTATGTCCTATGACACCTCATATTTTCTATCCTCTTCATCCCCTTAAGATCCTTCCTTTAGAGCCTGCTCTCTGAATTGGTGAGCCAAGGTCACTTCACAAGGGGCTCCAGCCACGCACACCTTATCCCCAGCTCAAATTACTCTGGATTGCTCCATTTCCTCGGCTATCGCTTTTCCCACTCCAAGCTAACTCTGCCCTGGGACTTCCTTTCCTGATTGGTGAGTCCCTGGCTGGGATCACCACTTCATAAGGGATTCCAATCATGCCCTCTTCATTCCCACGTCAGCTCCCCTGCCTGCGCTAGCTTCTTACCAGCAATTTTGTCTCTCTCCTTTCTTCCCCACCTCAAGCTTTCTCATTCCCTTTTGTTTTCTCTTCTCCTATTAAGCTCCTTGAGAGTAAGAACCATCTTCTTTTCTTGTATTTGCATCCCCAGCACTTAGCACAGTGCCTATCAGATAGTCAATGCTCAATCTATCTCTCTATGTCATTGTGACCTTTGTCCTCTCCACTCTTATGAATCTTAACCCTTCTACTCCATAACATCTCATAAGTTCCTATTAATATACATGTTGTCTCCTCCAAAAATGTATATGCCTTAAGGGCAGGAACAATGTTTGGTTTTTTGGTTTGGTTTTGTTTTGCTTTACTTTGTATCTTTAGAATTTAACACAATACTTTGCTAATTGTTATACTTGCTGACTGACTGATAAGGGATTGTAGACCGGTAGAGATACTTGAACTGAATATATCAATCTAGGAGTCATGTACTTACAAATGATTATTGTATTCATGGGAGCTAATGAGGTCATTGAAAGAGTGTAGACAGCAAAGTAAAGAAGTCCCAGGGCTGATCCATGAGGAATAGCTGTGGTTCGGGTATGGAACATGATTGGAATCCAGCAAAGGAAACTGAGAATTCACCAGAGAGTTAGGAGAACCAGCTAGATGGTACAGTGTTTAGCGCACCAGTGAAGGAGTCAGGAGGACCGGAGTTCAAATTTCACCTCAAACACTTGACACTCACTAGCTGTGTGACCTTGGACAAGTCACTTAATCCCAATTGCCTCATCCTGAGTCATCGCCAGTCATCCCGATGAATATCTGATCACTGGATTCAGATGACTCTGGAGGAGAAGTGAGGCTGGTGACCTGCACCGCCTCCCTCACTCAAAACAAAGTCAAGTGCAAGTCATGGGATTATTTCTCTGATGGCACGGTCTTCTACAGCAATGAAGGATGAACACACACTACCAAGGAGAACCAAAAGAAATTAGTGTCATGAAACTCCAGAAAAAGAAGTTTCCAGCATCAAATACTGCAGAAAGATCAAGGAGGATGAGGACTGATAACGCTGAAGAGAGTTATTTCAGTTGAATTATAAGGTGAACTATTTGTGCCTGAGCGTTGGTAGAACATTCTGAGCTAGTATTTGCCTGATCAGCCACAATCAGACACGTTGTAACTTGACTCTAACATAGTGATGTCAATTTGGTCCTCTTCTAGAACAAAGGACAACAACTGAGTTGAGTAGTTGAATTTCAAGTGGTTAAGAAATGAAATGAGTGAAAGTGGAGACTTCTCTGGAATTTGGTATAAAGATCATGGGGGCACCATGCCCTGGCAATGTCAAAAGAATAACTGTAATTAGAGGATTTAATCTTGGCAGGGAGAAGGACTACCATTTCATTAGCTGTTTCAGTAAAAGAAGGGAGGATGGATGACAATGGCTTTTAAGATACAACAAGGGATACAAGGAAGTTCATGGCTAATAGCTTCTCTTTTCTCAATAAAATAGAAGAGGGGGGGAAGGTCCCTCAGAAAATATCTAAAATCAACTAATGGAAAACAAAATGATAACTTGCTACATTATGGACCCTGCTGAAATTAGATAATATTAATTTACAGTAAATCCAGTCAGTCTAGTTGTGAGACTTTTGTGGCATCCTTTACCTTATGAAGGCACCCAGCTCTACCTCAAATTTCTCATAATTGCTTAAGAAATTACTCTCCTCCTTCATCAGAAGGGGTATGAAGTCACCCCCTTCTGCACCCAGAAAGCTAGACCTGACTGTGACTCCACATTACACCAGAGGACAATAGAGCTACAGACAAAACAACCTTGTTATTCACCTAGAAGAATGACCACATTACCTAATCCTTAATGTCCTAATTATACATTGCTCATGTACACCAGATATAGAAGGAAAACACAGGTGAATCACCCTATTAGGTCTGTTGATTCACTTAGTTGTTGGTACTCAACTGCTACCAGCCCTACCATCTCATCTTGCCATGGTACTAGCAGACCCCCTACTGTACTGTAAACTCCCTGAGAGCAAAAACTGTGTTATTATTATTATTATATTTTTATTTTATATATTATATTATATTTATATATTATATAAATTATTAATTTAATTATGATTATAATTAATATAAATTATTAATTTTCTATTCCCAACACTTGGCACCATGCCTTGCGGAGAGTAAGCCTTCAATAGCATTGTTGAATGAATGAATTCCAGAAGCTTGTATTGAGTTCTAATATGTTGTGATTTTAAACATGACACTAGCTTTGTTCTTATTCTTCTGTGTTGTTGTTGAGTTTGTAAAGGGCACAAAGGTTTTGCTGAGATGTCAGGATTGCCAGCAGAGGACTCACTGAATGTGCCTGCTCCCCTTTGTGCACACCCTCCCCCTTCATGCCACCTCAAAGCCTATCAAAGTTTCAAGGACACTTGTATGGGAAGGCTATCATGGGAGTTGAAAGACCCAACAAAGAAGATTGAGCATATCTATTGACACCCCCAGAAAAATGTATTGGGAAGCTTGGGTAGAATGGAAGGCATCTGCCTTTCTCTGAAGTGGATAAGTAAAAGAAAATCACTCACCATAAGCCAGAGAGAAATCAAGGTTGGGA
Source organism: Bettongia penicillata ogilbyi (assembly GCA_023548195.1). Taxonomy (NCBI): domain Eukaryota; kingdom Metazoa; phylum Chordata; class Mammalia; order Diprotodontia; family Potoroidae; genus Bettongia; species Bettongia penicillata. Next base: position 799,345 of record JAJHZJ010000712.1, on the reverse strand, counting down.
ACCCTGTGCAGAGAAAAATGAGAAAGTGTCTCATAGCAACTGTCTGAGGTACTCTTTTAGGTGCCATCTGGATGGAGCTATGAGGCAGGCTTTAAAAATAAAAACAAACAGACCACGATGAATAGCAGCTAAGTGGTACCATGGAGAGAGTGCTAGACCTGAAATCAATAAGACCTGAGTTCAAATGTGATCTCGGATACTTCCTAGTAGTGGGACCCTAGGCAAGTCTCATAACCTCTGTCTACCTCAGTGTTCTCATCTAATGAGGATACCAATAACATAAATCTCCCAGGGTTTTGTGAGGATCAAATTAAATATTTGTAAATGAGTTTGTAAACATTAAAGCTCTATTTAAAAGGTAACTGTTATCATTTTTCAGTTGGTCTCTGAAAGAACTAATTCTAAAAGACCATTAACCATTGGAAACTGGAGAAAACCACTGGATGGCAATGAAAAAGCCTGAGACAGTCCAAGAGACAGCAAGCAGTGCTGGCTTCAGCTGCATAGGGGCAGCTTCAGGGGTTGATGACAGACTTTGGAATGGAGGTGGGACTGAGTCCTAACTGAGAGTAGTGGAGGTGGAGATGAAACAATTGACAGCTAGGAGATGGTGGAGCTGCCTGGGATTAACCGAGGCAGAGGCAAGCCCTTACCATCAAAGTTGGGGAAGCCAAGAGCTGCCTGAAGAACAGTTAGAGTGACTTAAGACAGCCATTCTTTTACTATCTTGTGGAGAATGTTTTCCCTCTTTGTAGATGCCCCTACCCCAGAGGAAAGTGACTCTCTTTTTCACTGGGGGAGTGAGTTAGGAAATTGTTTTCTATTAATTTATGCAGGGTTAAGAGTGATTTTATTACATGAGATTTCCTGTAGATATGTTTTACTAGGTTTCATACTAGGGCAAGTAGGTGGTACAGTGGATAGAGAACCAGGCCTGGAGTCAGGATGACGCCTCTTCAGGAGTTCAAATCCAGCCTTAGATACTTACTAGCTTACTAGGCAAGTTACTTAACCCTGTTTGCCTCAGTTTCCTCATCTGCAAAATGAGCTAGCAAACTACGCCAGTATCTTTGCCAAGAAAACCCCAAATGGGGTCATGAAGAGTTGGATACAACTGAGTGGTCAACCACCAAGTTGTTTGATTTCTGGATATGTTCCTATTCTATATGCCAAGTCAGTAATGGATGAGAGCTTGAGCTGAGAATATGTTCTCTTTCCCACAAGGACCTCTCATATCCCTCCCATCAGAATGGAATGCCTCATGCACATGTTAACTCAAATAATGCTCTCCTTTATCTATGAAAAGGACATTAAAAAGTGACACTACTCTATGACCAGCCACATCATTCATTTTCACAATAGTTTTGCCAGCATTGATGATTGATTTGAATTTTTTCTGTCTTGTATCTTGTAACTAAGGCAGATACTTGCAAGATGACTAACCAGAATAAATAGATCATGGCAATGAAATCTTTCTTTGTAAAAGATTGAACCTCAAATGTTAAATTGCCTCCTTAGTTCCATACTCTAGTCATTTGAAGTACTTCACCCAGACTACTCACCCAGACTACTCAAAGAGTTGTGGACCAGTCGACAAGGCTTCCTTGACCTTGAAACATCATTGTAAGGTTTTAAAATTACTTAGCACCATTTTTTAAACATTTGATTATAACATACCTGTTTTTTTTTCCTTTTTGGCTTTGCCATCTATTCAGCTAAAGAAAAAAAATCCAAATGTTGATCATAGATTTTTAAAAATCAAAACAAAACCCCAAAATCATGAAAAGAGGATTCATGAAAGCCATGACAAGCCTTCATCCTTAATCATCATCTAAAGGTTAAATAATGATCAGATTTCTTTCAGTTGAAGCACTTGAGCTGCATCTTGATCTTTTACCATCATATAAATAACTTTGCTATTAGGTGCTATTTTTCCTTGCAGATGAAATTGCTGTATCTTTGTAGGGTGGATTCTGACATAGTAAAATTGTTATTCTGTAGGTAGGATATTCATAAAAATATAATTATCGTAATCAGAACAGTCTTTAAGCACACGAGAGGGGATTGCCAGATTAGTGATTGGCAGTTTTCAATCATTTCCTTTATAATAAAAAGACTTCTTAAAGCAGCTTTTAGAATCACTAATGCCTCACAGAAAGAAGCTATTCTGATCACACAACAGCGAGCATTGAGAGATAGCAATTAGAATACAAGTCAGTTGCCTATGTCTTGTCTTGCAATAGGGTTTGCTCATACCATTTAGCTTCCCTCATTCTGTTTGCCCATCTCTTATTTGTAGACAGTCCTTCTTGGGAAAATGCTTTGTGGTGAAAGGGATAATAGAAAGCAATTTAAGGCATTCATCAGAAATAAAATTGCTTATTATAGAAATACATCATTCTTTTAGGCAGGTACATAACAATCTGAAAGCTTATATTCAAGTTTCTTGACGCCAAAGACTTAATCTCAGTTTGGGAGAACGTGGTAAATGGTAGTGTTTATGAGGGCAAGGCTAGGGCAACTGTTGGGCCATTTTCCTCAGTTGTCTACATGATAGTATAGCAGACATGCTCAATCAACAAGTATTTGTTTTTGTCAGATACTGTGCTAGGTGCTAAAAATACATGTATAAAAAATGAAACAATCTCCATTCACAGAGAGCTTATATTCTACTGAGGAAGACAAGCATATGAAAAATATATACAACTTGAATATAAAGTGAATCAATAGAAATATATACAACATAGTTAAATATAAGGTAGTGGAGAGGGAGGAAAGCATCAGGAAAGGCTTCATGCCAAAGATAATGCCTGAACTGCATCTTAAAAGAAGAGAAAGTTTCTATGTGACAGACATAAGGAGGGAGATAAGTGGAATGGTCTATGCAAAGGTATGGAAATGGGAGATGGAATGTGTTGTATGAAGAAAGAAAGAAGGCCAGTTGGAAGAATGGAGCAAAGATCAATGAAGAGGTTGTTGGAATAATTTGGTAATGAGAAAGGGCAGTTAGGTGGCACAGCAGATAGACCACTGACCCTGGAAGTCAGGAGGACCTGAGTTCAAATCCAGGCTCAGACACTTGACACTTACAAGTTGGGTGACCCTAGGCAAGTCTCTTAATCCTGACTGCCTCTTAATTAAAAAAATGAAAAAGGTAATGAGAGCCTGAACTCAGGTGGTAGTTGTGTGTGAGTGGAGAAAAGGGATCAGAAGGTAAAAATGGGAATATTTAACAACTGATTGAGCCAGAGGCAGGGGAGATGGAAATGGAGATGTAGGAGAGTAAGGATTCTTGAATAATGTCAAGGTTATAAACATGAAAACCAATAAGGATGGTAGAATATTTAACAGAAATAGGTAAATTTGATAAGTTACATTAAATAGGTAAGTTTGGGGGTGAGGATGAGGGATAGTTTTAGACATATTGAGTTTAAGATGTCTCCAGGATATTTAATTTGAAATGTGTAATAAGCAATAGGTGATAGAGGACTGAAGGTCGGGAGAAAATTGGGTTATACATGGATATGTACATAAACACATATATACACACGTATGTGTATGTAAGGATCTATAAATGTATATAGGTGTGTGTATAACATATATGTGTATACATACACATATATGTTAGGATACTGTGTCCAAAGAGGGGTTGATCTTGAGGTACCTGGAGACTTCCACATGTTCTATTTAGGCCAGTCTTAGTCAAGGCCTAAAATTAGGAAATAATTGTAAATAAATGCAAGAGTAATCTCAGATTCCCCCACTGATGACCATAGGAAAGACAGCCCCTTAAATATCTTCCCCTAGTTCCCAAATTTCCAGTGGTTCATCTTGGCCTGATATTTTCAATGGTTTCAATTGTTAGGGGGGACATTCATTTGAAATGGTATTTTCTTTCCAAAGAGCAAGCGCTTTTATTGTTTAGTCATTTTTTGTCATCCCTGTCAGAATTTAGACCTGTCTTGCCCTTCTCAATCCCAAAGAACAATATAAGTTCATTTCCTGTTATGAAACATAAAGTTGATCTAAACACAGAAAATTATCCATTCATTTGATTCTATAAGTACTTAACAAACACTTCCTCTGTGTTGGTCAAGTGTCAAAAATAATGCCCTTTTCCCACTTTGGATAATGAATTTATTCCAATCTAACTCTGTACTCTTAAGTCCCAAAACAAGGTCCTTCCTCGGTGGCCCAGTAAACAATAGTCCACTGTGTCACAGCGGTGCTGGCTAATGTTTAATAACTTGTTCTCTGGGAAGGAAATGCATACACTACATACTTTTCAGTTTAATTTGCACTTTTAACATTTTTCCCTATGATTCTCTTTAATCCAGATAATCAGCAAATTGCTAAATCAAGCTTGAATTTGTTTACCAACTTCTGAGGTGTAAATGCTGCCAGTATCCCCATGCCAAGACCATCCCTCTCTTTCTACTCCTTTCTTTTTACTATTATGAAACACCTTGTTTTCCAGAGCTCAGGCCCAGCAAGCAAACCGTGCCCTGAGCTTGTCATAACAACAATCCTTTATACTCACCCTCTGGATGAACTCTGCTGCAGTAAAATCATGAGATTGTCTCACACCAGCCCCAGAGAGTCCCTGAGCTCAGACAAGCACCTGAACCACATTTCTTCATGAAACCCTGCTATGAATCAAGCTTGTCTCATTGTTACTGTTATCCCATCACTACCCCAGTGACAGCTCACTGCATGTTTCTTTGTCTAGCCACCACTATATGCATCAAGACTTGGCCTCACTTGGACACAGTATCTGTGCAGACCAGAGCACACATGTCTAGTTTCCCTCCTCCAATCAAATAATTTTTTTATTATAGCCACTTTTAGATCTTTGGTTTCATTTTATTTTATTTTTCAGAGTTAAAAGCAGTTTCATAGCTGCTATGGTCCTTTGGCCATTTATTTTGCTTGCCAGAGTTAGCAGTTGGGGCATTACTTCTGTGAGATCTTTGGTATTTTTTCAAAGTTAACAGTGGTTACATAACCTCTGTGACTCTTTGGTCATTTATTTTCAGAGCTGACAATGGTGGTACTAAACATTTCATAATTGCCTCTGTTGAATGCAGCTGACTATGAGCTGACCTTGCCTGATCCCAGAGCTGTGAATTGCCTAAGGGCAATTGAAACCAGTTTTTTAAAAAGGAGAAAAGAAAGGAGTCCCAGTTCTGACCAGATGTTACCATTCTCCAGCATCCCCCAGCCTTCTCTATGGATTTTCAGTTTCTGTACAATACAAATTGCTTGGCAGCTTCCAGAGGTTCTATTTCTCCTGGGACTCACTGTGGAAGTGTATTTAACCCTGCCCCTTTCTGTCCCTCTTGAGCACTCCAGTAGTTGAGTACTGTGGTGGCCCTGAATTGCAATTCTATTATCTCCATTAAAGATTCTACCTTTTACTACTTTGTCAGTATTTTTTATTTCAGGTTGACACATCTGATGTCAGCCAGAGAGTGGGAATTCAAAGATCCCTGCCCAACTGACCACCTTTTCGACCTTGGATGTCCAGCACCAGCAGACACCTTTTTGTGTCCAGTCAGGATTTGACTTGATGGTTCAACTTTGATAAGGGATCTCTCAAATTAAAAGAGTGCCTATCTCTTTCAGCTGAGTTCTTGGCTCTTTCACTTTGGTAAAGACTCATGGGTAATTTGGGGTTCGTTCTAACAGATCCCCCTAAAAGAGGCACAGTCTGCTGGGTTTGTAATTATGGACCATATGTGGCCATTCCATCAGGACTCAGAAAAGGACAACTGCTGGGAACTGTTTTCAAATTATGGACTAAGTACTTTGACAATTTGCTCAATTTAACCAAGTCTGCCCCCCATCACCGATGGCCACAATGTGGTTCTTCTGGTCATGACAAAATTAAATCATGTGTAGTAAAGGCAGGATCCTTTGGTAAAGCATCCCAGAATTTGACCTAAAAAAGGTGGCTTACATTTACACAAACTAAATTATTTTTAAGAAGCTTTCTAACTACTGTTTAGTTCTTTGTATCTGTCTTTATGGAATGCTATTTGTATTAAAGTGTGCTGTGTATTGTTTGTGTACCTATTTTTTTTTCCTTTCCCTTCTCATGGTCAAGAGGGCAGAGGGAGATAGTATGATAATAGCACATTATGGAAACCAGTAACAAAAAAAAATGGCAGGGAGGAAGCAACAGTTTGAGACAAGCACTTGATGTCTTTTTCTCCAGATACTCCCTTTCCCCTCCCCAACTAATTGATTGAATAAGCCCCTTACTTTTGATAACGTTGCCCCCTGAGCTATGCAAATCTCTACCAAGAAAAGCAAAATTGTCAGAAAAGGAATTTATGTAGAGAGGCACTTGATTTTTTACCTGTTTTTGAATTAATTTGTTGTTCACTAACTAAAACTTTAATTGGGAATTGCTCTTGAATATTAGGCATTTGTAAATCCAAGTTTAATTGAACCCCAAAAAATAAGATTTGTAGATTGTGTTCAATTTGAATCTGGGGAATTGTCTGGCTTCTCAGGCACCAAGAGATTTTTAAGTGAAAAAGAAGAAAAGATCTGTATGAATTGAGGACAGACAAAAAATGTACATAGGATTTGATTAGAAAATCTAATTGGATACTTGGATGTTTAACAAAAGTGACAGTAGAAAGGAATTTAGAAATAACTTTTGAATTGGTGTGTGTTTGAACTTAGAAATTTTGCTGTAATTTATATGAGATTCTTATTCATTTTATAAAATATTATTTATTTAAATTTTTGAGAACTATTGTTGCTAAGAACATCTTAATGGATTTTTGGTGCCTTCATCTTTCAGGGAATATTGAGAGAGAGACTAAAGAAGAAATTTTAAACATGATAAGAAAAGTTGGAGGAAGTTTATTGTTTTTGTAGAAAGAAAAAAACATATGGGAAACTTCATGTGGTCATTCTTTGTGACATGCAGCTTGAAATGCCTGGGCTTGGAAAGCTAGGGGATAGTAATGGAAGTTACTGCTTACCCTTAGCAAAAAAACCTCAGTTTCATTAAAGAGGCTACAGACTAAGAATTGATCTGACTCTTAGAGGAAAGAGGGAAAAATTTACAGGGAACTGTGAATCACCACCATATATCTTTAAAAAATAAGTTTATTGATAATGGGCTCTTGTTTGAAATGGGCCTGAGATAAGTTGAGATTTAAACTGTAGGCCTAATGAAGTGCTTAAAATAATTGGGCCTTCTAAAGAATAAGACTAAATAATTGAAATTATTACTCTTGTATTCTGTATGGTATCATTTGGGACAATAGATCCAGGTATAATTGAATTTCTTATGGTCTTATTTTATAGTCTTCTTCCATATCCATTACTAAACTAAGCTGTCCAACAATAGGTTACGGAAGAAACATATCCTTCCTAATAAGATGTGTTAGATAAGTCAGAATTTGTTGTGCTATTTGGCATTAAGAAAAAGTATTTTTTAAAAACTGCATGGATCTGGAAATTTGTTAATCATGTGATCTTAAAAACAAGCTATCTCAGTTTACCAATCTGTCATGTGGATAAAATAATACCTCACATTGATTTGATAATTTACTGTATTAAGACTATTGGTAAAATAGTAAATTATTTTAGATCAGTATTCTTTTGGGTTATAGAATCAGTTATTCAAAAAATATTTGAAATTGTTCATTTAGAAATGTAACAGATATAACATTTTTACTGTCAATTTGAGATAGCAAGAATTTCTTTAAGATGTCCTCATCTGTGAAAAGCATAGTTCCTAAGATTTTGCCAGTCCTGCTAGCCATTTAAGTAGAGTGGATTAATTTTACTTGGGTATTAAATTACAAAGAAGAGAGGTTCCAATTATGCCACACTGCCCTAAGAGTTTTAAAGTCTTAAAGCCTGTTACAAATGAAGTTAGATGAAAATCTGATAATGATGTCCACTTACCTGGCCTTGTTTATAACACACAGCAAGTACTGTATAAGTGTTGGCTGCTGACATTTTTAGTGTTCTATTCTGCTTTAAAAGTGACCTTAATGTTCCTTATATTTCTTCACATTGGGAATCATTGTTCTAACTCTGTGTTTCAGTCTGAGGGAAAAGAGTCATACCCTTTGGAATTTGACTTGACTTTTTAGAGACTATATTTCTTAGTGCTATTTGGACAAAGTTATAAGTTTGCATCAGCTCTGCTGTTGCTATGGTATAATATTTTATAATGCTTAAACCTGAGAGCTGTAAGATTCAGAGGTAGAAGAACTAGCTTCACATTGAACTAGAATGGGAAAGTTTACAAATCAGTTTACAATTAAGAAAGTTCCATCTACATTTATTTAGCTATATTAAAGTCACTTTCTTAACTTAGAAGTAGGAAAGGTGTGGGTTTTCACACCACAAGAGAGATGGCATGGTACAGAAGTATGACAAGGAAAAGAAGGTCTGAATAGCATATAATCTTTAGAGAGACAAAGCCCCCTCCCTGGTGTATTTTTCTCTCTTTAGGGAATTTAGATCTGTCTTTCCCCTCAAAGGGGGAAGAAAGAAAAGGCCAGTTCTTGAGATCTAAATCCCCCTTTTTCCCTAAAGGAAAGAAAAGCAGGGGAAGATGATGCCTGTAAAATTAAAGAAGATTTTTATTAAGTAGGAAAGTAAAACATGCACAAGGAACCTGTTAACCTGCTGTTGGACAGCTCAGTTTAGTACTGGATATGGAAGATATATATACTTTTAAAACAAAGAAAGGGAGGGAAATGGGGATAAAGGTAAGAACTGGTCAGGTTCTAGAAAGTAATGAGACAGAAAGCCCATTCCCAAAAGGAGGAGATCCAGGAAACGGGAATTAAGGAATTCCAGGTGTCAGAGCCACAGCCTTTTATTCTTGGTGATAAGCAGTCCATAATTCAAGGCTTAAGCTCAGACAATAAAATGAGGGAATGTCTACAAAAACAGGAAGTGTCTGAGAGCCCTATAACCAATAATTAGGGGAATCTCTGAAGATGAGAATGGCTTTTGAAGGTCCATAAATCTCCAAATGGCTCAAGGTCTGCTTCAAAGCTGATAGGAGCTTATTTGGCTTTAGAGTTGTTGATTTTCTTTATGTCCAGCTGGATTTACTCTTAGTCACCTCAAAGGATTGTTGGTATGTCAAGTCACTCTGTGTCTTAGCTAATTTGGTTATCTAGATAACTGGGGAGCTCAAGCAAGTTGAGATAATTAGTATATTCATTTACAAATTCACTTTTACAACAGCAAGAAAATTTTGGGAGGAAAATATGAAAACTGGAGGCTTCCCTAACAGGCCCTGAAAACTTTTGTCCCACTTAGCCTTGGTACTATGTTTGTTGGTGTTTTCTCGATAGTTCTATTAAGCAGTTTTTTAACAAAAATCAGATGAACACATATCCAAATTTCTAAGGACAAAATTTGGATTTGGGGCAAGAAGAGATTTTGGTGCAAGTCTGTATCTATGCAAAAAACTTTTCATCTCCTATCTTTTAATACACTTGAAAGACTATCACATACTTTACTCTTCTCAAGTCCTGAAATAAATCAAACTCAAAATAAATCAAAATATAGATAAAAATGTATCTTTAATTGAGATAAAGAAGGTTACAAGCCTGGGGCACTCAGATATTTGAGTATTTGGATGTCCACCAAGAAAATTTACAGAAAGGTTGTCACAAGGACAAAGGATGGTGTCATATGAGGATAGAGGCCTGGTCATGAGGTTTCAGATGCCTTTGGCAATCTGAGGAAGAAAACTACTTCATTCTGGTTGTTTTTATCTTACACGATCCAATTTGCCACAAACTTCAATGAAGTAGCAAGGATACTTGGTAGCCATTACTAGACAAGGTTAGTTTTTCTTTAGAGGATAAACAGAGCTAAAGATTGCCATAGTGGAACCCAGTCCAACCCAGGTAAGAGTAAAGTGACTTAAGAGCAGGAACGCAATGATTCTCCAGAGCAAAAGTTCCTAAAGTGGGTGATATCACCTCCTGGGGGACACTGAAACAATCCATGGGTGGGGCAGTGGTAGCCTTGGGTGCAATTGGGGAGTGTTGAATAAAAATAAGGGGGCAATGGAAGCATAAGAAAAGAAAAGAAGATAAGTAAAATTTTAAAAACCTTTTGTACCTTTTTTATTTGTTGTATAACTGAGTTAAAGTTGTAGTAATTGCATTATTTTCCAAATAAATACACAAATGCAAGTTATAACCCATTAGCAGTCAAGTCCACTGACAGGTCTTAACAAGCAAGTGTCAACAGGCCAGAATGTCACGCATAATCCAGAAGTCCAGCATACATTGGCAAGAATATGTGTGTGTAACGGCTTGTTTACAATAAAATACCATACAGTTACACGACTCAATATTGCATCATCAAAATTTCAACTCAGTAAAAAAAAACCATAAATTTATAATAAATTCTTAAAGATGTGTCTTTTTTTAGGAAAATATTTTATATTTCTTAAATGATGCAAAGTTTTAAAAAAACCATCAAAGCGTTAAATAAAGTAGATTTCCAGGGGGACACCAAGTAATTTTCTTTATGGGGTAGTAGGCCAAATAAGTTTGGGAACCTCTGTTTTTGAGGGTGCAGTTTCTGTTACTATCAGGGTGGCTTTTTGAGAGAGAGGAAAATATTACATTTGATATTAGCAATATTAAAATTAATTTTCCTATCACTTTTGTGCATTCATGTTTTGATCTTCTCATTGTGCTAATAGTGGTTGTTGTCATTGTTCTTCAGAATCTCATTGATTCTACCAATGTGCAGTGCATGGATAATAAGGGAAAATGCATGGTTGTACTGAAGCCTGGAACAACCTACAACCAGATGCACTCTATTCTGTTTGGAGGTTCAGCATTACATGCACAGCACATATGTGTGTGTGTGCATCATTTGGCTTATGCAGCACTGACATATGGGAGTTACTTTTGAAACTGGTCCATCTCTACACAACAAAGAAGAAAACAATGAGGTATTTAGTGCCAATATTAATACTCGTCTATTTTCAATACAAGTTTTTTCAGGAATGATGGCAGAACCATCAAAGTTGAGAGAGTTCTATGACCCAGGTACAATGAAGCTGATGAACTGAATTGAGTCATTCCCAGGAAGGCTCCAGGAAGGCTCTATTTACTGGAAACATGAAATTGTTAATAGAATTCAAAATGTGCACAGGGAAGACCTTAACCAATCATGCACACTACAAGATAAGGCACTGAGAGAGGAAACAAAGTGAATGAAAGAAATTTATCCAAAAATATGCAAAGAGATCTGCAGAGAAAAGGCAAGAAACAAAGATTCATGGTAAATGAATCTCACTTGTAGTTCAATACTGTGAGGCTAATCAGCACTCTATAGAGATTTACCTGAGTAGTGATTTTTTTCTAAGGTATTTTACATAAACCGTCATTTTGTCTAACTTTTTCCACTGATACTCATCTTATTGAAGGCAAACAGTTTCCTAACAATGACCTGGAACTTTGTTGTTTGAGATGTTTCTAATCAGGATGGAATACTGAGTCTGCTTAGGTTTGGAGACATTTTTAAGCATACTTTAAATTTTATTGCCTTGAATAAAGTGACTTTGTAACAAAATCAGTGAATAATATCCTTCCGATTAAATTATTGCATTCTACTGAAGAATTACATACTATGATAATGGTGAGGTAGTTGAAAAGACTGTTGTCTTTTTTTTTGTAAGCTTCATAGACAAATTTAAGTTTTCATGCTCCTAGCATTCAATTATCATGATGGCTTTGTGCATTTATTTGATACTTTTTCACTGATATATGCTTGAGCAAACACTTCAGTAAAACAATAATGTAAGAGACAGACTTGAGATACAAAAGGATATCAAGGAAAATTTATTAAAATAGAATTCAGAGGATGGACCGCCTTCTATGTTCATTATGAACAGGTAGCTTCCAGTAAGGCTACAGGAAAACTACAGCTTGTTCATTCAGATCAATGGAAGCTTCTTATACTGTTCCAAATTTTGGACCTCCCGTGGCACCATCCATTGTCACATGATTTTGTGTTCTCCCCTCTGATAGACTCTCCCTCAAATAGCTCATCAAAACTGCACACAAGTTTCTGAACTCTGCCTGATTATGCTAGGTCACAACTCTGTAGAAATAGAATTTTCTTATTTCCCACAATTCCCCCCTTTTTCTCTTTATTAAAATTTCTGTTTCCATGCCTAAATCCAATCAGTATCTCCTCACTTTCTTTCCCCTACGAATTCTTCCCTTCATCTATCTCCCCTTTATATGAATATGAGAAGGGAGCTAAGTTGACCAACACACTGACATATTCAAGGGGGCAGTCTCCTTTCAAAAGTACAGTTACAGAGACGTGGAAGAAAAAGGCAAATCAAAAGTCCATCTCATACAGCAGTCTGGGGAGGAACATCATCTGATGCAGTTTTCTGGTCTGGATGTTCATTCAAACCATCTTTAGCATAGCATCTCAGCATCTTCTTTATCTTCTTGTAGAAATACAGATGTCCACTCTTCTACAAAACTGACCTTAATACCATTTTAGATAAGCATTCCTAAGGTTTATACACTTATCACTCTTACAAAATCAAAATTGGAACTTTGGCCATTTGTCATGTTTAAGAAATTCACGTTAGAATCCAGGTTTTACATTTTACATTAATTTGCTATTCATTTTCCCCATCAGGAGGATGAGATTTCACTAATGAATTAATAACAGGCTCCAGTACATACATAAATACAATAAGTAGTCATTTTGAACACAGTACATATCACATCATAAAACAATTCCAACTTACGGTCATGTGATGCTTCTTTTAAAGCATTTACAAGATAGACTACAAACCATTCTTCTTTTAACATTAACCAACAGAGACAAGAATAATATTAACTAAGTATACTAACCTCATAGGCCCTCAATCTATCTATCTCCATACTTTTACTAAGAATTAAAGGACCATAACTTATTGTTTTTGGTCTAAAATCCTAAACCTAATAGCTTAATTTTTGGACTCAGATGTTCCCCTACCAACAATCTATTATTTGATAAATCTGTTATTATGCTTACAAAACTTTAGATTATAGGAAATTGCCATTAAAAGTAGAGATGGTCTCAAATAAGATTGTATGCTGTCTCTGGGAGGGAGTGGGAAGGGAGGGGGGAAAATATCTAAGATATATAGAAGTGATTATTGAACATTGAAAACAAAATAATTTAGTTAAAAAAAAGAGTAGGGACATTTCAGGGAAATAACATCTCCCTAACTTCATGTCAGTTCCAGGCAGAAGTAGATTGTCAGCTGGCATCTAGTCAGGTGTAAAGTCTGCCAGGCATCAGTGGGGAAATTGAGTCAGGAGAATCTTAGCTCAGGCAGAAAACTTCCCATGAAATCATCTTTTTGCAGTTCATACTAGCATCTCACAGGTTCACTGGCATCATTGATCAGTGGCTTTGATAGCCTTTCTTACTATCTACACCTGAAGTTAGACTCAGAAGAACAGTGAGTTAATAGTTCCATAAAATCTTAAAATAGCATGCTCCAATAATCAGTTTCAGATATGACTATAGTTTCACATTGACTAGGGAACATCTTCTAAAGCAAGTTTTAAGTAACTTGCACGCATTTCTATACTTATTCTAGTTCCTGATTAAATAATAATCATAAAACCAAAGAGCATTAAAACCATAAGTTATTAGTCTAGATTTATATCTGCTTTTCAAGCTTCTCTATCACTCTCTAACCATGTTCAGTCTAAAAGAATGAATTATACATATGATAAGTTCAAACACTAATGTTCAACTTATGTTCATGAAATGAACTCCAATCAAAACACAAACCCTTAACTTTTCCATCTGCAAAATATTACCAGAGGTTGTTGTTTTGTTCGTCCTTCATTGCCAAAGAAGACCATGCCATCAGAGAAATGATGACATGACTTGCACTTGACTTTGTTTTGAGTGAAGGAGGGCTGTGCAAGGTCACCAGCCTCACTTCTCCTCTGGAGCCATCTGAATCCAATGACCACACATTCATCAGGATGACTGGAGATGGCCAAGGATGCAGTGGTAGACCTTGAGCCCTTTAGGTGAAGGCCTATTCAGGTACTCACTTGGGGTGAAGTAACACCCATTCAGTGTATAGGCCTGCTTAAGAAGTAATCCTGGGACGGTCCCTTTAATGGGACAAAGAAAAATAACTAAATCAGGCTGAGAGGGAAACAGTAACAATTACTATTGATAATCACTCTTAACCCAGGAGGGTCCAGAAAAGAGCCCTTAAGTGGAACTTGGGCAGGGGTCTTCAGAATGCAGTTAAGTTTAAGGGGAAAGGAGAGAAAAGGAAAAAGGAAAAGAGAGGAAAGGAGAGAAAAGGGGAGGGGAGGGGAGGGGAGGGGAGGGGAGGGGAGGGGAGGGGAGGGGAGGGGAGGGGAGGGGAGGGGAGGAGAGGAGAGGAGAGGAATTACCCAGTAAACCCCAAGCATTCTCTGTCCATTCAAATTTACCTTCCTTTTGATATGAGAATGAAGAGGAGGGGGACACAGACAGGAGAGGAGGAGTTGAGTTACCTAGCTAGTTGGGTCCCTATTCAGGCAACTGGGTCTACTCACAGATCGGTATGCTCATCCTTCATTGCCAAAGAAGACTATGCCATCAGAGAAGTGATGACATGACCACACTTGACTTTGTTTTGAATGAAGGAGGGATGTGCAAGGTCACCAGCCTCACTTCTCCTCCAGAGCCATCTGGATCCAGTGATGAGATCACCAGAGGTTACCTGCCTCTAAGAAACTACACAGAAAAAATGTTTTTCTCAAACTGAAGATGTCTCTGATTTAGCCTCGGTAATTTGATTCAGTCAATTGTATTTACCCAATTGGTCTTTGTGACATGGAAAGACTTTATTCCAAGTCAGGACCTTTGTCCCTTACCCTAAAGGAGTTTTAGTTCCATTTGTCTAACAAGGTTCTGGAAAACCTCACCTTGAAAGCTCCTTGGATTTCCCCATTTGAACTGGCTCTCTTGAGGTCCATAAGCTTTTCCCTATCACTATGCCCTATCAATCCAATTCTCCAGGCTACTGGCCACTCCCATCAAGACCATCCCTGAAACCCCCCCAGACCACCTGAGTTCACCCCCGAACTCCTTCCCCAGTTCCTATGTAGATAAGATATATCTTGTCTCCATGAAAGTGCTCAGACTCCATCCAGACCACTTACATTAACATTACAAATGCTCAGATTCACTAAAAATCCACCCAATATTTAGAAACCTTGACAAACTTTGACCTTCTGTAACTGAAAAAAGGCTTGGGTTGAATTAATTTGAGCAGAACCCAGGGTGTTGCTATTTTTGGGTCCCAAGCACCCCTAATCTCAACAATTTCATACCATTACATTTAACTTTAAATCCCAGTCTTATTCTATGGAACAATGATTCAATATCACATTTATACTTTAGTTTCCTTTCCTTTATCTAATTGTTCCTATGATACTCAGAAAAAAAATGTTCTATTCCAGGGATTTTATCTTTCACAAAACTATACCAGAGCCAACCAGAAAACTCCCATGTCCAGGAATATTACCAACAAAGATTTTGCCATGCCGAACTTCACTCCATCGGTAAAAGACCAACCCAGAGTGCAAGTTCCCAGGGTGTCCTGATCTTTACAAGGTACACCAAGTTACCTGGTCAGCTGTCAAGGTTCCTCCCCAATTCCTCTGAACTCCCTGCTCATGGTTCCAAGTTGTGTGCTTTCACAGAGTAGATTTAACTTACAGGGGTTGCAAAAAAAAATTATTTTTTTTGCACAAGTGCTCTCTCCCTGTGTTTCATCTGACTCAAGTCAGTGAGTCAGGCCCCATGTTGGGTGCCAAATTGTTAGAGATGAGCTCGACACACAAAAGGGTATCAATGAAAAGTTATTAAACTAGAGGAGGGAATGCCTTCTACCTTCATTATAAATGGGTAGCTTCCCGTCAGGCTACAGAAAAACTACAACTGGTTCAGATCAATGGAAGCTTCTTATACTTTGCAAATTTTGGACCTCCTGTGACACCATCCATTGCCACATGATTTCATGTTCTCCTCTCTGATAGGCTTTCCCTCAAACCATCAAGCCTGACAAGTTTCTGACCTGTACCTGACAAAGCTAGGTCACAACTCTATGGAAACAGAACTTCCTTGTTTCCCACAAATAACTTTTATTAAAAATAAAATTTTAAAGTAATGGGGCAGAAGAGTATTACTAATTAGGTAACTTGGGTTCTTAGAATGGCAGAAAAGTGTGTGTAAGAAGATTGTTTTTGTTTCATAATAGAATATTAAAATAGAATTTGTTTTATTGCTACCTGGTGTTTTTGCTTTAAAGTATGTTTATATGATTTTAACCTTTTTTTTTTCCATTAATGTTATTTTGCCTCATTGCCCGGTCTATGAACTTTGGTAACCTATTTTTAGCTTCTGTATTTTTTAACTTAGTATTTATCTACTTTTTAAATGTTGTCTTAACTATGTTATTATTATGATATTTTTAGGCAAACTTCATTTTCATGCCAATTGTGATTTATGTCAGATCCAACCTTAATAACATACCTTCTACCTTTTTTTTTTTCTTTCCTCTCTGAAAGGGAACTAAATCCATCTAAGTCTATCCCAATACTGAAATATTTATAAGCAGCCCTGGTAGAATGTATGCCTACTCAAGAAATTTCTGATGATTACTGTTACAATTAATTTCTAAAGAAAATGTAAAAAAGATGTTGCTAAAAGCATATTGTACATTTAATTAAAAATCAAGATGGCTAATGAGATTAACTTTCACCACTGCTCCATGCATCAATGCCAAATGATTTAATGACTATCCCCTTGTAGTTGTTCTAAGGTACATTAACAAAGGGATTCAAATGGAGATGTCACATATTAAAATAATTTTACATTTACCAAACAATCATTAAAGCAGCATTCAGAATCCTTCTGCACTTTCATGTGGAGCACAAAAGGATAGTGAACTTTTTTCAAAACTTATTTAAATCAACGCAACAAATGGCTGGGCTAATAAAGTATGCATCTAAAGCTCCTGAATCGTTCTTTCTGGTGCCCTTTAATAGGGCTGGAGTATGCTACAGTTTAACATAACACAATAATGAAACATTTTAATCAGTATCAAAACTTTGATTATACCAGGGATAATGCATGCTTGTTGTAGCTGACAGCATGGGTCAGTAAGTTCTTCACTAAAAGCCTTGCAATAATTGAAAACCAATCCCATGTAAAGTCCTGTGTTAAACTGTAGGATTCAAATTTATAACATTAGTCCTGTTTTCATATATTTGAGCAAAAACCTAAAGAGCCTCACAAGTAGATCTTCCAGTATAACCCAAACATTTTCAGAGCTAGAGCACCTTTCCCTTAGACCTTCTGAACCTTAAGGTGACCAGTTTTAGAAAGTTTTCCCTTTTACCATCTGAGATTGTCACTGGGTACCCAATGTCCCTCTTTTAATCCTATGATGACTCCCTCACCACCAAGATTTCCCTTCTGTCCTACTACTGGGGACTCATTCCATACTTTCAGACTTCAATCATCTTTTTTCTCATTCATTTTCTAGGGACCGAGCCCCAGACCAGTCTACCTTGCAGCTAGAACCCAGAAACTCATATATTGTAAAAATACCTGTACAAGATCACCCTGCAACCCTAGTGGAAAGAATCTGATGGGGTGAAGACCTGGATCCCTAAAAGGAAAAGATCATTTCTTGAAAGTAACCCAGCCCCTTAATTTTCCCACACATTTCAGCAGCCCAGATAACTGACCTCCACCCAGGGCAACAGCCTGCCCACCCCCAGCCCACCTAGATCACCTAATTGGTTTACTTGACATTCCTTTCACTGTTTCTCTTGACCCAGTCCAGACTATTTTTATATAAAGGCCACTACTTAATCTCATCTAGATCACCTAATTAGCTTCCTTGATATTCCTTTCCCTGCTGCACCCACCTAAACTATTTACCACTCCTTAATCCAATTCAGATTCTTTTCATTGTCTTTTTTGTATAAGTACCTGTCTCACCCCTATTAAATTGCAGGTTCACTAGGAACCCTGACCACTCCAACTGGTGTTATAATAGGCTTTGCCACTTACTGGAAGATGGGTTCAGTGCATGAATTCATTCCAGGAGGACACTGCCTTGTATCTTGACATTTTGGGGTTCCCAGCAACTCCAAACTACATCAGACTCTACCTAGTCCTTCCAAGCTATCCCTCCACCACAAAGCTGAGAGGAATTGACAGGTAGAAATATCTGTCTCATCTAAATGCTGAGGTTCAGTGATGTTTGAACCCCAAAATAGTGACATGCTGGCTCCTGCCCAAATGAATTTGAATCAACCCTTCTTTCAGCTGTTAGAAGTGAGCCTGTCTAACAAGCCCCCAACAGTGAGAAACATGCTCACCTTAAACAAAGAACAATACCTGTTGTGAAATCAGGAAAGCTTTTATTAATCTGTATGTCCAATCCCCCCCTGAATGGACAAATAGCCCCAGTAAAGTTACAGGATGACTACAGCACATGTTGAAAGATGGGGCTTCTTATACTGTTTTCCTAACTTTGGATGTCACGTGATACCATCCCCTGGCCATGAAACTCCATGTTCACCTCTCTGATGAGCCCTTCTTCACACAGCTCCTTGGGCCTCCACGTTAGTTTCCGACTTCTAACTTGCCCATGCTGTCACAACCCTTATCAACTAGGAATGTGGAAAACAGAACTTTCTTGCCTCCCACAAAATTCCCCCTTTTTTTCTTTATTAAAATTTCTGTTTCCACACCTAAATCCAGTCATACCTCCTCACATTCTTTCCCCTATGAGTTCTTCCTTTCATCTATCTCCCCTTTATATGAATATGGGAAGGGAGCTAAGTTGAACAACACATTGACAAATTGCAAGGGGGCAGTCCCCTTTTATAAGTACAAATACAGAGATTCAAAATACAAAGGTAGATAAATGAGTTTTCCATCCAGAGGTTGCATCTCATATAGCAGTCTGGGGAGGAACATCATCTGATGCAGTTTTCTGGTCTGGATGTTCATTCAAGTCATCTTCAGCATAGCATCTCAGCATCTTCTTCTCTTTATCTTCTTGTAGAAATACAGATGTCCACTCTCCTACAAAACTGACCTTAATACCATTTTAGATAAGCATTCCTAAGGTTTATACACTTATCACTCTTACAAAATCAAAATTGGAACTTTGGCCATTTGTCATGTTTAAGAAATTCATATTAGAACCTAGTATTTACATTTTACATTAATTCAGTATTCATTTCTCCCATCAGGAAGATGAGATTTCAGTAAGGAGTCAATAACAGGCTCCAGTACTTGCATAAATATAATAAATAATCATTTTTTACATAGAACATATCACACCACAAAACAATTCTAACTTTTGGTCATATGATGCTTCTTTTAAAGCATTTATAACATAGACCACAAACCATTCTTCTTTTAACATTAACCAACTGAGACAAAAATATTAATGACTATGTATGCTAACCTCACAAGCCCTCAACCTGATTGTCTCCATACTATTACTGAGAATTAAAGGACCCTAACTTACTGCTATTAAGTCTGAAATCCTGAACCTAATAGCTTAATTTTATACTTAACCTCAGATGTTCTCCTACCAACCATCTATTATTTAATAGATCTGGTATTAAACTTACAAAACTTTTGATTATAGGAAATTGTTACTAACAGTAGGGACATTGCAGAGAAACAACATCTCTCTAACTTCATGTCAATTCCAGGCAGGAGTAGATTGTCAACTGGCATTCAGCCAGGCTTAAAGTCTGTCAGGTGTCAGAGGGGAAATTGAGTCAGGAGAATCCTACCCTAGCCCAGGCTGAACAGCCACTCTCCTAACCTTTCCATAAGATCACCTTTTTGCATTTCATACCAGCATCTCATAGGCTCACTGGCATCATGGACTAATGGCTCGGACAGTCTCTTTTGCTATCCACATCTGGAGTTAGACTCAGAAGAACAGTCAGTTGATAGTCCCATAAATTCTTAAAACAGCAAGCGCCAGTAATCAGTTTCAGATATGACTATAATTTCACATTGGCTAAGGAGCATCTTTTGAAGCAAGTCTTAAGTAGCTTATATGCCTTTCTATACATGTTCTAGTTCCTGATTAACAGTCATCATAAGTTATTGCTCTAATAGATTTACATCTGTTTCCCAAACTACTCTATCCCTTTCTAACCATGCTCAACTTAAAAGAATGAGTTACAAGAATGATAAGTTCAAACACTAACTTCAACTTTTGCTTATGAAATGAATTTAAATCAAAACAGAAACATTTAACTTTTCCATCAATGCAAAATATTACCAGAGGTTACCTGTCTCTAAGAAACTTAACACTGAAATTCTTTTCCCCAAACTAAAAACATCTCCAATTTAGTCTCAGTAATTTGATTCAGTCAATTATTTTTACCCAATTGGTCTTTGTAACATGCAAAACCTTATTCCAAGTTGGGACCTTTGTCCATCACCCCCAAAGAGTTTTAGTCCCACTTTTCTAAATATGACCCTGGAAAACCTCACCTTGTCCCATATAAACTTGCTCTTTAGAGTCCCATAAACTTTTCCTTATCACTATACCCTATCATTCCAATCCTCCAGGTTACTGGCCTCTCCCATCAAGACCATTCCTAGAACCCCCAGACCACCTGGGGCCACCCCAGACTCCTTCCCCAGTCCCTCTGTAGATAAGATAACAAACTTTGACCTTCTTTAGCTGAAAGAAGGCTTAGGTTGAATTCATCTGAGCAGGACCCAGCAGGTTGCTATCTTTGGGTCCTCAACAATTCCATACCATTACAGTTAACTTTAAATCCCAATCTTGTGCTACGGAACAATGATACAACACCACATTAATACTTTGGTTTCCTTTTCTTTATCTTATTATTCCCATAACATTCAGGAAAAAAAATGTTCCCAGGGATTTTATCTTTCACAAGACCCTACCAGAGTACCCATTTACCCAATTAATTTAAACAACAAGATTCCACTACTTGCATTGTACTTACATTTTAAATTATCTGCTTTGGTTATAGAAAAATACCATGGAGATGAAAAGCAAGGATCTAATTAAATATCATTTCCACTTTAAAACCAGACTCAGAAATAGTCAAGTGGAAAAACATTCCTTTTCCAAGGAACACAATAGGGAAACTGAACCAGAAGGATCCCATCCTAGGTTGAGGACAGGATTGTCCCTTGAGGCAAATTTCTGCCTGTAAGTCACATACCTCTCTGAGTACAGTCCCAGGAGCTTATACATTAGATGGTAGATTTCACTAATCAAAAATTTTACCAGGGGTCACATCTTAAATTTCTCCTAAAAGTCAATCACTAGAGATTATTTATCACCAACACAAAATCCTTGTTTAGGAACTCCATATACGCACAGTTTACACTTTATATAAGAGATTACAACTTTAACAAAGTGAGGGGCCACACCACTTGAGTGATCTTTTTAGACTTTTTCAAGTCTTAAGGGTCCCTGAGTGGGGCTGGGGTCACTCGTTTCCTTCAGCAATAGGAAATAATTAATATTTCTTCTCTGAGCATCTCCAGTTCCATTTAGATCTTAAGAAGTCCTTCTGTAATGACTGGACTGTAATGACTTCAAAAGGAAAGGGGAATGGGACCAGGAGACTGTCTTAAAATTTACCACAGAGTTTCCTGGAGTCACAAAATTCCTGGTCTCCCTTATCTTGTCCCCTATCTTCCAATCCCCCATAAAACCTGAAGTTATTATAACAAATTAACTTAAAAATATAAATTTGGTAGGCAGGCCTTTCAAAAATCATGCAAAAATTTTACAAAACATTTCTTCATGCAACAAATATTTTCCTCTTTTAAGAACAGTTTACAATTTATCACAAAACCCTCATGTACCTAATTGGCAAAAACTATAAGATCTAAAACCAAGGCCTTTGCACATTTGCCCATAAGTTTCCTTTTACAAACATACTTTTGTAAATGCTTGATTCATAGCAAAACCAGTTTTAGTTAAAACTTTCTTAACAGCAGAAACAAACTTTTTAACATACTTAATACATCCTTAGATAGAAAAGGCTTGAAAATCACACCCACATATAAAAATGTATATGTATTTTTTCCCAACATTTTCTCAAAAGGAATTCTAAAACACAGAAACTCTTACACAGAATTCATAACAGCTTCTTTTAACCAACTCATCATTAATTTAACAATGCAATTCCTAATATAACAACATTTAGATTTACTTTAAAACCTAAACTATTGAAGTTTACTTAAAACTTAAAGAAACCATGACCCATTCAGCTGAATGCATTTCCACATCACTTTGCACAGTAATTAATCTCCTTACCATGTGGGCACACTCTATCACCTAGTATGCTTTCAGATAGAGTGATCTCAAATTTGACTGAGCTATTAACTATATTAAATCAAGTTACAAGACTTTTCTCTCTTCTTAAAATACTTCCTTACACCCTCACTACTTACTAAAACCGTCTGAAACTGACCCATCCAGAACTATTCAAATCTTATTATCAGACTGTCATCTTCAATCCAAACCCTTATTCATCTTTCCAAATCTCTCAGTCCCATCACTTATATTATCCAGTTCTTCCTCATCTTAACTATAACTGTCTGCACTGGAACCCCTTTCCATCTTCAACAAAGCAAAAGTTAACTCTACCATTATATAGAAAACATCAGCATTTTCACTATCTATTTATAACCAATTATAAGTTTCAAATTATCAAATTTCTATCACATGCTTTTAAAACCCCAATCTATATATAACAAATTCCAAATTTAAAAATTATGTAACAATTACATTATATTAATGTTGCATCTAACATATACCCATCCTTGTGTTAAGCACTTTACAATCATAAATGCTGAGTAACGATGTCTTTTTGCTTAATCATGATAGGAAGAGTATTCTCAGAGGCTGCTCTGTATTCCTTCAGGATAGGTTTTTAACTTGAATCATATCAAACCTGGATTTATAATCACTAATGATAAACATTTTACCCCTCTTTTTTTCAAATACTCTTCTACTTAAAAGAAAACTTTATTTATAACTTCCCATGATATCTTTTTACTCTACTTCCTTAAAGAGCTGAAAAGTCATCTTCCAGCTCCCCTCCTCTGTCCTCCCCGCCAGGCCCACCAGACCTGTTCTCCCAGTCTCATTGCAGCCTTTAAATCATATGGAGGATGGGGGAAGTAACCTTCCCCTTGTCCACAAGGTCTGAACACATGGACACTCCACCACTCCACCCAAATCCTCACTTTCAAATAAACCAAATACCATTTCTTCCAGCTTCTTTGTTCCTTAAAAATAAACTTAAGAGATTAAGAGCCTAACAATTTAGCTTATCAATAGAGCCACATTTTTCTAAGGTGAATAATCTGTGAAGAGCAAAAATCTTTTCAAAAAGTTTTCTAACCCTCTATTAACACATGATCAAGTCAAATAGTAAAGCATTTTTTTTCTCTCTCCAGGCCACTCACTCCTCTAAAACTGATGTAATCAGGGAGAGAAGGAGAGGGGAAGATTAAGAGATAGTGGAATTCCTAGGGAAAGTCCAGCTACAACCCTTGCTCCTCTGACTGGCTGCATGACTGCATTTACAATTAAACAAAACACTTCACAAATACAGAAAAACACAGAACAGATAGAGCAATACAGATCGTCTCTTTTTAGGAAATTTTTAGGAAATAAACTAACTTTAGGTTAGACCAGTCAAAATTCAACTATTCATGTCAATTTACTCTGATTCCAAGCCAATTTCAAAAGGATCCTTCCCAGAATCTAGATTCTCCCTCCCCCCTCTCTCTGTTTGCTCTCTCCAGAGCAGACAGGGGAAGAAATACAGCCAGCATTCCTTTAAATGGACTTCCGAAGGAATACCCAGAGAATTATTCATTCCCTCCCTGGTATCATTATCTTAAGAGTGCTCACTTCCCATCTTGGGACTTATGCTCTGAAGGTCCCCAAAGGACTGGTTGTGCTTCAAGGTAGTACGTAACCACCGATTTTCCTGCCCTTGCCCAGGTCCCTGGATTACACTGTCTCTGGCCATTCAAACCATTGCTTTACCAACATTCCTGAGTTCATAATTCCTAACAGTGCTGGAGAAGTAGCAATCAGAAGAGGGGAAACGTGCCTGTGGGTGTTTGGGCCACTGAAAAAATCAATGGACATGCTCCCATCCCTGACAAGCAAGATTCCATCCTAATCTTTCTGATGCTCAAGATTCCATGACAAGCCCCCAAGAATTGTTAGAAGTGAGCCCATCTAACAAACCCCCAACAGTGAGAAACATGCTCACCTCAAAGAACAATACCTGTTGTGAAATCAGGAAAGTTTTTATTAATCTTTACGTCCAATTCCCCTGAATGGACAAATAGCCTCCTCAGTAAAGTTACAGGATGACTACAACATGTGCAGATAGATGGGGCTTCTTATGTTGTTTTCCTAACTTTGGATGTACCTTACTGTACCCTGGCCATGTGACTCCATGTTTTCCTCTCTTATAGGCCCTTCCTCACACAGTTCCTTGGGCCTGCACATTAGTTTCTGACCTCTAACCTGTCCATGCTGGGTCACAACGCTTATCACCTAGGAATGTGGAAAATAGAACTTTCTTGCTTCCCACACAGTCAAAGAAAAGCAAATTTTATTAGAAATCTGCCATATTGGCCTGACTCAAGAAAGCTCATCATTGTAATGTGGATAGAAACAGTGCCCTAAGAGTTAAAATAATATTGATTGACTTTGTGAAGCCCTTGGTGCCCTAAAGTCTCCCCTAACCACAACTTTCCCTTATCCTGGACCATAAAATTCCCTGTTTCCACTCCTCATCCTAAGGAAATGGGATTTTATTATCTTGTGTCACTCATAGTCCTCAGTCTGTGCCTTTATCTTTATACACACACACACACACACACACACACACACATACACACACATATATATATAAATTTTATTTATTTTTAGTATTCTACAATTACTACCACAAAATTTAGATTTTTTTTCCCCTTGCATACCCTCTCATCCCCCCCCCCACAAGATGACATATAATTCTATACAGGATCTATATATACATTCCTACTGAATACATTTTCACTATAGTCATGCTGTATAGAAGAACTAAAATAAATGGGAAAAATCATATAACAAACCAAAACATTAAACACACACACACACACAAAAAGATCTGCTACCTTCTGTGATTGAATTCCATAGTACTTTCTATGGATGTAGAAGGCATTTTGCCTTAGAAGATCATTGGGAATTTTTTTTTTTAAGTCCTTGCATTGCTATGAAGATCCAAGTCTACCAGAAAAAACTCTCGCACACTGTGGTCATTGCTTGCACAAAGTTCTCCTGGTTCTGTTCCTTTCATTCAGCATCAGATCATATAAGTCTTTCCAGGCTTCTCTGAAGTCTTCTTGTTCATCATTTCTTATAGTGCAATAGTATTCCATTATATTCATATACCATAATTTATTCAGCCATTCCCCAATTGATGGGCATCCCCTTGATTTACAATTCTTGGCCACTACAAAGAGTGCTACTATAAACATTTTTGTACATGTGGGACCATTTCCCATTTTTATGATCTCTTGGGGATACAGTCCTAGAAGCGATATTACTGGGTCAAAGGGTATGCACAGTTTTGTAGCCCTTTGGGCATAGTTCCAAACTGCTCTCCAGAATGGTTGGATCAGCTCACAGCTCCACCAACAATGAATTAGTGTTCTAACTCTCCCACATCCTCTCCAACATTTATCATTTTCCTGTTCTGTCATGTTTGCCAGTCTGATAGGTGTGATTTGCATCTCTCTAATCAAAAGTGATTTAGAGCATTTTTTCATATGATTATAGATATCTTTAATTTCTTCCTCTGAAAATTGCCTGTTCATATCCTTTGACCATTTATCAATTGGGGAATTATTTGTATTGTTGTACATTTGACTCAGCTCTCTATATATTCTAGAAATGAGGCCTTTATCCTAGAGATCAGCTGTAAGAATTCTTTCCCAATATGCCATATCCCTCCAAATTTTGGTTGCATTGGATTTGGTTGTGCAAAAACTTTTCAGTTTAATATAATCAAAATTATCCATCTTGCACTTTATAATGCTTTCTATCTCTTCTGTAGTTAAAAATTCTTCCCTTCTCCATAAATCTGATACATACCCTATTCCTTGCTCTTCCAGTTTGTCCATGGTATCAATCTTTATACTTAGAGAGTGCACCCATTTGGACTTTATTTTTGTGTACAGTGTCAGGCATTGGTCTATGCCTAATTTCTGCCACACTGTTATCCAGTTTTCCCAGCAATTTTTGTTGAACAGAGAGTTCTTATCCCAGAAGCTGGGGTTCTTAGGTTTATCAAACAGGAGATTGCTATATTCATTGCCTACTGTGTCTTGAGCGTCTAGCATATTCCACTTGTCTACCATATTCCCACTTGTCTACCTTTCTGTTGCTTAGCTGGTATCAAGTGGTTTTGAGTAATTGCTGCTTTATAACATAATTTGAGATCTGGTAGGGCTAGGCCACCTTCCCTAGCATTTCTTTTCATTAGTCCCTTTGATATTCTGGACATTTTGTTCTTCCAGATGAATTTTGAAATTATTTTATCCAGCTCTAGAAAATAATTATCTGATAGTTTAATTGGTATGGCACTAAATAAGTAAATTAATTTAGGTAGAATTGTCATTTTTATTATATTGGCTCAGCCTACCCATGAGCAACTGATGTTTTTCCACTTACTTAGATCTGACTTTATTTGTGTGAAAAGTGTCTTGTAATCGTGTTCATATAGTCCCTTGGTTTGTTTTGGCAGGTAAATTCCCAAATATTTTATAGTGTCTACCCTGGCTTTAAATGATATTTCTCTTTCTATCTCTTGCTGTTGGACTTTGTTACTAATATATAGGAATGCATAAGATTTGTTCGGGTTTATTTTGTAACCCCCAACTTTGCCAAAGTTGTTTATTTCAAGTAGTTTTTTACTTGAATCTCTGGGATTCTCTAAGTATATCATCATATCATCGCAAAGAGTGATAACTTAGTTTCTTCTTTGCCTGTTCTTATTCCTTCAATTTCTATATCTTGTCTAATTGCTACAGCTAACATTTCTAGTACCATATTGAATAATAGTGGTGATAATGGACATCCCTGCTTCACCCCTGATCGTATTGGAAATGCATCTAGCTTATCTCCGTCACATATAATGCTTGCTGAAGGTTTTAGGTAGATACTGCTTATTATTTTATGGAAAGTTCCCTTTATTCCTATGTTCTCTAGTTTTTTAAATAAGGAATGGGTGTTGTATTTTGTCAAAAGCTTTTTCCTGCATTTGTTGAGATAATCATGTGGTTTCTGTTAGTTTTGCTATTGATATGATCAAAAATGCTAATAGTTTCCCTGCATTCCTGGTATGAATCCTACCTGATCATAATGTGTTATTCTCCTGATAAGATACTGTATTCTTTTTGCTAAAATCTTATTTAAAATTTTTGCATCTATATTCATTAGAGAAAATGGTCTATAATTTTCTTTCTCTGTTTTGTCTCTTTCCTGGTTTAGGTATCAAAACCATATTTGTATCATAGAAAGAATTTGGGAGGACTCCTCCCCCAATTTTCAAAAATAGTCTATATAGTATTGAAATTAACTATTCTTTAAATGTTTGATAGAATTCACTTGTAAATCCATCTGACCTTGGAGATTTTTTCCTAGGGAGTTCATTGATGGCTTGTTCAATTTCTTTTTCTGAGATGTGGTTGTTTAAGTATTCAACTTCCTCTTCTGTCAGTCTGGACAATTTGTATTTTTTAAAATACTCATCCATCCCATTTAGATTGTCGAATTTATGGGCGTAAAGTTGGACAAAATAATTACTAATTATTTGTTTTTAATTTCCTCCTCATTGGGGGTGAGTTCACCCCTTTCATTTTTGATATTAATAATTTGATTTTCTTCTTTCTTTTTTAAATCAAATTGACCAAAAATTTATCAATTTTTTTAGTTTTTTCATAAAACCAACTATTTGTTTTATTTGTTAATTCAATAATTTTCTTAATATCAATTTTATTAATCTCTCCTTTGGTTTTTCAGTATTTCTAATTTGCTATTTACTTAGGGATTTTCAATTTGTTCTTTTTCTAGCTTTTTCAGCTGCATGCCCAAGTCATTGATCTCCTCTTTCTCTATTTTATTTATGCAGATATTCAAAGATATAAAACTTCCCCTAAGAACTGCTTTTGCAGTATCCCATAAGATTTGGTAGCTTGTCTCATTATTGTCATTCCCTTGAATGAAATTGTTGATTGTTTCTATGATTTGGTGTTTACCACTCCCTCTTTAGGATTAAATTATATAGCTTCCAATTGAGTTTTGGTTTATCTTTCCATGGCCTTTTATTACATAAAATTTTTATTTCATTATGATCTGAGAAAGATGCACTGACTATCTCTGCCTTTCTCCCCTGGACTGTGAGGTTTTTATGTCCTAGTACATGGTCAATTTTTGTATATGTGCCAAGTACTGCTGAGAAAAAGGTATGTTCCTTTCTATTTCCATTCAATTTTCCTGCAGAGATCTATCATATCTACCTTATCCAGAGTTTTATTTACCTCCTTAACCTCTTTCTTGTTTATTTTGAGGTTAAATTTATTAAGTTCAGAGAGGGGGAGGTTGAGGCCCCCCACTAGTATAGTTTTGCTGTCTATTTCTTCCTTCAACTCCTCCAACCTCTCCTCTAAGAATCTGGATACTATACCACTTGGAACACACATGTTTAGTAATGATTTTGCTTCATTGTCTATGGTGCCTTTTAGCAGGATATAGTTTCCTTCCTTATCTCTTTTGATTGGATCTGTTTCTGCTTTTGCTTTGTCTGAGATTAGGATTGCTCCCCCTGCTTTGTACATCAGCTGAAGCATGATATATTCTGCTCCAACCTTTTACCTTCACCCTTTGTATATCCCCCTGTTTCAAATGTGTTTCTTGTAAACAGCATATTGTTGGATTATGGTTTTTAATCCATTCTGCTATCCATCTCTGTTTTATGGGAGAGTTCATTCCATTCACATTCACAGTTGTGATTACAATCTGTATATTTCCCTCTATCCTCTTTCCCACCATTTGTGCTTTTAGTTCTCCCATCTCCCTTCCCCTCCTCAATAGTTTTCACTTCTCATCACCCTCCACCGCCTCCTTCAGCCTTCACTTCCTTCTTTTAGCCCCTCCTCCCTTTTACTACTCCCATTTACACTCACTACTTCTTCCCTCCATTGTATCTTCCCCTCCCCTTTATTCCCCCTTCCCCTCATACTGCCTATAGAGCTAGTTAGAATTATATACTTAATTAAGTTTATTGTTCTCTCTTTGAACCAAATCAGATGAAAGTACCTCTCAAACAATGCTCCCTCCCTCTTTCCCTCTACTATAATTTTGTACTTCTTCCTGTTTTGTAATTTACCATTTTCTGCTTCCTCCTTTTCACATCTCATGTTACAATCTCTTCACATGCTTACATCAATTTTTATCATCAAATCATTTACTTTATACCCATTCCCTCTATGTATATCCCTTTTATATTTCATAATAGATGTACAATTTTCAAGATTAACAGGTATCATCTTCCCTTATAGGGAGGTAAACAGTTTGCCCAAATTGAGTAACAAGTTTTTGTTTCTTTTTTTTCCCCGTTTATCTTTTTATGCCTCTCTTGAGACCTGAGTTTGAAGATTGAATTTTCTATTAAGTTCTGGCATTTTTGTCAGGAAAGTCTGGAAATTCCTTACTTTATTGAATGACTATCTTCTTGCCTGAAATGTTATGCTGAACTTTGCTGGGCAGTTGATCCTTGGTTGTAGTCCCAGCTCTTTGCCTTATGGAATATTGGATTCCAATTCCTTTGATCTTTTAATGTAGAAGCTGCAAAGTCCTGTGTGATCCTGACTGTAGCTCCTTGATATTTGAATGGTTTCTTTCTGGCTTCCTGTAGTATTTTCCTCCTTCACTTGATAGTTCTGGAATTTGGCAACAATATTTCTTGGGGTTTTGAGTTTGGGATCCCTTTCAGGAGGTGAACGGTGGATTCTTTCGATGACTATTTTGCCCTCTGTATCTAGCACTTCTGGGAAGTTTTCTTTGATGATTTCCTGGAAGATAGTGTCCAGACTCTTTTTTTCATCGTGGCTTTCTGGCAGGGCAATAATTTTTTAATTTCCTCTCCTGGATCTATTTTCCAGGTCAGTAGTTTTTTCCAGTTAGATATTTTACATTTTCTTCTATCTTTTCATTCTTTTAGATTTTGTTTGACTAATTCTTGATGTCTCATAGAGTCATTAGTTTCTACTTGCCCAATTCTAATTTTTATCAAATTGTTTTCTTCAGCTAACTTTTGCATCTCCTTTTCCATCTGTCCAACTTTTCCTTTTAAGGAATTATTTTCTCCAGTTAGTTTTTGAACTTCCTTTTCCATTTGTTCAATTTTCCTTTTTAAAGAGATATTCTCTTCCTGGAATTCTTTTTTTCATACTTTTAAAATCATTGGCCAGTTTTTCTTCTATTTCCTTCTTTAGCTGTTCCAGGAGAGCTTTCTGTGCATGTGGGCAGTTCATAGTCCCTTCTGAAGTTTCAGATAGAAGTATAGTCTCACTACTGATCTTTTTGGTATTTATGCTTTGGTCTTTGTCCCCATAGAAAGATTCTATGGTTTTTTTCACCCTTTTTTGCTTTTTCCTGCTCATGATGCTGATTGTGTGTTGTGGCTTCTGGTTCTTTCAGTTAGAAGCTGCAGAACTTGGTGGTGAACTGACTGGTGTGAAAAAACTAAGGGCAAGTGTCTTTTTATCTTTTTGTTTTGTGTTTCCTTGATCAGCCCTGGGGCTAGTTTTTTAAGTGTGGGGGAAGGGTGGTCTGGTCAAGGGAGATCTCCTCAGCTGAACTGAGGCAAAGGCAAGCTCAGGGGTTGGTGATCCCAGCTGCCATATTGTCTTTCCCATTTCCCCTGGAGTTCTGAGGCACACCTAGTGTGAATCCTAGTGTAAGTCTCCACCCCTCCTGGGATTCCTCTCCTAGTGCTGAGACTTGCCTGGGTCCTAGTACAAGTTTTCACCTCCTCTGGAGCTTGTCTCCTAGCACTGAGGCACACGTGGGTCCTAGTGCATGTTTTCACTGCCCTGGGACCCCTCCCCTTCCAGTTTGCCTCTGCCACGGTAGGAAGAGTCCCCTTTAGCTATTTTCCTAGCTTCAGGTGTTATGAGACTATTTTCCCCCTCTGCTGTTCCCACTGATCCAGGATTTTTCTGGGGAAATATTTTATGGTTCTTTTGAGGTCATCAAGGGGGGAGGAGAGAGCATTTACTGATCACTCCACCATCCTGGATAGGTGACTTACAGATGTTTAATCTGCAGGCTGAAAGTCTCAGGAGCTGCTGCGGCTTATATCTGGGGCTCAGTGGCTGTCACTCGACTCTGTTGGTCTCTCACCGCAGGCTATCACTCTGTCACTCTGCTGCTCCGCCTGTTGCTGTCTCATGTCTCCCAGGGCCCTCCCACTCAGTTGCACTGGACATGCTGTGCTCTGTGCTGTGCACTGTGGGCTCACCCCCACAGAACAGATCCTTCCCATCAACCTTCCAGTGTGTCCTGGGGTATGAATCTGCCACAGTCTGTTTCCCATTGGATTCTGCACCTCCAAAGTTTGGTCAGATTCTCTCTGAAGAGGTATCTGAAGGAGTCTGTTCAAGAGCTTGGGTGAGTAATTGCTCTCACTCCGCCATCTTGGCTTTGCCCCTCCAAAAAAATAACAAAAAAAATCTGTGCCTTTATCTTGCAAGACTTCTTTATCTTGCAAGTTTACCCTAGATCTCCAACCCCCACAAGGAAATCCTAAAGTTATCCTATATAAATTTGACCCTTTTCTTATATCACTGCCTTTGTTCAGCCCCTTGCTGAATCTCAGGTCCCTTGCTTTTGTGTCAATAAAGCTCCCAATGGCTACAGAGTTCCAAGTGAATTCATTCACATTTTGAACCAGACCTCCCATCTTAAGGAATCTGAACATATGCATCACTAATATCAGTGGGCCAGACTAAATCTGAGTCCCTTCATGGAGACAAAACAGATCTTATATACAAAAAGACAGGGAGGGTTCCAGGGGTGTCTACATAGTCTAGGGTGACTAGAGGAGGGGTTTAGGGAGGAATTTTATGGGAGTGGTATGTAGTCTGGGGTAACTAGAGGTTGGACTCCAGGAACCAAGAGAATGGGATTAAGGGCGGGAAGTAGCTGAAGGCTACGTGGAGATAACAGTGGTGGGCAAGGCTAGGTTAAGGGTAACAGAGATTTGGGCATTGTGATAATAGAAGGTTTATGGCCTCAGATGAATGCCAAGTGAAACTGAAAGATACAAGAAGAGTTCAAGGGGGCTCCAAGAACCTATACCCCATCATAAAGAGGGTCCTAACCCCTGAGTAAACAGCCTAGCCCTCTATTGGTGATTTCAAGCTCCATCTGACCTGGAAAAGAAACAAACCAAGATAGCTACAGGAGACAACTGAACTAAAATATGATGGACTGATGAAATGGACAGTGGGAGTGTGTTACCCTTTCCATCTTCCCCTTCCCATCGTTCCTTGCAAGGCCTGCTTTCTGAAGCTTGTCAATGCTTCCTACTCTTCTTTTTCTCTTCTGCTCACACTATTCCCATTGTGGTGAGTCTCAGTTAAAAACCCTTGCTGATTTCCACCTTGGTGGATCTTTTTTAAAGTTGGCTCTCTTTTAGCCTTGGGAATGTTATTCGCCCTCTTTTTTAGGGACTGCTCTCTCTCCTTGAGTGAAGCTGATGACTCATTTAAATCCAATTCATTTGCAAGTCAAGACATTTCCTTGCTTATGTCATTGTTCCTTTTCAAAAATGAAGGATGAACAATAATTCTCCTTAACTGTTCCTTGATCAGACTGACGTCATTATTGTAGGCATCTCCCTGTGTGGAAATTCCCTTCATCGTTTCAGGAGTCTTTGGTCTTAGAGTGTGGGGCACTTAGAGATTAAATGACTGGCCCAGAGTCACATCGCCAGAGGCAAGATTGAAACCCACAACTTCCTTATTCTAAAGCCAGTATTATGTCCACTTAAATCTGGTGCATCTCTTCAGGCTATTTGGAAGCATAATTGACTTCTTAGGGTCCCTTACATAACACCATTAACATACCCTGCCTCTGTGTTCCTAAGGGAACCTAATCCCTTTCACTACTGAAGGAAACAATCAGTCACTACTCTTCTTCCTGATCCCCAGCCTGAGGTCCTGGTCATGCCCTCTCTTCTGATCTTTGTTCTTCAAGGAAAGGAGCAACGTTTGCTGCAGAGAAAAGAAAATTTCCCAGCCCTAAATCAAAACAAATCCTTGGACTCTAGCATTTCTCCTATCCAGGTTCCCATTACCCTGGTCAGAGAAACAGATCTCCTAGAGATTCAGCTCAGTTCCAAAGTAGCTCCCTACCCTATGCCATCACCCTCTCTCGAGGTCATATGCAAGGATTTTTCACTTAAAGGTCAGAAATAGTCATTGTCAAGGAAGGGGACTTCCAGCTGAGGCACCACAGACCTTAGACAAGGCAATGCCTTGGTATAGTCATGCCCCTCTCACTCCTCCACAACGGAACCCAGAATAGGTAGGTTATTTTGACCCTGAGACTGATTCCCGAGCTTTATTCCCAGGGCAAGACTGAAAACAAACTTTAAGGAAAATCATCTCTGTCCTTAGCCCTGATCTGGACAAGATTCATAGCCTAAAGGACTTTCTCTCAGGACTAGAAAAGGATCAGAAAAGTTGGGATGGCAGCCTACCTGTCCTTTCTCCCAAACCGCTAACTAAATACAAGAAATAACGAATTAATGTGCCCTTGAAAGTTGAAGGTGGAGAGAACTGGGCTATCAGTCTTCATAATTTGTTGCTCATGAATCACAACTATCCGCTCAAATAGCATGATTAAGTGCTCATGACTTCAAAAAATCAGAGGTCACATGAAATAGATATCTAACATTTTCCCAAGAAAATCACAGAAACAAAAAAGAAAGACTATTTCCTTTCAGCCTTTCCAAAGCATGATCCACGACCTCATTTGCTCAGTCTTCCAAGAATATCTGGTAGGGTTAGTGGCAGCTCTCTTTTCAGTCACAAAAGGGAAAAGTGGTATGGGGGAGGGAGAAAAGGGGTCAGTATTTCTACATGCACCTAGCCATAAAGGCCTCTATGAGAATCCCAGCTGCCATTACCATTGAAAAGGAGTCCTCTTGCCAGAAGTCATTAATCCCTGTTCTACTTGGTAGAAATGAATTAACATTATAAAAACTGATTTGACACAATGCTAAAAGTTACCTCAAGGTTGACACCCAACTTTACTTCTTTGCAATTCATCTCCCTCTTCAAAGCAAGTTAATAATTATTTAATGAACCTGTGCTAGACACAGTGTGCAAAGGACAAAGGACATTGGATCCTCATGTCCTTGCTTTCAAGAACCCTTCAATTTGCTAGGAAGACAAAGTTTTAAATACACAAAACTGGTAAGTATTCTATTATTAAGCACTAAATTGTGTAATAGAAACTATTAGTGTACAGAAGTTCAGAGACATGAAGAGATCAATACAGCCTTAAGTAGCAGAAAAGATTTTGTGAAAGAGGAAAGACATGGTTAACTTCTGCACAAAGTAAATCATACAAATATAGTCCTTATCCTTTAGGAGTTTATGATATAAAATGGAAATGTTAACCTTTCCCTACTATGGCTCCTTTTTACATAGTATCTAAGACCGCCCCCCCCAACAATTAAAATATTTGGGTAGTCAAAAGCATTTATTAAATGCTTTCTATGTGCCAAGTACTGTGCTAAACACTGATGATCCAAAAAAAAAGACAAAAACAACCTCTGCCTTTAAGAAACTTATATCCTAGTGGGGAGAAGCAACATGTAAATAAGGAAGAACATACATGATGTATATATACACAGTAGATGGAAGATAATTAAAAGAAATTCACTAGAAGTTGAAGGGACTAGGGAAAGCCTCTAGTTGAAAGCAGGATTTGATCCGAGTTATAGGAAATGAGAAACTATGAGGCAGAGGTGAAGGGAGACAGTGCTCCTGGCATGGGGTACAGCCAGTGCAAAGACACAGAAATTGGAAGTGAGGACCAGCAATAAGACCAGTATCTATGGATTGTAGAGTTCCTAGAGTGTAAGCAAACTGAAAAACTAGGAAGAGGCCAGTTTATATAAAGAAAAACAGAAGCGTTTCTATTTGATCTGGTAAAGCTTATTGAGGAGGAAAGATCATCTTGTGGGAGTGGGAGGAAGTGGGAGCAGAGGGTCAATTAGGTGGTATAGTGGTTAGAGAACCAGTCCTGAAGTCAGGAGGACTTGAGGTTCAAATCTGGCCTCAGACACTTATTAACTGGACAAGTCACTTAACCTCGACTGACTACAAAAAAAAAAATCTTGGTAGGTGAATGGAGGATGGCTTAGAGTGACAAAAAACATAAGGAAGGAAGACCAATCAGAAAGTTATTGCCACGGAGTAGGCATGAGGTGATGAGGATTGATTGTTGGAGTGGAGATACAGAAGAGAGATGTGAAGATAGAAATGGTTTGAGTCCTAGTTCCTTTGCCTTCTGGAATATCCTATTCCACGCCCTTCGATCCCTTAATGTAGAAGCTGCTAGATCTTGGGTTTATCCTGATTGTATTTCCACAGTACTGGAATTGTTTCTTTCTAGCTGCTTGCAAGATTTTTTCCTTGAGCTGGGAGTTCTGGAATTTGGCCACAATGTTCCTAGGAGTTTCTCTTTTTGGATCTCTTTCAGGTGGTGATCGATGGATTCTTTCAATACTTATTTTGCCCTCTGGTCCTAGAATGTCAGGGCAGTTTTCCTTGATAATTTCATGCAAGACGATGTCTAGGCTCTTTTTTTGATCATGGCTTTCAGGTAGTCCCATAATTTTTAAGTTGTCTCTCCTGGATCTATTTTGCAGGTCAGTTGTTTTTCCCATGAGATATTTCACATTCTCTTCCATTTTTTCGTTCTTTTGGTTTTGTTTGGTGATTTCTTGGTTTCTCCTAAAGTCATTAGACTCCATCTGTTCCATTCTAATTTTGAGAGAACTATTAAATTCAGTGAGCTTTTGAGCCTCTTTTTCCATTTGGCTCATTCTGCTTTTGAATGCATTCTTCTCCTCATTGGCTTTTTGAACCTCTTTTGCCAATTGAGTGAGCCTATTTTTCAAGGTGTTAATTTCCTCAGCATTTTTTTAGGTCTCCTTTACCAAGATATTGACCTTTTTTTCATACTCTTCTTGCATCTTTATCATTTCTCTTCCCAGTCTTTCCTCCACCTGTCTAACTTGCTTTTCAAAATCCTTTTTAAGCTCTTCCAAGGCCTGAGCCCACCCAACACCCCCCTGGGGTGTCTGGGGTACTGAGGCCCCGCCCTCCACATCTTTCCCTGATGGGAAAAATACGTTCTCGTCCTCGCCATCAGATCCGAAGGTCGGGATCATTTGCATTTGTTGGAAAAAACTCTCTAAAGTCTTATTTTTCTTCCCCTTTCTAGGCATTTTCCCAGCCAGTTACTTGACTTCTGAGATTCCTTTCCACCCCCGCCTGGATCCGCCCAGCTAGTGCTTGGCCTCTGAGATTCAAATGCGCTTTCCGTAGGCAAGCTTTAGTTCTGGCGCAGGGATGGGGGCAGGGCCGCCTCCTAATCTTTGGCCCTCAGGGGCTTTCTGCAGAGACTTTCAGGAACAGAGCGGGTGGGGGCGGGGTGGGGGGGCCCCGCCTGCTGTGCTCAGCTCCCTTGGGGCTTTTATTCAGAGGCGTTCAGCAGTAGAGCAGGGTGGGGGCAGGGCCGTCTCCCCTGCTCGGCTCCCTCAGGTTGGAAAGACCTTCAGTATTGAAGATCCTACCTGCTGCTGGGGGATTCCTGAGTCCCCGGGCCGCTGCCGCCTCAGCCGCCCGCCCACGCCTCTGCCTCCGCCGCTTCCCGCCCCCCTCTCTGCCGCCGCCGCTTCCTCCCGAGGGGGCCCGAGTCACGGAGAGGCTCCGCTCCCCTCCCCTATCGCAGCTTTCTTTCTTACTGACCTGTAGCTTCTGTGGGCGGAGGGACTTTCCCGGCTGCCGGAGCTTCCCCCGGAGCTTTCCTCTCTGAAGTCTGCTCGGGTGAGCTTCTGTGGGGCCGCGGCCAGGGGTGGGGGTGGGGTCCGCTTTCCGGGCTGCGATGGACCCCGGGGACGGCTCTCCAGGGTTCAGTGGAACGGAAATCTCTTCCCCTATGTTTATGCACCCCCTGCAGAGATTCAGAATTTATGGGGATCTCCTTTTACCTCAATTCCATGGGTTGTGGGCTCGGAGCTCGTAAATGTGCGTCCTTCTACTCCGCCATCTTGGCTCCGCCCCATGAAGATAGAAATGACAAAATTTGACAATGGATTATTTCGAGACACTATTTTTGAAAGGTTTTCACACAAATATGTCAAACTAGAACACTTAACAAAGTATCATGGAAATAACTCTTAACCAGTGGTCACCCAGCAGAGGAAATAGGCAAGAGTAGTCATCTGGAGGTAGAAGGTAATGAGTGTGGTTTTGTATGAGATGACTAAAATGATGGTAGGACACATGAGTAGTAATTTCCTATAGGCTGCTGCAAATAGAGAATTGAGGGTTGGTGAAAAGATCTTGATTAGAAATAAAAAAGCTTTAAAATATTGGTTTTATTTGTTCATTAAGTGAGATTGGTGATACCATTTCTCTCTTATCCCTCCACCCATTTTTTTGAGAGCACTTTTTAATACTCCAACTATTATTAGGTAAACTCTTACATTCAGTCTCTTTCCAATATTAATTGACTATTAATATTGACTTAGAGCTATATAAGATACAGATGTCAAAAAGAGAAAATGCTAGAGTCTTAAATTAAAATTTTTGTCCTTGGTTTTTCAAAGTCTTTATGACTAAAAATGTACCAGATCCAATTTAGTATGTAGCCTGGTTTTCCCTACATAATTCTGAAATTTCTTTTTTGTCTTAAATTTCTCTCTAAAGGCAAAGATGCTATTTTCAAAGAAATCACTAGGTGGCACTTGTAAATTATTAAAAAAAAGATTTTAAAAAATACAGGTAGAAGATTGCTATCCTAAATCATATTTATAATCACTGTATGAATAATACCTTTAGTCATCATCTACTGTGAAAAGACAAATATGTAGATATGTAAATAATGGATGATATGATAATCCTAAACTACTAAAACAATAAATTAGAGAATATTTGATTTACAAAAATAAGACACCATAAGTTTCCTTTAAATTGCCAGCTCTAGAAGGTCCATTTAAAACATGATTCAATTTATCATTATCAATTCACACACAATCTTTAGGGACATATCTATTGGCTAAAGAAGGAGAAAATTATATTATTACTAAGCATGGCCACTTTACTAAGCAATTTTGCATATTTCTGTTATCAGTGGGGGCGAGGGGGAAGGGGAAGGGAAGAAGAACAGGAAATTTACATCTTCAATCTCTTCCTTTTTGATGGTAAAATAAAGAGCTGTAGATAATTGTCTGGTTTTAAGAAATTTGGTCTCTTTTCTTTCATTGAAGTAATGTGACTTTGGATATGTTACTTAACCCTTCCTCTCAGCTTTACCCTCTGGAAGAAAGAATACTAGACTTCTCAAAAGAATATTTATCGAAAAGTGCTGATAAAGAATAAAATTTTATTGTTAACCATAAATCCTTGTACTCCTGGAGCTGGCAAGAGCCTTAGGGATCTTCACGTGCAATTGTCTCATTTTTAAGCTAAGGAAGCTGAGCCTAGAGACGTTAAGTGATTTGCCCAAGGTCCCACAGCAAGCTAATAGTTACCACAACCCAACCCTAAGCTTTCTGGTGATTAATCTAGGGCTCTTCCAACTCTGTGACACTATCTCCTATAGACCAGTTACTGCTACCGCAATTCTTGCATCCCTCCTTGGTGGACACAGTGGGAATGTAGACTCTTTGAACAGACACTCTTTCCACCTCTGTTTACAAAGCTAGGTCACTGTTTTCATCTCATTGGTCTCCACTGACCTATCTAGTGTCTAACCAAGCAATCAGTTACTTCCAGTATATCTGAACTTCTCATTGGTCATTCAAGCATAAAGAAAAGTTTTACACACTATTCTTTCCACAGGAGAATGAGTGACCGCAAACCTGCTCTTTACTGTTCATTATTGACCAATACTCTGCTATGGAGACAACAACTGGTAAGGTTGAGGGGCCAAACATTCTCCCTTTATCTTTATGGGCATCTCATCATTGATCTAGATTATGGAGATGTTTCTTGATGCTAAATCTTCTTATTATCCTCTTCTTACTTCTACTATTTGAAGTACTTGAGAAAAACTGACATTTTGAAAGCAATTTTCCCACCTGTTCATAAATTTAGCATATCACAACTTGAAGCTAATGTGTTAAACAACACAGTTATTGGGAGATCACAAACAGAAGGAAAAGAGAGTAATCATAGCAGGTTGTAAATTACCATTTTACATAATAAATTCCAAATGAATTGTGTAGAACTTTGTGCAGAACTTGGCCAAAAGAAACATGCAAGCAGGTATATAATAAATGCTCCTCTTAAAATTATTATATACAAAATCACCATAAATAAAGGAAAACAAACATATGGAATAACTGATGACACTTTAACAAAGTAGAAATAGATCGATTAACAAGAAACAAACAAAAATATGTTGTTTTCTTTCTCTTTCCAAGTCCCTCTGAAATTCTATTACTTTTGAAAATGTAATTTCAAAAATATAGCCAAAGTCAAAATGCAGACCCTTTCAATTTTGCTGATCTCACATTACATCACTTCTTATGTCTTTCCATATTTTTCTATTTCATATTTGCCACTTTGACACCATAATCTATTAAAATAACATATTGTAATTTATTCAACCATTTTCCAATCCTCAGTTGCACAGATTGCTTCCAGCTTTGGGCTATTATTAAGTAACTGTGAGTATTTTTGCACATATAGGTCCTTTCTTCCTTCTTCTAATTTTTTCTTTTGATACAGTCCTAGCAATGAGTCGAGTTATGATTAGCTTTGTGACTCTTATTGTATTGTGTCATATTGTTCTCCAACATTTTTTCATCACTCAATAGTTTCATCAACAATGTAGAACATCTGTTTCTACTCAACACAGAATTTTATCTTTTTTTCCCAAAAATTTTTGCCTTACTAAAGGATACAAGGTAGTTCATAAAATTATCTTGATTTTCATTTTGTCATTAAGGAATTTCAACATCTTTTAATGTGGTCAGCAGCAGCACGCATTTCCTGCTTTCAAAATTATCCATGTCCTTTGACTATTGTCCACTTGGAAAATATGTATTATTCTGTAAGTCAGGGCTTTTTAAAGTTTTCCACTCACAACCCCTTTTTTCAAATCTCATTGCCATATTTTTCCCATAAACTATTTCTGACAGTTTAATAGCAGCAGGTAACATGAGATCTTCTTCTATTGCATAAGGCTTTTTAGTTTTTGCAATTAAATAAGAAGTTTCATAAGATACAAGTAAATGCTTTTTGCTGACAGTAACGAATTCCTCAAAACTTTCTTTTTCTTTGTTTGAAGATTTTAAAAGACATTCAAGATATTCCTTTGGTTTACTGCAGTAAGTTGCATGCTTAATATTAGATGTCATTTTCATGGTTTCATGTTCTCCACAGCCAAAACTTTGTTACATATTAAGCAAGGAAGTTTTTCCATGTCATCATCGTTATTAGAAGTAAATCCATATTACAAAATGATTCAACATATTTTCTTTTTCTTGTCAATTTATGTATTCTACAACCTAGTAGTAAAGACTCTGCTGCACTGTCATCAGTATTTTAACCTCTTCTCTCTAAATTCAGCCTCTTATACATAACCAAAAAAATTTTGTCCTAAAATATAAATAAGTATTGCTAATAATTTCTCAAATAAATGCTAGCTTTAGTGTATGAAATTACATGCACTTAATTTTGAAAATTGATGTTCACACTTAAATGCACATACAATGGTGATGGCAGAGAAATATTATTAAACAACTTTTGCTGTAATTAAGCATTTATAATTCTGTAAAAGTAGATAACAGCAATTTTAAAAATCAAACATTCTAATACAATCCAAAAGCATACTAATTTGACACATGTTAAGAAATGATGGGAGGAAAATAGTAAAAGTCTTTATTTTTTATAATTATGTTATTATGTTTCTGTAAGAGCAGAAAACCTTGTATGTCCAGTAAAAACACTGCAGTTTATTACATACAATAGTCTTGAATCTGAGCCAAGGTGTTTCTGGCAGCATCCATTGGCATTGCATGGCATGATGGCATGCATAGTGCAAAGTGTGCATGTTGTGTGTTCAGAATCAAAACTGCAGTGAAGTACTATGATGCAACATGGGCAAGCAGTAACATTAACACCTAAAATTCATTTGATTTTGAATTAATTTTTGGTTATTGCATGTTCAGAAACCTTTTACCATTGCCAAATTTTTCAGAACTTCAGTATTCAGTATTTGACTGCATATGGGACCTCAACCCACAGTTTAAAAAGTGCACTTTAAGCTATGTATCAGTCCTTATAGATGTGTGTGTGTGTGTGTGTGTGTGTGTGTGTGTGTGTGTATAGGTCAAGAACAGAGACCAGGAGGACAAAAATCAGAAACAGCTTCCTCCTGGATCAGACTAGTTTGAGAGCTCTGAAAGTTTATAGGTCCCCAGCTTAAGTTGTCCCTGACATCCTGGAATTTCTCAACATTCAATATCACAAGAATTTGGCAGAAGAATCAGTTCAGACATTCAAGCATGAAATCTGAAGTCAGGGAGTAGGCTAGAAGAATGAGCAAACAAAAAAAGATCCCACAATTAAAAGCTATTATGATGACAGGAATACTTAAAACATAAGCCCAAAAGAAAAAAACTATTTATAAGCAAAGCCTCAAAACACACACACACACACACACACACACACACACAGCCCTTAGGTAGAAAATCAATTAGAATTCCTGAAAAAAATAAAGCAAGTTTTTTTCCTTCTTTTTTTAGAATTATTTTATTTGTTTTAAGTTTTCTACAATCGCTTCCATATATCTTAGACTTTTTCCCCTCCCTCCCACTGCTTCTCCCTCCCACCTCCCTGAGACAGTATGCCATCTTATATAAGTTCTACCTGTATATTCCTATTAAATATATTTTCACCTTAGTCATGTTGCATAGAAGAATTAAAATGAATGGGAGAAACCATAAAACAAAACATAATACAAAAGAAAATGATCTGCTTCATTCTGCAATCCAATTCCATAGTTCTTTCTCTGGATGTGGAAGGTGTTTTGTTCATTGGGAACTTTTTAGGTCCTTGTATTGTTATGAATAACTAAGTCTGCCAGAAAAATTTCTCGCACACTATAGCTGTTGCTGTGTACGAAGTTCTCCAAGTTCTCTTCCTTTCACTCAGCATCAGTTCATGTAAGTCTTTCCATGCCTCTCTGAAGTCTTCCTGTTCATCATTTCTTTTAGCACAACAGTATTATTCCATTATGTTCATATACCACAGATTGTTCACCCATTCCCCAACTGATGGGCATCCCCTTGATTTATAGTTTGGGACTACCACAAAGAGAGCTGCTATAAATATTTTTGTACATGTGGGATCCTTTTCCATTTCTTTGATCTCTTTGGGATAGAGTCCCAGAAGCAATATTTCTGGGTCAAAGGGTATGCACATTTTTGTAGCCCTTTGGACATAGTTCCAAATTGCCCTCCATAATGCTTGGATCAGCTCACGGTTCCACCAAATGAATTGGGGTTCCAACTCTCCCACATCTTCTCCAACATTTATC
The DNA here is from genome assembly GCA_023548195.1 of Bettongia penicillata ogilbyi. Taxonomy (NCBI): domain Eukaryota; kingdom Metazoa; phylum Chordata; class Mammalia; order Diprotodontia; family Potoroidae; genus Bettongia; species Bettongia penicillata. The sequence goes on along the minus strand of JAJHZJ010000712.1, from coordinate 756,318 downwards.
ATCTTTCTGTTTTGTCATGTTAGCCAATCTGATAGGTGTGATGTGGTACCTCAGAGTTGTTTTGATTTGCATCTCTCTAATCAATAGTGATTTAGAGCATTTTTTCACATGAGTGTAGATAGCTTTAATTTCATCCTCTGAAAACTCCCTGTTCATATCCTTTGACCATCTGTTAATTGGGAAATGACATGTATTCTTGTATATTTGACTTAGTTCCTATATATTTTAGAAATGAGAGATAAAGTAAATTTTTTAAGAGTTCAAAATGTTTTTATATTTGAAATGACAGTGCTAGAGGAAAAAAATTTGTAAAAAAGACATTTGGAATTTTGGAAGAAAGAATTAGAAAGATAATTACCATCTTGGCACAAGACATACAAAACTTTGCCCAAGCAACAAACTCTCTGAAAATTAGAATGGATTGAATAAAAAACAAAGATTCTATGAGACAATAAGAAATATTAATACAAAATAAAAAGGCTGGAAAAATGGAAGAAAATGTAAAGTGTCTCATCACAAAACCAAAACCAAAACTGACCTGGAAAAGAGATCAAGAAGAGGTAAAGAATCACCAGAATACCTGAATGCCATGTTTCATATTTCAAGGAATTATAAAAGAAAATTGCACAAATATCTTAGATCCAAAGGGTATAAAGTGGAAACAATCCTCTAGTCACCTCCTGAAAGAAAGTCCCAAATGAAAACTCCAATGAATATTATGGTTCAAATTCAGAACCTTCCAGAACAAAGGAAAAAATGGCAGGAGGAGGGGGGCAGAATGGACATTTAATGAAATATAGGATTTAAATTCCTACCTAATGAAGACCAAAGCTATATAATGGAAACATAGGAGTCATAAGAAACAAAAACGTAAATACAAGCAAACAATTATAAGCAACTACACAAAGATAAGCTCTTAATATCCTAATCTTTACATCTGTCCCCTCAGAATCCTATTGTTATCAGGGGGGTCATGGAGGAAGTGTAATTAGAAGGTCTGGGAGTGGTTCTATTGCCTCTTGATGATCTTAAAAGAAAAATAGAAAGGGAAAGAGAGAGGAATACATTGCAGCATGGGGGGAGTGAAAGGAAGGAAGGGGAAATTATTTCACATTATCAGGGAGTACTAATAATTGTCTATACAAACAAAAAGTAAGGGTTGGGGGAGACAGTTACAACTTTAACTTTGCTTTCATTTGAATTGGTCAAAGGAGGGAAAAATATACACACAGTTGGGTTCAGAAATACAATTTTTTCAACAAGTAAATAGAAAACAAAGAGGAAGAAAAGGAAAGGGGATAAGAAGGAATGTAAATTAAGGGGGAAATTAGTCCTTAACAAAACCAACAAGGCATGTACAAAAATATAGCATATTATTTTTTTTACGGCAGCAAAAAATTAGAAACTGAAAGGGTACTCATCAATTGAGGAATGGCTGAATAAGTTATGGTATAAAAATATGATTGAATACCATTGTGCTATAAGAAATAAGGAAGAAGATGCTTTCAGAGGAACCTGGTAAGACGAATTTGAACTGATGCAAAGTGAAATGGACAGAATCAGGAGACTTGGTGATACAGTGATGACAATATTGTGTTATAAAAATAACTTTGAAAGATGTAGGAACTCTGATCAACACAATGCAAAAACCTTAATTCTGGAGGACTCATAATAAAACATGCTACCTAACTTCTAATATGGAGGTAATAGACTCAGGGTATATGTTGAGATATATTTTTTTGGACATGAGCAATACAGAAGTTAGTTTTTCTTGACTACACATCCTTGTTACAGAGGTTTAGTTTCTCTTTGCTTCTCAATTGGGGGCGAGCAGAAGGTGGATTTTGTTGACAGAAGTAGGAGGGGCAGAAGGTGGATTTTGTTGACTTAAAAAAATTAACTAAAAAAAGAGAAACATAGAGTATTATGTTGCTGCCTACAGAGAATGGAAGAGGAATTTACACACTCTCCAACAGTCAAGAAGTTCTTATTCCAGTCATCTGCTGGGAGGATGATGACTATGTTTTTCTTATTTATATGGTTCTATGATACACTTTCATAAAATTAAGAATAAAATGAAAAGTATTTCCTACTGTAAACTTCCTCACAATGCTGTGAAATAAACAAAAGTGTCACAAAAGAGCCATTAGTCCCAAGTCAATACCAAAGGAACTCTAGAACACTTTGGAAAGTTGATGTTTGAGACCTAATCATCTCTGTCACACAATTCTGATTCTTTACTTTCTGATTTTCCTATAATGACTATTTGGAGAAACATTGAGGGAGCTAAAGTCCTCGGATGATACAGCTATTCCAAATCTGGCACATAATTATTTATTCTCTTTGCCAAGATTATTTTTTTCTGACAAAATAAGAATGCTTGTCAGGTGCTAGAATAAATACATATGTTAAGCTGGTGGGGGGGAACCATTAAAATAGTGAATATCCATGTTTATGGAATAAATTCTTTAATGCTGTATTTAAGTTAACTTTATTTGTTGACTCATGTGAGCAATTCTATTCATGCAGTTGATCAAGTATTTATTAAGGTCCTAAAGGAAAGGCTATGGGATAGGGAGAAACAAAAGAAATCTACGATGAGATCTATGATCCCAAGGGACCTAATATCTAACAGTGAGAACAAGCCTTACATATATGAAACAATTAGAGAGCATCACGATAGAAAAAGTGATGAAGTCCCTTAATGCCTCAGTGACAATAAATACTATAGATCAGGAAGGAGAGAATCAGTGGAGACCAAAGTAACTGGGGAGGGCTCCATGAAGAAAGTAAGAACTGAGAAGAGTTTTAGATAATGGATGGGATTGTGGAAGGTTGGAGAGAAGTCAAGGGGATCTGAGTTACTCAGAAAAAAAACAAAGGCACCGAACTGGAAGTGAACATGCCATAGGAGGAAAGGATTTAGTAGGATCAAAGAGCTTGTGTTTAAGAAGAGGGAGGGAAGAAGTGCTTAATAAATGCTTACTATGTACCAGGCATTGCGCAGAACACTACCAATATTAGCTCATGTGAGATAGAAGTGGGAAGTATGGTTGACTAAATAAGGTAGGACCTTTAATAATGGCAGGATGAGGACTTTGGACTTGATTGTATAAGTAATGGGAAGCCACTGCAGGGTCTTAAGCAGTTGTATAACATGATGAGGATGCCATTTTAGAGAGATTACATGGTGGTGAAGCCTTGGGGACAAATAGGAGTTGGTAGAGCCTAGAGGCCAAAAGACTAGCTAGGAGGCTATATATAAATTCCAAAAAGAATGGGGAAGAATCTGAGACACATAAGTAAGAAAGAATCAGCATGTATGGACATTAAATATCAATGTGATAGTCTTTCCCATGCTAAAGGCAGCTAGCAGTAGTTGTGCTGACATGTAGATAACAAAGCTCCGTCTCAATTGTGGCCATCATGTTAGAAATCAAGTGAGAGGTGGCCTCCATCCCACTAGTCCTTGTCCACCTCCCAGTCTGGTTTCATTTCCTGATCTTTCACTTGTCTTCTTAAGAACCATGGCAGAAAACCTTGATGCTCTGATTGCTTCATGCAGTTCTCATACCTCTTGATATAACATTACTACAGTTTCCCCATCCAGCTTTGGGCAACTTTGTTTGACAAGTTGTTCCTGCTACTTTTTCCTATACCACAGCAACAAGAGTCAAAGAGTAAAATCAATGAGGCCATGGGCTTGAATGGACATTCATAAGAGCAAAGACAAGAAGAAGGAGATTCAAGAGGTTCTGTTTAGTATTATGTACCATCATGTCAGACTGATTAGAAGGTATCATACTCTGCAGGTCACACTAGGCTATGAAATTTAGGATGCCAGAAGCACCAGTAGAGTCCATTTTTATATCTGTTATAGACAGGATTTACTCACCTTCTACCTGGAGCTCCTTATCTATACAAAGACTAAGTTCAAGGTCTAGAGAATGAAGGAAACCAGGGAAGGGGGAGAGATCCAAAGCAAGATTCATAAGGCCTGTGTACCAAGAAATTGTGCTAAACATTTCAGAAGCCATGTGATGATAGAACTGACAACATACACCCTACCTGGAGCTATCATTCCAACCACTGAAGTCATGTCTACTAGTATCATGACTGGAGTCATTACGAGAGTCATTATTTCCATCTTCATTTCTGTTATTGTTATATCTTGAAGTGATTAGTCACCTCTAGAGTAACCAGGACTTCCGAAAGCTGTGGGAAGGCTTCAGACAGTCTTCTGTTCTCAGACAATAGAGTCTGGGAAAATTTTTGAGCAGGGAAATAAGGAATAATTTAATATCAAGGATGAACACACCTGAATAGATTTGTGTACAGGGTGTGCCTCTTAAAAAAAAAAACTCTTATTTTGTGTTTTGTTTTTAAAATTTGTATTTTTAGGGAAGTTTTTTTAAAATCCTACTTAGCTAAGTTTTAGTTTCTTTAGTTTGATGAATGAAAAGTATGTCCATTATGATGAAATAGTCAATAAATTCATTAAATGTTTTAAAAATGTAATTTCTTAGGTATATATCCTAATGAAATGTTCTATGTATGCCTGTAGTCACCGGTCATCATCTCTCCACTGGAAATTCTAATAACACAGACTGAGAGAAATGTCACTGCCACATCCATATTTCAGATGGAATGAAAGGTTACTTAATCCCCCGAATTCCTTTAATAACAAGGCAGCCCTCCCATTCTCCTATTAGTGACATGTACAATTTAGTAACAAACACAAACACAACATGTAACAAGAGTCTTTCTCCTAATTAGGAGAAAGTTTCTACACTAGAAAGGGGTGGGGTAGTTTCGTTTATTACTTTGTTAGCACAGCACCAAACACAATGCTTTACACAGACAAAGAACTTAACAAGGGTTTGTTTAATTGAATTGATGGGAAAATAAATGAAAGTTGTGATTTACCCAAAAGGCAAATACAGGGGGACGGGGGCTTAAATAAACTGCAGCATATCACCAGTGAAGAATTATATAGCAGCAGTGGTTGAAAAGATACCATCAAATAAAGGTATAATCAGAAAAATGGACTAGTGAGATTGAGGGTTAACAGAACGACTTTCATATGCCTCTGAGAGCCATGCAAAGTCAAGCTTTCTAGAGGAAGGCCCCTTGCATGCTGACTCAATCTCCCATAGAGGACTGAGGCAGTAATGTTTTGCCCAGGATGAGAAAGTGGACCTTCAGCATTACCATCTGTTATTACTGTTAAAACTGCTACTACCTACAGGTTCTGGTACCATCTTTAGAGATGTTCCCCAAATCAGCAAGCTCCTATAGAAGTGCTCCATGTTTTGTGTTCCTTTCTATATCACGCTCTTTCTTCTAGCCACTCCAAGTTGGTGGTTTCTGCTACATACCTTTGGAACACAGCATTCTGGGGAAGGTGTTGTTTTTTTCTTTTAGTCATCTATCTGCTGCAACACCCACATGCACATGGGTTCGGGAAGAAGAAGGAAAGGCTGCACTATATTCCAACTCTTGTTCAGGCTTGCTACAGACACCAGGGCAAAATCTGGCCCATCCTTCTGTTATGCCTCCCTCATACACATCACTAGGTTTCCTCTTCTTCTTCTTCTTCTTCTTCTTCTTCTTCTTTTTTTTTATACAATTATTTGGTGATGCTGGTTTCATTCCTTTTCACCTGGAATTCATTGTCAGTAATAAACTGCCTCCAATTTGTACCTACCACATGTTTTTTCTCTGGGTGATCCAAAATTTTTAAATTCTTCTGAGAATTATACTCCATGAGCCATAGCCACACAGCATCATGGAAAGGTTATTGGTATGAAAAAGCTAGGCTTTCATGGTAGGGAGCAGATTGTTATATAACAAAATGTTCATTACATAACAAAGTGTTGCTTAAAACTAACAGTAACTCTGGGTGTTAGAGGGAACACTTAACTGAATAAAGGGTAAGAAAAACAACTGGTCTCGGAATGTGTCAAAGTGATACGCTTTTGAATCCAAGTGGCTGGGATTAGGGGAGAGTAGACAAAGCACAATCATGAAAAGTTTGCAGAGCTTTGTTAAGAGGAAGAACAATGAATTGTGATCCTAGGGATAAACACTCTTTGAGACAGTCAAAAGGATATAAATGTGTAAAAGAATAAGAACAGATTCAGGACGTTAGCTAGCAGAGCATTCCGGAGAAGAGAGGAGGGAGAAAACAAAAGAATGAAAATTTGAGGTTGTTGTCAGTGTACTGGATTTTCATCCGTGTCCCATTCCGGAATGACTAGGTCACGGAGGTTTAGAGTCACCTCCACTGTACATAGACCTCTGCCATGAGAACCAACTGAAAGGAGAGCTTCTCTTCAAAGTCAGTAGCACAGCATCTAAATCCTGGCTCTGCTATTTACTTTCTTCAGTACTTTGGGTAAGTAACTTAATCTCTCTGGACCATATTTTTATCACCTGCAAAATGAGGCGATTGGACTAAAGTCAATCCAAGTTAATTTGACAAACACTGAGCACCTAGCTGTGTAAAGCACTGACCTCAAAAGTCCTCTTCAGCTCTGAAAATTACGATCCAGCGATCTTACAGCCTTATCTGACCTGCCAATACGATCAACCTGTTCTCAGACATAAGCAGGAAAGACTTCTGCTAGTGAAGAGGGTTATTTCTTTCCCCAGGAGAATAAGAGAAGCCATAGCTGACTCTGCCTCTAAAACCAGATAGTCCAACCCAGGGAAGGGCAACTGGATAACCTAAACTGCTAGGATATAAGCCTCGGTTTACACACCTTCTTCATGGAACCATTCAATCTCCCTAATTTCTACTGAGTGTATCAACACCCATTAATGAAGCTTTCCCTTCAGCCCTACCTATCAGGCTGCTGATACTGGATCCCTGCCTCATCCACAGTTTATCTCTTCCAGATACAGTCCTTAAAGAGGTAACATGAGAAGTAAATGGCAAGGGTGACCTACCTGAAGTCAGAGAACCTCGGTCACTAGATCTGCCACCTTGGGCAGATTACATCACTCTTCTATTTCAATCTCCTCATTTGTAAAATAAGGCAGTTCGACTAAATGACTTACTATCTTTCCCCTCTTCCTAAGTCCTCTCCTCTTCCTTAATTTCCTATCACTGTTAAGGGCATGACTGGCTCAGTCAACTGGGCATTTAACTTAGGGGTCATCATTGGCCCCTCACGCTCTCTCACTCAACTCCCCTTTTAAAGTATTATCAAGACTCGTCATTTCCATCCTGACAGCATCTCTCTCACACACACTGTTTTCTCCTCTGGTGCTGCCACCACCCTGGTACAGGCACTCATCACCTCATACTGCCTCAGGTCTCTCCCCACTCCAGCCCATCCTCCATTCAGCCACCAAAGTGGTCTTCCTAAAGCACAGGTCTGATCATGTTACCCTGTTCCCCCATTCAATAAACTCCACTGGTTCCCCATTACCTATCAAATAGAAAATTCTCTGTTGGGCTTTGAACAACCTTCATAATCTGGTTCCTTCCTGCCTTTACAATTGTCTTACACATTATTCCCATACGTGTATTTAGTATGCTCAGATGACACTGGCTTCCTTTCTATTCATCATACAGGCGACTCCATCTCTCAAGTCTCGGTGTTTTCATCGACTCTCCCTTTCCTGGAATTCTCTCCCTCCTTGTCTCTGCCTCCTGGCTTCACTGGATTCTTTCAAGTCTCAGCTAAAATCACAACTTCTGCAAGAAGTGTCATTTCTCTGAGATGATCTACCATTTGTCCTGAATTTAAATGCATATTTAGTGCATTAAGTGCGTACCCATATACACGGGTATATGTATCTATATGTACATAGATATGTATAGATACATATAGATATATGTTTGTGTTTCTATAAGCATATATGTATGCATACATAGTTATATAGACACATATGTGTATAATCTATATTTCTATCTGTATCTTGTTTGCTCATAGTTGTTTGCATGCTGCCTCCTGAATTAGATGGTGAACTTCTTGGACTGTTCATGTCTTTTTCTGCATCCCCTAAGCTAAGGCACATAGTAGGTGCTTCATAAATGCTCATTGACTTGTATAAGGTTCCTACCAGGTCTGTAACTCCCATGGTCTTTTGCTAACCTAGTTGGTGATTGTCCTTGACTGCCTAACCACTCATTCCTACATCTAGTCTCTTACATGAGATAAGCCACCCCACCCCCTGCTCCTGATTAGGTGTGTGGCCGCTAAAGAGAAATTAAAGGGTGATAAGATGGAGGGGGTAACTGTAACATTTCATTATTTCGATATAGAATTGTCATTTCTAAAAAGTTTGATAATACAAAAAAATCTTTATGATATAAAGCTGGACATAACATAATCTGCTGTGGACTCTCTTTAGAACTGGGGTTCTTAACCTGGTATCTGTGAATCTATTCATTTAATGTTTTGATAACTATTTCAATATAGTTGGTTTCCTTTGTAATTCTATGTACTTTATTTTATGTGCTTAAAAACATTATTCTGGGAAGGGGATAATAGACCTCACTGGCCTGCCAAAGGGGTCCAATAAACCAAAAAAAGATTACCGTTCTAGAGAATTGAAATAATAATTATGATGACTAGAGCTCACATTTGGGTGGTCAGTGGACAAAGCTCCAGGCCTGGAGTCAGGAAGACCTGAGTTCAAATCCAACCTCAAACACTTACTGGTTCTATGAGCCTGGGCAAGTCACTTAATGCTATCTGCCTCAATTTCCTCATCTATAAAGTGAGCTGGAGAAGGAAATGGCAAACTACTCTAGTATCTTTGCTAAGAAAACCCCAAATGGAGTTAGGAAGAGACGCAACAACAAATCTCACATTTATATTGCACTTTAGGTTTAGAAAGTCTTTTGTAAACACTAGTATCAACAGATATTTATTAAGTGCCTACTCTGAACGAGGCATTAGACTAGTCACTGTGGATGCAAGTAAGAAGGCAGTACACGTATTATCATTCCCATTTTAAAGATGTGGAAACAGGTTGTCCAGTATTACATAACACACCAAAAAAACAAGTTATCTTTTGGAAATGTATATCTTTGATGTTAGGCAACACAGAATACTGAGGCAATAGCATACCAAGGGCAAAGCAGTGGGAAAGTTCTGCCCCCAATGCAGGCAACAAGGGAGTAGATTGAGGAGGTCATCCCAGAGGAAGGAAGAGAGTATTTGGATAAGGAACAGCTTTTCCACCTGATCTCTGGTGGAAGCTGCAGGAATGAATTGGGACTGGGGCAGGTGCAAACTCTGTGTGTCTCTATCCTGGAAAAAGAACGCAATACACATGTCTCTGCAGCAGGAGCTATAGCAGGATGCCAACAGTGACTAAAAAGTCAAAGTCTGTCTCTCAGAACTGGAGGAGAGAGACTGGGGCAGTACCCCCTGGAGCAGTCACTATCTAAGATCCTGCCATAAGGATGTCTAAGACAACTTTCCACAGGTAAGAAGGAGCTTCTTTGTTGAGGGGGGAAAAAAAACCCTGAGACATTATTATGTAATTAAAGAGTTTTAATTCATTGTTTTTCTGGTTTTGTTTTGGTTTTTATTATGACATTTATTTTGACTTACTTTTTGCTAGCATGATTGCAAAGTTCAATAAGACAATAATTTCATTAACTGAGTTTCTTTCCTGGTCATTATTATTCATTTCATTTCATGGTATTTACTAAAAAGAATTTTATTGAATAGAGGAAGTGTTAGAAAAATGATTTGTTCCAGTAGTCAAATAAATCAAGCAAGACTCTAGGTCATGGCCAAATTTAAATTTCCCTGGGGGTGATAGTGAGATCCGTGGTGGTGGGTAGACCCTGATCTCCAAGAAGCTGCTGTGTGGCTGGGGGCTAGAGAGTGGATCCCATTGTCTCAGTGGGTGAGGGCCAGGTGCAGAGATCCTGTGGGTCAGGGAATGGGTGAGTTTTCCAAGTAGCCAGTATGGGGGGGAGGGGAAGTGCCCAATTCTTGGCTCAGCTAAGATCGTAGGGTCCTGAGGTCCCTTTCAGAGGAGAGACAGGGACTCCAAGCTGCTGAGGAGTGGTTCTGCATCTGGATTCCGCTGAGTGGAGGGGTGGAGAGTCTTATTGTCTCAGCTGAGTAGAGGGTGATATGGACAGCCTCTATTCTGTGTCATATAGGGCCCAAATCAACAGGTAGACTAGGCTTCCAGCTGCTATGTTAGGGTGGGGGTGGTATGACTGGACAGTGTTCCCAGGGCCTGAATGGAGTGGGGAGAAAAGGGAAACTGTACCACTGTGAGTGTTAGGGCACATGGCACAAGTGGCTGCTGTCCAGGGTCAAGTCCTTTCCTGTCTGGTGAGCTGGACTCCAAGTAGTTGGAGAAGAGGAGGTCCTGGGGTCTATTTAGGTGTGTGTGTGGAGGGGGGGGGAACAGGAGAATTCATAATAATGTAATCTGGGTCAGGTGTACTTTTTGGGATTGGGCAGGGCTCTGAGTAAGGGGAGTATGGATAGGGATGTCCTAGGTTCCCTTTCCTGGGATTGGGAAGAGCTCTGGCAGCCTCATGTAGTGCTAGGGGACAGGTGCAGTCTGGCAGGATTTTTTATATAGTTAAATGAAATAATATTTTCATCATCAATATTTTTATTAGCCATTATCATTCACTTAATTTCATGATTACTTCTGAAAATTGTTTTGTTGTAAAGAAGAGAGGAGGGTTGTTCAAAAATGATACAGTCCAGGTATCAAATTTGCTAGGTAACCCACAGCTCTGAGGTCCCTTCCCACTTTAAATCTAAAGTATTATTTAGGATGAAGGGTGAGAAGAGTTAATAATTGTTTCCCCTGAAGAAAATTTTAAGGAATTACTAATAACTTCACTAGAGCTCCCTAATGACATGGACTACTATACATGGAGTAGAACATGAACCTTATCTAAAGTGGTTTACTTATCAGTTGTACTAGAAGGACCTCAGTTTCTCCCATAGTAGCCAGTCTAAGAATGAATTGACTTCTAAGAACATAATTGTAGTTAGGACCAACATCTCTATCTACAGAATGGCAAAAAAAAATAGAATTTCATCTTAGGAGAGATGTTGCAGAAATGAATTTTTGTTCAATTTAATCAACACATTTATTAAGCATGCAGTCCATGTTAAGTACTGTGCAAGATACTGGGGATACAAAAACAAACACTTTCAGGAAATTTGCCTTCCAGATGAGGATACCCACATAAATCAATAAAAGATAATGGAAGAAATAGAGAGCACAAATAGCCAAATCAGGAAAGGCTTCAGGGAAAGGTAGTACCTGAGCTAGCCTTAAACAATGCTTAGCAACACAACCAGTGCCGAGATGAGGAATGAGAGCATTCTAGTTATGCGTTTAAGCCTATTTGAATGCACAGAGATGGAAAATGGAGTGTTAAGACAGTTCGTTAGCAGTCCAGTTTGGCTAAAATGCAGAGTATGTGAAAGGAAGACATGAAATATTTTCTTTCAGGTTAGTCAATCACTATGCTATTCTTCCCAAACTCTAAATGGCATTAGCTATAAATAAACCTTTCTACTCCTAGGCCAGATTTTAAAATCTGGGGGCTTGCCTTACTTCCTCTTTTCACAGCTTCATGAGTAGGCTAATTACTAACAGTTTATCTTCTCAGGGCAAATTATTCAAACTGGAAAATGGTCTACGGCTATAAGTTTTAGGTTTTCTTTAAGATATGACTATTAAGTGTTTTGCTGAAAAGCAGATTTATTGACAACAATAAGCTATAGTTGGTCTCTGTTGGAAGTAAAAACTCATCTTTTCCTTTTCGTGTTTACATTCTAGGTCTCTTCCTCTTTTATAAATTTAAGTTGTGGCTAAAGCCAAACCACATGGTTCAAAATGGTAAATGTCTTACAACATATCACATTTGATTTCAATGTCAAAGAATGCTATTTCTTAGATATCTAAGTCACTGATTTAACTTTTATATTCTAATTTTGGTTTCATTGTTTTCTTGTCTCCCATCCTTCATAATGTACTTCTCTGTACTTAGAATAGATTTAGCATATTAAGTACTGAATTTACTGGGTATTTTATAGAACAGATAAAAAAAAAATCTGCCTACTGCATCTGTCATACCCATATATGACTTAATTATTTGGCAAAGGTGAATACATTTTAAAGTTAAGAAAGTCATCCTCTTTTTTTGGTCATTTGTGCCCTTTGCCATTTTCTAATTTGTGCTTTGGTGAGGAACCTGCTTTAGTAAATTGAAAGATAATTACAGGAAAGGAATTATCTTGACAGTTCAGAAAGTAAGTTGCTAAGATGTAACATGTATAGTACAACATAAAGTCAAAATTTGAAGGGGCAGGGAGGAAGGAGAGTTGTGGGAAGAAACTCATAAATAAACCTAGACAATCTGAAAGAGCTAGATAAAGGCCTAGTGGCCTATACCAAAGATCTCTCACATTACAAATGCCACAGCATTCCACAACATCACAAGGAACCTAAGTAACCATCTAGTTTCACTAAATGAAACCCCACTGACAAGCAGTGGTCCAGTCTCTCCTTGGGGACTGCCATTGCAATGAAACCCAAGCAACCATCCCAGAGCACTCTTGAACAGCTCCAAGTAAGTTTTTTTCTGACATCAAGTCTAAATTTGCCTCTTTGAAAACCCAGTGGTTTCCTTCCTTCCCCACCGTGGTCCTGGTTCTGCCCTCTGGTGCTACACAGAACACACTGAATATTTCTTCATTCTAGCAGCATTTCAAATGCTTTACAGCTACCATGTTCTCTCCTCCAGGTTAACTAAACACAGGCCTTAAATTGATCCTCATATCATGCTGTTATTCATGACTCTTCACCATCTTAGATGCCTTTCTAATTGCACCTAGGTGGCTCGATAGAGAGCTGGTCCTGGGTTCAAATTCAGCCTCAGACACTTACTAGCTCTGTGACCCTGTGTAAATCACTTAACTTCTATTTGCCTCAGCTCCAACAACTGTGAAATGGGGATAATAAAAGCTCCTGCCTCTCAGGGCTGTTGTGAGGATAAAATGAGAGAATAATTGTAAAGTGTTCAGCACAGTGCCTGGCACATAGCAAGCACTATATACATGTCCTAGCTATTATCATTACTTCTCTGGATGCTCTCCATTTTCTGTCAATGTACCTCCTAAACTGTGGTGCCTGGAACTGAACGCAGTATTCCAGATGTGGTCCGATGAGGGGTGAACACAAAAACTATGCCTCTCGATGCCACCAAAGTTCAGATCAGGGGTTAGGGTGTTTTTTGGCTTGCGTAACCTAATGCTGAATCATATTTAAGCCTATACATCCAAATTCCCAGGTCTTGTTCAAACAAATAGCTATCTAACTATGTCTCCCCTAGACTTATACTTGTGAAGTTTTTTTCTGAACCACAGGTGAGACTTATTTATCCTTGCTGAATTTGATTTTATTAGATATAGCACAATGCACTTGTTAAGAGCTTTTTGTTACTTAACTGTTATCAGTCCCTCACAGCTTTGTATAATCTACATGTTTGATAGGCACTCCATCTATGCCTTCAGTCAAACCGCTGATAAAAATGTGAAATCAAACATGGCCAGGCACATATCCCTGGGTGTACATCTCATTAGAGGCCACCTGCCATCAGGTGCTGCTCTTTGAGGCCCACCACTAACACTCCAGCAACATGGAGTCCACAAACATTGTGTTAGCCCACAAACATTGAAGTAAGCCCTTACCTCGTGCTAGGCACTGTGCCAAGCTATGTGGCTGAAAAGAAAAGAAAAGAAAAGAAAAGAAAAGAAAAGAAAAGAAAAGAAAAGAAAAGAAAAGAAAAGAAAAGAAAAGAAAAGAATCCCTGCTTCCAAGGAACTCACATCCTAACTAGGGAGAAAGTATGCAAACTACGAACAAACAAGATATACACCAGATACGCTGGAGAAAATCAATAGAGTGAAGGCATTTGTATTAAGGGGGATTAGATTTTTTGTAAAAGGTGAGATTTTAGCAGCTAAGAAGCAATTAAATGTCCTTCAAAAGAAGAACTACATTACTTAAGCGCTCTTCAGTCTTATATGATTACTCATGATTTGTTTTTCTGTTTTACTTAGGGATTATTCCCAACCTACCTGATTGAGTTGTACTTTTTTGTTCTTGTTCAATGGTTTAGTCATGCCGATTTTTCCTAACCCCATTTGAGATTTTTCTTGGCAGAGATAGTAGAGTGGTTTGTCATTTCCTTCACCAGCTCATTTTATAGAAGAGGAAACTGAAGCAAATAGGGTTAGGTGATTTGGCCAGGGTCACACAGCTAGAAAGCGTCTGAGGCCACATTTGAACTCAGGTCCTCCTGACTCCAAGCCCCAGGGCTCTATCCTCTATGCCAGCTAGTAGTATTCTGACAAAGATAAAACTGTTATTTATTGCTTACAGTTCCTTTAGAACCAATGTGCCTTCAATATTCTCTATAAAGACTTTCTGACAGTAATTTTTGTTATTTTAAGTGCCTCAAAACTTTTACTTCAGTTTTCCCTTTCTTACTGCTTTTAAAGAAAAAATGTGTATATTGTATTCTGCATTTAGTCACATCTGACAGAAACAATTTTATTTAGTTTAACCTTATTCTATATCAAGTGCTTTGTGACCATAAAGTGCTATCTAAATGCTAGTTATTATTATTGCTATAGCAAAAGCATTTCGAACCTAGTGAAAGAAAGATATCCCAAGTGACAGTTTCCCTATGTCCTTGGAAATAAATCCATCCTTAGAAAGTTTATAGTAACAGGAATCTTGAAAAAAAAAAGACCATGATATCCTAAATTCAGTTTTGGGCTAATATTCCAAAACAATAGTCACTACTCAGTTCCCTCCACTTCTGCAAAGATTCTCCATGCAAATTAATATCTTAACCTTGAATGCCCTCAGGTAGGTCATCACCCCAGTCACTTTAGGGCAGTTAGGGAGGCAATGGTGTAATCTATACAACAACTAAATTTTGTTACCATCATTCACCTATTTCCTAAAGAAAGTCTCTAGCTTATTTTCTACCCACTTTCCCAGAGGGAAAAGTCTGGAAATGATTTTAGAAGAGAAAAAAAACAGCTTCACTAGAAAAGATGTTTAAAATATGTTTCCACTGCTTTTTTCTTTCTTAAACTGCACAGATGCTGGAACTATTTTGTTTTAGTAGCCGAACAGTAATAGCTAGGATTTTATATAGTGCTTCAAAGGGTATAAAATGCTTTACCAATATTATCTCATTTTATCCTCACAGTAACTCTGGAGGGTAGGTGCTACTATGATCCCATTTTTTCAGAAGAGGAAAGTGAGGCAGACAAGAGATATGGGTGACCTGTGATGGATGAAAGAACCAATAAGTATCTGAGGCAGGACTGGAACTTCAGGTCTTCTTGACTCAGGGTTCAAAGCTCTATTCTCAAGGGAAATTGACAATAGGACTTCAGCAGGAATATGTTATGTCAACTATTTCTGCTCCTTATACATTGTTTTCATCAATGACTGACCTGTTGCTTTTTGTTTTCCATAGTGTATTTTTGATTACTTGAATTGAAAAGACCCAAATTTTGTGGTCCCCTATTTAAAAACTTTCAATGGGGTCATTTAAAAACTTTTCATGGGGTCATTAGCTTTTTTTTTTGCTGTTTGAAATTTAAAACCCTTCACAGCCTGGCAAAAACCTTATCTTTCTAGACTGGCTTCACATCAATTCCCATTAAAGTTCTATATTATTCAACTAAACTGGCCCACTTTCTGCTCCCCATACACACCCTTTCTCTCACCCTCACATCTTTGTATAGACTGTCCCTCCTTGCCTGGAATGTTCTCCCTTCCTTCTGCCTCTTAGTATCTCTAGCTCCAGCTCCTCCAAGGCCTTTCCTAATCTCCTCAGATGCAGGCCTTCATCCTAAGACCCCTCCAAAAAATTTTAAATTTACTTATCTATGCTACGTTTCCCCCAGAAGGAAAGGGAATAAGCATAACACAATTCTTATTACATGCCAGGCATCGTGCTAAATACTTCTAAAAATGTTACCTCATTTGACCCTCACAACAACCCTGGAGGTGGGTGGGATTATTATCCCAATTTTACAGTTGAGGAAACCAGAGGTTAAGTGACTTGCGCAGGGTCACACAGTTAGTGTCTGAAGGTGCATTTGAATTTGGGTCTTCTTGACTGCAAGTCTACTGCTCTCTATCCACCATCCCACTAGTTGCCTCTGACACATATATGTGTGTGTGTGTGTGTAGATGTATATATGTGTAAATTATGTGTGTATGTATTTTATGTATATATGTGTATATTATGTATGTTTGTATATATGTATGTTATTGTTCAGTCGTTTCATTTGCTTCTGGCTCTTCATGACCCCATTTAGGGTTTCCTTGGCAAAGATACCAGAGTGGTTTGCCATTTCCTTCTCCAGCTCATTTTACAGATGACAAAACTGAGAACAGGGTTTTAAATATATACTTGTGTGTGTGTGTGTGTGTGTATCCATGTGTATGTATATATGTATGTGTATATACATACACATCTCCAACTGGATTTAAAACTGATAGTTTTCATCTTTGTCTTTGGTATCCTTAGCACCTATTACAGTCCCTGGCACCGAACAGGCTGTTAATATATGCTTTGGGGCAAGTCCAAATTCAAGACACTGAGCAACCTTACTATAACTTAAAATTAACCTAAACCTAGGGGCTTCCTTTCATTAATTATTTCCTATTTCTCCTGTACATAGCTTGTTTGTACATGTTTATTTAAAAGTTGCCTCCCCCATTAAATTGTAAGTTTCTTGAAGGCAGGAACAGTCTTGTCTTTCACTGAATTTCCAGCATTTAGCACAATGCACGATGCCTAATAGGCACTTTAAAAATGCCTACGGACTGGGTGATAGACTAAACGGTAGAGACTTACTAAATATTCAACTGAACCAAATGCAATTATTTCAACTTTAGGACTTGTATTCTCTCCCTTCTCCTTCCCTTTCAAAACCAGTCAGGAGAAAACTAGAAGGAATAATGACAGTGTTCAAAGGGAAATGGGGAAGGCTAGCTAAGTGTCGAGGAGAAAGGAAAAGGGAAGAATGATTCATTTGAATGGAAAAATGCCCTGGTTCCTGTGTTTTCAGTTTCACCTCCACCCCCACCCCCATTTGGGTTAGTTTCAGCTCCTCCTGAAGCTTCTGCAATCCATTTACAGAACTTTCAAGTGAATCGGGATTTCAAGTGAATCGGGAACTTGGAGGCAGGGTGGGGAAATGCTGTGTTACCGAGGGTCCAGCAGCTAACAGGTGTCTGCCGTGGGATTTGAACCCAGGGCCTTCCTGACTTGAGGGTCGCTGCTCTATCCCCCCACCCACCCAGGACACAGACTGGGAGGTTGGGGAGGGGTCCTGACGCCGGCAGGGGTGGTAGAGGTTAAAAGTGGAAGGCTGGGCAAGCTTCTGGGAATTATGGACCAGGGGGCTGGTGTCGGATGAGAAGGATCAGCCGATCTGTCTCAGAGGCATGAATTCTGCTCCTTACGAAACGAGCGGGCCCCGCGCCCTCGGACGGCGCCCCCGGGGGCCCCGCGCCCTTAGACGCTGTCCCCACAGTCCGCTGCAGCGCGCAGCCTGCGCTGCCACGACCCCTTTGTAAAGGGGGCTCCCCTCAGGGTGGCTGCGAAGCGCCGTAACTGACGGTTCGGCCCGGGGCGGGCCATCGCGCTCCACAAACACTCTTGGAAGGGGCTTGAGCGCGGCGCACGCAGCGTTCACGCCCAGAAGCCGCGCACGCCGGTCTGCGCCGGAGGATGCTCGGCCTGCGGGCCCCCCTCGTCGCAGCGTTGATAAGGCATTAAGTCTCTCCGTGAGGGGAGCGGGGCGGGGCGGGGAAGGTCTCCGCGATCAGGGAGGGGCGGCGGCGTTCCTACGACGCCTTAGCTGCGACCCAAGGCTTTGGAAGCCCCATTGGCGCCCATGGCCATTCATTCGCAGCGGAGGACCGGCGGCGGCGCACCGGCCGAGCGCCTTTCACGCGTCCGGCCCCAGGCCTGCGCGGGTCTTCCCGGCTGACCCTAGGCCGTGAGGACGGCGCCGGGGGGCGGGACTGGCGCAGAAGAGGAGGGGTCCTTTCGGGGCCGCTGGGAGGGTGACGGCGCTCGCCACCGCCATCTTGAGGAAAAGGGTCCGGGCGGAAGTTGTAGTCCACCCAGTGCTACGTGCCCCCCCCCGACCCCCTCCCACTCCCCCGCAGGGGCGCCTCCGCCTTCCCCGCCCCCGACTCCCCCGGGGCGGGGCCTGGGCCGGGCTGAGGAGGGGCGCCCCGCAGGGGGGCGGAGCCGTCGGGGGCGCGTGCGGGGAGGTTGGGGGCCGGAGTGGGCAGGTTGCGCTCTTCCTCCACGGGAACTTGCCTGAGGAGCCGCCGGCGCACTGCGGGGAGGCTCCAGGGCGCGGGGAGATGCCTGGGGCTTTCTCCCCGGCCGGCCCTCCTCCAACTCCGGCCCAGTCCGAGGCTCCGGCGGGCGGCCCCGGGGCTGCGGCCCCGGCAGGTGAGAGGCTCCCCACGCCCTCCTCCGTCGGAGCCCTGGACTAGCCGTGCCCCCGCTCGGAGCGTGTTCGCGTGCGGCTCCCACGCGCGCCCGGGGCCACGCGGCCTCGACCCCGGGGGGAGGGGGGCAGACCTTGGAGTTCCTGACCCTGGTCCGCCGTCCCCTGGCCCGCGCGCTGCGGCTCCTCCGCCCGTGAGCAGGCGGGCTCGGGAGCCGCGGAGCGTGGGGAGCCCCGAGCCCCGCTTCCGGGCCAAGGTCTGAAATGGGAAGGTCAGCTCCTCGTCCTCTCCCTGGCGAGGACGGGCACTGCCCTCTCCAGTGGAGAACCAGCACGCGCCAGCCCCCGGGAATTCCGTGTTCCCGGGGGTTTGGACATCCCCTCCCCCCAGCTGCGGTGACAGTGACTGCCTCCCACGGCCTTCCCTTCCCCCTCCCACTGCCAGCCTGGGACGGGGAGACGGAGCGTGCTGCACCCGAGCCCAGCCCCCGCAGGTCACTGCTGCCCTTCTCCCCCCGGCAGGCCGGTGGATGGGGTAGCGTCCGGTCCGGGGCTCCCGACCCACGCCCGCAGCGCCTTCCTGAGCCGGATCCTGATCCGCTCCTGGAGACCGCGGGCTGCCTGTCAGCGCGGCGGGAAGGGGCTCGGAGGAAAGGTCGAGAGAGCGGGGACTCTGCGTGGGAAGGCTGGGCAGCACGGCCAGGGGGCGACGTGCTGCTGGGTTGGTTTGGGCTTCTCCCCCGTGCAGGGTGCGCACCTTTTCCTCCCGGGAGAGAGAACCGGTTGCAACCCGCAGCTTTCATATGGACGCCTGATATTTTAAGCCTTAAATGGTGCACTTCTGTTAAGCCAAATGT
The DNA here is from genome assembly GCA_023548195.1 of Bettongia penicillata ogilbyi. Lineage (NCBI taxonomy): Eukaryota > Metazoa > Chordata > Mammalia > Diprotodontia > Potoroidae > Bettongia > Bettongia penicillata. The sequence goes on along the minus strand of JAJHZJ010000712.1, from coordinate 736,940 downwards.
GGTTTTCCTAAGAAATTTATGATTTGTTAAGTGATTAGGGAGCCTGCGACATTTTTCTTTGCGTCTGTTCTGTCGTTGAGAGATTAAGGGCTGGAAGGCCCTTTCTTGACATCTTTTTTTGGGGGGGGGGGGTATCGGTATCCAGACTTTAAGCTTTGACCAGTAGGCGAAAATACTTCGTGTAACTTTTTTTTTTTCAGGTTTGTTCGGGTTCTTTTTTTAAAACCTTTATTTCATTTTTCAGTCTTTTATAATGTTTTCTTCCACTTTGTACACTACTTGCCATGAAGGCTATCAAAGTGAACTTGAAAATAATTGCTATAGTTTCACTTTCCATGGATTAACTTTTAAGTAGGTAAGAAGATGACTTTCAAAGGAAGTAATTCTTTACTATTTTACATCAAAATAAACAGTCGTTGTGGCATAAGGACATATGTTTTTTCATTTAACTATCGTTAATGTTAAATATATCTTCGGTTTTGTGAGCAGCTAATTTAGCACATCTGATTTTATCTAATGTTTGGATTACTTAAAACTATTGAATTAGATTGAGTTAATACTAAGGTGTAGTACAAGTGAATAGAAATAGTTTTCTCCTTTCTGTTACTGGCTGTCAAATAAAACCTAAAATGAACAATGATTTTACCATAACTAAAAGTTTTACCACCTTACTCTCCTAACTTTTCTTAGTCTAGATACATTTGTTAACATTAGTTTGAGTGGCAACATTATATAGTGGATAGGTAACTTGCCTGGGGAGTAGAAGAGACCTGTGTTCAAGTGTAACAGATTTTGGATGCTGGTCAGAGAAGTCACTTAAATTCTCAGTGTCACAGGCAGTTTTTTCATAAAGTTGAAGAACTGGTGACTGTCAGGGAACTCTAGGCTGATGAAATCATATCTAATAAAGAGACCCAAACTGCTTTGATTGTTTATTGGATTTTTATTTCTGATAGCTGTTGATCTTTTGACCAGTAAATTCCCAAGATGTAAATTGGCTCTGATGCATTTTTGTCTGTGAACCTATGTATGCGATATGTTCATTCTTATAGACAAAATGACGTAGTGATTTTAAATACTTGTGCAAATCTAGATCATAATCTAGTATAGCCATTATTTATATCAGTGGTAACATTAGACATGACTGTTTAACACCACCTTCCCAGAAATACCTGTTATTTTTGTTCTCTAGCATGTCATCAGACACCTCAGTTACTTGTTTTGCTTGCTAAAAAACTTGTCATTGTAGCATTTTTTAGGAAACAATAAATTTATTTCTTGTTGGAGACACCTAGGTGGCATAGCGGATAAGAGAACTGGACCTGGAGTCAGAAAATTCTGAGTTCTAATATGGCCTTGGATACTTACTGTGTGACCCCGGGCAAGTAATTTTACTTTTATTTGCCTTCACTTTCCTCAGTATGTAAAATGGGGATAATAATAGCTCATACCTCTGAGGGTGTCATGAGGATCAAATGAGATAATATTTCTAAAGCACTTAACCACAGTGTAAGTACTTAAGGGCTATATTACCTGCCCTGTGCTATAGGTGCTGTAGTGTTTATTAAACAGGTACTCTGTGCTATGCACTGTAATAAATGCTTTACAGGCATCTCGTTTGACCCTCACAACAAACATTATTGAAGGTACTGAGACAAACGTAACTTGCACACATCCATATAACTAGGACATGTTTGAGGGGGGTTTTGAACTTTGATCTTCTAACTCTAAGGTCAATTCTCCCTCCACCTTGCCTTTTAACTGCCCCTTAGGTATAGATAGTAGAGCTGATCAGAGGAGAGAACTATAACAGTTCATTGCTGTGGAAGTCAAAGGAAGGAATAGTCCAGAATGTTAAATGCTAGATAGTGGTTTAGGAGCAGGAGAAAGGAAGACAGCCTTTGGATTTAATGATAAGGAGATTATCAGTGACTTTAGAAATATCTGTTTCTGTTGGAAGCATAATTTGAAATGGACTGAGTGGCTGGTGAGGTTTTGCAGACAACAGAAGTTGAGCAGAGATCAAGGAGAGAAGGGAAGGAGAAAGAGCTATTAAAGGTTTTGTTACAAGGAATAAACATTCACCTTTTGGAAGTGAGTTTAGTACTCTCTGATGGCTTGAAAATTTTTGTATTAATAATATTTATTTAGATAATTTATATTTAGATAATTTATATAATAGATATTATTAATAAATATTCATATTAATAAAGTAGATAGAAGAACATTGATCTCTTAAAAAGAAAATGGCTTGATTGAGAATTAAGGTCCAGTTTATTATATATCTGTTCAGTTTTTTAAAAATGTAGTATTTTAAAGTATTCACTTAGTGATTGGTTTCTTTGTTCTGATATGGTACTGATTAAGATTCTCATTTACATATAATAATAATAATTGACAAGTATAATATGCATATATTTATATAGATAGGGGATTTTTTCTCATTATCTACAGTATATATTTTTGTTGGTTTTGGTTGGTCAGTTGATATTTTTCCTCCCAAAATATTAAGACTACTCGATAAGTGATATGTGCCATACTGCATTTCTAAAAAATGTAAGTTCTTACACATGGAATAGATGATAGTACTGTGTGAATTTTGAAATTTAGAGGTTTTGTTTTAGTTTCCTCAAATTTGTGAATTTGGAAAAAGCTTACTTGTTTGGGGAAAGAAGTTGTTGATAATAGTTACATTTATTGTTACTTTTTTCTTTCCAACTGTCAATAGATAATTGTTTAAATTTTTTTTCTTTTTATACCCAGGACATTTTAAATTTGTGTGTGTGTGTGTGTGTGTGTGTGTGTGTGTGTGTGTTATATTGCTATAGAGTATGCATTCTTCTCTTTAACCTTCTAAAGTATTTTGCAGATTGGGACTGAGTCAGTAACACTTCTGTTATCCCATTTTTTAATGCATTGAAACTAGTTTTTAATGAAGTGCTTAGTTCTGTTGCCTTCTTTTTGAAAATATCAAAGATTCTTGCTCCATTATTGCTACCCTTTTTTAATTTTTCTACTTTTACTACTGTCGTTACTGTTGTTCAATCATTTCTAGTTATATCCAACTCTTGGTGATCCCATTTGGGGTTTTCTTGGCAGAGATATTGGAGTGGTTTGCCATTTCCTTCTTCACCACTATTACATTGTCAAAATAAATTGCCCATATAGCGAATTGTTAGTACTGCTTATTTTCAGTAATCATTCTTAAATGTTACTGAGTAACTTACCTGCCATGTTTTCTTATTATTTAAACAAGTTTAATGTGTTCTAGTATCAGGTATGACCTTTTGGAAGCTCTATGAATTTTGTCTACCTCTTTAGATTTGTTCTCCATTTACGAATAGCTTAGAAAATTTTTTGTACTGCTAGCTTAAAACTATAGATAATTCCATTTTAAATGTATATTTTATAAATTGTGTTCTGAGATGTCAGTAATTACATAGAACATTTTCTCATGAAAATTTATATCTGAGACCTTAAGATTTGGTCATTTGAGACTTAGAACAAACATAAAACCAGATTCTTTGACTTTCATCTGTTTAAATGAAAAACAAATAAAAACCAAGAGTAGTACCGTGCAGCTATACCAAACCCACTACAACTTTTTTGCGTTTGTGAAAATAAAATTTACCATACTGGTTCGTGATTATATACATAATTAAGTTGTGTTGCAATTCTTTGAAAAAAAAAGTTGTGGGCTTTGATATACTTTATGTTGTGTGTCATAGGGACAACCCTTTTCCCTTACATATAGTTGGGTCTGACCCAACATATCTTTATAAACTTAGCCAGAATCTTTCTTCAGTCCTAATGAAAACTTATAATAAAGCTCTGCATTATCTATGATTATTGTGCTTAAACATGTTAAGTAACTTTGAGCACTTATCATAGTGTATTTCATTTTTTTATTAAATGCAAATGGTAGACATGCTAGTGTATATGTAGAAGTGACTGAGACCCAATCCAAAGAAATGTCTTGCTTAATCTGCTTTTGTACCAGTCTGAGTATTATAGCACACAGAATAGGATAAGATGAAAATAGTGACTGGAGCCAAGATTTTATTGGTACGGAGAACTTCAAGAAGAAACTCCCACTCCCCATCGAAGTAAGCACCTTCTGTGCAATTTTACCGTGATGCAACTGCCTAGAATATGAGTTAGGGTCACTCAGCAAGGATGTATCAAATGGAACTTGAGGTTTTCCTTGCTCCAAGCCAGCCTCTCTATTTACTGCCACAAGAAGTGTATAAAAATGCACAGCAACAATAGGTCTCTGTAGATAATTCTTTAGATACCTCTGTTTCTTCTTCAGCTAAAGCCCTCTTCTGATACCTCCCCATGCTTTGATGATACCTTGAATTTTTGAGGGTTGTGCCAGTAAAGTGCATGTTCTAGGAAGCCCTATCAAGACCCTTATGGACCTTGACAAAGAGCTCAGTGGTAAAATATGTCTGCCTGAGCAGCCTAAGTTCAGAAAGGTGCAGCACCAGCTTGCCTTCAAGGTCATTTTTTTTTTTTTACTTTGCCCCCCTGCTATGTGCAAGGCACTATGCTAGGTATTTAATCTACTGAGTTCTAGAAGTATTGCTGTTTATATCAGTAGAGAGTATGAATGTCCACACGTGAAATTACAGCTCTTTGGAGAACTGAAATTTCTTCATACTTACACACAGGTGTTTTGCTGAGCTTAAAAAGTCAGATGCATGAAAGTTTCACATTTTCTATTTAGCTTATGGAAACTAGTTCTGGACCTGTTTTTACATAGCAAGCCCTTTCTGTATTTTTCTCCATTAAAACCATACATGGTAGTTGATGAGATACAAAATAAGGCATGGGATAAAGCAGCAGGGTAGAAGGGCAAAGATGACTTAGTTCATGGTGAGGGTTTGTTGTGAAACTTGAAAAATTAATTTGCTCTTTTTCTTATAAGATAGTGATAGAGATAGCTAGAATCTGCTTCCTTCCTGTTTGTCTCCTTTTCCTCCTGTTTATTTTAATCAGTTTCCTCCTCTTGAACCTATTTGCTTCGGGTTTAGGTGGGAGACTTTGAGAAGAAAATGGAAAAGTGGGAAGTAAAAGCAGACTAGAGAAAATATTGACGCTTATCATTAGACTTTACCTATATTTCTTTGTTCTCTTCTTAACTTCTTTTCTGTGCCCCTTTTTCTACTTGGAAATTTTCTCACTAGCCAATAGCATTAATTGTCATTGACTTGTATGTTAAACATTTAAATCTAGAAATGCTTAGGTTACCTAAAGATTTTATTCTGGGCTCAATTGGTCATTAGGTTGGAATCTTTTAGGGCAGTCCTAAAAATCAGTCTGCTTCCAGTTGGTTTCCGTTGCCCAAGAGAACCTTCTATACCTGTAGGATGGTCACATGCCAGAGTGGGACCTCTAATTCCCAAGTGAATCTACAGAGTAGTACTAGTGATATTGGAAGCTGCTATTAGGAATGTATGTGGCTGTAGGGAGAAGGAACTCAGTTTCCTGGTCTGTAAAATTATAGGGTTAGACAAGATGACTTTTGATCCCATCCAGTTCCAGATGTATGGTCATGTTAACACTCTCTCCTATAGTCACTTTATAATTCTCAAATTCTGCTAAGCCAATTTATGACTTACTTCAAGGTGCCAAAGGGAACAGCAAGAAAGTTCCTCTGTAGGGAGAGCACCTAATTGGCACTATTGATATATACCTTCTTTTACATTGCAGTTGGGACTTTGTTCTAAATGAACTTATCGTTGAAAGACAAAATTATTATGAATGATTTTTTTCATTGTATTTCTCTTTATTGTGGGGAGTGTGTTTATTTACCTGTCCTATTAACATTGTTATTAGGACAGAGGAACAGGGGAAGGGATTGAAGAATATTTTGTTTCACATTGTTATTAGGACAGAGGAACAGGGGAAGGGATTGAAGAATATTTTGTTTCAATAGAAGTACTGAGATTTCTCAAATCCCACTGAATCCTGTTTGCTTTTTTTCAGAATTTTAGTGGGAGTAATCTGGTGAGAGAAAAATGAATTCCTTTGCTGACCTGACTTCAAGTAACCTCACTTCATCAGTCAACATGACCAGTTCTTTGCCCTCAACAGTAGCCTGTCAATTCAATTCCACCAATAGTACTCCATCAATGTCAATAACTAGTCTTTTCCCAGCCTTGTTAGAATGCTTTGGTATAATCCTTTGCGGATACATAGCAGGAAGGGCCCACGTTATAACATCAACACAGGCCAAAGGACTAGGGAATTTTGTTTCCCATTTTGCCCTTCCAGCCTTACTATTCAAAAACATGGTTATACTTAATTTTTCTAATGTAAATTGGTCCTTCCTTTATAGTATCTTAATTGCCAAAGCCGCTGTATTTTTTATTGTGTGTGTGTTAACATTACTAGTTGCCCGTCCTGAGAGTAGATTTAGCAAAGCTGGATTGTTCCCTATATTTGCTACACAAAGCAATGACTTTGCATTGGGATATCCTATAGGTAAGTTTTTTCATATTTTTATTATTCAGATTGTTTTATTGTTTTATCCAAATGTATTAGAAAGAAAATTTAAGCCTTTAATACCAAAGAGATTTTTTAAAGTATGATGAGTTTCTTTCTCTGGGATATTTAGGATCTCTTTCATAATTATGTTTTGCCTTAAACTTTGATGTTAAAATGAGCTAAACCATATATCTTTACCTGGCTATTTAAATGCCTGGCCATTTAAAAAAATTTATTTAATATTTGATTTTTTTCCCCCATTTACACATAAAAAAATTTTTAACAATCATTTTTTAAAATTTTGAGTTCCAGATTCCCTCCTTCTTTTTCCCTCCTCCCGCATTCAGAAAGCAAGCAATTTGATACAGGTTTTACATGTGCAGTCATGCAAAACATATTTCCATATTAATCTTTTCTTAAAAAGAGCATAACTGAATAATGTGATTTTTCAGAATATTTAGAATAATGTTGATTACTTCCAAATGTTATTTTTCTTTCCTTCTCCGTCCATCACATTTTAGAATAGGTTTAGTTTCAAAAAGTTGGTGCTTCTGTCATATTTAGGAAAGCCAAATTTTCATTGCTTGTTCTTTGTTTCTAACTGAATGTTTGGTAACCGTATCAAAGGATATCATAATGTTTTGAATGTAAATATATTCTGTTTCTAGCAAAAGTTAATGGAACTCAAGACCAGATTTTTGTTTAATGCATATTACATTTTCAAATTGAAGCTTTCAATCTAAGGTAATGGGGTACATGCATAATATGGATAAATGAAACAATCCCCAAATCTCATTTTTCTCATATTTTTAACCTTTTACCACAGGTGCTAAAAGTAATCTGATAGACTGGAATGAATGTTCATCTTTCTTTTCCTCTGCACTTTGTTAGTTCTGAATGGTGAAGAACTAAATTATAGTCAAGATTAAAATAAACACTCTTTTGAAGTAATTTAATTTCAAAATACTTTTTATAATAATGCCTTTTTAAGTGAAGGCTTTGGAAATTAAACAAAAATTGATATTTGTCTCTACGAGAGCAACAGTGATGTAAACTGATAAAGATACTTATAGGAATCTCAAATTGTGACCCAATTCTGCAGTGTTAAATATTTGAAGAAAATTAATTAGAATTTAACAAAACAGATACAGTACAACTTAAGCAAAATGTTATGTTGTATTACAAATTGTATTGTTTTAACTGTTACAATAAATGATGCTATAAATGTTATTACAAAATATTACAAATGTTACTTTAGAGGAAGTGATACTTGTTTCATATTTCAAAGTTTGCAAAGCATTTGACGTAGATTATCTAATCACAACAACCCAGTGAATTAGGTACCACAAGTATTATCTCTGTCTTACAAATGAAACTGACTCAGAAAGGTTATGTCAGTTGTGCATGATTACTTATTCGCTAGTAGTGGGACTTGAACATAGAACTTTCTTTCAAATTCTTAAATGATTTTGATATATGAGAGACACCTGATTGGAAATGAGTCTCTAAGGCGGCATTATGCTCTTCCAAAGCAAATGCTTTTTTATAATCATCAAACAGTGAAAATAGTGTGTGTGTTGCACCTTTTAGTCAATTGTGTGAGGGAAGAGATGTCTACTGTCGGATGTTGTTTGTGTTTGTGTTCTCATCTAAGCCCTTTATCAAAGATCGTCTTACTGCAAGTGAAGATTATTTACATTTAAAAACTGGTATATATAGGAGAGTAGGCACATGAGTCAGTAGCAATTAGTATTTCCTTGGTTGCTTTTTATGCTTGATACCAAGACATGAACATTTTTCCCCCACTTTTTTAGTATCCTCTTTGTTCTTATATTCCTTGAGACTCATCATTCAGAGCCCTCAAAATTGTATTATGTCCAGAGGACCTCCTCTTTGTATACTATTCTAATCCTGCTGCTTTTCCCATCTGTTTTCTTCAGTGTCATTTCTGCTTCTTTAGATAGCACATTCAGCTGTAATGTTAGTATACAAATGTCTCAGTTGTCCTTGATAGTGAAAATAGTTTGTTATAAAAATTCTTAAAGGTTTTTTCCAGGTTTCCTCAGTTTTCCTCTTTCTAGGTCACCTCTGGGATGATCTTACTTTGTTGAGTTACTTGCCAAACTTAAAAAAAACCTCATTTTTATTTCCACTGTTTCTTATTTTTATGCAGCAATATTGCTGATAATCTTAAACCATTTTTCTTGTAAGATGTTACAAATAAATTTATGTTGTAAGTTGGTGTTATCCTTTGCTGCCATATCTTTGTGGCTAAGATAGTTTTTAGGCTCTTTTAGTCTCAGATCAACTGATTTGTGTTGGTTGAACTTCTATATATTTTATGTATTCATTTCTCATTTTTCAGCATCAGTAACATTTAAATAATATTTAAACAGGTTGAGTTGTTATTTTAATTGAATGCCATGAACTTTTTTCATTTTTAAGTTTTATATTAATTTTGATCTTTGATTCTGCAGTGACTCTCACATCAGTAACAAGTTATTTCTTAACTGTTGAATTATAATCAATTTCATTTTTTCTGATATATGCTGTTTGCAATGTGCAGTGGCTCTTGATTTATAATTGCAAGTTTGTATAATATAGATGTCTTTGGCATCCCATTTCCTACTCTGAAACATTTTATATCATCTTCCTCCATATCTAACTTTACATTGAATAAGTAACAAAGTATATTGCCTCATAATCTGATTTAATTTGAAGGGTCTTGATGCATTCTTTGTAAAATTCTTACTTCATCTTTTTTAATTGGTGTTGTTAACACATAAACTATAATCATTTTCATGGGAGTCTTTCTGCAGATACTTATCTTCAGCATTGCAATATAAGTTGAACAAATATTCCATGAAATGATCTGTCTTGTTGTCTTTGGATGCACAGTGAAAGCCAGCTGTGCTGACTACTTTATTTGCCTCTCTTAAGAGAACCTATGAGCCATCCTTTCTTTTGTGTTATGGTTTTATTTTATCAAGATTAATACAATTTGGTTTGTTTCAATTAATGAACAGATAATTATGACATATAAAGTGACACTTTCAGAAAATCTAAAGATGTACATTTTCAAGTATTCCTTATTGGTTCTGATGAGAATGTTCTAAATTCTAGCTACTACTTGGTTATTGAGCAACAACCTCACATTTAAAGTTTTAGCAGCTGAGTTAGTGTTTATAGGTAGGCTAAAACTCATTGTTAGCATCGTCTATTCAACCATTCTGCTTCCTTCATTGCAGAAATGGAAGGAAGCTTCAGAGTGCCAAGAGTTACAATGTATTTTTCTTTTATGGGTTTCCATGACCAAAGAATTCATTACCAAGTGGTCAGCCTATTGGTGATGAGCCCTCCATCCTTAGCTACGCTGGTTCATAAAAACAGTTGCTAGGACTCTCTTTGATTGTGCTCTGCTGGCATATCCATCAAGAAATCACACCGTAAATTTTGAACTCAGTTACAAAGCAAATTTTTTCTTTTTTGTTAGGAGGTATTAGACTTGATGTATTTGGGCAACTCGTGTTGAAAATTTAGGAAGTTTTGGGTAAAATGTACAGTTGTTGCATTAAGGAGTTATATGAAATACATATATGAAATACCACATTTGCAAAGCATCTAATTTAGTAGGTTTTGTTTTTGTTTTTTTTTCCAAATTCAGAGCATCAGAGTCATTGCCTCTTTCTACTTTAGAAATTGGATGGGGTTAGAGACAATATAAACTTAATGCTAATGTGCTTCAAGAGAATAGTAATGCTTTGAAAAGAATTTTTACCTTAGTTAGAATTGACTTTAATTTCCAAAGCAGTTAGCTATCTAAAATGTTGTCTTTGCATTATTACCTAAAAGATGAAACGCTACAAAAAAACAGGCTGCTCATCTATGTAGTAATTTGTGGGTCACAGAGTGCTTTGCATGATCTCATTTGTTCTTCATATCTCAATGAAATAGGTAATAAAATATTATTATTACCCTCACTTCACCAGGTAAATGAACTTAGAGAATTTAAGTGATTTATTTGCCCAAGGTAATACAGCTGTTAGAATCATGACTCAGACGTAGGCCTTTCTGATATTTAAGTCCATTGCTCTTTACACAATAGAACACACTGTCTCTTATTGAAGAAATGACACATCCAGTTTAGTATGTATGAAAGAAGTAGAAATAATATGTAGAGTTAGATTTAGTTAAGTGTTTTTCCTCCATGTATAGTATGAAAAATAGGGAATCAGGGTGATATTCTCCAAACACACTGTTAACTTGATGGAACAAGGTGAAATTGTAAAAATTACGTAACTTAGTTATATAAGTTTTGAAATGCACGTTATCTAATAATAGCTAAGGGGGCTACTGATTAGGGTAGATAAATATTTATTTACCTGTCTCAGTTCATGTTCTCCTAAAGTAAATTTAGAAACTTAATCTTTCATATTCTTTAAACATTTGTCTTGATCCTTGTGATTTTTTTCTTTTAACCTATAAAGTCAAATAAACCATAAACCTGTATTCCCACAGACATTCATTTAGTTTACATAGCACCCACTGCCAAAACAATTAAGTTCTTTACAGTTAGCTTATGAAGCAATGTGACTGTTTAACAAAATGCACAACTGGTTGAGAAGCATAGGATTTGGTGGGTGGAGAAAAGGTAGTTTTCAGAGCTCATTGAAACCTTTGTCTACCTGGGTAGTCTTGAAGTCTTATGCAAAGGGGCACCATACATCATCAAGTACTAGCCTGAGACGTCCACAATTCATGTTATATAAATGCTGCGTTAGCTACCAACTGTAGATGTGATTTTGGGCAGATCTTTAATTTATTCTTTTAAATAAAAAGGAGGTAACATCTTATTAAATCCTTTGGGAAAGAGTAAAACCTGATGATCTTACATTGCTAGTATATATGACAATTAAGATTGGCTGGATTGAAGTCAGGACTATAGTAAGACATATTGCCTGCAGATATGTCCTTCATCCAACTGCCATTCGTTGTAAATATAGTTATATGAGAAATTTTATTTTGGTATTTTTCCTGTTAAAATATAGTCATTTCTGGGAAAGATAAATACGTTAAATTAATTCGTGTTAAATTTTTGGTGACCTTTGTGATGGGAAGGGGAAGCCACCAGACAACAGTAGGTGTTGCACATAGGGAAAGGAGCTAGAACTGAGAAGCAACAGATACTTAATTATTTTCAGTGTTCTTAGGTTCTGACCTGAAATTTTTTAAAGGAATCCTATATATAATACAAATTAATATCCTAAATACAATTATAGAAGGAAAGTTTAAAATATTTTGCTTAAACTTCTCAAAATCCATAAGCATTTCTGAAGTAATTATTTACATGCCTTTTTATTAAAGAGTATTCTGATCATTCATGAAAGATTCTTTGCTAGTAAGTTTAGTGTTTGCTTATTTTATGTTCCTAATATACAGTTTGATTTCTTTCCAAATTTCTTAAAATTATATCAGATTATATCAGTTAGTTCTTGGCTAACTGAGATTAATCATAGAATCAGAAGCTTATTTATTGTATTCCCAGCTGCATGTCTGAAACTCATTTATAATATCTGACAAGTGGTTCATCCCATCTCTACTGGAATATTTCTAGTGATGGGGATATGATAAAGTGACTTGTTTAATTTTCAAGCAGCTCCAATTCTTGGGAAATTCTTATACTGAATTGAATTCTGTTCCCCTGTGTATTCTATCTGTTGATCTTAATTCTACTCTTAGGAGCCACACAGAATGATTTTAATCCCTTTTTTTTGATATGTTTTAAATGTTTTTAAGACAGTTACCAGCTCTTATCCTGTTTCTACAACATCTCTTGCATACAGTCCCTCTTCTCCTCTCACATAAAACCACCTTCATTAAGACCCTCATCAAAGAAAAGAAAAAAGACTCTCATCACCTCTCACCTGGGCTGTTATATAATCTCTTCTTCTTTTTTTTTTTTGCCACTGTTTTGTCCTCCACACAACTACCAAAGTGCCTTTCCTCCAGCTCAGTTCTGATCACATTATCCTTCTACTTAATACTCAGTAAGTTCTAGTGGCTCCCAAATAGGTAAAACGGTCCAATAGAAGCTCCTTTGTTGGACCTTTAAAGCTCTTCACAATCTCTTTCCTATCTTTCAGTTCTTCTCACATGTTACTCTTTCCTGTGTTCTTTGTGGTCCGGCTGTCTTGGTCTACCTCCTCACCTCCATGTCTTTTGGAATCCTTGGCTTCCTTTAAAACCCAGCTCAAGCTTCTACATGAAATGTTAATGCTAATGCTAATGCTCTTCTTCCCCCACATTGTCCTGTGTCGATGTTATGTAGTAATGTATAACGTATGTAGCTGTTACTTTCCTGATAGAACGTAAGCTCCTTAAGGTCCAGGGGTCCCTAGTAAAGGTGCTTGGAATATGGTAGGGCACTCAGTAAATGCATGTTGAGTGATTATGTCTGTTCAGTCCTTCGTGATCTAAAGATCGTCCTGTTTGGTAGAGAAGGTGAAACACAGTAAGACAGTAAGTAATCCATTTTATCTCAGGTATCTGTTCACCTATTGCGTCTGTTCCAAAGAAAACATCTTTCCCTTTCTCATGCTGATAAGCATAGTTTGAAGCCATACTTTCTGTCTTGTTTTTGCAAACCTCTCAGAGTTCTGCGCTTTAATTTTCTTGACTGTTCCTTTTTGGTCTATACAGCTTTCATTCCTACTACACAACAATCTCCCTCCCCCTGGGCCTTTACCCAAGTGATCTGCCATGCCTGAAATGCTTGCCTCCCTATCTTCTTTTGGAATCCATAACGCCCTTCAGAGTTCATGTGCCACTTCATATATGAGGCATTTTTTGATCCCCTCTGATTGTTAATGCTTTTCCACCCAATCCCAGAACTACTTTTGAGGATTTGTATTTTTTGTACATTTTGTAATCCCCCAATAGAACCTTAGTTCCTTGAGTGCAAATGCTTTTGGTTTTGGTTTTTGTATGCACATTTTTGCACATAGTAGAGATGCTTAACAGATACTATTTTAGTTTAAACATTTTTTTCCCCTGTACTTTCAGTTTTGGGGTAGCTTAAATTTTGAAATTTCTGTCCAGACATTAATCTCTAACCTCAGGTGATGCATTACTTTCCAAACCAAGAGCCTATTATTTCAGTATCTTAAATGGTGCTGCAGAAAACCCATTCTTTTCCCAGCCAGTATTCTGTTAGTTAAAATGAATAGTTTTACTTTAACTATTAAAAACAGTTACTTAACACAACAAAGTTGTATGCAATGTTTAATGTGGTAAATGTTTGGAATAGCTTACTTTTTAAGCCTTCATCCCCAGATACCTCAAAAGTATTTTGCGTAAAATAGGCTATTGTGATCAATTTGTATTTAGATTTACTTTGAAACATTCTGTAATTATGCATATGGAAGCATGTTATGTAAACTGTATTTAAATGTCATCATTCTATAAATCAATTTTAACTCTTGTTTTCCAGTTGAAGCTTTGTATCAAACTACTTACCCAGAATACCTTGAGTACATTTATTTGGTGGCTCCAATATCTCTTATGATGTTAAACCCTATCGGGTTTATCTTCTGTGAAATCCAAAAATGCAAAGAGAATCGTGATACATCTCAAAACAAAGTGAAAATCGTTGGACTTGGACTTCTGCGTGTGCTGCAGAACCCAATTGTATTCATGGTCTTCATTGGAATTGCCTTCAATCTTATTCTTGGCCAGAAGGTTCCAGTTTACTTGGAAAAATTTCTGGATGGGCTTGGGAGTTCTTTTTCTGGCTCAGCCCTATTTTATCTTGGTCTTACAATGGTGGGACAAATAAAGAAACTAAAGAAATCTGCATTTGTTGCAATAATTCTGCTCGTCACAGCTAAACTGTAAGTTTCCCTTGTTTCATGTGGGGTCTGTATCTTGTGAAAACTCCAGCACTTTAGAAGGGCATTTTTAGAGACTGCCTTAGCCATGGTTCTGGAGCAGGTCCTTATGCTACTGACTTCTTCTTGTTAGTAATATATTATGAATAGTGTTCCTACTTTATAAGATGCTTAAAATGAAAGGAAAATATATTTTTTCTCTAGAAAGTTACTTCCTCATTCCACTTGTATACCTTACTCTTTTATGTTTCACCAAATGAGGATAAAAATGTTCTTGGTTTCACTTTTTAGAGGCTTCTCATTTCAATTCTCTTTTGTGCAGTGTAATTTGCTTTATTTTCCCCTAGGTATCCTGTATGAATTTCATGTTTTCATATGTTTTGAAACCTTGACATGTAAGAGGCTTTCTGCTTTTGAGGGAGGTCTAGATCAGTAATTACACTGGCATGGGGGAGCTCCTATTAAAGGCACCAGTATTGAGCAGAAACTCCTCTTAGTGACTTGCCCATAATCATATATATGCAATTTATGTCAGGTCTTCCTTATTCCAAGATATGCCCCCTATCCACCATGCCATAATGCTTCTCTAATTAGAAGAATGTTAATTTTAATGGAATTTGTTTTGTGGATTTAGAAAAGATTTATTTTTGAGGCTAATGAACACTCACCTCCATCACTTGATACCATCATATCTTTAAAAAAATGTGTAGCTTGTTAGTAAAGCTTATTAACTGTGGAGTTGTATTTCAGTCCTGGTGATTTACTAAAAGATTATACAGAGTAGCTTGGGAAACATGGATAACATATAGTACTTTTATTTGAATATTTTAAACTCATTAGATGAATATAGCTGCAGCATAATTTGACTTACAGTGTGTTCCATGTAGTATCTAAATGTTCATAATGGTAAAAATTTAGAAAGTTATGTGAATCGTGTACTCCCATTAAGGAAAATATGTTTCAGTATTGCTACGGTATAATAATTACTGTCTTGAACGGTGGTAGTGCTGTCAAACGTTCTTTACATGTAAAATATAACTATTCTTACCTTCAATTTATGATTGAGACCTTCTTAGTTCCTTAATTTGGCTCATTATTATTGTTTTTTCATAGGTTATTAAAATCCAAGAGTGTTATATCTCTTAAATTTTCTGATGGTGTAGGTTTTGGTTTTTTTTTTTCTGGAAAAGGATAAATGCATTTACGTTAACAAGCAAAAGGTTTTTTTTTTTTAATTGCTTAAAATGTGGAGAGGCATCATTGTTTGTTGGACTGGAATTCAGAAACCATGGGTTATGGTTACTTACTGGTTCTGTAACTTTGGGGAAGGTCACTTAACCTCTTCTAGTTTTCTTCCACACCTGTTCAATGAGGGGTCAGACTAGATGAACTCTGTACTTCCTTCTAGCTTTTACATTCTATAAATTTATGTCTAGGCTATATCAATAAGTACCATATATATTGGTGTTGTAGTGCCAGCTTTTTATATCATTCTTTTGAAGGTTTATGTAAATTTTGATAGGATCACTTTGATTTGCTGTTGTTTGGAAATCAGTGGCATCTAGAAATATTTGTATGTTAATTGATTCTTAGCTGTACTGAATTTCAGCATTCCTGCTATCAGTTGTATCAGACAGATCTTGTTCTTGAAAGTCCTCAAACAGAAATTTTTGGGCGGGCAGGGCAAGGCAGTTGGGGTTAAGTGACCATCCAGGGTCACATAGCTAATAAGTATCAAGTGTGAGACTGGAATTGAATTTAGGTCCTCCCAACTCCAAGGCCAGTGTTCTTTCCACTGTGCCACCTAATTGCCCCTATGTTTTTTATGAAGATAGAATTAATTTTAAGGATTTTTTTTAAACTTCTTGGCTAACTTGTTATCAAGATTTTTCTACAACTAATAATGTCTTAAATATATTTTCTAACACTCTACCAAATTTTATTGAAGGGTTTGATTTTCCAAAAAAGAATTTTAATAATTTCCTTGAAAATTTATTGTCAACTTTCATACTGTAAACATTTCTTAAACATTCAAGTAGACCATTAGAAGGAAATCAGGAAATAAAAGGAGTTGTTATTGAAGTACTATCAAATCTTTTGCCTGAAATTCTTTACCAAGTTAATTAAATACATTAAGGACCTGTGATGAGTTAAGTTAAAAATAAAGTCAGAACCACTAAAAGTGGTGTTAGGATACATGCTTTGTGTAAGGGTACATTTGTTTGCAAGAGAGGTAATAAACAATGTGCAGATTCATAGAAAGAGCTGCTAATAAGAACGTAGAGAAAACGAGGGTGAATTTGGAACTGGCACTGGGTATTACAATATGAATGACTTATTTTCTTTACAGCCTGGTGATGCCACTTTTGTGTAGAGAAATGGTGGAGCTCTTGGACAAGACCGGTGGTATAGTGAACCATACTAGCTTATCCAATTATGCGTTTTTATATGGAGTCTTTCCAGTAGCACCAGGAGTGGCTATCTTTGCAACACAGTTCAACATGGAAGTAGAGATTGTATGTACATATTGCTTCAGAAATAGTTCACTTTATAATAGTGGAATAGTTTTTACAGTGTAGAAATCAACATTATTTTTATGACTATGTAACAGTGGTGTCACACTTCAATAGAAACAGATCCCTACGGGCCATATATTAACTTAGAAAACCACAAATTAACATCATTCATGATGTTTGGTTTGTTTTGTTTTTTTTTGTTAAACATTTTCCAGTTACATTTTAATCTAGTTTGGACAGCATTCAGGAGTGGGTTTTGAGTTTGACACCTCTGGTTTAAAGTGTACGTTACTGATGTGGCAAATATTGAGATGTATATTAAGTATGTATATGCATTATATATGCAGAAATAGTAATTTTCCTGTGTATGAAAAAATATTGTAAAATAATTCATCTTTAATCAGATTCTATTTTGAGCCATTTTGAATTTTGTTTCTACCTTCTTAATTTTGAATTTTTGGTAATTATGTTTAAGTACATTATAGGAAAGAAAATTTTTAGTTTGAGATATCAGTTTTTTAAACGTAAATGATGTATGTAGAAGTTTTATAACCACAAAATACTATATAAATGTAAATTATGACCAATATGATACAAATATAAAACTCTTAAATTCAACATAATACAACAAATTTGCCTAACACTCATGCTGTTCTAATTTTAGATTATTATCAGTGATTTAGAGTAATATGTATAAACTTGTCACCTTCTAAAACACTGGTCAAAAAAGTTTTGAAGTAGTATGAATGAATATTGTTCTTTAAGGAAACATACCAGATAATGTTCTTGACAATCAAGTGTTAGAGATATCCTTTTTTTAAAGAGGTAATTTTCCTTTTAAAAACAAGATGTCTAAAGTCTGCATTTCAGTTACCATGTAAGTTCTGAAAACTACATAGGAACTTCTTTAAATATTTGGTTAATACCAAAAAATATGGGATATATTAGCAATTAACAGTGAAATTTTATGCTGTATGTTTAGTATAAATATAAAATTGAATGTTGAAGATTACAGAAATGAACTATAGAAAAGGAATTTATCTAGTTTCTTTTCAGTGGAACCAAAGAAAAGATTATTGAATTAATATCTGCATTCTATATTTTTAGGAAATTTGACATTTGTTTTAGATTACCTTTGGTATTCTCTGGAAACAGTTTGTTTTGATATTTTTAAGCAGAATTGTGAATCTTTCCCCATTTGGATCTCTAATTTGCAGGTGACCTCAGGGATGGTGATAAGTACTTTTGTGTCAGCACCAATCATGTATGTTTCTGCGTGGTTACTAACCATCCCCTCCATGGATCCAAAGCCTATGGCATATGCCATCCAGAATGTTAGTTTTGATATAAGTATTGTCAGCTTGGTCTCTTTGGTAAGTAACAAAATAAAAATGAGGTGACAAACAAAGTAATGTCAAAGGCAACTTTTATGTTTTTATTTATTTATTTTTAGTTTTCAACAATCACTTCCATATGTTTTAAATTTTCTTCCTCATTTCTCACCTTCCCCAAGACAGCATGCAGCCTTATATGGGTTCTACACATATATTCTTATTAAAGATATTTTCACATTAGTCATGTTACATAGGAGAATTAAAACGAATGGGAGAAACCATGAGAAAAACTAAAACATAACAGAAGAGAAAATAGCCTTATTCATTCTGCATTCCAGTTCTATAGCTCTTTCTCTGAGTGTGAATGGCATTTTGCATTGAGTCCTTTGTAAATGTTTTAGGTCCTTGCACTGCTGTGAAGTCTACCAGAAACAGTCCTCGCACACTATGACCATTACTGTGTATAATGTTCTCTTGGTTCTGCTCCTTTCGCTCAACATCTGTTCGTATAAGTCCCTCCAGGCCCCTCTGAAGTCTTCTTGTTCATCATTTCTTGTAGCACAATAGTATTCCCTTACATTCATATACCACAACTTGTTCAGCCATTCCCTAATTGATGGGCATCCCCTCAATTTCTAGTTCTTGGCCACCACAAAAAGAGCTGCTATAAATAATTTTGTACGTGGGGGTCTTTTTCCCATTTTTATGATCTTTTTGGGATATAGTCCTAGAAGCAATATTGCTGGGTCAAAGGGTATGCACATTTTATAGCCCTTTGGGCATAGTTCCAGATTGCTTTCCAGAATGATTGGATCAGCTCACAGCTCCACCAGCAGTGATTTAGTGTTATAACTTTCCCACATCTTCTCCAACATCTATCATCTTCCTGTTTTATCATGTTAGCCAATCTGATAGGTGTAATGCGGTACCTCAGAGTTAATTTTGATTTATATCTCTCTAATCAGTAGTGATTTAGAACATTTTTTATGTCAATAGATATCTTTAATTTCTTCTGAAAACTGCCTGGTCATATCCTTTGACCATTTATCAGTTGTGGAATGGTTTGTATTCTGATAAATTTAATTCATTTCTCTCTATGTATGTTTTAGAAATGAGACCAAAGGCAACTTTATTATAGAAAGGAATTAGGGCTTTGAAAATAAAGTCGAGTTTTTTTTTTCCCTTCCAAGGCAGCAGATTTACAATCAAACGCCTAATTTTGAATCTCAACTTCACTATTTGTAGCCCATCTGATCTTGAGCATGTCATCTTTTAGGTTTCATTTTTCTTAGATGTGAAAAGATGGGGTTGAACTAGATCAGGGGTTGGGGGAACCTGCAGTCTCAAAGCCACATGTGACCTTATAGGTCCCTGGGTACAGTCTTTTGACGAAGTCCAAGTTTTACAGAACAAATCCTTATTATTAAGGAATGTTTAGAGTTGAATGCAGCTTCAAAAGTTAGTTTAACCTCCTTATCTTAATTTGTTGTGTTTTGAGATATACTTTAAGTTGGATGACATTAGCTAAAGTTAGATGATTGAATGTTGTAAGTTTTAGAAGTATTTAAGATTGTTCATCAAATTGAAATTCAGAATGTGACAAACATCTGTAGAAAAACAAAAAAGTATTCATAAGTCATAATGTCCTGATTTTAAATCCTGTTTTAAATGCTTGATAAAGGCAAAGAGAAGAATCTGTTGTTTTGTCAACAGATACATAGTTGACAAAATGTTGAAATTTCTCTTTTTGTCATATTGAGGTTCTTAGAATCTGTGCTGAGTCTTAGGGAAAGGGAATATATGGATAGCATTGCCATTTGCTTAGTAGTGAGGAACAGAGAAAGTATCCAGATTTAACTGTAGGTTGTCTAAAGAGATGGACTAGGAATTTCTTCATTCAGAGAATAAAGCATGGAGAAGTGTTAAGTTTAGGGTTTAGTGCTATATATGTTTTGATATACATGTACATAGGGCCTTTGAAGAAAAGCTCTCCACAGTTTAGGTACCTGGCAAGCACCTCTCATGTGAGGGCTTGCTGAGTCCTTTTCAGGTCTGCTCATCTACCTTTAGTGCCCACCAGGCACTCAAGTTTCACCTGTGGCTCCAAGAAGCTGTAGCATGTGCAGTCGCCACACCGTGGTAAACCTGAGCAGATGGGCTAAACAAGAGTGAGGGTAACTGATGGGCCACAAACCAATGGGCTGTCTATTCCAGGCCTATGAAGACTTCTCCCAGTGGAATGGACGGATGAGATGAACTTGTTCCGTCTACTCTGAAGGCAGTTGAAACAGGCACTGTGGACTGCGTAGAACTTGGTCAGACAGCCAGCATCCCAAAGTCTTCTATCTTACTGCATCTTGGGTCATCACCAGTCATCCTGACTCTTGTCTTGCCACTGGACTTGGATGATTCTGGAAGAGAGAAGAGTTAGGTTAACAATGTTGTGTGATTCTGCCTCACTTAAATCCGGTTCACCTGTGAATCAGCACATCGCCCTGTGATGTCACTGGTCGTCTTCAAAAACAAAGGATGAAACAACAATTAAAGCTTGGCAAGCCCAAAGCACAGAATAGAAAATGAGACTTAAGATGTGTAGAAGCCCTGCTCTACCTACAGACACTTAACTGACATAGGAGTTTAATAACATAAAGCTGCTCCTGCCTCTGTTCTGGCCACAAAAAATTGAAGTGTAGGGATAATCCAGAAATGGCTATGGGTGTCTGTTTCGTCCAGATATTAGTTACCAAAGACTCTGTTTAAGGGAGAATTTCAGGTAAAAGCATTACATGATTTCTCTGATTTTTTGCTTTAGATTTTACTCTGAAATGAAATAAAAGACCAAAGTAGGGATTTGTAAAAGTTAGCTAACTGTACTCAGTTGAAACCATGTTATAAGCTGTTAACCCCTTAATCTTTCAGATCTGGTCACTTGCTGTTCTACTTCTGAGTAAGAAATATAAACAGCTTCCTCATATGCTAACAACCAATTTACTCATTGCTCAGGTTAGTAAACTTACAAGTTTTTAAAGTAAGAATTATTTAAAGATTGCTCTAACTACTGTGAAAGATTATCATCCTCTTAGGCAGAAGAATATTTGCTTGGTTATATTTTCCTAGATGTTTCCTAGTTAAAAAAAAAAGTCACCAGATTACAAACCAGTTAGAATTTGATGCTTATATTATTATCTGACATGAATTATTTCAGTATTTATGGAATATTTTGAAATGAGGTAGGAACTTCTCTAATGGTTCTGAGAATGTTTCCATATCAATTATTTATTTATTTTTAGTTTTCAACCTTCATTTCCATAAGATTTTGAGTTCCAAATTTTCTCCCCATCTTTCCCCTCACCCCCACCCCAAAATGTCATGCATTGGCTGCCCTCTCTTCGGTCACACCCCTTCCTTCCCTTGTCCCCATCTTCTCTCTTTTCTTGTAGGGCAAGATATATTTCTATACCCTATTACTTGTATTTCTTATTTCCTAGTTGCATGCAAAAACAGTTCTCAACATTCATTCTTAAATCTTTGAGTTCCACCTTCTCTCCCTCCCTCCCCACACATCCCTACTGTGAAGGCAAGCAAGTCAATGTAGGCTGTACATGTGTAGTTATGCAAAAGACTCCCATGATAGTCATGTTGTGAAAGACTAGCTATATTTCCCTCCATCCTGTCCTGTCCCTCATTTATTATATTCTGTCTTTTTGTCCTTGTCCCTTCCCAAAAGTGTTTACTTCTAATTACTCCCTCCTCCCATTTGCCCTCCCTTCTATCATTCCCCTCCACAGCCCACTTATCCCCTTCTCCCCCACTCTCCTGTGGTATAAGATAGATTTTCATAACAAATTGAGTGTGCATGTTATTCCCTCTAAAATGTGATAAGAGTAAGCTTCCTTTTTTCTCTCTCACCTCTCCCCTTTTCCCCTCCATTGAAAAAGGTTTTTCTTGCCTCTTTTTATGAGAGATAATTTGCCGCATTCCATTCTCCCTTTCTCCTCCCAATGTATTCCTCTTTCAACACCTTAATTTTATTTTTTTATATCATCCCTTCCTATTCAACTCACCCTGTGCCCTCTCTGTCTATATGTATAAAATTCCTCCAACTACCCAAATACTGAGAAAAGTCTACAAATAGTTTACAAATACTGTCTTTCAATGTAGGAATGTAAACATTTCAACTTTAGTAAGTCCCTTCTGATTTCTCTTTTCTTTTTACCTTTTCATGCTTCTCTTGGTTCTTGTGTTTGAAAGTCAGATTTTATATTCAGCTCTGGTCTTTTCATCAAGAATGCTTGAAAGTCCTGTAGTTCACTGAATGACCATTTTTTTTCCCCTGATGTTTTACTGGGTAGGTGATTCTTGGTTTTAATCCTAGTTCCTTTGACTTCTGGAATATCATATTCCAAACTCTTCAGTCCCTTAAGGTAGAAGCTGCTAGATCATGTGTTATCCTGAGTATATTTCCACAATACTCAAATTGTTTCTTTCTGGTTGCTTGCAGTATTTTCTCCTTGACTTGGGAATTCTGGAATCTGGCTACAATATTCCTGGGAGTTTTTCTTTTTCGTTCTCTTTCAGAAAGTGATCAGTGGATTCTTTCAATATTTATTTTACCCTTTGGTTCTAGAATATCAGGGCAGTTTTCCTTGGTAATTTCATGAAAGATGATGTCTAGGCTACTTTTTTTTATCATGGCTCTCAGGTAGCCCCATAATTTTTAAATTGTCTCTCCTGGACCTATTTTCCAGGTCAGTTGTTTTTCCAGTGAGATATTTCACATTGTCTTCTATTTTTTCATTCTTTTGGTTTTGTTTTGTAATTTCTTGATTTCTCATAAAGTCATTAATTTCCATCTGCTCCATTCTAATTTTTAAAGCATTACTTTCTTCAGTGAGCTTTTGAACTTCCTTTTTCATTTGGCTAATTCTGCTTTTCAAAGCATTCTTCTCCTCACTAGTGTTTTTGGACCTCTTTTGCCATTTTGGTTAGTCTATTTTTAAAGGTGTTATTTTCTTCAGCATTTTTCTGAGTCTCCTTTAGCAAACTGTTGACTCACTTTTCATGATTTTCTTACATCACTCTCATTTCTCTTCCCAATTTTTCCTCCACCTCTCTTACTTGATTTTCAAAATCTTTTTTGAGCTTTTCCATGTCCTAAAACCATTGCAAATTTATTTTGGAGGTTTTGGATGAAGAAGCCTTGACTTTTATGGCTTCCTCTGATGATATGCTTTGTTTTTTCTCATCTGAAAGGATGGAGGAAAATACCTGTTCACCAAGAAAGTGACCTTCTATAATAGAAGTCTTATTTTTTTTTCCCCCTTTTTGGAGCATTTTCCCAGCTAGTTACTTGACTTTCAAGTCCTTTATCAAATGGAGGGTATACTCTAGGGACCTGTAAGTTCTCAGTTCCTCCAAGGTGGCACAATCAAGGGAAGGGAGTTTACTCCTCTCCTGGCCTGTTCTCTGGTCTGGGAGCAACTACAAGCTTTCCTACCCAAGATCTGTGAGTAGGATTCCCTCTCCACAACCACCTCCAGCACCACTGCACCAGGCTAGTGCTCCTCCTCACTTCAGGGCTGAGATTCAGATCAGTAGCTTGATTCCCCCGGGGTCTTTAGGCCCCAAGGGCTCAAAAAAATGAATGCTGCAGCTGCCTGGGGTTGGGACTAGGGTAGGACCCTGCTCCCTTCTCACCTGGGTGAAAGAGCTTTCTCACTGACCTTTGAAGTTGTCTCTGGCATTTGTGGGTTGAGGAATCTGGGAACCTACAGCTGCTACCCAGGATTCTGTGCCCTGAAGCCTGTTCCAGTCCTGTCCCTGCCTCGCCCGCATGACCAAGGCTGGGCTTGCACTCTGGGCTGGGCTCCACTCTGAGCCCAGTGTGATAGACCTTTCCTGTCAGTCTTCCAGGCTGCCTTGGCCTGGAAATCTCTTTCACTCTTGTTCCGTGACTTCTGCTCCGCTTGAATTTGTTTAGAGTCATTTTTACGAACTTCAGGGGGATAGTAGCTACAGCAGGTCTGTTCTTCTACTCTGTCATCTTGGCTCTGCCCCCAAATGTTTCCATATTAAAAAGGTCATTGCAGCTTAGCAGCCTGGGTGCCCCTAGCCCTTTGCCAGTTTCTGTCTTTCTCTCTGCAAAGATGAAGCTGCTTGTAGGCAGCAAATACAAGCATGGACAGCTAGAGTCTTGTGACTTGTGTTATACTGTGGTTTCAGAGCTGGTCTTCTTGAAAGGGGAAAGTATGTATATAGACCTCTTCATGGCAAAGAAGTATGGCTCTAGGGATCTAGTGTTCCCAGGTAGCTTTCACTATATGACTCTGTTCCACCCTGATGTGTGTTCCTGAAAAAGTCTTGGTACCAGACTATGCTTTAAACTGCCTAAATTCTTGAGCAAGAAAACACTGAAGGATCTGGGAGAAAATGATCTGTATTACAAAGTTGGTGACTGCTGTACCTTCATAATTCTCTTAGACATACTTGTGTTAAAGGTCATAGTATTGCAACAGTGAGATAACTGTGGTCCTATTATTTGTGAGATAATTGAATTTTGAAAAACAAAACTTTTAAATTATTGTATTTCTAGTTGAATCTTTGTTATAAATGACAATTTAAAGGAATATTAACACTATCTATGTAAAAAAATTTTTAGTGTTGTTTGGAAGAAATTTGATAGGATTTGGACAGAAAGTTGATAGTTAAAACCAAACCCATTGTCAGTTTTTATTGAGTATATCATTGATTTAATAGATTTTTATCACACTCTACAGTATACTGAAATTTAGCTATAAATATTTTAGTCACTATTCAATAGTAATTAAACGTAAAATGTGTATAATATGACCTTTAATGCCTATGAAACTTGCACAGGTATGACTGACTCTTCATAATGGAAAGCTTTTCTTTTGTAGTAACATGTTATAGTTTTCTTTAATGAGGACTAAATTTTTTTTTATTGTTTTGTTTTTTAAAATAAATCTTTGTCCACAGTCTATTGTCTGTGCTGGAATGATGATGTGGAATTTTGTTAAAGAGAAAAATTTTGTTGGACAAATTCTGGTGTTTGTTCTGTTATATAGTTCTCTCTATAGCACCTACTTATGGACAGGTGAGTTGTAATATGAATAGAAGTTGTTTACTTTTTGAATTAATGAATGAATAAAAAGCTTTTATTAATAAGCACTTAATATGCCAAGTACTATGCTAAATGATGGGGAAACAAATATAAGAGTAGAGGCAGTTCTTTACCTGGATTCAGGAGAGAGGTTTTGTTTTGAAAATTTACAAGGATGAGACGTGGAGATGTAGGAGAGCAGTAACATTGGTAGTATTGATTTGATTATGGTTCCAGAACTAGAAGGCAACTGGTGGGGGGGTGAGGGCAGCTGGTAAGGCATTGTAGTGCCCCTAGGAATATACAGACCATGTGAGGCCTACCAAAATCAAAACAGACGTAGCAAGTAACTAGAAGAGGTGAGAGAGGGGAAAGGCAGGATGGTAGTGAAACTCATATTAAGATTGATTTTTTTTTTTTAAATGCGGGTAACAAACTGGCTATTAAAGTATTCCCAAAGGAGGAATTCCTAAATAATTTGAGCAAGGTGAATTATTTCGATATGGAAAAGTGTGAAGTCATCTAGTCCATTTGAGTTCATTTTAAAAATGATACTATTTAGGTGTAGATTAAGTGACAATCTAGAAAAAAATTTCTTCACCTTTTGAATTATATTCAGAAGGAAATATCTTAGAAATGGTCATTTAATTGGTCATTTATTGTACACAACATAGAATCTTGGATAGACTCTCTGAGCCTTAGTTTCTTCACTGTAAAATGACAGGTTTGTACATAGTGATCTGTGTATGTAAGGTCTCTTCCAACTCTCAATGCTAGTTCTGAGTTGATAGCCTATAGCGTACATGCCAGTGGTGATCTACGAAATAATTTGAGGTGGCAAAGCTGAAGTTAACCTTGGGCAAAATTGTGAGTCAGAATTTCCTTTTGAGACTTTCTCCTGGGTTCATTTGAATTTTTAAAAGGAACTCTGAATATTTAAAATGGGAATTGGGTTATTAGTGTAGTGTAAATAATGCTGGATTTGGGGTCAGAGGATTTTATTTCAAATAATTCCAGCTCTCATTTACTATCTGTGCAATTTTGAGCAAGTCATTTAACTTTTTAAGCCCTGAGTTTTCTCCTCTGTGTAATGAGATAGTTGGACTAAATGACCTCTAGGTCTCCTTCAGCTCAAATTTATGCTCCTAATAATTCTAGGGATTTGGACTACAAGGCCTTCTTTACTTTCTAGGAGATCATTCTGTTACCATGAAGTTATAGAATGACTTATGCCAAGTAAGTGAGAGTATTCTGAGGATGTTCCCCTCCTTTTTACTTTCTCCTGTCTCTCCATTAGTTGGAGCTATGCTGCTTCTGGTCCCAAGGGGTAAGGAGTAACATGTAAATAGCTAGTACCACTCCCCTTCCCCCAACCCCACTCAGAAAATTACTCTTAGTGTATTAATTACTTCTGAAAGATTACTGACCCTTGATTAGTTTCTTCTTTGATTAGTTTTCCCAAAGTAATCTCTAATCCCTCTGTAGGGATGATCAGCTACATACTGAGGACAAAGAAACTGCCCATACTTGCCAAAAAGTAGCACTAGAAATTTTTAGGAATTAGATTTTGGACAGTGTGTGAAATGCATATCTAGAAGACAAAAGGTACCTCAAAGTTCATCTAATCCACACCTACCTAAACCAGAAATCTCTTTTATACCATCTCTGATTAGTATTCCCCAAGGGTGATGGAATATCACCACTCTGGTGATCTTGACAGTTTCAGAATCAAGTTTATAGGAAAGCAACAGTAAAAGTTTCTTAGGTTTTTTACCATAGCATTTTTGGATTTTGAGACTCCACTGCTGTACTCAGTACTGTGTTTAATTTTTAGTTACAAATGTTTTGTGTACCGAAAATTGTCAAAAAGCAAAATGCTAAAATGGAGGCTCATTTTACAGCTTACTACTTCTCTTGGTTTGACTGAAAAGTGGTTTTAATCCTTGTTCATACTTACCATAGTTGACAAATTTTCATTTTTTGAAATGTTTTGTTCATAGGGCTTCTATCAATTTCTTTGTTTCTGTTGAAGAAGAAAGAGACAATACAGATTCCTGTAGGAATTATTATTATCTCTGGATGGGGGTGAGTTGGTAGCTTTCTTTCTGCTTAATAGCTTTTCATATACACAGTTGTTATTCAGATGCCTCTTTTCTGTCTCTCCTCTTTGTCTTTGGTCTTACAGCATTCCTGCCCTTCTCGTGGGTGTTCTTTTGATTGCTGGAAAACATAATGGTGATAGCATTGACTCTGCCTTTTTTTATGGGAAAGATCAGGTAAGAGGAGAATTTAAGAAAAATCTTTGCATCTTATGAACATCTTCCAATTTAAAGTCGAAAACCTCATACAACCTGGGGACAGAAGACCAGGGTTCGTATGACATCTGAAATGCATGCTATCTGTATAACTGTAGGCAAGTTACCAAACCTCTCTAGGCCTCAGTTTCTTCATCTGAAAAATGAGGCAGTGCATACAGTGATCTCTTAAGGTCCTTTTCAGCTCTCATTTTATGGTCCTCTAATCCTTAAAAAATGCCGGCAGCATTTAATATAAACAGCTTTAGCTATCTCAGATGAATTTAAGTAAATTATACTTTAATTAGCACCTTTCACTTAGATTAGTCAAAACAGGTATCATGAATACTTTGCATTTGTATAATTGTTTTTAGCTGAGTTCTCAAGTGCTTTAACAGTTCTTTAACTCTCTTAAATGGGCATGATTTAAGTATGATCTGTGTAAATCCCTCTAGTGGGTCAATGGTTAAACAGTAATAAAAACCAGGTTCCTGACTCTTAAGTCATTTTTAGATGAGAATTTAAAAGATAAAAATTTTTAGAGGAGAAAAGTGCTTGAAAGTTGAAAATTAACCTTGGTGGATTCTGTTAGAGGAAGGAGGAAAGAAGGATGTGTAAAAGATTGAGGGACTGAAAGACCGGGGAGTTGTTTGCCTTGTGAATGAATAGATGTCATTTATTTCAGAAGGTAGGTCTGCAGTATTGCGAAAAACACCCTGAAAAGGGGGGTAATTTGGTTTCCAAATAACTTGTGTGTTTTGTTTGTGTGGGCTTTTTTTGGTGTCACAGGAATCTTTATCAGTCAATATTTTTTAAATACCTATTTGATAAAAGCATACCAGTAAGACAGTTGGATTGCTACAGTTAAAAGCAGACTAGCATAAAGGTTATGCTTTGGATCAGTTAATCAGAAATCTTTCATTCATAAAAGAAAATTCTAAATCATTTTGAACTATTTTTAAATAAGTGTTTAATTTTGTATTTGCATCTTAACATACTAAGATTTTTAATATGTTGTGAAAAGAGTATTATAACTCCTTTTTTCTAACTCTGACAGATGATCACCACAGCAATCACCCTGTTTTGTAGCATATTAATATCTGGCATATCATTGATGTGTATGAACCAGAGTACACAAGAAGGGAATTATGAGGGATTGGATCGTCGTTCTCAGAACAGCAAAGCAGGGGAGGCTGAAAGTACTGCTGTTGAGGAGAGTCCAGTGCCAGAAAATGAACCAGAACCTTTTACAAGTTCTACTCTAGAAAGACGTATGTCCCGTAAACATAAATCAGTGTTTATGTTTTTAAACTTTGTAAATGCTTTGTCTTCAAGGGTCCTAACTGATTTGTCTTGAGTATTCTAGGTATTCATCATGTAGGGAACTTGGACGAATGTAATTAGGAAACATTTAATCACATTAATTGATTATGCTGCTTATAGTTCTGTGTGGAAAAATCATCTGTGAAACTTTAGGAGTTAGAATTTACATTCTGAAAAATATATTGACTGAGAGTGGATTCTAAGTGAAATTCACATATACTTAGAAAATTCAACTACATTATCTTTTGAGCAACAGGAGTGACTGAAGTAAGTCAGAAGTCTGGTATAAAAATTATTTCAATTGGCAATAGAAGTGTAACTGGTTATGAACCTAACTAGTAAAATAATATCTGTTTATCAATAGTAGTCCAGATTGAGCATTAGCTTTACTATGTATATATCAGGAATGCAGAATCGGAATACTGTTTTTATATATTCATTAGAGGATGTAAAGATTTCATAGACTTAACACTCTAGGAAATGGATTATATTTCATTATTGAGGGTTTATGACTGATAGATCAGTAATGCCAAATGGTAAAATTCTAATGTCAGTAAATAAAGAACAAAAAGAGAGGTAAAGAGATATGAGATAAGAAGGAAGGTGTTTTACCTTCTCCATCTTTTGAAAAGGAATGAAGGGAAGAAAAACCACCCACTAGCAACTTTGTCTAAAATGAGAAAGAGATTAAGTGAGATAAGACTTCTCTGTTTGGCATAGTTGTAAGAAATGTTTAAGAAGTATGCCTTAAGTTAATATTTTTCATTTTGCATCTATATTTCAGCTAATATGACATTATTAAAAAGATGGAGGGAGGAGATAATCCTCTTGCTCAAAAAATCTTAATAGTAGCTAGCATTATATAATGTCTTAAGGTTTGCAGAGTTCTTTTACAAATATTATCTTACTTTATGCTTACAACATTCCTGAGAGGTAGGGCCTATTATTATTCCCTTTTTACAGTTGAGGAAACTGAAACAGAGGATAAGTGACTTGTCCAAGGTGGGATTTGAATTCAGATCTTCCTGACTCTTAAGTTCAGTAGCTTTGTGTACTGTACCACCTAGCTGTACAAGTAATTAATGTAATAGAGCAGTAGTGTAAAACTCAAATAAAAATAGATCTATGCAGGCCTATTGCATTAGAAAGCCACAAATGACCATTATCTGTGTTGGATTTTATTTATTTTGTTAAACATTTCTCAATTCCATTTTTTCACACACACACACATTTCTTAAACATTAAATATTCACTTAATGATAAGGCAAAAGCAAGAATAATTATAACATTACAGTAATTCAGTATAAGGCAAATAAAATTATAATCAAAGCATGATAGTTCTGGGTTACATTCTCCCACCAATATATTCAGTGTTCATGTGAAAGAGTGGGCACCTGCTTACAAAAACCTAGCAGGAAATGCTATGAGTAAAGAAAATCCATATGCCCAAATAGCCATTTATGACTCTTGACTGTAGGATCTGATTTCCTTCATCCTTTCAGGAACAATCTACCTCATAAATTTATTTTCTGATAAATGCTCACCTGCTCTTTACCACTCTTGTATGAGGCAAATCTGCTCCACTTATGCTCTTGAACTGATGAAAGATTTATAAGTTCTTTTAATTCGCAGTTGCCATTTAGAGGGCATTGAGAAAATATTTTTCCTTTCTTGTTTTTAATTTAATTTTTTTACTCTGAATTTGACAAACACTAACTGAAATGAGCATTTCCATATAAGAACTGAGATAGATTATGTAGGCAACCCTGAATCTGTTTTATGTACAACTTCCTTTTCCTTTTAAGTATGTTACTTAAACATTTAATTTTCAAAGTTGTCCTGTTCGTATTTACCTCTTCTGTGAATTTTAAAAATGCTTCAGTGGCCCTCTTTTCCTTTTAGTCAGACAACCCTATTGCCAATTCTCTTCCCTCTTCCATCTTTTCCCACAAATTTTTTTTAAAAGAAAATATTTATAGCAAATATGCATAGTGAATCAAAATAAATTCTCTTGTTGACTGTGTTTGAAAATGTCTCATTGGATGTACCTTGCATCTATCACCTCTCTGTCAGAAGATGGGCAACATGCTTCATCAGTCCTTTAGAATCCTGCAAATAATCAGAATTTTAAAATCATTTAATGTGGTTTGTGCAGTGTTGTTATTGTTGTATAAATTATTCTCTTGGTCTGCACCAATTCATACAAGTGTTTTCAGGTTTCTCAGAAGTAATTCATGTCATCATTTCTCATAAGGCCACAATATTAATGAACCATAAACCATTCATGTTCAGCCATTCTCTCAGCTGATAGATATCCCC
The DNA here is from genome assembly GCA_023548195.1 of Bettongia penicillata ogilbyi. Lineage (NCBI taxonomy): Eukaryota > Metazoa > Chordata > Mammalia > Diprotodontia > Potoroidae > Bettongia > Bettongia penicillata. The sequence goes on along the minus strand of JAJHZJ010000712.1, from coordinate 705,656 downwards.
TTTGTTTCCAGTTCTTTGCTATAACAAAAAAGAACTCATATAAATATGTTTGTACATACTGATCTTTTTCCTCTTTCTTTCATCTTTTCAGGTCTAGAAGTGATATTTCTGGGTCAAAGTTAAATGATTTGGAGCGGGGGGATGGAGATAGGATGGGACATAATTCTAAATTGCTTTCTAGAATGCTTGTATCAATTCGCATCTCCCCAACAGTACTTGTTTTTCCTGCAGCCTATCTAACATTTATCATTTCCCTTTTTGTCATTTTTGTTGGTATAATGGTAAAACCTCAGAATTGGTTTAATTTGTATTTCTCTTTTTATTAGTGATTTGGAGCATTTTTTCACATATCAATTATATTTTAATCTGGTGCAGACAACCCTGGCTAGAAGTTCAATATCTCTGTAATAGATCACTGATAAAACTGAACTGACCAAACATTGCTGATAAAATAAAACTCAACTCATTTTAGGAGCAAGATGTACCAACCTGAGTCCACTCAAAAAAAAAATTAAGTATTGCATATAACATGTGCCATTATAACTAAATGTAAGTTTATTTATTTAAACATAGAATTGAACCATATATAATCTTTTTACCTGCCAGGGACTTGAGGGACTGTCTGTTCTCTGTTTCTGCCAGAAGCTGCTTCCTTTCTATAGAATCTCCAGGTAGCTGAGTTCCCGCTTGCTCGTGTCTTTCTGGCAGTGCTGAGCTCGCTCCTTTTTAGAGCCAGTTAGTGATGTTGAGGAGGAAGGCAGCCTCTTGTAAATGCTGCTTGGTGGTGGTACTTATTCTTGCATCAGGAATTGTGAGGAACGAGTTTCTTTATAGAATTTCACAATGGAAAAGATGATCATAGTGATTCCACCTGACCTTCCTCACTTTTTAGAGGTGGACATTAAAGCCCAGGCCTGGAATTCAAAACTGGAGCCTCAGCCCCACCCCTGTAGTTCCTTTGTCCCACTCTCTTCTTCATGACAACCTTTCACATCTGAAAGGCATATCTCAATACTCAATATCAGCATCACCTCGGTTTCTTCATCTGTAAAGCATGACCTTCCAGGATTATCATAAGGATCAAATGAAGTAATGTGTAGCTTTGCAGACCTGCAAGTTATATAAATAATATAATGTTTGTGAAGTGTTTAGTGTAGTGCCTAACACAGAGTAGGCACTTGATAACTGCTAGTTTCCTTCCTTCCTTTTCTAGGAGGCAGCTAGGTAGTGCAGTGGACAGAGTGCTGGACCTGGAGTCAGGAAGACCTGAGTTCAGATGTGACATCAGATTCTTACTGGCTTTGTGACCATGAAAAAAAATCACTTCATCTCTGCCTCCTTTTCCTCAACTCTAAAATGGGGATAATAGTAGTACCTACCTCCCAGGGTTGTGAGGATCAAAGGAGATAACATTTGTAAAGCTCTTAGCACAGTGCCTGGCTTATAGTAGGTGCTATGTAAATGCTCATTCCTTCCTCTCCTTTCCCAAAAAAAGGCAGCTGTGTTGGCCTCTGATTTCTGTTTCTGCCAGTTCTGAGATCCTATGATTTCTTTCCTCCTCACCTCTAATCTAGGCTGATCTGATAAGTCTTAGTAACTAGTGTGAATTTGTATCACTCGGGTATCCAGCCTGGATTCCTTGATTGAACACCCACAAGAGGTATTCCCAAACATTTCATTCCCAGTTTCCCAGTCCCTTTATTGTAAGTAAGCCAAGAGCATTGCCTCATTATTGTGTCAATGTTTATTGTTAAATTGAGAGTTCTGACAAAAACTAAATTCACTCTAGCAACCTTTGTTATATCTGCCACATATAAAAGACTGCATGTAGGCCCTGGGAGTACAAAGGTGCAAGACAACTGTCTTGTCCCTCTAAGAGGGGCAAATGGATGAGTGAAAAGGCATTTATTAAGTGCTTATTATTTGCCAGGTACTAAACAAAGGCAGGAATATGAATATAAAAGTAGAAAAGTCTCTGCTGTCAAACTGTTTGCATCTAAGCTACCTTAAGGGGTAGGAGTGGAGAAGGCACTTGTAGGTAAGTGGTAGCTAGAGTGTTTTGGTGAGTAGAACAATGGAGAAGTAGTGTTTTGTTTAGCATTAGTAGAAAGCGTGGGTCTGAAAATCACTGAGGTAAAAGCTTGGATCTGGAATCTGCCAAATTTTAGGATCTCCTCATCAGGATAGCCTGATACGGAATCTCTTAGTCCTGGTCAGGAGGTCCAAAATCCCTCTTAGGCTTGATCAGGCAGAATACGATAGAAGTAGGGGAGAGATCAGATAAAGAGCTCTAGGAAGACCTGAGGAGTGAGAAATCCCTGTTAGCTGAGAGGAGGATCCTTGGGCTGGGATAGTACTTGGATCAAACTGGGAGTGAAAAGTGGGGTTTCAATGAGTGGAAATGAAGATGGGATGCATCTTAAGTATGAGCAGAAGCTGAAGAATTTGGGATGAAATTTGGAAACATCTAATACTCTGGCAGGAAGTGTGTAACAAAGGAAGAGGAGCAGTATAAAATAATGCTGGAAAAGATAATTTAAGCCTGAGAGCTTTAAAGATAATTTAAAGCTAAGAAGACCCTTAAATTCCAGGCTGAAGCCCAAGAAGAAGAGGCTAGTGGGTGGTTTGATTACTATTTTCAAGCGTAAGAGGAATTTTGTTAATGGAGAAAGACAAGCTGGCTTGTGAACAGGGCTGAAGCAGTGAACCTAAAGCTGCTGTCAGCAGGTGTTTGTTGAGCAGGCTCAGTAGCTGCTGAGGAAGGGTCTTAGGTGAATAAGACCAGACTTCCCTTCAGCTTACAGTCCAATAGGGGAACATAAACATGAAACAAATGCAAATTAGTTGTATGTGGCAATAATAAAAAACTTCAGTGGGATAATATTTGTAAAATTATTTGGAAACATTAAAGCACTGTGCAAATACTAGTTATTATTATTGTTCTGCCAGAGTAACAGAGCACTGGAAGGGGTACCTTCAAAGATCAATTTCAAAATTATTTACCTTTAGTTATTTTACTTTGAGGCAGAGAGGACAGGATTACCTTTCCCATGGTGCTAATTTAGCTTTTTTTCTATTAGATTTGAACATTAAATAAAGCAATACTCCAGAATCTTTTTTCCTCTTAGGGTCATAGTGTTTATGAACATAGTAGACATTAAGCTTCAGAAGTGTCAAAAGCTTCTTTGGATGCCATGGACCCTAACTTTTAGGATGCATTTATTCAGTATTTGAACACTGACATTTATATGATTTGTTGCTAAGGTAATGCTAAGGTAAATAAGTCTTTGATGCCAGTAAGAACCACATCTGGAAATATGCAAGTTCTCATGAAGGGAATACATAGCCTGTGCTTAAGTAGACCATTTGGAGGAACGAAAGTTGCTGTGCATTGCCTATTTCAGTGTTGACTTCTTTATGCCACCTTCAGGATGATTTTTAAAATCATATAATTTTTATGTAAATATAATTATTTATATTTATTTTTCTGTAAAACCTAATTTAAAGGAGATCATTTTACATTTGTTACCACCCATAGATTTTATCATTCATATTTTAAACATGGAAAGCACATAATAAGTGGTTACTGAAAGCTTTCACTGCCAAGTGCTGTGGAAGAGACAAGAGAAACATCAGCTCTTCCTTTAGTTAGTCTGGTTGTAGAGACAAAACTTAAATTTAGGAAATAGTTAGACAGCAGTCAAGTACAAAATGATATAGTCCATACTATTTGTGTTCTGAAAACATGGTAGTAAATGAATCTTGGAGTAGTGGGGCAAAGTTTCAGGTATTTTAAGCAAGGGGAAAAGCAAAAGCCCCACAAACTCATGTTCATACAGAACTGAGTTTTCCAAGTGTTTGCCTCACAATGATTGCAGTAAGCATTGCAGAAATTAACTTGACAGATGAAGAAATGGAGGCTCAGACAAGGGGAGTCACATGAGTATCAGAGCCAGAGTTCAAAGCCAGGTCTTCAGACAAGTTTGATATTTTTCCACTACACCATGCTACCTTTCAAATAGCTAATATTTCTATCATAGAATAGATTGATAAAGCTTTTTTCTCACAAAAACCATGAGAGGTGTAGGTAGTACAATATTCTTAGAAAACAGAATTCGGAAAAGAATCGTTACGATTGCCTTTGGACACATAGCTAACAAATATATGAGGTAAAACATGAACTCAGATTTGACATCAAGCTCAGTGTTTTTTTACATGCCATTAATTAGCATGCCATGTAGAGGAACAAATAAGAGACCACCCTTCCTCGAATGAAGAATTTGTGTTGAAGAATGAGAAATAAGGGTGGGCAGATGGGAATAGGGTCCAGTTTTAAGAATCTTGAAAGCCAAATAGGGCTTTTTAATCTAGAGTCAGCAAATTTTAGGGGATCTGTGAACTTGAATGGGAAAAAAAATGGCCTTTTTTTTTTAACGTCTAACTGAAACATAACAGTTCCTTCATTTATTTAAAAATATTATCCTAAGCAGTCTCTAGGCTTCACCAATCTAACAAAGAGATCCATGGGAAAACAGATTGAAGACTCCCTGGTTTTAAATCTTATGGAGAGAGAACATTATTATAGATTTCTGAGATGAGTGGCAGAATGAAAATTGTATTTGAGAGAGATTTGAAGCAAATTCTGATTTTTCCATACTAGTTCATTTGACAAAATTAAAATGCAATGAAAGAGCCCAGAGCCCTTTGAAAACATAAAATTTATTTATATGTCCTTATCTATGTTTGGATGCTTTTTAGAGAAGATGGTTCAAGACTATTTTGACACAGCACAGAAAAGTTTCCCATGAAAAAGTTAAATCACCTCATGAACTTTGGATAGTTTTGTAACCTCTGACCTGACATTTTTTGTTTTTTCAGGCTCCTGTTCATGTTCAGTAGGCAATGGTGAATTGTGCCATTCTGCAATAGACCCAGTAGCAAACAGCAGTCCAGGTGAAATCATAACTCCTTCCTTGGGGACAGGTAAATTAGACTAAGAGTTTCAAGATATAGAGATAGTTCAATATTGTTATGATTCAAAGTAACTATATAAAATTTCTGTTGGTATTAGCAAAAGTAATTTTCTAAGTTTAGTTTTTCAAATGTATATGAGAAATGCCATTAGAATAGTCAGATGACATTAAAAAAATCCAACTGTAAGAAGTTCTTGGATTTACTATTTTTGTCAGTGGTAGGAATCTTCTTTATATGGCTACTCTGCAAATCAGCATCTGGTCCATAATCTTAAAGAGAGGTTAGGGTTTTTCAAGATTAAATTTCTCATGGCCAAACAGCTCTAGTGCCAGTCCAGTGGATAGAGTACTGGTCTTGGGATCAGGACTCATCTTCATGAGTTCAAATGCAGCCTCATTCTCAAATTGATAAATGATCAAAGGATATGAACAGGACATTGTCCAGTGCAGAAATCAAAACAATTTATAGCCATGTTGGAAATACTCCAAATCATTATTTTTTAGAGAAATGAAAATTAAAACAACCTAGGATATCATTTTACACTTATCAGATTGGCTAAAATGGTAGAAAAGTGACAAATGTTAGAGGGGATGTGGAAAAATTGGGAACAATTCATTGTTGGTGGATCTGTGAGCTGATCCAACTATTTTGGAGAGCAATATCAAATTATGCGCAAAGAGTTATTAAAGTGCCTTATACCCTTTGACCCAGTAATACCACTATTAGGTCTGTTTCCCAAGATAATTAGGGAAAAAGGAAAAGAAGCTATATGTTCTAAAATCTTTGTGGTGGCAAAGAACTGGAAATTGTGGGGATGTCCATCATTTGGGGAATGAATGGCTAAGCAAGTTGTGGTATATGTTGGGGATAGAATACTACTCCGCTGTAAGAAATGATGAACCTCAGTGACTTTAGAAAAATGTGGAAAGACTTGCATGAAATAATGAAGAGGGAAATGAGCAGAACCAAGAGAACATTATTGTTTTAAGAACAACTCTGAGAGACCAGAGACCAAGTCATTCGGATGATTATAGATAGGCAAATTAACTGGAAAGGTCCTATTAAGAAAGATACTGTCAGCATCCAGAGAAAAAACTGACATATACGTACATATTTGTATTTAAAGGTCCATCTCTAGGGTGGAGGAGAAGAAATTTACATGATAACTTGTATATTTAAAGGAATAGCAAATTGTGAATAATAGATCTGCAGTTTCAAGTGTAATCCTTTTTTTGTTTTCTATTTTACTTTGTTATGGAAATACTTGTTTTATTTCTTAAGTTCAGAATTTTTTTAAAAAACCTAAAAGTCAAAAACATATCTGGCCTTGGACACTAGCCATGTGACCCATAGGAAGTCATGTAACCTGTTTGCCTCCGTTTCTTCATCTGTAAAATGAGCTGGGGAAAGAAATGGCAAATCACTCTGGTATCTTTGCCAAGAAAACCTCGAAGTGGGGTCATGGAGAGACAGACATGACTGAAACAAATAAAGAACAACTTCCTGACCCCAAGGCTGACTCTCCATCCCTTATGCTACAACAGAACGTGTGGAATTTTTATAAGATCGTTAATCATACATTATATATTTTTTTCCTAAAAAGATGAGTTGTTGACATCTTTTTTTTAACATCACTATGTGGTCAGTATCTGTCCCCCCTTCCACTAACTCTTAAGAACACAAATAATATTTTTTTTAAAAGACAAAAGAGAGAGAAGAGGAGGAAAAAACCAGCATGACAGATCAATACATCAAAAAAAAAATCTGATAATATGTGCAATATATAAAAATTGTGGCCCTCCCCCCCCTGCCAAGGGATGGTGTCTTCTCATTTCTCTTTTTTTAAGCTTCATTTGTCCTTTGTAGTTTTGCACCATTAACTTTTGGGGGCTTTTGTGGTAACTCAGTTTACCTCACTGTAGCCACTGTGTATGCATTGTTTTCTGCACTCTGCTTACTTCATTTTGTATCAGTTCATGAAAGATTTTTCTATGTTTCTCTGTGTCAGTCACTTTCATCATTTCCTACAGCATATTCTATTACATTAAAGTAACACAGCTTTGAAAATAATTAAAAATGTGATCAAAGGATATGAATGAACAATTCTCAAAAAGAAAAAACAAAAAAAGAACGAAAACTCTTCCCTGATTGCTTTTCCCCAATCATAGACATCTACTTTGTTCGCATTTCTTTGCTGCCACAAAAAGCATTGTTAGAAATATTTTGGTGTATATGGCGACTTTCCTCTGTTTAATGACCTCCTTGAAATTTAAGCCCAGTAATGGAATCCTTGGATCAAAGGGTCTGGACATTTTAGCACTTTATTTACATAATTCTAAAATGATTTCCAAAATGCTCATACTGATTCATAGCTCCACCAACAGGGTATTAATGTGCCTGTCTTTCATAATCCTTCCAACATTGACTATTTTCAACTTTTGCCATCTTTGCTAATTTGCAGGGAATGCGGTAAAACCTTATGGTTTTGATTTGCATTTCTCTTATTAGTAATTTAGAGCATCTCTTCACACAATTATTAATAACTTTGAATTCTTTTGAAAACTATTAGTTCATATCTTTTGACTGCATTTTTATTTTCAAAATTATTCCTATTAGAAAAATCCTAATACCAAATAATTTTGATATTTGTATTCAAAAGGAAGGGTTAATTTTTTAGGCATCTTACAGAATCATAGATTTAAAGCGGGAAACAACCTTAGAGGTAATAACCTCCAGTTCTCTCATTTTACAGATAAGGGAAATGAGGCACAGTGAAGTTAAGTCTCTTCCCCTTGTTATTCTGTTGTCAGACACTGTTAAGTATCTGCCGTAGGATTTGAACCCGAGTTTACATGATTCTGTCTACTCTATCATGCTGTCTCTGAGAGCTAATCACTATTTACCACTACACTTAATGACCTGTTTCCCTTCTCCTATTCCCCTCAAAAATAAATCCAAAAATTGACTTTAATAACCTGCTAAATTGCCTTTGAATTTATTAATTAATATTTTTGAATGTCTGCCTTATACTAAGTTTTGCACAGAAAAAAATACTCTCTTTTACTTCAAACTAAAAACCAAGGCATTTTGGTCTCGTTTTAAAAATTGTTTTGACTTTAAGGCAAATGGGGGCTATATTCACAGACTTATTATATGCATGTCTTTAAAAAAATATTCTTTCCATATAAGCTGAATGTTGTTGTTAAAGGGAGTGCCTTTTTTGACTTAGAGATTAAAACTCAGCCATGGATTTACTTTCTATCCCTATTTGAGATTATTTAGAGCCACTGAATTGGTAAGTATGTATGTGTTTTGAGTAAGTTTTCTGTTCTGTTTGTTGATTTAAACATGGTTTGAACAGAGGAACAAAAAAGTGTTCTATACACATGAAACAGATATCAGATATACATTTGTAAAAAAAAATTTTATATGTAAAATATTCCATGTTCTCAGGATGAGGTATTTTTTTCTCTCTTTTTTTGCTGCCACCTGCTGGTGTAGAATGAAATTTTAATAGTATTTGTTTTTCCAAAGGGCTAAACACGCATGCACATGTGCACACGTATGCACACACACACCCCACACACTCTGCTTCTAAGCCTTTGGGATTGTGTTTATTAATTTTTTATGCAAGGGCCTCTTCCATCTTTCTCAATGAGGGACTAACCTTCAGCTGTTCTCTTTTTTTTACAATCCCTAACTCAGTTTAATTTGGCATTCTTCCACTTAAACTGGTCCTTTATGCATATGAGATAGACAGTATCTTCAAAAAATCATCTGAGTTTCTTGCCTCTTTTTTGCCTCCAGGATCTGGTCTTTAATCATTTCTCCTCCACTGTTAATCTCTTCTAGAGAGCTATTGATCAGCAGAGTTGTTAGGTGGAAAACCCTTTGCAGCTTTTACAGCATTACAGAACCTACAGAACCAGGAACTGCTGTTTTTGTTGTATTCATCACTGAACTCAAGCCAATGGGCCTTTGTCAGTGCGGGTGCTTCCATTGTAAGGATAGATCCTAGCTCTCCTAGGCTGGAGTATTCATTCCTCTCCAGACCCAGATGACAGACATACTTTTGTGAACTCTTATTACTCTGACACGTGAGAATTGATCTTTAGTGTTGCACTGTGTTAGTATAAAAATCTGTTTTGTGAAAGTTTCTTCCTTTACCTGTCATAGAGTAACAGTTTAGACAGCACAGTTGATGATTTACTAGTGAGGGCAAGCTCCAGTGAACCTGTGCTAACAGAAATGTGGTTGGCATCATCTTTTCATAGAGTGTCTTTTCTTCAGACAGATTTAAAAATCTTTAATGCAGTTTGTCAGTTGTATTTTGATTGAATAAACATTTATAAAGCACTTAACATATGTGCTATCAAAATTTATATTAATTTTGTAACAAAACTGAGAAACATGAAGCCAAGAAAACTTCATACTTTGCAGTTTGGCTGCTATAAAATGATGACTTGAAATCATACAACAAAGATGTGTGTGTGTGTGTGCATTAGTTAAAAATGAAATCAGGAATTCTAACTTGAGGGTTTCTTAGTGGCCTTAGAATAATACTGTTTAGTATAAGTAAGGCAAGTATTGTGTGGCTTGTAAGGAATCTGTTCTTGCTTTGCGGCAGGAAGGAAAGACTCTCATACGGAGGTCTTGTAACGTAACCTGTTATGACTCTGGGTTGTATTTGTACAGGTGATAGTTCGCTTAGTCATTAAACAAGCTTAAATTCATTTAAAAAGTTCTGATTACAAATTATTCTTAATGTCTTTTAGATGAACATTGTGTGAGTCACTGTAATTCTCAGAGCTGCATATTAGTGCAGGAAGAAGAGCAGCTCCTCCAGATTGGAGACAAACAACTGGCTAGACATGCGTTGCTGTGCTTACTACTTATTGTCGGCTTACTTGCTGTAAATATTTCTTTTACTTTTATTTGAGGTCCTTTCCATTAAGTGCTTTGTAAAAATTTCATTTGGGCAGCTAAAACAGCTTAGTTACTTCTACAAATGGTAATAGGAACTATGGAGCAGCTAGGTGGTGCAGTGGATAGAGCACCAGACCAGGAGTCAGGAGGACCTGAGTTCAAATCTCATCTCAGACACTTGACACTCACTAGCTGTGTGACCTTGGGCAAGTCACTTAACCTCAACTGCCTCATCCTGGGTCATCTCCAGTCATCCTGATGAATATCTGGTCACTGGATTCAGATGGCTCTGGAAGAGAAGTGAGGCTGGTGACTTGTACAGCCCTCTCTCACTCAAAACAAAGTCATATCATTATTTCTCTGATGGCATGGTCTTCTTTAGCAATGGAGGACAAACACACATACACAATAGGAACTATAGAATCCTAAATTTCTAATCTTCTTTAAAAGGAGGGGGAGAGGAATTAGTATCTCATTTTACAATGTTACTGTTCAATTTCTGAAAAAAATGTTTTTATCCTGCTTGGATAATTATCCATTTACCTTAAACCTTAGGATTTGAGAAAAATCTTAATCTGTTAATCAACCACTCTTCATCATAGATAAAATTTACCATTTTTTAGAGCTACTGATTTCTAATTGTTAGCTGACCTTAATGGACAGACTCCACTTCTTTTCACAAGATCTTTTCAGGATAGCTACTTTTCTGAGATAGCCACGGACATGGCAATAAATAGAATGAACTTAGGGGAATTTTTTCAACACTTCTCATACTCATTATATGTAGAATGGTATCAACTGGTACCATTCTACTTGCCATCTAAGCATAATAATCAGAAAAGATCAAGGAGTACTGCTGCAAATTTGATAATCTGATTTTTGCATCATGATGTGCTAATTTTAAAAATCTGCTGTGTTTTACACCAGGCAGCAATACTGATGTCTTACATAAACCCCTATAGTATAGATCATGTCTTTTCCCTTTAGTATTAATTAGAATAGACCGCTGTATAAATGACATCTCTCAGAAAGATGTGTCAGCCTCTTTCTAGAAAGACAAAGGTTATATATTCTCATAGTGTTTTGCCTTTTAGTTTTCCTTTTCAGGCATTAAGTAGATTTAGATTTGAGGCATTTGTTTAATTGGAGCTATATTCTGGAAGGTAAGATGAATAGCTTTCTTCATTTAAAAGTATTTTTTATTATTTCTTTGTAGAATCTTTCCAGTTGTTTGTGGTGGCTGTTCAACCAGGAACCTGGAAGACTGTATGTTGAATTACAGTTTTTTTGTGCTGTATTCAATTTTGGACAGGTATTTACTAGGAATTTCGAAGGAACGTGTGTGTGTGTGTGTGTGTGTGTGTGTGTGTGTGTGTGTTCTGTTTGATCGGCTTTGTTATATGTCAGCGAAAGATATGCCTTTGAATAGAGAAATGTATTACTATATTGATTGAAGTTACCAGGTTGTGTTCTGAATACTTCAACCAGAAATATTGAATTCATCTTCTATTTTAATTTTGAAAGGAAACAGGCAAAGAACCTCACTATTTGAACTTTACTATAAATTTATTAGGTTAGCTTTGCCAAATAATGTCCCTGAGGGTCTTTTATAGCTACAAATACAATAAAGAAAGTTATTTAATAGTATCTTTAATAATTCCTGAGCAGAAAGTATTATTAAAGTTCTAAGTACACATTAAGGCTTTAACAGCTTAAAATAACACCAAGACTTGGGGAGATCCCGTATATAGTATATATTTATTTGTTAAAAGTTACTTTAAAATTTATTGACAATTTAATACATCTTCACTGTTTCAGGGATCCATGATTTCATTGATGTGGGTACTCCCTTCTTAAGTACACATCCCAGCTCCTTTCTCTGCTTTAGCAGACAGTTTCCATAAATTGTTATGTTAGAAAAATTAATCATCTTTGGCCAACTTGGTCATGAGCCTCTTTGAACTTAGCCAGGCTTATCTTTCTTTAAAAGACACGAAGTCCATCATGATAATCATACTTGAAGCTTAGGTAAACCTGTAAGAGCATGTGTCCCAGTCACTTCTACACCACAAGAAATAACAAAATAAAATTTTAATCAATCATTAAGCATGGGTTAGTAGATACACATACTCTGATTTAATGCTTTTAAACATCACATTCTTTTACATTTATTTGATTTGACATATGTAACCTATAGTCATCAGGAAAACCCTTTTTGGAACCCATATCTCATATTTCATAAAAAGTTTGAGAGGGAAGCTCTATTTTCAGGCTGATGCTTTGAAGGAAGAACCTAATAACAGATTCAAAGAGAAGTTGAACTTAATCAGCTAGCATTTATTATGCTCCCACTATGTGCCAGGCACTGAGAATACAAAAGAAAAATGAAATAACTCCTCCCAAGAACTTTAGATTCTGCCAGGGGAAAAGAATATGTTGACATAAACGGGGGGGGATTTGTTTAGATAGATGTACACAGGGTTGTGTGTGTGTGTGTGTGTGTGAATATATATATGCTTGTATAATATATGTACATATACTATAGAAATGTATACGTACATATGTATACCTATATGAATATATGTATGTGTGTGTAATATGTATATATATAAAAATATATATATACATATTACACACACATACACACACACTCTCACTTTACAAGGTAAATAAAGGGTAAAAAGCTAGGGGATGACTTCCAGATACTATGCATGTGGAACAGCAAGAAGATCAGCTTGGCTGGACTGTAGAATTAGTGAAGGTGGGTGATATTTCATAAACAATGCAAAAAGATAGTTTGGATAAGTCAGAGATTTATGGCATTACTTTAGTGTTTTATTTGAGATCATTTTGAGATGTAATAGTTTTAAACTATTAGTGTAGTGATATACTTCAAGGTTCAATATAAATTTTTTTTTTGCTTTCGTTTTGGTTTGGATTACCTTATTTCTACTGTCCATTAGTTTGAATAAGTAAGAGTTGTCTATAAAACAGTTTCTAACCCACATAGAGTTTATATAACTTATGTAGTTTGCACTGCATGGAAATGTTTAATATGTTTTAATTGTTGCCAGTGCTGTTTTCTATGTTATGCTAAAATGCATACAATTCTTAAAATTTGTTGTGAAGACATGTATTATTTAGATGAAACATGAATTCCTAGATAAATGAACAGCATTTCATAGTAGTGGTACAAAGTAGGGACCAAGTCCATGAAAAAATCAAAATTTACATGGTTCCAAGAGCCAGACATTAATTTGAAACAATCACTTCTACTACATGTTTTCCCTCCCAGTAGCACTGACTCTAAGGTTGAAGTAAAAACTACTGAATATTTTGACTGGTTCTCTCTGATTCCACTTGTTCACCAGTCTCTACTCCCCAGTACAGAGAACAGTATTCCTTTCCTCAGCCTCTGGTGTTCTTTTAGAGGAAGGACACAAAGACTGTTAACAAAATTGACAAGACCAGGTGTCCAGAACAAGCAAGCAACAAAGTGTTCTTGTTTTAGGACCTAGAACTTTATTTAGATTACTGGAGTGAATATCAGTGGCTTGCCTTAACTTTTTTTTTGCTTGAAATTTTATTTCTAGCTCCTAAATATGTAACATATGTCTATATATTTTTTTCACCAGGGTTTTATTTCCTTTGGAATATTTGGGTTAGACAAACATTTTATCATTCTGCCTTTCAAAAGAAGGTAAACTCAATTTTTAAGTGTATCTATTTTAATAAAGTTAATGGTGAAGATATTCCCTTAAAATAATGTTTTTAGGCCTCTTATATCTACTGGCCTGACTATCATGGTAACAGTATCATCAGCTGCTTCATATATTTGTAGTAAATAACCACAAATAAACTACTGAAGGAACCATTGTAAATCCAGTAGTATTATTTCCATTTTTAAAAGAACTGTTGGATGTTGTTTTTTAAAAAAAATAATTACTGAATTTAAAATGAAATTTTAAAATATGCTTAAAGATATGTTCTTAAGATAGTGAAGAGGTTTTATCTCATCTGTGATAGTTATTCTATAGCATATCTCTTTCTTGACAAGAACAGTTTAGATTCTAGCACATTTGACTTTTTTCCTCAAGGTAAGAAAAACTCATTTTGCTTTTCTGAATTTTTGATTCTACCATTTTCTACCAAGATTGCTGAAGTATCAACTTTATTAACTTTCTACAGGTATCATAAGTACTGAGTTTAGATCATGTTTTGGGGAGTACCTTAGGACATTATTAGGCTCATTAGTTTTCATGGTAAAATTAGTAAAAAGTAGAAATGTTAAAGAGTTCCACTGACCAAGGCACTACATGATAAAGACTCTGGGCATGTTACAGAACTCACAAATGCATAAGAGTGACAATTTTAATAGGCCAACAAACGTTCATTAAGTGTTCATTCCTTGTCAAGCACTGTGCTTGGTACTGAGGACGCAAAGAAAAAGTCATGGTCTCTACCCTTATGGAGCTCACATGGTGATGGAGGAGACAATATACAGAAGACATGTACCTGCCAGATATATATCTAGCAGAAGGAGAAGGTGATCTTATCTCAGAGATACTGAGGGCACAAGGAGTAGGCTAGGTGGCTCCGTGCAGATGGGGAGATTTGAGTCAAGTAATATGGGATGCTAGAGAAGCCAAAATCAGCCTTAAGATCTAGCATTAGGTTCTTAATTCCCATTTGGTTTTTTTTTCCTCGATTACTTGTAAACAAAATTTTTTATCATTAATTTTTTAAAATTTTGAGTTCCAAATTCTCTTCTTCCTTCCCTTCCTCCCCACCTCCTTGAGAAGGCAAGCTGGCATGACTTGCACTGTGTGGTCTGTGCTGCACTCCAGGCCCAACCACCACCCCAGTGGGACAGACCTTTCCTGCTGATCTCCTAAGTTCTCCTGGGCTGTAAAAGTGTTTCAGTCATCCTTTTGTTTCTTCTGCCATTCCAGAATTTGATTTGAGGTGTTATTTTAGACATGCTTGGAGGGGAATTTGGAAGAGCTCAGCTGAGTGCTTCTTTACCCTACCATCTTGCCACCTCCTCCTAAAAATGAAATCCCCATTTAATCTTAAAGAACAGTCAGGGTGGTCCCATATGAAGAAATGGAATAATAAACCAGTCATTGAACTTTAGTCATTAATAGATTTAGCTGTCTGTTTCATTGTCAATCAGATTAAAGAAGAAATAGGCCACAAGGCTGGAATGACTTGCTCACATTAATTCTACTTTCAAGATAGACGAGAAGTCTACCTATTGCACAAAAATGCTGAAGTAAAGTGTTTGATCTCTAAAGATGATTTATAAAATATCCCAGGGAAAATGGAGTTTGACAAATCACAAATACGCCAAATTTATCTTGTGAATTTAAGGAATAAAATGTCAATGAGGGCAGATTATCATTCCTTCTGTCTTAAGAGTGACATGGATATACCAGATAGATGACAACTGTTGTTGAACAAGCATGTTTTTATGGGGGAATAGGTCCCCTGTATGGTGTTTTCTGTCTATCTTTACACATAACCCCTTCTTCAATTTTTATTTTCAGATTGGAATTCCTGTGGAATAATAAAGAAACCGCAGAAAATGGATCATCACCTGTTCCTGAGGAAATCAGAATGACCTGTCAACAGTTTGTTCATTATCACCGTGATCTCTGTGTCCGAAGCATTGTCAAGGAAAGAAGGTGGGCAAATGCCTATGCAGAGATTCCTGTTGACTAAAATATTAAATGTTGGACATAACTTTCAGATTAAAAAATACCATCAACTGATGCATGTTAACTAAAAATGTGCACGAGAGATGGATTATCCCTTAAACAAAACCTCTGTAACATACCTAGACTATCTTTATTTAGATAGCTTTGAAAAGCTGCTAGCTTTGGTTTCTCATATAAAGTATGGAAACATGATCCATTAGAATATTAGAATTGAGGGACATTAGTTATTATTGGTTTTCAGAAAAGTTCAAAAGACTTTGAATTTAGAAACAATTTTATTTTCATATTCTACTGTTACTTTTTATTGAAAAAAATATTTTCAAAACTGACAGTCCTGACACCAACTACTCTGTTTTTCATGTCAAATCCTAGTCTTTAGTCTGTGGTATCTAAATAATATCCATGGAAACCAGTAAATAGACTCTGATACTGAAATATGAAGGATAAATGTTGCCATGAACTTTTAAAAATTATATAATTGGGAAAGTGAAAAAGCAGATAATCCAAGACCAGCGTTAGGGAACACATGACAGTTTTCCTTTGTGAGGAGCAGATATCTGAACTGGCACAATCATTTAAAAATAATACTTATGAATAGTTTCCTTCAGCAAATCAACAGGTTGAGAAAATTGACTTGGTGAAATTTTTAGAAGAAAATTTCATTTGACACCTTTATACAAGTTAGGAAGCAGAAAGGGGATCATAGCACTGCTGTTGTTGGTTAGGATTGGGGAGCTATGTTTGCTGTTGGGTGATGGTAAACCCTCTCTGTTCCGTTAGACCATTTCCAGGCTACATGCCTTATTAGTTAGACATGACCTTTGTCCAATTGTAAGGATACTTGAGATGTCATTACACAGTCATCAGCAGACATAGGTTTTATTAAATGAGTTTCAGGAACCTTACTAGATTTTAATTGAGTATTTAAAATTAACAATAAGAATGGATGTTCAACCACAAATTGCTTGGGGTATTAGTCTCATGTTTGAGTGGCCTGAAATTTTGTTTACAAATTAAGGTATATTACATCTTATATGTACCTGAAATAACATTTTTTGTGTTCATCGTGATGTGACTTGAAAAGATGTTTAAATGCATATTAGCCTTTTGTGATTTTTGTATGACTTCTTAAGTAATCTACTCATGTAATTAAATGTATTCTTTTTCATTACCTGCTTTCCTCATCTCACCTTGATCTTTGAATGCTACCTCCTTTTTGGCTCTGTAAATAGTTCTTTTGCTTGACTGATGCTTTTATCAAGTGTACTTCATGTCCATTACAAGCTTCTATTAAAATTTATGGGTTCATTTGGTTTTTTTTCCTCTTGTTGCCATAAACCTTGTTTGTTTGCTGAGACATGAGGAACCATGCATTTGTTTTAGGAATGCATTTGAAATAATCAAAAGTATCATACCAAGTACATTTTTTTAATCTCATTGTTTTAGTAAGACAAGTTTTAAGTCTCTGATTAAATATATTACATGAGAAGCAATTCTTGCTTTACTACTGTAAAAGGTAGTTTACAGAATTAATGAAAACATTTGGACAAAATTTTATTTAAACTTTATATAGTGTAGTAGTCTCTGACAAAGCTATTACAAAAGTTGATGTTACTGTGAATTGATTTGAACACACATTTATAGTATGTCACTTTTATATATAGCTTTCTATGTATTAAGTTTTTAACTATTCTCATAAACATAACTGTCCTATTTTTAAAATTATTTTTACAGTTTAACAAACCATTAATATCCAAAAACGGTTTCTTTTCTACCATACTTTTTTACATACCAACTACCATGCTGTCTTTCCTTGTTTTCCCATTTTCCCTTGCCTGTCCCCTGTTATGCAGTGCTGATAGCAGATTTACAGAACATATGGGTCAATCATTCCTTTGACATACAGGTGTGGTGCAAAGACCTCTACTGGAACTTTCTGTGGCTGTGACCTGGTGAACTGGCTAATTGAAGTTGGCCTTGCCGCTGACCGTGGTGAAGCAGTGCTGTATGGAGACAGGCTGGTACAAGGAGGAGTTGTCCAGCACATTACCAATGAATATGAATTTCGGGATGAATATTTGTTTTACCGATTTCTTCAGGACAGTCCCACAGAAAGTCCTCTAGGCACTAATTCAGGTGCATCCTCACAGGACAGACAGGTAGAAACTGAGCACTCATCCCCTACCTCACTTTCCCCACAAACCTAAAATATGTGGATATAAAACACAGAAGGAAACTTTATCCAACAAAGCCTAAGAACAATTTTTTCCTACTGTATCATTATTATTAGAGAGCTCCTATTGAATATAATAATCATCAGTTTGGACAAAAATTGTTAATGATTGATTTGCATGTAATTATTTAATATAATTTTAATAACCAAATAAGCCAGTACTCTAAATTGCTGAATTTTGCAGTTGGATATTGAGCAGATTATGTATTCTTTGCACTTACCAATTGCACTTCATGGAGAAACTTTGAAAATCATTTTATTAAGAGCCCTTCCTAATTCTTCATTTCTCGACCACCACACTATTTCTTAACAAAGTGGTGCTCATTCAAACTGGCAACATGATGAGTTTATGTTTTTAAAGTATACTTATTCTAGCTTTTCCATCAAAAGGTAGAGGATAATCTCCAAAAATCTATAATAGAAGTTAAAATATAGTTTAGTCTCTAACTTTTGTTGTGCATGTTATATTTAAAGCAGTTTAACTTCTATTACACCAACCAATGAAATTGCTACCATAATTGATATATATGTATGTATGTACATATAAATATACATATATACAATTTTGCACATCCCAGCTTAGAAAATTTTTGCACATCTCATGTGAACCACTGTTTAGAGAAATTAAGATAGGAAAGAAGTGGTTCATGTCAACAATCACTTATCATGTGTTTCCTACATGCATGCACTTTCTGCCAGGCACTGGGGATACAAAAATAAAAATGAGAGCCTTTTACATATTTCAGACTATTTTTGAAGCCAAATCTAATATGCTGCTATAAATTTAAGAACTTAATTTATGACATTCTGATTCTTAAACATCTACAAATTTAACTTATCCATGCTGTGTACAGTTATAAAATATTCCTGGTTTGAAATTGGTGGAAAAAAGATGGAGAGAAAAAGGTGATCATGTTATCTTTGAGTTACTTGATGTTCAGTGTGCTTTATTTATTTCATAAACTTTAAGTCACTTTTTAAAAGTTTCTCTAATACATTATGCCCAATTTATCTTACTTTTTAAGCTGTTCACTACTTTATTCTAAATATTTAGCCCCTCTGCTGATTTAACTTAAAATGTTTAGTTTCATTATATTTAATTGCATCTAACTTCCACATGAAAGACAATTCTGTTTTATACTACCCTTTTAAATCTATATGTTAAAAAAATTTAGGAAAACCTTAATGTATTTTAACAAGAGTAAATCTAAACATTTTGCTATAACATTTGTTTTAAATTATGTTTTGGGGGTAGAGCAGTTTGTGTTGCCAATTAGAGTCACATTGGCAAGGAAATCTTAGTTTTTTACATTCTAATTGTAACTGTCCTAATGCTCTGGAGTTTAGACTGATTTTAAGCTTAAATATAACTTATGCCGGGAAGAACTGATTTATAATTATAGCATTCGAGGTGCCAACTCACATGCATGGTAAGCATCTCAAATTTAAATTAAGAATCAATTGTTTTACCTTTGTACAAGTTATTGCATAAGTTCTTTTAAAGGGAAGCAGAAAACTGCATCTTTTAGCACAGGAAGTGCTGATAGAAAACTGTTGATCATTGTGATCTGCAGGTTTGGTTAAAAGATTACTTTTGTTATGTTAAAATATTTTTAGAATTAAGGATATACCAGTTTTATCGAATGAAAATATCTTTGTACCTGTGACCTCAATAACATAGCAAGTTTCTCAATAAAATAGCTCTTTTAATTTGTGTTGCAGAAAACATCTTTCTTGTAATTCTTTGACTTATTTGAATAATGCAAAAAACACAAGTCTTCTCTGTCATTCCTTAACACCAGTCCTATTTTAGTTCTTTTAAATTGTCCTTTTCTTCAATAGTACTCTATGATTACTGCAAGTCCTTTATGATTTCTGCATTGTTAAGTACGCTATAGGCACTATATAAGTGCTGAATGAATGAATCTGGGAACCTATAATCTGTGTCCCTTTTTCTCCACTCAAGCAGCCATCACCTGAGTTCAGGCCCTTGTCACCTCTCTCCTGGACTATTACAGTAGTCTCCTAATTGCTCTCTGCCTCAAGCCTGAGCCGGTCCATCCTCCACAGAGTCTCCAGAGCGGTGTTCTTGAATCTCACATCTGATTTAACGATCTGTGAGCATTTGTCTTGCACAATAGACAGGTAACTTTATGCTTCTAGCATAAAGAGAAGCAGAGAAAAAGATTTCTTTGAGGTATTTATTTCAGCTTTTCCCACTGAAACATCTCATTATTATTATTAGATGCTTGGAATGTTTATTAATGTAGCAGTCATTTAGTTTGTCTACTTTTAAAACCAAATGGTATATCAGGGTGGTAGCCAGCACTGAGCCTACTGTGAGGAAAACCTGAGTTCAAATTCATCCTCAAACACTAAGCTATGTGACATTGGCCAAATCACTTAACATCTGTTTACCTTAGTTTCCTCATCTGTAAAATGGATAATAGCACTTACCTCCCAGGGTAGGATGAAAATCAAATAAGATAAAATTTTAAAGCACTTTAGTACAGTGCCTGGCAACTACTAGGTGCTATCTATTTAAATACTAGCTATTATTATTATTATCTGAGAATTCTGAAAAGTGACCTTAAAACAAGAATATTAAAAATTATGCATCAATTACCTCTAGAAAATTTAATCCAGTTTTTTAAAAATTAAAATATTTCACTAAACAGAAGAGCTTTAAATAGGGAAAATTCAATTAACTTCAACCCTGTCCACACCCCAGTCCCTTTTATAGATGAGGAAACCAAGGCTATATAAAGGTTAAATGAAATCAGCCTAATATCAGCGTTAAAACCTGCATCTACCAGTCCAATGTTTTTTACAATGTACATGTTGCCAACAATTTATTCAGAAACCCTTACTTGTGTTAGAACTTTTAAGAACTTGTATTAACTTGATAGAAATATAGAATACCCTCTAAATTTTATGTTTATTATAGATTACACTAGTAACTTAAACAGTAAAAACAAATTAGTAAAGAATACATACCTTGTATAACTATGACCAAAGAATTTTTAACTAAATAATATATAGAGGTGATCAGAGAACATTAAAGCTGCAAAGTTTTTGCATGGAAAAAAATTAGTGCTGAGGAATTGAAAGAAAGGAGTTAATTGGAAAAAATCTTTGCAGCAAATGTCTCTGATAAAAATTGGATATCCAAGATATGTAAGGAATACACACACACACACACATACATATTATGAGCAATTTTGGAAAAAAACACAAGCTGTCAACAAGCCTGTGAAAGCATGCTCCAGATCACTAATAACTAATGCAAACTGAAGCAGCTCTTCAGATTTTACTTCATGTCACATTGCCAAAAACAGGCCAAAGACCAAAACGGTACCACTTGACTTGTGGGAAGGCAGTCATGTAAGTGCAGTATTGGACCTATAAAGTCCATCCGTTCTGGAAAACAATTTGAGATTACACTGAGAACGTCAGTCAAGTGTACACGTGCCGTTTAATCTAGCAATACAGTTACTAGGCATACAACTGCAAGATGATCAAGCAGAGTAAAAAGACGCCATGGTTGCAGACGTACTTTCTAATAGCATAGAATGACTCCTGGAGAAATGAGTGAAGGTATGGTGGTGTATGAATGTCATGGAACATTAAGAATCCGGTAGAACGGGGTTAGATCTCTGAACTGATATTGAAGTGAGCAGAATGAGAATACTTTTCACAGTGATCATGATAATGTAAAGAAAAATAATGCTGGAAGACTTCAGGAGTCTGAGAGATGGGCTTGGTATGGGATGTAGGCAACACTTTAGATGTGGCCAAGGTACTGGTTTGCTTATTCTTCACAAGGGAAACTTGGAGGAGAGGAGGAGTCATTGGGAAATGATAATAAATAGAAAAGCATCAATGAAATACCTGAAAATGCGTGTCTGAAGGGACCACTTTCTACAGAAGTTGCCCCTCCCTGGCAAACATGTTAGGCTCATTCTTCCCTGAAAGGTGACAGGATGTGTCCCCCAGATTTGAGTGAGCCAGAGGACTTATGCTCAAGCTGTAGCTCATGTGACATAGCTTTCTGGTACCCTCTGACCATGTTGATGTGGTTTCCTAATCACAAAAAGGGCCCACTCATGTGGAGTTCACATTTGGCAGCTATCCCAAGATTGTCCGAGTCCTCCCATGCTGACTTTCCCTATGGAGACCAAGGAGCCTGGTCTGGCCAAGTTAAATGCTGTGGTATCCTTGTTTGAGTATCCTTTTTATGCTATGGCCAAGAAGAAACCTTTTGTTAACTGCTGAATGGCCTGTAAGTGCCTTTTTTGTATTCGACATTTTGTATTGACATTAAATCTTTTTTTGTCTTGTTTTTGTTTTTAATTAATTTGTTTTATTTTTCAACAATTCCATAAGTTTTAAATTTTCTCCCCCTCCCTCCCCATGATGGCATGCCATTTCATATGGGTTCTACACATATATTAAATACATTTTCACATTAGTTATGTTGCGTAGAAGAATTAAAACGAATGGGAGAAGCCATAAGAAATAACAAAACATAACACAAGAGAAAATAGTGTGCTTTATTCTGCATTGAGATTCCTCACACAATTCTTTTCTCTGAATGTGGATGGCATTTTGCATCGAGCTCTTTGGAAATGTTTTAGGTCCTTGCCTTTCTGTGAAGGGCTAATTGACGTTAAATCTGAACTAACCGAGTATCAGGTTGAGTCAGGCTTTCCTGGATTATAATATTTAGTTGAATGGGCAGTTGTATCGTGAAGGCAATAGTCACAGCACTGATGGCGAATATGAATATGGTGAAGTACTTCTCAATCACAAAGTGTAACAGACTCTCCATATAGAAGGCAGGAGAAAAACGTTTATTTAGACACCAGAAAGTCAAATCCCAGAACCAGAAAGCAACATCCATCACAGCAATCAAGTCACCACAGGGGGCAAAGACATTCCCAAGCCTCCCCACCCCCTGCTGGGACCTACCCACAAATAAACAAACGCTCATGAGCCTAAGCTGTGCCTGCATGCCTGGGTCCTTCCCAGTTCTGACTAGCCTGAACAACTTCCTCCCAGCTCTGCTCCACCCTTCCTGTTCCATCTGTTCAGCAAGCTCCTGCCACTACATGTGCCTTAGGCTTCCATGTGATCAATGCTCAATATTTGGGTTCTTCTGTGTTTGTTTTCTAATTGGCAGATTTGGGGTCATCATTCTGGTCAGTGGTATACTTCCTCCTAATGGTGTGTTATTGAAATTACACAAAGCAGTGAACAAATTATCTTACCAATGTTGATAAGAATTATTAGAACTTAACTTCCTTAACTATTCTTTCAATAATCCATTCATTCTTTCAATTAACCCAGAGGCTTGTGGATAATATGGAATATGTTTCTATGTTGTTTAATATACAATTTATCTTCATTACCTTTGAAATGAGACCCATTGTCACTTTGGATCTGCATTGGGATTCCATAATATAGACTTATGAAATCTAGAGTTTTACAAGTGTTTTTCTGGGTTGCATTCTTATAGGAACAGGCCACTAGTATACCTGAATAGGTGTCAACACAAGTACATATAAATTTATATCCTTTATCTTGGAGTAGGGGTCCATTATATTTGCCAAATAAATTTTCTTTGCTATCTCTTTTCCCCTTGCTTTCTCTCCAGTTACTACCTCAGGAACAGTTCATTCCTTTTCCAACTTACATATATGTACATTTCTCTGCTACTTGTTTTAACAATGAATGAGAGGTACTGATACCTTGGTCTTGTTCCATCTGGTGTGTGGCCTTGGACCCCTAAATGGTCAGGCACTCGATGGACCCATTTTGCTATTACCAGATCATCAGTTGATGTCAGAGTAGGGATAGTATGTTGAGTAGCAATCTGCTAGTCGATCGGCATGTGCGTTGTACTCATATTCTGGCATGGTGAGGGCCACATGAACATGAGGCCACATGAAACATGAGGCCACATGAAAAACTGACAAATTGGTAATGAAAGACATATCCCATGTATCATCCCATAATTCTTTGCCCCTGATTTAGTTGCTTTGAATTTCCCAATTTTGATTTTTCCACATGGGCACCCATGTGGCTAACCCATTAGCTACTGCCCATGAATCAGTGAATATATGACACTGTCGTCCTTGTTCTGTTTTGATAGTGTGGTGTACTGCCATAGTTCAGCCTATTGATTACTTCCACCTATCCCAGTACTTTCCAAAGTCCACCTAGTACAAGGATTATAGGCTACTACTGCTTTCCAGTGTCTTTTGTGGTCCAAATATTACGCTGTCCTATTAGTAAACCATGCATGTTTCTTTTGTTCTTCAGTTAATCCATCATATCCCTCATTCCATTTTACTAAGGACTGTACCAACTGTTGCTTTGGTTCAGGGGGTGTATCCCTCATTATCTATGTTTGCTATAGATTCACATAAGGCAGAAACTCCATTTTTGCCTGCTTTAGATCTATTTTGAACATACCATTTCCATTAATTATGCTAGCCTCTAGAGCATGTCCAGTTCTGTGAGAAGGTGGGGTACTCATTACCCAGGTCATAAATTAGGATTCCAGGCCTTAATATGACCTCATGGCCCAAAGTCAGTTGTTCAGTCTCTACCAAAGCCCAAAATGCAGCTAACAGTTTCTTAGACCAAAATCCTAAGGGTACATTCTGGCTTTGCTGTTTTTGCCATAAACTCCAGTTTGCATATTCATCCTGTGCAGTCACTTGTAATTCCATCAGGGCACTTTGCATAGGCCATAAATCTAGGGTCAATTGTATAGCAGCCTTTGCTTCTTCAAAAGCTTTACTCTGCTCAAGTCCCCAATCAAATTCATATTTTTTTTCCCAGTAGTCTTATATAAAGGTTCCAAATTTCTCCTCCATGTGGTATGTGATGTTGCCAATATCCAAATAATCCTATAAACCTTTGGGTCTCTTCCTTATTGGTGGGGATAGGAAAATCCTGAATCTTTTATCAGGCTTGCAAGAGAATCTCTCACAGCTCCTTATCCCATTGTATGCCCAAAAGTTTTATGGTTTGAGCTGGCCCTTGAATCTCTGCAGGGTTAATTTCCCACCCTTTGCTTTTCATATGCCCAATTAAAAGTGTCAAACTCTTCTCCACTTCTTTTACATTTTGCATTTACATTACATTTACATTTTTCCCTGTATCATAATATCATCTATGTTGTGGTAGCTCTAATTCATCCAAATGTTCAGCCACAATCCTATGACAAATAGTGGGGCTATGTAGATATCCTTGTGGCAAGCATGTAATAGTATATTGTCAGCCCTGCCAAGAGAAAGCAAATTGATCCCATTGTTTAGAATCTATTGGGATAGTAAAGAAAGCATTGAGGGGAGGGGGGGTGGAGCCAAGATGGCAGAGTAGAAAAAGCACATATACTCTAGTGCTTCCCCCACAGCCCACAAAATACCAGTAAAAAAGACTTTCAACTAAGTCTAGAGCAGCAGAAGCCACAGAAAAACAGAACGAAAGAGGTTTCCAGCCAAAGGTAACCTAGAAGACCAACAGGAAAGGTCTATCTCATGGGATGCTGAGTGGAGCAAAGCATAGCCCTGGCCATGTGGCACTGGGAGGGAAAGGACCTCAACAGACCTCCAGGCAGAGTTCCTAGCAGGGAAGGTCCTAGATACCTCAACCCACAAGCAACAAAGAAAACTCCAAAGGTCAGTGGGGGAGGGCTTTCCCAGCTGGGTGAGAGGGAACGACAGGGTTTCTCCAGAAATAGCCGCAGGCGATGGCAGAGGCTGAGGCAGTAGATTGTAGGCAGCTGCTGAGGGTGGGAAGCAACGTGGATCCATTGTTCAGGCAGATCAGCTTAAAGCCTCTGGCAATAGGGAGCAGCTGATCTAAACCCCAGCCCTGAGTGATGACTCTGCCCCCATCCAAAGCCCAGGGGAACCCAGTAGCTGAGTCTAATCTCTTGACTAAGGATTCAGAAGTCAAGTAACTGACTGGGAAAATGCCCCCAAAAAGGGAATAAAGTAAGACCATAGGTTACTTTCTTGGTGAACAGGTGTCTCCTCTCATCCTTTCAGGTGAGAAAGAACAAGGCATACTGTCCCAGGAAGTTAAGATCCTTGCCTTTGTGGCCTTCAAAGTGAACTTAAATTGGACTCAGGCAATAGAAGAGCTTGAAAAACGAGTTAGCAGTTTGCTAAAGGAGAACCAAAAAAATGCTAAGGAAAACACCTTTAAAAAAAGGCTAAATCAATTGGGAAAAGAGGTCCAAAAAGCCAATGAGGAGAAGGAGGCATTAAAAAGCAGAATTAGCCAAATGGAGAAGAAAGTTTATCTCTGAGAGAACTGAGTTCAAGGAAACGAATGACTATGAGATAAACCAAGCAGAAAACAAAACCAAAAGTTTGAAAAAATAGAAGATAATGTGAAACATCTCATTGGAAAAACAACTGACCTGGAAAATAGATCCAGGAGAGACAATTTAAAAATTATGGGACTACCTGAAAGCCATGATCAAAAAAAGAGCCTACACATTATCTTCCATGAAATTTTTGAGGAAAACTGTCCTGATATTCTAGAACCAGAGGGCAAAATAAATATTGAAAGAATCCACCAATCACTTCCTGAAAGAGATCTGAAAAGAGAAACTCCTAGGAATGTTGTGGCCAAATTTCAGAATTCCAAGGTCAAGGAGAAAATACTGCAAGCAGTTAGAAAGAAACAATTTGAGTATTGTGGAAATACAATCAGAATAACATAGGATCTGGAAGCTTCAACATTAAGGGATTGAAGGGCTTGGAATAAGATATTCCAGAAGTCAAAGGAACTGGGATTAAAACCAAGAATAACTGACCCAGAAAAACTGAGTATAATACTTCAAGGGAATAAATGATCATTCAAAGATATAGAGGACTTTCAAGCATTCATGATGAAAAGACCAGAACTGAAGAGAAAATTTGACTTTCAAACACAAGAATCAAGAGAAGTTTGAAAAGGTAAACAGGAAATAAAAATCATAAAAGACTTTCTAAAGCTGAACTGTTTACATTCCTACATGGAAAGAAAATATTTATAACTCTTGGGGGGAAAAGCTTTGGCTAAATAACTGCATACCAAGTCCCATTATATTTCTGGATCCTTTTTATTAAGGTAACAGTATCTGGAACAGCAGCATACAAGACAGGAATCACCTTATTCAACTGTCTATAATCCACTGTCATCCTCCATATCCCATCCAATTTTCATACTGGACAGACAGGATTATTCCATCAAGTGGTTGTAAGGACTAACACTCCTGCCTCAACATATTCTTTTACAATACTGGTAATTTCATCTTGCCCACCTGACACACGATACTGTTTTAAAGTAATTAATTTAGAAGGTTCAGGTTAAGTGACTGGGTTCATTTTTATTTCACCCACTAAAACTGTATTAATTCCTATCTTCTTTACTGCAAATTGGTATCCCCCCTCAGGTAAATTTAGAGTCACTCTTCTCAATATATCTATTCCAATGATGTATTCAGGAATGGGTACAATTACTACAGTATATTCTTTCTTAGGTAACTGTCTAATTTTCATCATTAGTTTGACTTGTCTGGCTGATATTTCAGCCCCTCCCACTCCATGTTTAAACTTATTAGGGTTTCCATATATAAGGGAAGCCTCCACCCCAGTCTCTATTAATGCCCTAATTGCAGTATTTGATCCATTTTTCCAATATATGGTAAAATTGATATGGGGTCTATAATCTCGTCTGTGTATTTAATCTGAGCTAGGGCTTAGCCAATTTTCTGTTCTCCCTGAAGGTGTGGCAAACTTGGACACAAGGGTTCAGGGGGATCTATAGGGCAGTTCTTACTTTTCTATTCTATCTAGTATCAAGCCCCTTTTCTCATTACATTCTGTATAGTTCATTGGTTGGAATATCATCTATGCTTCCAAAATCAACCTCTGCTCTCAATAGAGCAGTAAACAATTCTTGTCATTTTATTCTGACTTTAAATCCACTGGCTATTTGCTCTTCTCTCTGGAGGAAATTTATCGTTTCTCCTGTTCTCTAGGTCACTTGTGAAATCTTGTCCAGCTCCCCCGAAAGAGGATTCCCTATTTCCCTAATTATCAGAATCAAAACTAGGAGCTTGTAAGAAGAAGGAGCCATCTTCACTAGTATATTCCTATGGGAAACTGCAAAAAAGGTGGTATAGTATGCATGTGAATTTCCAATCATTATGACAGTCTTCATTACCTCCTCCTTTAACTTTCTTATACAAACCCTAAACGAATACCACCAGGGTCTATCTCCACTAGGCCACATAAAGTCAGTAGGATACTGCCTGCTGCAGCCTTCTGCAGCCAAAGCTAACAGATTAGTTGTGTTGTTACCTCTTTGCATATCCCTGTAGAAGTCATTAAAAGAATTTTGCAGTACTTCAAAAGTAATCCATTCTCACCTCTTGTTCAGCTTGTAATGCACATAAGAGACAGACACAGGCTATAGAAAAACAAAGAGATTATACATAGTTGAAATAACTATTTATGTGTCTCTCTACCCCCAAAATGGATGATTCTCAAGAGTACTGTTTTTGCTTTTCTTAGTATTCTCAGCAATCCTTACAGCAGTGCCTAGCACATTTAATACATTTAATAAATATTTAATAAATTTAATAAATATTTGTTGACTAGATAATTTATGGTTTTCATCCCTTGGCACTTCTCACTGTTGTTAGTGTTCAGACATGTAGTCATCTCTGTCCTTATTTCCTTTTTGGAGTCTGTTGTCGGCTAAGGAACTATGTCACCATGTGCTTTTTTAAAAAATTTATTTATTTATTTAACTTTTTACATTCATTTTCACAAAATTTTGGGTTCCAAATTTTCTCCCCATTTATCCCCTCCCCCCACCCCAATACACCAAGCATTCTAATTTCCCCTATCACCAATCTGCCCTCTCTTCTATCATCCCTCCCTTCTCTTGTCCCCATCTTCTCTTCTGTCCTGTAGGGCCAGATGACTTTCTATTCCCATTTAACTGTATTTCTTATTTCCTAGTAGCAAGAACAATACTCAACAGTTGTTCCTAAAACTTTGAGTTCCAAATTCTCCCCATCCCTCCCTCCCCACACATTCCCTTTGGGAAGGCAGGCAATTCAATATAGGCCATATCTGTGTAGTTTTGCAAATGATTTCGATAACAGTCATGTTGTATAAGACTAACTGTATTTCCCTCCATCCTATTCTGCCCCCCATTGTTTCTGTTCTGTCTTTTGATCCTGTCCCTCCCCAAGAGTGTTGACCTCAAATTGCTCCCTTCTTCCATTGCCCTCCCTTCCATCATACCTCCCTCCCTGCTTATCTCCTTCTTCCCCATTTTTCTGTACTGTAAGATAGGTTTTCATACCAAAATGAGTGTGCATTTTACTCCTTCCTTTAGTCGAATGTGATGAGGGTAAACTTCATGTTTTTTTCTCAGCTCTCCTCTTTCTCCCTGCACTAAAAAGTTTCCTGCTTCCCTCTTGAATGAGATATAATTAACCCCATTCCATTTCACCCTCTCTCCTCCCACTACATTTTTCTCTCACCATTTACCTTAATTTCTTTTAAGATATGGTTCCATCCTATTCAATTCACTCTGTGCTCTCTGTCTCTGTGTGTGCATGCTTGTTTGTATATGTGTATGCATGCACGCATGTACATGTGTGTGTGTGCATGTGTGTGTGCGTACGTCTGTGTGGTCCCACCAACTACCCAGATACTGAAAAGTTTTAAGAGTTACAAATATTGTCTTTCCATGTAGGAATGTAAACAGTTCACCTTTGGTAAGTCCATTATGACTTCCCTTTCCTGTTTACTATTTCATGCTTCTTCTCATTCTTGTGTTTGAAAGTCAAATTTTCTTTTCAGCTCTGGTCTTTTCATCAAGAATGCTTGAAAGTCCTCTGTTTCATTGAAAGACCATATTTTCCCCTGAAGTATTAGACTCAGTTTTGCTGGGTAGGTGATTCTTGGTTTGAGTCCTAGTTCCTTTGACTTCTGGAATATCCTATTCCACGCCCTTCAATCCCTCAATGTAGAAGTTGCTAGATCTTGTGTTATCCTGATTTTACTTCCACAATACTGGAATTGTTTCTTTCTAGCTGCTTGCAATATTTTCTCCTTGACCTGGGAACTCTGGAATTTGGCCACAATGTTCCTAGGAGTTTCTCTTTTTGGATCTCTTTCAGGCGGTGATCGATGGATTCCTTCAATACTTATTTTGCCCTCTGGTTCTAGAATATCAGGGCAGTTTTCCTTGATAATTTCATGAAAGATGATGTCTAGGCTCTTTTTTTGATCATGGCTTTCAGGTAGTCCCATAATTTTTAAATTGTCTCTCCTGGATCTATTTTCCAGGTCAGTTGTTTTTCCAATGGGATATTTCACATTATCTTCCATTTTTTCATTCTTTTGGTTTTGTTTTATGATTTCTTGGTTTTATGATTTAAGAAATTTTATGATTTAAGAACTCTTTTATGATTTCTTGGTTTCTCAGAAAGTCATTAGACTCATCTGTTCCATTCTAATCTTGAGAGAACTATTTTCTTCAGTGAGCTTTTGAACCTCTTTTTCCATTTGGCTAATTCTGCTTTTGAAAGCATTCTTCTCCTCATTGGCTTTTTGAACCTCTTTTGCCAATTGAGTGAGCCTATTTTTCAAGGTGTTAGTTTCTTCAGCATTTTTTTGGGTCTCCTTTACCAAGGTATTGACCCGTTTTTCATGCTTTTCTTGCATCTCTCTCATTTCTCTTCCCAGTTTTTCCTCCACCTGTCTAACTTGATTTTCAAAATCCTTTTTGAGCTCTTCCATGGCCTGAGCCCACCTGACATCCACCTGGGATGTCTGGGATACAGAGGCCCTGACCTCCACATCTTTCCCTGATGGCAAGCATTGTACTTCGTCATCAGAAATGAAAGGAGGAAGGAACATCTCTTCCCCAAGAAAGTAGCTC
Source organism: Bettongia penicillata ogilbyi (assembly GCA_023548195.1). Lineage (NCBI taxonomy): Eukaryota > Metazoa > Chordata > Mammalia > Diprotodontia > Potoroidae > Bettongia > Bettongia penicillata. The sequence continues at coordinate 674,831 of JAJHZJ010000712.1, read as the reverse complement.
TCTATGGTCTTATTCTGCTTCCTTTTTCTGGGCATTTTCCCAGCCAGTTACCTGACTTCTGAGATTCCTCTCCACCCCTGCCTAGATCTGCCCAGCTAGTGCTTGGGGTCTGAGATTCAAATGCTGCTTCCCAGTCTCAGGGCTATCCGTGGCGGGAGCAGCTGCTATTCAATGTGAGCTTAAGTTCTGGTGCTGGGGTGGGGGCAGGGCTGCCTCCCAGGCTCAATTCCCTCAGGGGCTTTATGCAGAGACCTTCAGTAATGGGGCGGGTGGGGGCAGGGCCGCCTCCCAGGCTCAGCTCCCTCAGGGGGTTTATGCAGACACCTGAACTTCTGCCTGCTGCTTGGGGAGTCCCGGGCCGCTGCTGCCGCTGCCACTGCCGCTGCCTCTGCTGCTGCCTCTGCTGCTCCCTCCTCTGCTGCCTCCCGAGGGGGCCCGAGCCATGGAGACACCCCGCTCCCCTCTCAGCCAGCCCAGATGTGTCTCTCACTGACTTGTAGCGTCTGTGGGCAGAGGGACCTTCCCGGCCACCAGAGATTCTGTCCCTGAAGCCTGCTCGGATCTGCTCCTCTGGGGCCATGGCCAGGGCAGCACTGGGGTGGGCTCCGCTTTCCGGGGCACGACAGACCCTGGGGACGGCTCTCTGGAACAGAAATCTCCTCCACTGTGTTTCTGTGCGCCTTGCAGTGATCCAGAATTTGTGGGAAGTTCTTCTTACAGGAAATTTATGGGCTGTGGATTCGGAGCTAGCATACATGAGTCCTTCTACTCCGCCATCTTGGCTCCTCCCCCACCATGTGTTTTAAGAACCGTTTTATTCTGGATGAGCAAGTCACTTAACCCCAACTGCCTCATCCTGGGCCATCTCCAGTCATCCTGATGAATATCTGGTCACTGGATTCAGATGGCTCTGGAGGAGAAGTGAGGCTGGGGACCTGCACAGCCCTCCTTCACTCAAAACAAAGTCAAGTGCAAGTCATGTCATCATTTCTCTGATGGCATGGTCTTCTTCAGCAGTGAAGAAGGAACACACATCTAAAGACTTGCTGTACAAAAGGATTCTGATACCTATAAATTTCAAGCAATTCATGCCATCTATTGATACTCCTCTGGCCCCTTCATCACTGATTCTCACCATCCAAGATAATGATTCTCTTTGCTGAATCCTTTGGGTGAACCGGCTCAAAATTTCTGTTACCTTCTGCTGAGTAAAATTCCCAATTGTAGGCTTAAACATCGTGTTTCCTTCTTGGTTCTTTTGTTTCTGTTTTACTATGGGGCAAGCATCGGCCTTAGAAGTCTCCTACAATATTGTTTCATTTTCCAACTCTGACTTAATTACATTTTCTGCCCACACACTGTTCTGGCAGTCATTGTCATGGCAATTAGGCTGGGTCTGTACAAAGGTCATGCATATTTCTTTTGCCAGTCTTTTGCTTCTTTTTAGCTAAATGAATAGCCTTTCCTCCCACCAAAGACCCTTGCCGTAGACTGGTCTTTTAAAGGAGAGCCTGAACGCAGAGAATTCCCATGCAAACTAGCTAACTCTTTCTCCATCTGAATTTTTTCCTTCAGCAGCTCATCTCTGCTTCATACCTAACACGGCATCCTGTTAAAATCCAGCCTCTCTTACTTATGTCTGTCAACTCCTCCCCTGGTCTTATTGGTATTCCTTGCAAACACCTTTCCAAGTCTTTAGATTCTCCCTCCTGTAACCTCACTTCCCAGCTTTCACAGGGTCCAGTGCTTTTAGCCCATTTCCTGACTACCAAGGAATACGGTCAATTCTCCCATCCTGGGATATTAATGTCTTCCTCCAAATCCTTTCTGCCTCCAGATTTTTATACCCTGCAGTCCTGTTCCTGATGTGAAATGTATCACCAAGGCAATATTCACAGCACTGGTGGTGAATATGAATATGCTGGAGTAGTTCTCAATCATAAAGTATAACAGACTCTCCATAGAGAAGGCAGAAGAAGATTCATTTAGACACCAGAAAGCAACATCCATCCTCGATCAAGAAGTCAATACAGGTTATCACCACAAAGGGCAAAACCATTCCCAAGCCTCCCCACCCCCTGCTGGGACCTTCCCACAAACAGATACGCATGAGTCTAAACTGTGCCTGTCTGCCTATGTCCTTTCCAATTCTGACTAGCCTGACCAACTTCCTCCCAGCTGTGCTCCACCCTTCCTGTTCTGCCTGTTCAGGAAGCTCCTCCCATCACATGTGACTTAGGTTTCCATGTGATCTAAGCAGGTCATGTGGGCCTATTAATGAATGGGAAAGATTTTGCCATTTACATTACATTCATCAAACTAATCCATAAGTAAATATAACTTGTATTAACACTGCAGATGAAAAATAAACTGGGCCCACTGGAGATCACGGTGGATCACATTTGAAAAACTGTAATACTTTCTGTAATTACAGTCTGTTCTATAGCATATTATCCAGGTAACAGTACTAGGAGGCTGTAAAACACAGGAAAACCATGCTCAGGAAAATGTTAAAAAAAAAAAAATCATCCCTGGTAGATGATAGTTTTCAACAATTTGGCAACCATGATATGTGGAAAGTGATATGAAACTCTTCATTGAGAATACTGGTGACTAGAAAAGGAGGTGGGTTTGTCACGTAGCAATAATAACTGGCCATCTTGAATGCTATACTGGTATTTGTGAAATATTAAAATAACTAGAGAAAAGTCTTGAGTCCCTAGATCCTTTATGGGAGACCAAAGGAAATCTAAAAAGAATGACACTAGCTAAAAAGGTATGGATGGAATGCTATCAGCATCAGTGGAGGGAGTACTCACACTTTATGAGATCAGGGTATTCTAAATTTACCATCATTATTATCAACAATAATTACATACAATACTTCATAGTTACAAAATGCTTTTGTTGTATATATTATCTCATTTAAACCCAAAAATCCTGTAGTAGTAGCATTTTGAATGATAAAAAAATTTATTATAAACAAGTACTGTAATTCATGAAATGGAGATAAGATTTAAGAAAATATTAAAGGGAAAGAAATCAAACCTGTAGGTTCAAGTAAAATCTACCAAATGGGCTAAATAAAATATTTGTTCTAGTGTATGATAACAGTAGTAAGTGATTCTGGAAATATAAAATGTATACCATAGCAAGGCCTTATTTAACAAATACTACATAAGGAATTTAAGGTCCAACTAAGGTTTTGGGTAAAATAAATATCAATGTAAAAGTTTTGAGAAAAATCCATAATAATAGTAGCACTCTTTGCTGGGGAAAATGTTCAACTGTAGAAGTCTTTAGGAGGTATCTGGGATATTTCTGGATATTGCTTATTCTAAGTATTTTTGCATTGAGACATATAAAATCAGATGCAAACTATGTGGCACAGTGGATAGAACACTGGACTTGGAATCAGGAAGAGTCATCTTCTTGAATATGGATCTAGCCTCAGACACTTAACAAGATGTGTTACCCTGGGCAAGTCACTTAATCCAGTTTCCCTCAGTTCCTCATTTTTCAAATGAGGTGGAGGAAGAAATGGCAAACCACTCTGGTGTCTTTGCCAAGAAATATGCTCCAAGAGAGCTGGACAGGACTGTAGCAACTAAACAACAGCAAAGATCAGATGTTTCCAAAGAAAAAGGCCACACTAGACAGATAATTTTTGACATGGAAGATCTTTGACATGTGATTCTATCTCAGTTTCCTATACTTTTCAAATGTAAAATGTGGAGTATGGTTTTAGGGCTTAAGAATAAACCTGAAGAAATTTTTTAGTCCAGGGGTTCTTAATCTTTTTTTCAAGTCATGGACTCTGGTGAAGCCTATAGACCCCCTTCTCAGAATACTGTTTTTGGTTTTTTAGCATTTTATTTTTCCCCCAAATTACATGTAAAAACAATATTTAACATTTGGGTTTTTTATTTAAATTTTGAGTTTCAAATTCCATCCCTCTCTCCCTCCCCTTCCCTCTCCCTAAGACAGTAAGAAATCTGATATAGGCTATACACGTGCAATCATGTAAAATATTTCCATATTAGTCATTTTACAATCATGTAAAACATTTCCATATTAGTCATTTTGAGGAAGGGAAGGAAGAAAAAGGAAAAGAAGGCAAGCTTCGGTCTGTATTCAGACACATCAGTGTTCTCTCTGGAGGTGGCCAGCATTTTTCATCATAAGTCCTTTGGGGACTGTCTTGGATCACCGTATTGTCAAGAATACTGTTGATCACCACACAATACCGCTGTTAACTGTGTATAAGGTCCTCCTGGTTCTTCTCACTTCACTCTGCATCAGTTCATATTATATCACAGCTTATTCAACCACTTCCAATTCTTAGCCACCACAAAAATGCTGTTATAAATATCTGGGTACAAATGGCTCCTTTTCCTTTTTTTAAAAATCCTCTTTGGGATACAGATCTAGTAGTGGTAAGGCTAGATCAAAAGGTTATGCATATTTTGATTGCCCTTTGGGCATAGTTCCAAATTGCTCTCCAGAATGGTTGGATCAGTTCACAACTTCATTAACAATGCACTATTGTCCCAGTTTTCCCATTTTCCCTCCAACATTTATCATTTACCTTTTCTGCTCTATTAGGCAATCTTACAGGTATGAGATGGTATCTCAAAGTTGTTTTAATCTGCATTTATCTAATCAATAGTGATTTAGAGCATTTTTTCGTATGACTATATGATTGATTTCTTTGTCTGAAAAAAACTGCCCTCACATCCTTTGACCATTTATCAATTGGGGAATGACTTGTACTCTTATAAATTTGACTCAGTTCTCTACAGAGCTGTTTTTCAAATGCATAAAATAAAACACACACGAATTACAAAGAAAACCAATTATGTTGAAATAGCTTTACCAAAATGTTTAAAGAAACAAGTACCTGGATTTTAAGTTCTTACTCCAGATCAGTGGAGGAATCTGAACACTGAACAAGTGAAGTGACTTGCCTCAAGTCACACATGTAGTAAACAGAAAAGCCAAGCTTTAAATCCAGATGTCCTGCTTTTAGCACTGTGAATTTTTCTGTACATTACTAAGAGATCCCTTAGGATGCCTCTTAACTCTAAGTTCTCTAAATGCTTTATAAGCATTTCCCCTATAAAATGAGGAGTTTGGGCCAGATGTGTCCAAGGCCTTTTCCAATCATAAATTCTAAGTACTGTGTGCATATAGGAAAGGGAGCATTAGCTCAGTACAAGAATGCCTAATTTATACTTTGGTCTAATATCAATAATCTACATGCGATATACCGGGTATTTTTTTTTATTAACACTTGAGCAACACAGGCCAAACCTGGTCATCAGAATGTATTGTATCCTTACTTCTGTGGATCAAGTTACTCCTTCAGTGTGAGCTCCCTCTGTCAGTGCAGAACAGAATCCCCTCGCCACCTCAAACTTTCTTGTTCTGTATTACGTTTGTCTATATTGGTTCATAAATCACCCATAAAGGATCTCACTCAAGATCTTGAGATCTTTCAGTTTCTCAAGGATCAATGTGCACTAGATGTACAATGTCCTTCAAACCTTAACAGGGCTAGAAATAGGGATTAGATTTGTAATTTCACTGATACAAAGAACTCCCAGGAGAAGAAATTCCTTGTACCAATGAAGGCTGGCATCTTTCCAGGAAGACACCTGCTTCAAATAGATGCCCAAACACTTAATTTCCTGCTTTACCTAATCTTTTCCCCCTGAAAGAATGAATACAAGAGAGTGAAAGGACATGAGACAAAAAGACAGCTAAGGCCTAGTTATCTCCACTTTTATGCTCCCAGACAAGGTTTCCTCCTACAGAATGAAATAAAGAAAAGAACACAAGTTAATAGAGGCGGGCAGGGCAAGTATAAAGTTTAGAAGCACAACAGATGCTGGGACCGCAGATACTCAGCTGAAATTAATTTAATAAGGCTAAAATAATTTTCCCCCCCAAAATATTGGAAAATCAATCGTTAGACTTTACTGGTTAGTCACAATAACAAACAACACATTTGTGCCACATAAAGTGCTTTGGCAGAATAAATGCACTGAAATCGAGCAGAAGAACAATATGTAAATCTTTAAAAAGTTTCTTGTTATGGGGCAGGGAGTGCATGTCTATGGTGGGTCACTTGAGCTCAAGAGCCCCGAGCTACAGGAGGCTTAAAGCCAACCAGGTGTTTACACTGTCTACACAAGCATGGGGGGCCCTGGGAAGGGGCAAAACTAGCCCAGGTCATAAAGGGATCAGTCTTCCATGCTGAGCCACAATGGGAGTAAGACCACAAGTGGCCACTGCACTTCCAGCCTGGGAGAGACAGGGAGACCTAGTCTCAAAAAAAAGAAAGTTTCTTCTTCAGGTAATTTCTTCTTAAGTCTCAGATGACACACTGTTTTAAAAAACAGTCTGCATCCCTAAAGAACAGTCTGTTTTGTCATTGTAATTAAAAGACATTTTAGGATGCTGTATAGTAACTATTATATATGATGAATCTGTATTTCACTGTACATATTTTATGCTTTCATACAGCATTAGAAAATCAGCTTGAAATTCATAATTACTTTGGCAGTGACATAATACTTTAATCTGCTATTTTCAAGTAACGTTTAAGTGTTCTATGAAATGAATATATCAGTTAAAATTCATGTAAACCTTATTTTCTTCTTCAGTATCCCAGAAAAATAATGGTTTGATGGTTTTACTATAATAGTCAAGATTAAATTTCAATCACCTGAATGTAACCAAAGAATAATAAAGTCTACTGAATTCAGATTGACCAGATTTAATAAAGTTTGGACTGCCTTTGAAGAAGACCTCTGAACATAGTATGTTCAATGAGAGCCAACATTTGACTCGTAAATTTTCATTTCATTTTTCACACACTGAGAAAAAAGGTTAACAGTTTGGTTCACATCAAGATCCTTATTCTGAAGAACCAATTCCATCTCTTTGAGCATTTCTTTCTCCAGTATCCTCATCCTTTCCAGCATTTTTTTGCCTGTTTCCTAAAAGAATAATTTTCAAATCAAATATCAGTACAGTACAATATTTCAAAAGATAAATAAATGCATTTATTCTATCCTCTCACCTATCAACCTGTTCATGCAATATTCATTTTAATTTCTAAACAATTTTCATGGGGCTCTCTAACTTCCATCACCTGAAGGCAGAAATGATTAAGAAAAAAAAAATGTTTTAAATTGCTACCATTCAGACTTACAGGAAAAAAAATAGCTCTGGAGGGAAATCTAGGATAGATTTTTAAGTTTATACTTCTTTACCAATGTTGGGAAAAAAAAGGAAAGAAAATTTCTTAATGCAGTCCTTGAATATGTCCATAGTTTCCCATTTCTGAAACCATTTAAGTAAAATTTTCTAAAATTAATACAAAATGTTTTTCTTGGTAGAATGTACTTAATGAGAAATTGGTGTTCAGACATTATAGAGCATTTAGGACTGCTCTTGTGCTCTTACTGTATTCTGCACAATAGCTAACTCTATAATACTTAATATCTGATTTTGTGTTATATTCCCCTCTTGTCAGTGATAGCAAGGACATGTCTTAATTATCTTTGTTTGTCATGAAGGGGCCAGCATACTGACTTCCATGTTTAAGTTGCTTAAAAATAGATGACCAATGCATAATGAGCGAATGAAAGAAATATACAAGGAAGAAACTAATTTTCAAAGTTTCCAACTGGAAGTAACCTAATTAGGAATAAAGCCCAACACCATTACTATATACAAAAGTGTACTTCAAAAACGTAACCTGCCCCAAATCCCACAACCAGTAAATGCCAAAGTCAAGATTAGGCCCCATACATGCATCTTTTCCATATACCACATTGCTGATCTATAATTTACACACACTACTTGTAGCCTGAAGTAGTAATAATTTTTAAAATATTCATACTTTTTAAAGGCATTTCAACACTTGACAAAAAAAGAACATATTAGTCAGTGAATTCTTTTAAAGTCTACAAAGACTACCCTTGGAGATATATAAAATGGATCACCTTCAAGTGATATAATTCTAATTTTTGCCTCACACACTAAAATTGTTTAAGTAAATTCCCATTCCAGTTCTTAAATACTTCAGACTTCTTCTCGGGTACTGAACTCAGCTCTGGATACCACATTTTGAAGAGGACACCAAAAAGCTAGAAAGCATACCAAGTGAGAATCAAATTAAGGAATGGGCTATTAAACCTGGAGAAGAGAAGACTTCGGTGAAAGATGACATCTGTCAAACCTTCTGCTTAATTCCAGGAAGTATAACTTGAAGCAATACATGAGAAAATTCTTGATAATTAGAGCTATCTAAAAGTAGTTGAAACGCCTTGATGGTTTTCTCCTCAAGCAAAGGCTGAGTGACCACTTGTTAGTGACCCATTTTATAGAATGAACTCTGCTTTGAGTACAGGTCAGTCAAAATGGATTCTGAAGTCCCGTCCAACTCTGAAATAATGTGATTCAAGACAGACATTTTCAAAATTGAATTAAAATGGGAGAAAGAGGAACTAGTGATAAAGAAAAAAGGCAGAGTCAACACATAACTATGAATCAACTTTTCTGGCCAAAACTAGTTTCTGAATTGTTTTCCCCACTTAACTGACCAACCTGTTTTCACAGGATCCTAAGATTGTGAAGGGGATCTCAAAAACGATCTAGTCTAACCTGTATCTGAGTGAGAATCCTATCTACAGTATACCTATCAAACACTCATACAGTTTTTGAGGGACCTATCACCTCATGTACCCTTTAGGAGAGAGTCAGTTATGGTAACAAGTTTTTCCTAATATCAGCCCCAGTTTGCTTCTCTGCAATTTCTTTATACAATGTTCTTCATTATGCCTCCTGAGGCCAAGCAGAATAAGGTTAATCCCCTTCAACATGAGTCTTCTATGTGCTTTAGGAGAGGAATCATGACTCCATAAATCTTCTTTTCTCCAGGCTAAACATTTTCATTTCCTTCCACCAATCCTCTTATGGCATACTATTAAGGCCCTTTACCATCTTGGTTGCCTTTCACTGGATACCTTAAAGCTAAACAATGTCCTTCTAAAATGTGCTGCCCTAACTAAATACAAAACTTCAGATGCCCTCTAAGCAGGGCATAGTAGAGAGGAACTTTTATCTACCTACTCCTGGACACTATTTCTCTCATGAGACTTTGAGACTAATGAAGGCTTTTTGTTTGTTATATCACACTGTTAAAATCCTTATTAACCCTAACTTTAAACCATTAAAATCTCTTTCAGACAAACTGCTATCCAGCCATACTTCCATCAACTTATATTTGTGAAGTGGATTTCTGAACCCAAGTATAAGAGACTGTGTAGCCCAATTCTTATCACCACTGTTTTCTAATTAAAAAATAAATGCTGTGTCAGAAAGAAAAAAAGAACATGCTAGAATGTTTATATGTTTAGAAAAAGAAAATAAATGTCACATTGGAATGTTAATCGATCCTGCCTGGTATTACCTTTTACTATGACAACAAGGGATACTATACTAGATAACAGACTAAACCATCTGCCCTTCAAGGACTTTAAGAGGCATATCCTCAAAAATGTTTACTGAATAAAAGAATATCACAAATATCCTATTTTCCTCAAAGATATATTAGAAAATGGATATTTGGGATTTCACCAAAGTTTTTCTTTCAAGAAGCTGAAACTCAAATTGGAGACTAGAGATTAAACACAGATTAATTGACTCTTAATGACCCTGAAATAGATCATAAGCTCCATTAAGACAGATCCTTTGCCTTATATAAATTTTGCATCCCACCATGACCACACATGACCTATCACAGGTTTTGAACATAGTAGATATTTAATAAATGTTTATTAAATTAAACTGAATTTTCATACCTCATCAGCCTCCATTACTGCCAATGCCCGTTCATGTTTGCGATAAAGAGAATGTCTTCTGTCAGGTTTACTTTGAAAACGTGGCTTCTTTTTAACTGGATCTTCATGTCCAAATGTTGGTGAGTTAGTTTCTAGTAACTGAGTTATATTTGGTACAAAAATGAATGGCTTAAAAACAGATCTAGAGGCAAAAAAGAATGAAGGCTTTATTACACTTATATTCACATAATTATATGTTCATAGAGGTGAGACACTAAATATTTACAAGAAAATATATCTGGTATTTTGAACCTCTTTAAAAATTAGTTATCTCATTAAAATTAAAATATTAATTTAACTAAAATGTTAAGCTTTTTTTCCCTACCCACTAATTACCCATCTCTGACTTCACCTTTCAGGATTGGGGGTTCCTGTAAAGAAATGAATACAGGGAAGGCTGGGATCTGTAGGCAGAATAGAAACCATGCTGCCAGTAGTCTGAAATTCTCCCTCCATGTTAATGCCACTTTCTTTATCTCGGAGAATTTCCATCATTGTTTCAGAAGTCATATTTCCTATTGAAAAATTTGAAAATCAAATTAGTTATGCAATTATGTTAACAAATACTAACTCCAATTAATTTACAGACTCATAAAAGACTCATTTTTCCCAAGTCCTCCTATCAGAATAGAAGCTACAACAAAAATGTATTAGAATTAGGTCTGTAACTAACTCAAATCACACACTCAAACACTTTTGCTTAAGAGAATGCCCTCTTACATATAAGATGTTTTTCTCTGCTCATACCGAATAATATGAAATATTGATTCTAGCATAAACACCACCTAAGATATTAAAAATTATAAATCTTGTTATCAAATCAACTACATTAAACTCATCAGGCTTATAACCAATTAGGAGTAAGTTTAAGAGAACATTAGCTACATAAGTTATTATAGCTAAGACAGAACTCCCAAAGAAATAAAAAGCAAAAAGGGAACAATGCAAAAAAACATGCAATCAATTCTATTTCCCACGCAGACTAGGAAGAAAGCAATTTAAGTAACAATAATTTCAAGATTACTACTTAGTTATTTTCCCGGTGAAACAGTTTAGAGGCAGCTGAGAGTCAAGGCCAGCTTTGCGAGGCTTCCACAGTTAGTGATCATGATGTGAAAGCGAAGATGCAATCAACAGACAAGTGATCAGACAGGTAGAGCTGGCAGAGAGCAGTGTCAGCAAATTCCCAAGAAAAAGATCATCAATAATGTCAAAGGCTGCAGAGAGGTCAAAAGGATTAGAACTGACAAAAAGCCATTAGATTTAGCAATTAAGAAATCATGGGAACTTTGGGAAGAGCGCTTTGGGTTGACCCATGAGGTCCAAAGCCAGACTGCAGAGCGAAACACAAGAAAGTGGAGGCACCCAAAGGGGAAGACCGATATAGAATAACAGTTAGTAGGGATGGACGGATCAAGTGAGGGTTTCATGAGAATGGCAGAGAGAGACATGGTACATCCAGTAGACAGGAAGTGATTGAAAATGAATGAGAGAGTAGGGATGATAGAGGGGGCAACCTTCTGGAGGAGAGGAGATGGAAGGGGCTCACTTATGCAGGGAGAGGAGTTGACCTTCATAAAGAGAAGGCTACTTTTTCATAGGAACAAGTGAAGGAGATAGTGGCAGAAGGCATCTGGGAGCTGTGAGATGAGGGGAGAAAAGGGAGCTCCCATTGAATGGTCTCAATTTTTTCAGTGAAATATAAGGCAAAGTTCTCAGCAGAGAGGGTGAGGATAAAGAAGAACTCTAGGAGGTTTAAAGAAGGAAGCAAAGGTTTGGAAAAGTCACTCCGATGAGTGGAATAGTAAATCAATTAGAGAGGTACAAAAGGAATCCCACTGAGGGCCAGTTGGGATTATGTGACATAAACTTGTAGTGGCCCTAGTCAACACAATTTCATGATTTTCTCCAGCTTTGTACAACAACGTGTGTGTAGAGGCAAAGGCAGGAGATGGTGGGAGTAATCCAAGGCTGTGGATTGGCAGGGCAAGATGTTCAAGAGCATAAAGAGGTATGGGCTTCCAGGGAAGAGGACAGTATAAAGTTGAACTGGCTCATCAAGAAGTCAAAATGGGGAAGAAAAGAAAGTGTAGTCCGTGCAGGGGTGATGGCCTGGGAAAGAAGGGGGTAGAGGGATAGGATGGCAGAGTAGGATGAAAAGCAAGGATGTGGGGTTGTGTGAGAGCTGCATGACAACAGATTATGATCAGATAAAAGAATTTCAGAGTTCATCAACATGAATGTGCAACACTTGTAGGCGGTGGCAAAATCAAAGGTACGGACAACCCTTGATGATGGAATAAAGACCAGGAGTCTCACATATTGAATACATTTTCTAAATAACTTCATTACAGCAATATTTGTTACTGTTTTTCCACTATAAAAATCTCTACTTTAAAATCTACAGATATATAACCAAATAAATGAATTTAAAGAATCTGAAGTTCTTACAATTTCTTCCTTTCTGTGCCACATTATTTTTCTTGTATTTCACTAAACATGTACACAGTAAGCCATCAGTGACTTTAAAATGCAGAGAAATAGTTAATTGTTCTCCATAAATAACCCTATTAGAACTCAAATGATCTTTTTACTCAGTTTTGTAATAAATTGAAAACAAAAAGCAAAAAAAAAAAAGATAGGGTAGCTTCTAAAAGCTTTATTTTATTTTATTTTCAAAGAAAAAGGTCAAACAACTACCAAAATACCAAACAAAACCTATGAATCAGGCAGATAACAGGAACACCCAGTGTGATTTTAAAATGGTTAAGATCTAAATGCCTGAAAATAAGGATTTATAACAAAAACAGTGACAGAAACATAACACTGCTATAATACAGGTATTATGAAAATGTCTTCTCTATTCAAAACCTACAATTCTCAAAATGAGGGAAGGATTTATATGATCACAAGAGTAGGATAGCTATAAGTAATCCACTAGCACCCACTGAATTAAGTACTAAAACTGTGGTGGTAGGGTTCAGTAAAATGAATAAAAAACACAGGGGTGCAATTTCATTGCAATTTAAACTAGTTATTTCAAATGCATGAGTGAATGTATTTACAATTTGGATATACATGCAGCACAGTTAATAGCTACCATGAAGGAACAGGTGAAGAGAGACATAGCAACGTTGGTCTACAGAAATCTAAAGAAAAGTTACGACTACAGGATAACTGAATGTTAGTGTGAGAAAAAGGCCTTCCCTCTTTTGAGGATTCACAGTGAGCTAAATAGATTGCTCTTTCCACATAGAAAAAAAATTTAGGTCCCACCTTTTTTTATTACAACTACCTATGAATTAAAAAGAAATTCAATTTCCAATTAATTTGTAATTAAACAATTTAATTTTAACATATTGCAAAGTAGATGGTGAATTCAAAGCCCTTTTCTTTCCTCCTCTAATTGCCCTAATAACTTAAGTTCCTCTACATTTCCTCTTCTTTCACACTTCAACAATGACCTTTTTGTAATAGTATCTGATGACTGTAATTTCTAAGCCAGAGAAGATTAGTCATAAAGAATGCCCAGTCTCTTAACACATCAAGAACTCCAAGTGATTACTCTATCCAAATTCCTAGAAACATATACAAACTCACAAAAACAAGTAATAAAGAAAAAAATTTTGAAACCTTCCTAAATGTAATCCACATCTAATAGGTAAAAAACAATATAACCTGAGAGTTGATTTTCTAATTAAAGTGTTGACATCATTTGAAAACATTTTCATTAACAAAAAATGTACAAATCTTAACTCCAGCAAAACTGAAAACTAAATAGTCAATCTGTATTTTTTAGGCACCTGTTGATACTGTGGAAAAGCCTCCATCATTGGAGAGATCACTAACTTAATAAAGTGAAATAAAGGTGATCTCAGTTTATATTCACATATTTACAGGAGTCACAGAAACGGAAAAAAAGGGAAGACTAATCACTTCCCCAATAATGTCCTAAACTACTTTTTTTCCCTTAACACCTCTTTCTTAATGTTACTAGAGCAACACTTCTATCTTCTTCTTTCAGATGTGACCATTTTTTCCCCACAGAAATCATTACCATTTCAGTAATAAATCCAGACAGAAATAGAAATGAAATAATACTGAGGTATCAGATGTAGTAACTAAAAAATGCATTTTAATACATTCTCTAAAAGTCCTACTCTTCAAATGGGAAAAAAAATTAATGAATTTCATTTATGCAGTATATTTATAAAATAAGTTGTTCATAGAATGTTTCTGTGCTAAAGTGAAAAACATTTATTGATAACATTAGCAAAGATATCTCTTTTCAAAACAGCAGAAAATATGGAAATATTGTAGAACATTAAAATATTCCATCATAAGGTTTTTTCTTTCATACTTAATACTAATTAACACATAAACACTAGTGAAGAAAATTATAGCCCTGGACTGTCTCTCTTATGAAAAGCTGCATTTTGACTGACTTTCAGAACCAATTTATATTTCAACCAGTGAAGCAACATGTTGGTCACAGAAAGCATGTTTTTTATTATCTAAACAAAACAGACTCATTCTGGTGAAAATGGGCTTTTTTTAAAGAAAATATCTGCCATTTAGCAATCTGCTAAAGGTAGTATTTCTGGAATAATTTTGGAACTCAGTATATCAGAAATTATTACTGTATCAGAAGCAGAGATTAGCCTAGAGCATAATAATGAAGTTTTAATAAAGTCCTTAATAAGCATAAAACCTAATAATGACTAATTATTTTATCATTACTATACAGGAATATATAAAAGTTTACAAATTTCTTTCAGATAGTACTATTTAAATAAAAAGATTACCTTTGAATCTGTTTAGAAGCTTACAACCCTCATAGTATCTGCCTGATGAAGTAGCAATCCAGGTATTCTTAGGATAGGCATACACAGCAGAAAAATTAAATTCCTTTTCCCCATCCCACCAGCCTTTGTCCTTAGCATATTCTCTCATTTTTGTGTGCTCTCGGTCAATCTTGGTTGTTATACAGAGTTGATTGGAAATATTACGAACTCCTTCTGTTATTAAAGAGAAAGAACAAAAATTACATATAGCCAGAATGATCAACAAGCATTTGTTAAGCAGCTACTATGTGCACTTTGCTAGGCACTGGGGATATAAAGACATAAAAGGAATGGTTCCTGTCCTCAAGGACTTTACACACTACGTAGGGAGGAACAGCACATATATAAAAATATATACAAAGTAAATACAAGAAATTTTCATTCAGAGGCACTAGCAGCTGGGCAGCATGAAAGGCCTCATGGTAGAAGGTGGCACAAGCTAACCAATGAGGAGATATCATGCATTCCAAACAGGGGAAGACAACCTGTGCAAAGACACAGAGAAGGAGGATGAGGTTCCTATGTGAGCAGCAGCAGGCTGTGAATGAAGGGGAATAGCCAGGCTGTGTGAAGTGCATTCAATGCCAAACAGCAGTTTGTATCTGAACCTAGAGAAATGAGGTAGGAGAGCTTTTGGAGCAGAGGAGCATGGTCAAGCTTATGCTTTAAGAATCTTGCATTGGCATCTGTGTAGAGGATGCATCGAAGAAAAGAGATACTTTACACAAGAAAGCCAATTAGAAGCCTTCTGCAAGAGGTGATGAAGGCCTGAATAAACGTGAGCTAGACTCAACTGAACTTTGTGAATTGTGTCTTAATTATGATTTACTTTTATTCACAAATATGTAGAGTCTGAAAAAATATGTTCAAGTAGATAATTTAAAGAACAAAATCTTCCACTGAAACCTATTATTGGAAAGGACAGTGAAAATTTTATCTCCAGAGATAAAAATGATAATGGCTAGCTTTTATACAGCACTTTAAGGTTTGTAAAATGCTTTACAGACATTACCTCACCTGATTCTCTATCCTATGACATAGGTGTTATTATTCCCATTTTCGTGACAAAGAAAATGAGACACAGAGAAATTAAGTGATTTGCCCAGGGTCACAGAGGCAATAAGCATCTCAGGCAAGATCTCAACTCATCTTGGTGCCCAGTCCTGTGTTTTTACCTCTGAGTTACCTAGCTGCCTGACTTCCTATTCATGTAACTCTGGGCAGATCACTGTGGCCTCTCTGGCCTCATTTTCTTTATGTATAAAGTAAGGCGGTCTGACGTGATGATCTCGAAGACCCTTTTAAAAATATAAACCCATGACCCTAGACTCTTACAATGCAATGTTTCTACCACTAATTGTGGAACAGTTAGAGAGAGCACTGTACCATTTTTTATTACTATTTAACTTTGTCCTGTGTATTTGTCTTGCCTTCCCAGTGAGGCAAGAAGCAACCATGTCTTACAGCTCTTTTCCATCATCCAGAGAGCCTGCTAAGCACGCAGCAGACATGTATTTAACTCAACATTCATCTATCAAGCTACACGGAATAAGACTAATGCAAAGCATTTTCAAAAACTTGAATTGGATTTTTTAAAAATAATGACTAGATTTTATGTGTCTTTAAAATTTATTTTTAGTTTTCATTTCCATAAGATTTTGAGTTTCAAATTTTCTCCCCATCTCTCCCCTCCCCCCACCCCAAAACACATTTTGATTACTCCTTCCCCCAATCTGCCCTCCCTTCTATCACACCCCTCCCTTCCCTTATCCCCATCTTCTCCCTTTTCTTGTAGGGTAAGATAAATTTCTATTCCTCATTACCTGTATTTCTTATTTCCCAGTTACATGCAAAAACAATTCTCCACATTCATTCCTAAATCTTTGAGTTCCAACTTCTCTCCCTTCCTCCCTCCCCACCCATCCCCAATGAGACAAGCAATTCAACATAGGCTATATATATACATATACATATATATATACACATATGTATCTGTAGTTTTACAAAAGTCATGCTGTGTAAGACTAACTATATTTCCTTCCATCCCATCCTGTCCCCCATTTATTATATTCTCTCTTTTGACCTTGTCCCTCCCCAAAAGTGTTTACTCCCTCCTCCCATTTGCCTTCCCTTCTATCATTCCCCCCACACCCCACTTCTCCCCTTCTTTCTGGCACAGTGTAAGATAGATTTTCATACCAAATTGAATGAGCATGTAATGCCCTCCTTAAGTCAAGTGTGAAGAGAGTAACCTTCACTTTTTCCCTCTCACCTGCTCCCTTTTCTCTTCCATTGAAAAAGCTTTTTCTTGCCTCTTTTATGAGATAATTTGCCCCATTCCATTTCTCGCTTTCTCCTTCTAATATATTCCTCTCTCGCCCCTTAATGTTATTTTTTTTTAGATATTATCCCTTCCTATTCAACTCACCCTGTGCCCTGTGTGTGTGTGTATAATAACTCCAACTACCCAAATACTGAGAGAAGTCTCAAGAGTTACAAATATTATCTTTCCAAGTAGGAATGTAAACAGTTCAGCTTTAGAAAGTCCCTTATGATTTCTCCTTCCTGTTTACCTCTTCATGCTTCTCTTGATTCTTCCGATGGAAAGTCAAATTTTCTCTTCAGTTCTGGTCTTTTCATCAAGAATGCTTGAAAGTCCTCTATTTCATTGAATGACCATTTTTTCCCCTGAAGTATTATACTCAGTTTTTCTAGGTAGATGATTCTTGGTTTTAATCCTAGTTCCTTTGACTTCTGGAATATCATATTCTAAGCCCTTTGATCCCTTAATGTAGACACTGCTAGATTTTGTGTTATCCTAATTGTATTTCCACAATACTCAAATTGTTTCCTTCTGGCAGCTTGCAATATTTTCTCCTTGACCTGGGAACTCTGGAATTTGGCTACAACAGTCCTAGGAGTTTTTCTGTTTGAATCTCTTTCAGGAGGTGATCAGTGGATTCTGGTTCTCGAATATCAGGGCAGTTTTCCTTGGTAATTTCATGAAAGATATTGTCTAGGCTCTTTTTTTCATCATGGCTTTCAGGTAGTCCCATAATTTTTAAAGTCTCTCCTGAATCTATTTTCCAGGTCAGTTGTTTTTCCAATGAGATATTTCACATTGTCTTCTATTTCTTCATTCTTTTGGTTTTGTTTTGTAATTTCTTGGTTTCTCACAAAATCATTAGCTTCCACCTGCTCCATTCTAATTTTTAAAGTGAGCTTTTGAGCTTCAGTGAGCTTTTGAACTTCCTTTTTCATTTGGATAATTCTGCTTTTCAAAGCATTCTTCTCCTCACTAGTTTTTTTGGACCTCTTTTGCCATTTTGGTTAGTCTATTTTTAAAGGTGTTATTTTCTTCAGTATTTTTTGGGGGGTCTCATTTAGGAAGCTGTTGACTCACTTTTTATGATTTTCTTGCATCACTCTCATTTCTCTTCTCAATTTTTTCTCCACCTTTCTTATTTGATTTTCAAAATTCTTTTTGAGCTCTTCCATGGCCTGAGACCATTGCACATTTGCTTTGGATGTAGAAGTCTTGAGTTTTATGGCTTTCTCTGATGGTATGCTTCGTTCTTCTTCATCCGAAAGGATGGAAGAAAATGCCTGTTCACCAAGAAAGTAACCTTTTATATTCTTATTTTTTTTTCCCCTTTTTGGGGGATCTTCCCAGACGGTTACTTGACTTCTGAGTTCTTTGTCAAGAGGAAGGTATATTCTAGGGGCTTGTAAGTTCTCAGTTCCTCCAATGTGGCACAATCAAAGGAGAGGAGTTTACTCCTCTCCTGGCCTGTACTCTGGTCTAGGAACAACCACAAGCTTTTCTGCTCAGGATCTGTGAGTAGAGTTCCCTCTCCACAGCCACCTGAAGTTCCACTGTGCCAGGCTTGCGCTCCTCCTCACCCCTGGGCCAGGGCCACCACTCAGGGCTGAGATCCATATCAGCTGCTTGATTTCCCCCAGGGTCTTTAGGCCAAGGGCTCCAAAAGGAGACACTGCCCCAGTGGCTGCTGCCGCCTGGGGCTAAGGCCAGGCCCTGATTCCTTCTCACCTAGGTGAAAGAGCTTTCTCACTGATCTTTGAAACTGTCTTTGGCATTTGTGGGTTCAGGAATCTGAGAACTGTAGCTGCTGAAGCCTGCTCCAGTCCTGTCTGAGCCATGCAGTGCTGCCAAGGCTGGGCTGTGCTCTGCTCTGAGTCAGGCTCAACCGATCTTTCCTGTCAACCCCTCAGGCTGCCCTGGGCTAGAAATCTGCTCCTTTCCTTAGTTCTGTGGCCTTTGCTGCTCCAGAATTTGTTCAGTCATTTTTTACATATATTTTATGGGCTTTGGGGGTAGAGCTACAGCAGACCCATCCTTCTACTCCGCCATCTTGGCTCCACCCCTTAGATTTTATATTTTAATGTACATATATAAAAGCCTTTCATCTAATCTGATTACCTAGATGGTCAAATGCTCAAACAATTCCTCTCCAAGCCCATACTTTGATATTCCAGCCCTGAGTGATAGACAAGAAGAACAATAAAACATAATAAACAAATAAGGACAAAGGGCTATTTACTAAAATAACATGATATTTCACATTGGCCAAGTAAGGAGAAACAACCAGAGAGAATTAATTTCTGTCTTCTCCAAATCATCCTCATGTTACATCAGATTTATATCTTGGACAAATGAATACCTTTCAGCCCTGAGAAGTAATCTGGTGAAGTGTGAGAAACTGGGGGTACTTAATGTATCATAAAATGAATTCAATAATATGTTGTCCATACCTTCTACTTTTTCTGCTGCCCAATATTGTCCTGCAGTCTCGAGAATCCATGCTTCATGCCTATCAGCTATCAGAAAACTATTGTGATAGCTAAATACCATACTCTCCGAACAATTTCCACCCTGTCCATATTTTTCTAGTAATTCAACAATGGTATTGACTGCTTTTTCAGCTGTATCAGCTCTTTCAAGTCCAAGCCTAAAAGAAAATTTAGTAAGTTCTTATAAAATATTTGCAGTTTTAAAAGTGTTGTTTGTAAGATATCACATATTAATTTCAACATAAAATTCCTTTAAAAATAAAAACCATGCTGACAAGTATTCTTAAACTTATCCTCTATGACATTTGGAATTCCTAGCACTCCATTTTTCTGTTCTGTGGTATTTTAGCCAAAAAATTATGTTTTTACTCTCTAAGGTTAACATAACAAATATCGGAACATTTTAAAACAGTCTGGCATTACAATTTAAAAAGTAAAATTAAGTTCTACAATCTGACAAACTTATCCTCTATGACATTTGGAATTCCTAGCATTTCATCTTTCTGTTCTGTAGTATTTTAGCCAAAAATTTATGTTTTTACTCTCTAAGGTTAACATAACAAATATCGGAACATTTTAAAACAGTCTGGCATTACAATTTAAAAAGTAAAATTAAGTTCTACAAAATGTGGTTTGTCTTTTTTCCTACAAAACCCACAAGTATATCTGATAACCTGACAAGGTCCATGCCAAGTAATGCCTCTTCTTCTCGTACTGCTTCTCTTCCCCATACAGCTTCATTACCAATGCAAACTCCATGTTCATTGGCTCCCATTTCTGCACCCCATAACCAAGATGGCCGACTCAATATAACAGCGTATGTTTCTGTAGCTTGTTCAATTTCTATATAGGTGCACTATAAATTCATAGTTAAAAAAAAGAATCTGTTAATGATTTGGTGAAAGTTGGAATTCAGTATTTTTACAGTCAAAACTATTATAAAAACTGTAACAAAAAACACTGAAAAGAGGTCAACAATAACTAAAATATTAGTATATTCAAAAGTGCCCTAAAAATGAATCAATATACCAAATAAGAACAATCTAAAATACAGTCTTCTTTTTAAATGAATCAATAAAAAAACAAGTTTGCAACATATAACCAAAAGGAAAAAACCTACAAAAAGTCTACAATTAAACATAACTTCCATATAAAAACATGTAGCATGAAATGTTAAGGTTCCATTAATTACTCTACATATGATATCACATAAGATCACAATACTCGTATTTATTACATCTCAATGGTTAGGAAATAACTAGTTACTGACATGGACATAAGTTTTGAATAAGCTATGTATATCGTTAAAGAATTGACTTATTAGAGAAAAAATCAAAATCAATACCAAGAAGAAATTAAAATCAGAAGATATACCAACTAAACCAAAATGATTCAAATCTGTCCTATTTAAATAAACTACTGATAAAGAAAAAATGATTTAAAAGGATGGACACTATTTCCTAATAAAGTTTAACTTATATAAACCAATTACCATAACAAGGAGACCAAAAGCTCCTCGAAACTCTTAGTATAAATATTTACTCTCCCTTCCAAAATGAAAGAAGTGAGAGCCAAGGCAACAGCAACTTTAGAATATTAACTCATTTGTAAAATCTTAATGAAGAGGAAGAAGGTAGAAGATTATAAGCCATATTGTCTCATAACACAACAAGAAGCAGTAGAGATAAAAAACAAGCTTATGGAAAAAGTGGTGAGAGACCCAATTAAGTCAGATCACATCTTCAAGGATGAAAATGGAAGATAATAAACAAATGAACAACAGAACTGTTAAAAACTATTTTTTCCTATTAAGGACAATACTGCCACAGTATCAGGACATTATAGTCCCTAACATGTTTTGTAAAATATTCGAAAAGGCACTACAGAAAAGAAAGACATGGAGAGGAATCAGGTGAGAATAAATATACACAGAGATCTATGTGGAGATGTTACAACTATGAGAATGTTGAAAGATAAAGTCTCAAAATATCTGAAAGCGGAAGATCCCAAAACATTGTGGAGGAAAATCACAGATTTTACTACTGCAAAAAGGCAAAAAACACCAAAAGAAAAAAAAAGAGAAGAAAATAACAATAACTATCAGTTCATATGCCTACATTCCCATTGCTATATTTTTTTTTACAAGAATAACCTATCAAGGGCACACTTAACCAAGGAATTAGAAGAGAACATTAGAAAGGCAGAATTAGAAAGAAGGCTTTCACAAATTGTTTTATACAGCAGACCACATTTTATGGTCACTTGATTGACTTAAAGATTCAGAGAATATAAAATGTTACTTTGCTTAATGTTTATTGACTACCAAAAAAGTGTGATTCAGTTCATTAAAATGATGTGTCTTTCAACAACAGATCTCTCAAAGGTATATAAAAATCATACAAGATTTCTTCAAAGATGCAACAGAGGCAACTTCAGTTGATTACTCACTGATTATAATTACGAAGGAAGGCATGAAACTATCTAGTCATGGAGATTGTCCAGGGCTGAGTTGAAATGAAAGAGGTACTCTTTACAGGTCCTCTAGATGGGCCTATTGAGAATGACATTACGCTGCTTGTATCAAATCTGTAATACTATTGTGTCTCCTAAATAAAATCAATAATAACAAAGATTTTAGCCTAAATATCCACATAGGAAAAGCCAAGCAGAAAAATGTATTCCTGCAGTCCAAACTATTACAGACAGAATTACAGCCATTATGTACAGACAGATATATAGTTGTTCCATCAGCATATATATACCTTCATCAGACAATGAATTGGGCCCAAAACTACATGGGAGGTGAGCGGGTTAGACTGTATTTTAAAAACTGTATGCTGTTTTGTTTATCTCAAGCTTCTCCCTGAACAAAAGTCTATCTTTTTAACACCCATATTTTTTCTGGTGATGTCGTATAAATGCTAATCGTACAGTACTGGTTTCCTAGGCTTTCAAACTGCAGGTCACTCCAAGGACAATGGAAGACACATGGTGAGTATGAAAACGTTTTATTGCATCATATTATCAATGAAACACACAAGGGAAGTAGCTCTGCTACTGCCCCATTTGGTTTCCCATTGAAATAGGCTGTTAGAGAGATAGATAACCAAAAAAGAGTAAGTCACTCAGAAAGCGTGAGGGACTCAGTGGAACTCACACATTGTCAAGAGATCTAGAGAGAAGCTACGAAAGATAGTGGGTAACCTTTCAGGGAAGACTTACTAGACATGGACAGAACAGTCTAGACCTTTGGAGGGGCCACCCACATTGATGAGACAACAGATTCATCCAAACACTAAAGTATTTTTCAACTAATTCCATATGCATAGATGCAATGAGAAGCACTGTACATTGTAAAAATCCTCACATTTGGAAATAAAGAACCCCAGGTTCAAATAGTGGCTTGGCCACTTACTATCTATGTGACTTAGGGAGGTCATTTAACTTTTCTGGGTCTGTATCCTCATCTGTAAAATAAGGGGGTTGGGTTAGAATGTCTCCACTAGATGACTTCTAAGGTCCCTTCTAGATGTATGATACTATGATAGTGCCATCATTAGGTCTAATTACCTTTCTTTGAAAAAAGAAAAAGCAAAATTTTTCAATCCTTACCTTTCTTTACTCAATTCAATTTGACACACAATTTACTAAGCTCCTACTAGCTATAGAGCACTATGCTAGACACTATAGGAGATTAAAAAAATTTTTTTTAATAGCTTATAATCTATAAGGAAAAAAGCAACATGTACATAAAAGCTATAATTCAAACAGAACATAAATTAATTTTTCAATTAAAAAAATTTTTTGCTATTATGAAGTTGATAAACATCACCAAATATAAACATTCCCATAACAAGGAATAACATATTGTCTATAAAACTATAAATCTCTGTTAAAACTTGTATTTTTTAAAGGAACATAATAATTCAACAAGAATAAATGAATTTTTTGAAATTATTTTGCAAGGACAGAGACAGGAAAGGTCATATCTAGCTGGGTGAGCTCCAAGAAGACTTCATGAAGAATACAGCATTTGGGCTTAAGGTATAGAAAAGACTTCAACAACTTGAGGTGGAGGGGAGAACACTGTAGGAATATGGAACAATGGGGATGGACATAGGAAAATGCAAGACTTGGACAGAATAATGTGTATCCCAATTTGGCTAGAATACAAAGTTTACATAGTAAAGAGGAATGTGAGAAAAAGTTTGAAGATAAGAACATAAACAGATCATGGTAGGTCTTAAATGCAAGGATAAAGTGGATAGAGCACCAGATCTGGATTCAAGAAGACCTGAGTTCAAATATGACCTCACACACATACTAACTGTGTGACCTTGGGCAAGTCACTTAACCCTGTTTGCCTCAGTTTACTCATCTGTAAAATGATCTAGAGAAGGAAATGGCAAACCAAATGGGGTCAAGAAGAGTCAAACACAACTGAAAGTAACAAAACAACAATAAGATATAGACAATGAAGAGTAGAATACAAGCTCCCAGAGGGCAGCAACTATCTCATTTTCTGTCTTTGTATTCCCTAGCCTCTCGTGCAGTACTTTGTAAAAAGAGAGTTACTAATAAAGACTTATTGAATTGATTTGGACAAAAAATTACAAAAGGCTATCTATTTTCATTGGAATTTTTTCATACTCAATTTCCTGAATTTTTAACTTATCTATCCCCTGGAATAATATCTCACTCATAAAAAAGCTAATCACAGTTCTTAAAAATGGCATATTAAACAAAAATTTTGACTTTACCTCAAGTTTTCTTCCAGGGCCATGAAACGCAGCAGGAAAATAAATTATCTCTTGTACTTCATCAAAAACTCTATCTGAATTTTTTCCAAAAATAACCCTATTGCCAATTGTTGCAGGAGGCAAGGCCACAAATGTGTCACAAGAAGTAAGTTCCATGTTTCTCCTTTAAAAAAAAATGTAAATAATTATTAAAGGAAGGAAAGTAATTTGGAAAATAAATCAATCAAGGACTTTTATTTGAGAATCAAGAGTTATTATTACTTTGCGTAAAGTTCAAAATTTCTGCAAATTTGAAGGGTGTGTGATTGTGTTAGTGTCCCATATGCAAATTGTGGCCATTCCATGACTTGAAGGAATCTTTAAGAGTTTCTGTAGCCAAAAACTGAAACTTCCCCAAAAAGCCACTCTATACTTCAGCTGACCATCAGGTGACAGGCAGTTTGCCGTTTGTCTACACTTCAAATCTTTCCAGCTTCGTAAGTCTTTGCAAAACTTGTGCTCCAATAATAGTCTTTGGAAATTCACCTCCAATGCATCCCATAATCAGGCAGTCGGACAGAATTTTAGTGGAACACAAAAAGTACCTAAGGACTTTTAAATTTCATATACTGTAACACACCCTCTCCAGTGTGAACACTTCATTATGGAGACAGTTGTGGGCTCCCAAAGGCTATGCCAGTGGAATAAAAGCTCCAAGGGTCCCACAAGTTTGAAAGACTTCACATACAAAGAGGGATAATAAGATTCCACAGTGGTGGTCTAAAAGTCAGCCTAGTTAAGTCTTGAAAAGTCAACCCCAGAGAACTCATAGGATTCATGAAGGGGGCAAATAATTATATGCATTAGTGGAGAGAGTACCTATACTAATGAAGTATGACCTATGTGAATCAGAGAAAATAGTATAGGATAGGCACCATTTTTATCTGTAACAATACTTCAAAATACATTTATGTACTTCAAATATATGTGCATATATACACCTTATAAATCTTAAGTAGGGGCGGAGCCAAGATGGCAGAGTAGAAGGACGCACATTTACAAGCTCCGAGCCCACAACCCATGGAATTGAGGTAAAAGGAGATCCCCATAAATTCTGAATCTCTGCAGGGGGTGCATAAACATAGGGGAAGAGATTTCCGTTCCACTGAACCCTGGAGAGCCGTCCCAGGGGTCCATCGCACCCCGGAAAGCGGACCCCACCCCCACCCCTGGCTGCGGCCCCAGAGAAGCTGACCAGAGCAGGCTTCAGAGAGGAAAGCTACGGGGGAAGCTCCGGCAGCTGGGAAAGTCCCTCCGCCCACAGAAGCTACAGGTCAGTAAGAAAGAAGGCTGCGCTAGGGGAGGGGAGCGGAGCGTCTCCGTGACTCGGGCCCCCTCGGGAGGAAGCAGCGGCGGCAGAGACGGGGGCAGGAAGCAGCGGAGGCAGAGGCGTGGGCAGGCAGCTGAGGCGGCAGCGGCCCGGGACTCAGGAATCCCCCAGCAGCAGGTAGGATCTTCAATACTGAAGGTCTTTCCAACCTGAGGGAGCTGAGCCGGTGAGACGGCCCTGCCCCCACCCTGCTCTACTGCTGAACGCCTCTGAATAAAACCCCCAAGGGAGCTGAACATAGGAGGCGGGGCCCCCCACCCCGCCCCCACCCACTCCGTTCCTGAAAGTCTCTGCAGAAAGCCCCTGAGGGACCGAACTTAGGAGGCGGCCCTGCCCCCACCCCTGCGCCAGAACTAAAGCTTGCCTACAGAAAGCGCATTTCAATCTCAGAGGCCAAGCACTAGCTGGGCGGATCCAGGCGGGGGTGGAAAGGAATCTCAGAAGTCAAGTAACTGGCTGGGAAAATGCCTAGAAAGGGGAAGAAAAATAAGACTTTAGAGAGTTTTTTCGAACAAATGCAAATGATCCCGACCTTCGGATCTGATGGCAAGGACGAGAACGTATTTTTCCCATCAGGGAAAGATGTGGAGGGCGGGGCCTCAGTACCCCAGACACCCCAGGGGGGTGTTGGGTGGGCTCAGGCCTTGGAAGAGCTTAAAAAGGATTTTGAAAAGCAAGTTAGACAGGTGGAGGAAAGACTGGGAAGAGAAATGACAAAGATGCAAGAAGAGTATGAAAAAAAGGTCAATACCTTGGTAAAGGAGACCCAAAAAAATGCTGAGGAAATTAACACCTTGAAAAATAGGCTCACTCAATTGGCAAAAGAGGTTCAAAAAGCCAATGAGGAGAAGAATGCATTCAAAAGCAGAATGAGCCAAATGGAAAAAGAGGCTCAAAAGCTCACTGAATTTAATAGTTCTCTCAAAATTAGAATGGAACAGATGGAGTCTAATGACTTTATGAGAAACCAAGAAATCACCAAACAAAACCAAAAGAACGAAAAAATGGAAGAGAATGTGAAATATCTCATGGGAAAAACAACTGACCTGGAAAATAGATCAAGGAGAGACAATTTAAAAATTATGGGACTACCTGAAAGCCATGATCAAAAAAAGAGCCTAGACATTGTCTTGCATGAAATTATCAAGGAAAACTGCCCTGACATTCTAGGACCAGAGGGCAAAATAAGTATTGAAAGAATCCATCGATCACCACCTGAAAGAGATCCAAAAAGAGAAACTCCTAGGAACATTGTGACCAAATTCCAGAACTCCCAGCTCAAGGAAAAAATCTTGCAAGCAGCTAGAAAGAAACAATTCCAGTACTGTGGAAATACAATCAGGATAACTCAAGATCTAGCAGCTTCTACATTAAGGGATCGAAGGGTGTGGAATAGGATATTCCAGAAGGCAAAGGAACTAGGACTCAAACCAAGAATCACCTACCCAGCTAAACTGAGTATAATACTTCAAGGGAAAATATGGTCTTTCAATGAAACAGAGGACTTTCAATCATTCTTAATGAAAAGACCAGAGCTGAAAAGAAAATTTGACTTTCAAACACAAGAATGAGAAGCATGAAAAAGTAAACAGCAAAGAGAAGTATTAAGGGACTTGCCAGAAGTGAACTGTTTACATTCATACAGGGAAAGACAATATTTCTAACTCTTAAAACTTTTCAGTATCTGGGTAGTTGCTGGGACCACACATACACATGTACACGCATGCACACACATACACACATGCATTCACATACAGAGACAGAGAGCACAGATTGAACTGAATAGGATGGGACCATACCTTAAAAGAAATTAAGGTAAATGGTGAGAGAGAAATGTAGTGAGAGGAAAGAGGGGGAAATGGAAGGGGGTAACTATATGTCATTTAAGAGGCAAGTAGGAGATTTTTTTAGTGGAGGGAAAAAGAGGAGAGCTGAGGAAAAAAAAAAAACAAACAAACAAGAAGTTTACCCTCATCACATTTGACTAAACGAAGGAGTGAAATGTACACTCATTTTGGTATGAAAACCTATCTTACAGTATAAGAAAGCGGGGGAGAAGGAGATATTGGGGGGGGATGATGGAAGGGAGGGCAAAGGGAGGAGGGAGTAATTGAAAGTCAACACTTGGGGAGGGACAGGATCAAAAGACAGAAGAGAAACAATGAGGGGCAGGTTAGGAGGGATGGCAATTCAGTTAGTCTTACACAACACGACTATCAGGAAGGTCATTTGCAAAGCTACACAGATATGGCCTATAATGAATTGCCTGCCTTCCCAAAGGGAATGGGTGGGGAGGGAGGGATGGGGAGAATTTGGAACTCAAAGTTTTAGGAACAATTGTTTAGTATTGTTGTTGCAACTAGGAAAGAAGACATACAGTTAATGAGGAATAGAAAGTCATCTGGACCCACAGGAGAAAAGAGAAGATGGAGACAAGGGAAGGGAGGGATGACAGAAGAGAGGGCAGATTGGAGATAGGGAAAATTAGATTGCTTGGGGTATTGGGGTGAGGGGAGGGGAGGAGAAAATTTGGAACCCAAAAATTTGTGAAAATGAATGTAAAAAGCTAAATAAATAAATAAATTTAAAAAAAAAATCCTTTATCAGAACCAGGAGAATATTGTGCACAGTAACAGCAATACTGTATAATGTCAACTGTGAATGATTTAGCTTTTCTTAGCAATACAGTGATCTAAGACAATTCCAAAGGACTCAGGATGAAAAAAGCTATCTATATCTAGGGAAAGAACTGGTGGAATCTGAATGCAGATCAGATTGCACTCTTTTTCAAATTCTGTGTTTTTTGGTGTCGTTTTTCCCCTTTGGGTCTGTGTCTTCTTTCACAACATGACTAACATGGTAATAAAAAAAATAAATAAATAAATAAATCTTAAGTAAATCTTATGTCTTTGACTTGGATAGTAAGACAAAGCAGACTAGATTTAAATTTTATACCAGAGTCACGTATGCCAATCAAAATAGATACCTGTAAAGTATTTTGCTGTAAATGCTAGCTGTTTTTATTATTATACAAGCACATTCAAAAAATGTCAAAGTTTACGAAAATTCTAATTATTGAAATTCTCTGTTGTCCAGAACCGTCCACTGCGTTTCAAACTGGATGTGTCATCAAATTCATCACATCCAAAAGAAAATTCATTATCTTTTTCCCAAAAAGTATGAATTTGGAAAATTTCTATCTCTTAACAATCTTGTGGGTCTCGATTCCACATGTGAAACCAGAAGTTTGAGAAGTGCTGAAGGTTTAAGTCCTTTAATTTCTGATTTTCTTTCTAGTAGTTATGTTATTGTTATAATTCATCATTACTTTCAAATATCTTGTATTTTCCTCATTTTGTAATCCTGTAAATGCCATAAAAGTAATGTACACTTGATAAACAATAATCTACACATTGGCATACTAGCACTGTGAGGAGAAATCCAGTAAGTCCCTAGCACATTGGTGGGACCTCCCCACAGCAAACTTATGGGAAGACACTGACAAGTCACACAGCGGCTGGACAAACAGCTGTTGATCTGCAGATCACCAAAACAGTGGGAATATCACAGATCCATTTGAGTGGACTTCTAAAAGCCTAAACATGGACCATAAGGTTTGTGACTATGGCACATAGGAAACTGTAGGTTCACCACCTGCTATGTGACATTAGGAAGCTCCTTTTCTAGACCTCAGTTTGAGCATTTGAAAGAGAGATGTCTAAGGACCTTTTTAACCTCTAAATTCCGTGCATTTTTCTCCTTCCCCCTTTACGTTCCAACAACTGACGGTGGAAAGGGGGCCCCAACGCCCCTCATTTCTGCGCCTCCAGCCCAGTCCTTTCTCACTCCTCCTACTTCTGGCACTCACGGATGACACTGCTCACCTGCCCAGCCACCTGCCCAGTCCTCGCTGTCCTTCTTCAGCCCCAACTCCCTGATGATGGAGCAAGAGTCAAATGACTCTCACTGTCCAGGGACACTTCCAGACTCTTCCTCTACCACCGTCACTCAGCAACCTCCCCTCCCTCCAGATCCCGGGGGTCGTTCTCCTCCTCTGTCCGTCCCAGCTCCCGCCCGCACACCAGGAGGTTCCCTGGAATGCTCCAGCTCTGCAGCCTCTGCAGCTGCTCATTTCTGACGGCTGTGTCCGGTCACCCCCGGGACCGGCCTCCTCCTCCAGTGCCCGTTCCCCGCGGATAAACTCCACCGGCCTTCATCGAATCGCCACGCCTCAGGACCCCGAAGCCGTTCTGGGCTCACCAGGACCTCCGACGCCCCTCAAGATTCTCCTCCTACCTTTCCAGCTCTCCTCCGGAACCCCTCGCCTGGTCTACAGCCAAGCAGACCTGGCACAACCCTGACCCTAAATGCCTTCCCACCCCCTCTCCCTGCACTCTCACTCCGCCCACAGAGCTCGCCGGTCAGGACTCCCCCGGACCCCGGGAGCCGGGCCGGGCTCCAGCCGCCTCATTTCTGCTCCGCGCCCCCAGCGCCGGCTCCCACCCCGAGCCCTCCCGCGCTGCCCGGGCACCGTGCCACCCCGGTCAGGCACTAAACGCGGAGTAGGCGCCGCGGTGGCCGGAGGGCACAGCCCCGAGCCGCCGAGGGGAGCGGGGCGGGAGCGAGCCCCCGGGGCGGGGCAAAGATCCGGAGGGCCGACCGTCCGACCGGGAAGCGGGCTACCGGGGGCGGGCGATTCTTGCCGGTTACCGAGGAGACTCTGAAAGATTCTAAGTTTCTGGCGACAGTGAAAGGCAGGTGGGGTTGGGGAAGGAGACACACCATTTACGGAGCACCTACGGTGTTCCAGTGCTGGAACTTAACTCTGACGGCTGGGCGCTGTGGTCATCAGCATCGGACGGACCACAGACCGAGGTGAAGGCACTGGCCCGAGGCCGCTCCGCTACGACGTGTCCGAGGCTGAACCTGAACTCACTTCTTCTAGACTAGAGGCCCACGACAGGATGCGGTCCTTAAGGTTACCCTTCGCCCTTTGCAATCAGAGGGAGGAGAGGGTCCCAGGGGCAGAGAACAGAGGTCTGGCCTGGGCTGCGCTCGCTTTGGGGGCCGGGGGGGGATCCCTCCCTCAGCCCCGCCCCCAGCCGGACCCCGCTGCCCGCCCCTCACCTGGGCCAGGGGGCTCCCCGGCGGCTGTGAGGAACGGCGGGGGCGCCACAAACTCCGGCGGGGAGACACGGCGGGTGGAGAAAGAGCTTGGGGGGTGTCAGTTACCGAGCTCGGCAGGGCGGAAGCCGTGCCCTCTGACCCCGGAAGTCACCTCTGCGCGCCGGAGCAGTTCCGGTTCGGTGGTGGAAGGTTGTTGACGTTGGGGGCTGCTCGGTGTCCGAGTCGGACTCAAACATGGGGAAATCATTCGCCAACTTCATGTGCAAGAAGGACTTCCATCCGGCGTCCAAGTCCAACATCAAGAAAGTAAGAGGGCCGGTGCGGGCGCCGTGCCGCGGGGAGGGCCGTCCCTCGCCGGCCGAGAGCGCCCCGCGGTGCCGCCCGCAGCCTGCGCCGCGCGTCGGGGCGGCCGTGCCCCCGGGGCCCGTAAATCCTGGGGATGCTTGCTCCTTTCTGTGACACCCCGGATTTCAGTGAGGGTCCTGAGCTGCTGATGTGAAATGGAAGGGGCGTGATCCCGGGGCTTGGCGGGGGGTGAGGTGTGCAGAAGAAGGCAGGTCACCGATGCCTACGAGGGCACGAGCCTGGGATCGGGAGGCTTGTTAAGGCCTGCCGATCCTGGCTGCAAGGGCAACAGCACGGAAGGATTATGGGATTTAATAGGGCCTGTTGGGATACTTTTTAATTTCCTTTTATTTTTATTACTAATTCTTGATACTTTTGTGATTTTTTTTATTATTTAGAGGAGTTACTGTTCATTATGTAATTATTTACTTACTAGTTATTTAGGGCTGCCTCTCGAATTTAGGAGCTTACTTGAATGGCAGAAGCCTTTTCCGTTGGAATATTAAAATTAACCGAAGGGCCTCCCACATTCCTGAGATTAGAAACCTAGAGAAATTTGACTCTATATATTCATGGAAGGATCCCAACCCGCTCTGACTCTATAACCACTCTCTGTTACCCGGTTGTAAATATTGCCTTGTAAGAGTCAACCTTATGAGGCATAGCTTTGAGATGCAGTCCACCTTTGTGTATAGGTACGTTGAGGTTAAGGGGTGCTGGGACCCCCACGTAGCGACAGGTAGGTCCTGCCCCAATGAATTCTTTCAGGCAAAGAAAGCTAAGGTTTATTGGAACACTTATAAAAAGGTGAGCGTGATTCTAAAAATCCGATATGTTGGCTAGACTCGCTCCGAATACGTGAGGCTTGTATTGACCAGCGGGCCAGATTGGATCAGAGCACTGTAATGGAAGCAAGGTGGATTTTATATACATCAAGACTGTGGCGGGGATGTAGGGTCACTAGGTGTCTAACACCTGGACCAAGAGAATTCTGGGGTCCGGGTCCATATAGGATCAAGGATGCGAAATAGTTGGGGTTGGAGTTAACAGACATTGAAGAGCTAGGCCAGGTTAGGGTTAACCAAGAATTGGGAGATTGGGCATCAACAAGGAAAGGCCAGTTGAGAGAATTGTAGCCTCAAGGGAAACACCAGAGACTTGATCAAGTAGGAAAATTCTTGGGGGTTTCCAGAGCCTGTACCCCATCAGGTAGACCCTTAACTTGTTCTTGTGGTGTCTTTGGGATGGGGGGAGAATTCTCAAGAGATTGCCTCCAGTTCTTCACAGGTGTTTGATCAGAATTTATTCCACTATCTCTCTGATGCAATTGAAAATTACATAAACTTTGTTAGAATCCTAATCAGAGTTCAGAGTTATTTTTCTTACCTCTGGACCTATGCTTAAATCTAATAAAGACCTAGATTTAACCTTTTGGATCTCTGAATGGTGATAATGTCATTCTTCGCCAGTAGTTACCCATCATTAGAACTCAGTGGAAATATTTTTCCCAAAATCTGGGCTTTGAGTGTTCCAGACTTGTGATTTTATTGCCAAAGGAAATTTCTTCAACCAAGATCAGAATCTCCTTGTCAACTTAAAAAAATCTTAGAGAACTGCCTGGGACCACGAAGAGGTTAAGTGGTTTCCTCTGGGTCAAAGCTGTTTTGTGTCAGTGACCTGTACCTGAACCCATGTCTTTGTGACTGGAGCCAGCCTTTTATCCATTATGAAAAGTTTCCTGTTATGACACACAGAACTGTTGTAGAATAAGGAGTTTTTTTCCCCATTATTCCAAAAGATTGGTAATTTCATCAGTGTGGATGCTCCCCCCCAGCAGGGGGCATCACAGCCCATCTCTGTCTTGGAATGAGTTTATGAAGTACTGAAGAAAAGCAGTAGGACCTCTAAGATGTCACTGTTGCATATTTTATAATAAGTAGAAAATTGAGTTCAGTTTCTGCAATTATTAATTAATTATGCCTTCTACATATAAAGCAGCATGCTAGATTGAATAATGCTACCACACTCCATTACTCACTATGTTTTCCCTCTACCAAAAAATATTTATTATTTGGTAGCCAGCTCTGGTAAGATCTTCTCCAGATTTCGAAAAGCTCATTTTCAAACAAATAAATAGTTCATTGCCAGGGGCATACTCTTTCTGCTGTTATAGAACCTACTGGAGTCTGCACTCACCTGGTGTAATCTTCTCGGGCTGCAATGGGAAGAAGTATCTGGATATGTCTTTATTTGAGGAAACTGATATAAATAATAGAATTTAATCTTTTTTTTTGGTAAAAACAGAACTTAAATTTAAATACTAAGTTTAGTGTTTTACTTTATTAATAAGGTATGGATGGCTGAACAGAAAATATCATATGATAAGAAGAAACAAGAGGAATTAATGCAACAATACCTTAAGGAACAAGAATCATATGATAATAGGTGAGAAATGGCATAATGTTTGTCTCTTTTTTAAATTAGCAAAGAGCTAAAGTGCTTAAGTAACAAAATCACCTGCCAATCTACTGTATGTACAGCTTGTGAGAGATCTTTTCTTTTGGAGTCAGGAACCTACTAACTCTGTTCAAGGAGTATTGTAAATCATAATCCCAATACATTCGGCATCTTGACTCATTCAGAACTTGGAGTTAGAAAAATATTCCTGTGTTCCAGAAAACATTTTCTGAATGGTCTGGTAATTCTTTTTGAACAGATCATTTTTAGACAATCTTTACACTAAGAATGAATGTTTTTGATCATGTGGAGTTATTACACCACAGTGCTCAAATCATAATTTGTCTTTAGAACTGTAATTTTTAAATGTTTTACAATTGTATCTTTCCTGTTACAATTTCTCAATTTTACCTAATTATCCATATTGGACAGTGTGAGAGAAGTGTGGTGTACTAACAGAAAGCCATTTCAGAATCTGGATGATCTGGGTTTAGGTCCTATCTCAGACACATACTTGCTAACTTTCTTTAGGAAAGTCACTTAACCCCATACAACTAAGTCCGTAAGTTGCAGAACAGTTGCTTATCTGAATGGGTTGGAGTTTCCTTGCTGCTGAGTGCTTTTTACTGGAGGGGTAAGAAATCTGCTGCCTCGAGACCAGATGTGGCCCTCTAGATCCTCAGGTGTGGGTCTGTGATGGCGACCTAGAGGGCCACATCTGACTTCAAGAGTGAAGGTTCCCCACCCCTGCTATACACCTATGAAATCAATGCAGGCTTATACCCCAAAACAACCAAAAAACCCTCTGTGTGTGTCTGTGTCTATGTGTGTGTCTGTGTCTATGTGTTATGACTGTTAGAAAAACTCTGTGAGATAGGTACTACAGGTTTATCATCCCCATTTTACAGGCTCTAAGAGGCTTAGTGACTTATCTGTGTTCACTCAACTAGTAAGTATCAGAGGTGGGATTCAACTTAGGTCTTGAGTGACCCTTAAGTCCAGTGCTCTTTACACTATACCAGGCTGATGTATAAAAATTATTTTACATACACTTCAAGCCAGACTAACAGCCTTTTTACTTGGCATACATTGGCATATGCATGTAGGGTAGACTCTAGGCCAATAAGGAACCATTCTTTACCAGTTTCACTCAATTTTAGATTATTTTCCACATTGAATAAAGGCATACATTGTGAATAACTGATATAAACAGTGAAGTGGTTAGTTTTGCTATGAGTGCTTATACTCTGTTAGGACATTTTCTTCATGGAACTTTTTGGATCCCTAGGTTTCCACAGAACACAATTTGAAAAACACTGATTTAGACCACAGCTTAAATAGTTTTCCTCATCTTTGCAGGATATGCTGATGTGGATAAAGTCCACCAAACTCTTTAACTTGACAGTTAGGTCTCAAAGTTATTTAATACCATTATTTGGGCTTTAACTCTTAAAACTGTTGCTCATTTTTAACTGAATAGAGATACTAAAAAAATATTTTGTATCAATATCTACTTGTTTTGCTTTTAGGGAGAATTATTCTTTAGAATGCATTTTGTTCTTGAATAATTTTCAGACCTGTCTTCTTTCACTTAGGTTACTTATGGGTGATGAACGGGTAAAGAATGGCCTTAATTTTATGTATGAGGCCCCACCAGGAGCTAAAAAAGGTAAAAAGCATGGTTGCTTTATTTTTGAAAAGTCTTTGGAAGGGGAGGGAGTCCAACTAACAATTGAGAAGTCTTATAACAAGTATTAAGGAAAATTGCTTTTTTAAATAGTATTGCACTTCTTTGAAGATAAGTAACTAATAGATAAGCAAAGATTTAAAAAAAATATAAATATTTGTGTTGCCTAATAGTGCTTAATTTTGTCTTTCTTAAAAGAAAAATTCAGTGTGAACACAGATTTAATATTTCCATTTTTGCAAATGTCTTTATAGCCGAATACAACCCATAAAGAAATTGGAAACGTAATATTCCCATTTCAGTATGATGGATGTGCTGAAAGTTTAAAACTGAGGAATTTAACATGCTTATCAATAGTCTTATTTTAAATTGCTTTCAATTCTTTATTGTTCCAAAACTTAACTCTTTGAGAGGAAGAAGCAAGGAAAAAAGAAATTGAGTTCTTTATGAATTGCAATATGATGCTGTTATGAATGACTATTTAGAGAATTAATTTAGTATGTAATTTATATTAATGTTCTTAAACCTGTCTTTTTCATGTGTTTGATATTCAATCAAGAAAACAAAGAGGTAAAATACTATTTTCTGTTTTTTCATTTACTTTAAATTCAATAAAATGTGTCATTGATGGCAATATATATATTTTGTGGAGATTTTTAAAGAATCATATTTATATTTTTAGCAAGAAGATGCAAAAGGAGAGACTGAATACAAATTTGAATGGCAGAAAGGTGCCCCACGAGAAAAGTAAGAACTGTTACCTTTTCAAAATAAAATTTGTAAATGATAAAATTTATTTTTCTTTTCCCCTTTTTTCTTTTTTTGTTGCTCTTCCCTTCATTTAAAAAAAAAGCTGATTAAAAAATGCTTTCATTTCAAGATCTGCTTGATCTTGGCAATTTTTTATTTAATATTACTTGCTTATTCTGCAAATTCTGAATTGACAGATTCAATACTAGGCATAACTGTGACGTGCCTTTTGAAAATTACTTGTCCAATGAGAGTTGTTGCTTATTGTGGATTGTATAGTTCTTTGCTAGTTAAAATGTAATAATGTGATAACCTATAAATTATAAAACTTTTTCAGATTAACTGTAACTGATGACTGAATTCTTTCAACATTTTGTAATATGTACATTTTCTGTGCTTAACAGATACGCAAAGGATGACATGAATATCAGAGACCAACCATTTGGTATTCAGGTAAAGGATGTCTATTTTATTTTGTCAGAATACTATTTGTATTATAAATTGTTCTTTAATTATGCCATTCAGCAAAAGTGTACAGTGTGATCACTTTTATAGTGTTCACAGTGTTCTGTTAACATCAGATAACAAAAGAAAATTCAGAGGTTAAAAAACAACATGAATACATTTTTAAAATATGGGCAAGACAGTTATGTGTATGCAGTAGGTGCTGCTTCAAGTGTTTGGTCTCTTGAGAGCTGTGGAGATTTTTGGTCAGGATCTAGAAATAGGCTTGTTAAGTCTGGTTCACTAAGTCACCAGGATACATAAGATTTTGTCATGTTTAGTGTTTTGAGTGCAGCCTTACTCAAAGCTATGGAAGTATGCTTTGTTTTTTTGTTTATCTGTGCTCATGTTTTTCTGTCACAGTAACTAAAAGAAGTCTAGAGCTTCATTCATTATGGGGAACAAGAGGAGCCACACCTACACCAGCTCCAAGTTGGACTCTGATCCCTGATATTTAAGAAAGGGGAAAGAATTAATGCAACCTTTATAGAACCCTGGAAATAATCTGACAGTTGTGCTCCCTCCTCTTTGGGACTTTCTACCGAGTTCTTTCAGACCCTTCGGTAGACATTCCATGAGCCTGTTTTGGCTCTTGATCTGAGTTTGAAAACTAATTTTTTAAAATACTGAAACTCTTGGCTCACGCAAACCAGATTTGGCCTGTGGACTGTAGTCTTCTAGTCCCTGCC
Source organism: Bettongia penicillata ogilbyi (assembly GCA_023548195.1). Lineage (NCBI taxonomy): Eukaryota > Metazoa > Chordata > Mammalia > Diprotodontia > Potoroidae > Bettongia > Bettongia penicillata. The sequence continues at coordinate 637,573 of JAJHZJ010000712.1, read as the reverse complement.
TTAAAATAGCATAATGTCTTTGATTTTTTCTGTTGACTTGCGAACTAAAAAAATTAGTCTGTCCCCTACTTGGGGGCTGACTTCTAGATCTAAAATGAGCCATTGCATACAATACTAAAAAGCTATAAAGAATTTAATCTAGATAATTCAAGGCTGAGGGGGTAACTTAAGAATTGCCATATTAAAGAGGCAGTCATTCTATCACCACTTAAGATGGTAAAAGGAAATAGGCTTAAATTTCACCTTTAGAAATTTAGGCTAGATCACAGAATTTCCTTACATTTAAAGTTGTCAATCACTGGATTGGAGTTGCAAAAGGAGGGTATAACATCTCTTCTCCTGGAGATCTTTTAAAAAAGATTGAAATATGTCCTTCCAAAATAATTTAAATTCAGTGCTTCTTAGGAATAAAGGAGTTAAGATATCAAGAAAATCTGCAAAATATTCAATAATCATAACAGTACTTTTGATCCCTTAGGTTCGGAATGTGAGGTGCATTAAATGTCACAAATGGGGTCACGTCAACACTGATAGAGAGTGTCCTTTGTTTGGCCTTTCTGGAATCAATGCAAGTTCAGTTTCCAGTGATGGCTCAGGTAGGCAGTGGACAAAGATTTTTTTTACCTTTTTTATTTGGGTTCCCCTCCAGAGCACAGGAGAAGATAAAGTATTTTTTGGTTGCCTTGCTGTATTTGGATTGGTTTATCATTTGTCCAAGAATAAAATTAAGGCTCTAAATCAGAAATGTATTGTCAAAACTGTTTATCAGATATCATTTGATAAAATTATATTTTATTGCTCTGGACCAAGAATCATTGACCATTGTTCTAATCCTTAAGCACACTTACTGCATTGTTAGGTTTATTTAAAATGGGGGGAAGGGAGAGGCACACACTCAAGAGGTTGAAGTAGTTGTTTTTCATGTTCTGACTCCTTCCTGAAGGTAGGTGGAAATGAGAGCCATTATGGCAGGTAGGTTGGTGAAGTGGATAGAACGCTAAAACTGAGATCAGGAAAACTAGAGCTCAAATTCTACCCCAGACACTAAGTAGTTGTGTGACCCAGTAACCTTAAAGTGCTATCTAAGTGATAGCTACTCTTCTTAAAATCTTTTATCTTTTATACCACTGTGTATGTAAAACTGTCATATTAAATTGGAGAGGGGGACACATAGTGGGCATTTAATAAATGTTTGTTGATTGAAACATAATTTACTTTCAGGGCTAGTCTCTGCAGCCTATCCAGAATAGTCTGAATTACATTTAGGTTGTTCAGAGTCAGATTAGAATTGGGCAGTCACCAAAAAATTATTTCTACTCAGTTGAGACACAATCTAAAAGCATCAATAGATTTTGTTTTGCCTCCTCTCAAGCATAATGCCTGTCTTTTTATTAAATTTGATTTTCTGTGCCTTGGTATATTTTACCAAAAAAAAGTGTTACAACTGGGAAGGCTTGACCTGAGTACGTCTGTGTTTTACTAGCAGTGAGAGGCAGCAGCCCACATAGGGTTGTGAATCTAGAGCTGAAAGGGATGTTAGAAGTCATCTGGCCCAGCTCTTTTCATTTTACAGAGCCCAGAAAAGTTACATGACACTGTCATGGTCGCACAGAGAGACAGAATATAAACTCAAGGCCTTCTGATGCTGGCTTCACAAGCTGCCCTAGCTGAGGACTAAACCATGTTCTGGACCTGAGGCTCAGAACAGAAGTTCAGGGCCAGGATGCAGTTTCATCCCCCAAATTAAGCCAAAACACAGATAATGCCAATCTAGCATGTAAAAGGGGCCCTCTCTCTAGAGTTTCTTACTCTTTAAGCAAGACAGATTCAATCTGAGGGCCACAGGATGCTTGTTTCTGACATGAGGAATTTGAGTTTAAAATGTTAGTCCTTCAGGATCAGGTTTGGTACAGTCCATAGGAGTGGAAATTGAATTCCTAATTTTCTAGTGACCTTTATGCTCCTTGTGTAGTAGAAGAGCAGTACTGAGCGTTGGTCTTGTGGTGTAGATGTTCCCTCCATGAGACTGGCCACAGTCCTTCTTGCCTTTAAGTCTGGATATTTGGGTTCAGATCTTGTCTCAAAGCACTTACTTTAGCTGTATTTTCATGGACAAGTCACCTGACTTCTGGTTTCCTCATTTGTAAAATGGAAATAATTCCTGTAGTGCTTACTTACAAGTGCTACGAGGACCAACCAAATGAGATGATGTATATGGAGTATTTTATAAACTTGAAAGGACTATGTAAAATTAGCTATTTCTGTTACATCATTGCTCCCTCTCTAATTTTTAAATATTTCAAACCATTGCAATTTGGTTAGTTATTTTCCTCTACCTGCCTTCCAATTTTGAGGAAGAAACAAATTTTGTATTTTTTCCTTTTTTCCCCCATAATTTCTCCTGTATTGGACCAATATAGAAGAGGCATTGAGTCCTCTGAAAGCATGGTAAGATAATTAAATAACTTCTTTCTGTAATTTAAAAAAAGTTTTCATCCACTCTTCATTTCATGTGTTTTTGTGTGCTCAGAAGATCAGAGTTAAATCTTGAAGCAACCTCGGAGGTCATTCAGTCCAACTCTATAATTTTACTGGTAAGGGAGTCAAGGCTCAGGAGAGCTAAGTAACTCACTCTCACCCAGTAGTGTCAGAGATGTCTTCTGACTCCAGGGCCATTGTGCTTTTTACTGTCTTATGCATTACAGAGAGAGATACACCCACTTCCTCCTGTAAAATGTTCTCTGCTTCTGACAGGATAAACGAAGGGCACTCTCAAGATTGTTGGCAGACTTTTGAAGTAGGGATGCATCATTCATTAAGGTAGATATTTAGATCAGTGTCACCAGTAGCTACTGTAGCCAAAATTGAAAGTTCTCCCCAAGAAGAGCTCTGAAGGCTTAGTAAGAACAGTTGAACATATATGAATATTGGTTAAGGGCTCTGTCTCTTACTTTCAGTAAAAAAAACTTCAGTAGAGTTATTTCAGTTTCTCTTAGCAAACGTTCAGAGGTATCCTGGTGCCAATCAGAAACAATCTTACTCTTAGATTTTTTTTTAAAGAAAAAAATTTCCTTTTTAGAATGGTGAAAAGGAGCTCAAGTAAATATGATAATCCTCTCTATTTAACAAGGACCTGCTGATAGGATTTAACTGTGAGGAACAGTAGAAATAGGTAATGTATTTATTCATCTTTCACTTTTGTCTAAGTGTGAAGAATATTCTCTGTAAGGTCTCCCAAATTTATATGCTTCTATTCCATATCCTCATGGACCTTTCTATAAACCGAGAGAACAAGAGACTCTCTCTTTTGCAAAGTGTCAAAACTCTGATGAGTTAGTCCTTAATTTAAAATTTTTAATTTTCAAATAATATAATAATTCCTTATTATGATGACAAAGTTTATTTTATGTTTTGTGAAGTATTTTTATATCTATAATGTCATTTTTTACTCTTAATCCTAATAAAATACTTACCTGGTGCATAGCTAATGCCTTTAGAACAACACTCAGAAGAAAATGGAACTTTGGCATACAAGACTAAAACATGTGAAACAGTAATGACTAAGAAACTTACTTTAGGACAGTCCAGTAAGTATAATCTCTTCTAACTGGTTCTTAGTAAGATTTTTCAAATGCCCATTTAAAATTTCTTCTGCATTTTATGAGACAACGGCTGATGATGATGATAGTAATAGCTGGCATTTATATAACACTCTAAGGTTTGTACAGTAGTGTATACATGTTAACTCATTTGATCCTAACAACCTTTGAGGCAGGTGATGGTGTTCCCATTTTATAATTGAAGAACAGAAAGGTCAAGTTACTTGGCCAGTATCACATAGCTGAGGAGCATTTGAGGCAGAATTTGAATCCAAGTTTTCCTTACTCTAAGGCCATTCCATCCCCCACACTGCCTAGTCAGTTGTCATTTTGGTCTAATATTATCCAAAATTTTATCTGACAGAAATGAGAAGAAATGCCCTTGATTGATCATCTTGATCAGATGGCCTCACTAGGTCACATTTGTGTTTAATGCATCCCCAAAATAGGGGGTTAGTCCCAATTGTATTCCATAAAAAGTTAGTTGCCTTTCAGAAAAATCTGCACAAGTGACCATGTTATTTGCCATATCACTCAGTTCATTTGGGGTTCTGGAAAAATCTTCAAATAGCCCTATATCTGTCTCACAAAATGAAAAGAAAGAAGAAAAATAGTAATTCCTTAATAATATACTGTGATTTTTCTCATTATTATATTATAAATTCTTTGAGAGCAGAAACATCTTTATTAACCTCCACCATACACATACACACACACACACACATACCTTTTAGTACAGAGAGTAGAATTAGAGCTCAATAAGTATTTGTTGAATGAATTAATGAATAACAGAAAAGGTTTACCTCATGTCCCAGTCTTAACACAGATGCACAATGTATGATGATGCCATCATTATTTATAGTTTTAGTGATTCTAAATTTGGACTGTATAAGGCTTTTTTTTAGATTATGCCACTAAATAAAGCTTAATGTCTTTGAACTCAGCCTTAACTTCATCTTGTGATTAAAAGCTTATGAAAGAAAAATGAGCAGATGCTCTGGATTTATTCTTTAGCTAGCAATTAAAGTTAGTAAATCCTTCTGCCTTAAGGTAGATGAACTATTGTTAAACTGTTAAGATTCCAAAAAAAAAACCCCAGTGTCCTGTTGTATATGCTTGAAAGATGATTTAGCTAGGTGAACCTTGTATCTGAAACAAATTTCTCAGTTAAATTTTAGTACTTTTGCTGAATCTTTCACTTTAAATTGTGTTTAGAGACTGTGCATTTCACAAACTGTATATCATCAGTGAAGTATTAAACTCTACACATAACCTGCTATAAAGTTGATAGTATTTGAAACAAGTATGCTAAGTTATGTATTATAGACTTTTTTGATTATAGTAAAAGGGTTAGAGTAGTTGGAGATAATTTCATGGAAAGGGGGAGCAGATGATTTTGGACTTGATGTGATAAAACAATAAAAAGCCAATAATAGGTTGATGAGCAGGTGAGTGACATGGGAGAAGTGGTATTTTCTCAGACATTGAACAACCTGATGCTGTTCATGAGATCATAACATTTTCGTTAGAACACTTGTCCAAGTTCTGAATAGCTAGAACCAGCTGGAGAATTAGGTCTGTTTATTTCTTTTGGTCTAGTAGGTACTTTTAGAGGAGGAGAAAGCAGGTTTCTTTGCCTTTCTTCTTTACAAAGAAACATATTAGGAAAGCATAGGCCCCTTCCCAAACTATCCTTTAAGAGTAGTAAGCTGTAGGTACTACACCAAGTGGGTATATATGCACAGATATATGGGAGATAGTTGAAGGAACTCATGGGTGAAATTACGGTACTGTTGATTAAAGTATATTACCTAATGGCTGCTATGCTGAAGAACTGACAAAATGTTGATTTAAGGAGTTCCAGAATATAGCTAGGGCATTGAAATACTATAGAATTACCAGTGACTTAAATAAATATAATATATATGTAAATTCATAATTAAGCATTTTTTTAATTTAATTGAACAGAGTAGGTAGCAACCCCCAGTTCACATTTACATTTAAAGTTTAAAAGGCAGTAATTTATATAGCCTATCCTCTTTTTTAAAAATATTTTATCCACATAAAAACTGCCAGGGACCAGACTTCCATTTCTTATTCAACTCAAGTGTCTGTCCCTGAAAGGGGCAGGAAGACAAGTATTATAGGAGAATGTGGCTGTTTTTCTTGGGTGTCACCCGTAAAAGTTAGAGACGCATTATAAACATCCTTACTTTTCTTTGTAACCTATTATAAATGTTATATCTGTAAATGTGTCTAAGCCTTTTCTCAGTCTCTTTATGTTTTCAGTTTGTATCACTTTTTAGTAGTAGTGTAATGAACTTCCAAAATACTACCCACTGTGTAAAGTACTTAAAATTTTTGTTTTCAATTTACCTCTGTCAAAGTTCCAGGAGCAACTGGTTCAATTTAATTTATTCTGGACTCAGATGAAGGAAGCTGTGTTCCATTTACAAAATGTTCTAATTTTATAGGCTTTGATTTTATTCCCTCTTGGTCTTCTTCATCTTTCCAGATTAAAGAATCCTAATTTTTAGCCTGTAGAACAGCTGTCTTGATCAGTTCAAATACCCTACTAAATCTTCTTAGTTCCATCTTCTCTTCGGTTTCATTGTTGGTCCTTACCCTCGAAGAACTATTATCCTTTGGGTTACCTGAAACTTAACTCATTCTGAGCTTAAGATGTGCCAAGAATACCCTAAAGTGGGATCACACCAAAAATCAGATAGGGCTGAATGGAATGCAGAGTCTAGAATCTAAGTATTCCCTAACTTGCTTCTCAAGTACATTTTCCATTTCTTCATGAAAATATCAAGCAAATATACCTACAATTATTAAACTTTATTCTATATGCCATTTATGTCTGTTCCACCATAGGCTGTTAGATGTTGCTTTATAATTACTTTGTAAAAGAAACTTACAAATCCAGAATGAAAAAAATAGATTGTGGATTTATATGCTTTTTTGAAAGATCTGTGTTTGTTATTAGGTTCGTCTTCCACTCATGCACATAAAAGACACTTTGGTACCTTAGACCATCTTCAGGAGTCACTGTGGCTGAAGTAAGGCATTGTTTTGTAGCCAACTTTCTGGTGAGCAGTCTCTCAAAACTTAACTGTCAGCTCCTGAGAGGAGGGGCATAGTACAGGCTCTGTGCCAGAGTCTTTACAGCTTAGTTATTTAAAAATCCAGAGTTATGGGGGGAGGAGCCAAGATGGCAGAGTAGAAAGACTCACGTATGCTAGCTCTGAACCCACAGCCCATAAATTTCCTGTAAAAAGAACTCCCCACAAATTCTGGAGCAGTGCAAGCCATACAGCAATGCAGTGGAGGAGATTTCCGTTCCAGAGAGCCCTGAAAAAACGATCCCAAAGGTCCGTCGTGCACCAGACAGCAGAGCCCACCCTTGCCCTGCCCTGGCCATGTGGCCCCAGAGGAGCAGATCTGAGCAGGCTTCAGGGACAAAATCTCCGGCGGCTGCGAAGGTCCCTCCACCCACAGGCACTACAGATCAGTGAGAGAGAGTTCTGGGCTGGCCAAGAGGGGAGCGGGGTGTCTCCGTGACTCAGGCCCCCTCGGGAGGCAGCGGCAGAGGCAGCAGCAGCCCGGGACTCCCAGAGCAGGCAGGAGCTCAGGGCCGTTCAAAGGACTCCACATAAACTTCTTGAGGGAACTGAGCACCAGAACTTAAGCTCACATTGGATAGCAGCCACGCCTGCCGCTGAAAGCCCTGAGGCTGGGGAGCAGTATTTGAATCTCAGACCCCAAGCACTAGCTGGGTGGATCTGGGCGGAGTTGGAGAGGAATCTCAGAAGTCAAGTAACTGGCTGGGAAAATGTCCAGAAAATGGAAGAAAAATAAGACCATAGAAGGCCACTTTCTTGGTCAACAGAGGTTTCCGCCTTTCATTTCTGATGAGGAAGTACAATGCTTACCATCAGGGAAAGACAAAGAAGCCAAGGCCTCTGTGTCCCAAACATCGGAAATAGATATCCAATGGGCTCAGGCCATGGAAGAGCTCAAAAAGGATTTTGAAAATCAAGTTAGACAGGTGGAGGAAAAACTGGGAAGAGAGATGCAAGAAAAGCATGAAAAATGGGTCCATACCTTGCTAAAGGAGATCCAAAAAAATGCTGAAGAAAAACACCTTGAAAAATAGGCTAACTCAATTGGCAAAAGAGGGTCAAAAAGCCATTGAGGAGAATGCTTTCAAAAGCAGAATTAGTCAAATGGAAAAAGAGGTTCAAAAGCTCACTGAAGAAAATAGTTCTCTCAAAATTAGAATGAAACAGATGGAGTCTAATGGCCTGAGAAACCAAGAAATCACAAAACAAAACCAAAAGAATGAAAAAATGGAAGATAATGTGAAATATCCCATTGGAAAAACAACTGACCTAGAAAATAGATCCAGGAGAAACAATTTAAAAATTATGGGACTACCTGAAAGCCATGATCAAAAAAAAGAGCCTAGACATCATCTTTCATGAAATTATCAAGGAAAACTGCCCTGATATTCTAGAAGCAGAGGGCAAAATAAGTATTAAAGGAATCCATCGATCACCGCCTGAAAGAGATCCAAAAAGAGAAACTCCTAGGAACATTGTGGCCAAATTCCAGAATTCCCAGGTCAAGGAAAAAATATTGCAAGCAGCTAGAAAGAAACAATTCCAGTATTGTGGAAATATAATCAGGATAACTCAAGATCTAGCAGCTTCTACATTAAGGGATCAAAGGGCGTGGAATAGGATATTCCAGAAGTCAAAGGAACTAGGACTCAAAACAAGAATCACCTACCCAGCAAAACTGAGTATGATATTTCAAGGGAAAAAATGGTCTTTCAATGAAATAGGGGACTTTCAAGCATTCTTGATGAAAAGACCAGAGCTGAAAAGAAAATTTGACCTTCAAACACAAGAATGAGAAGAAGCATGAAAAAGCAAACAGCAAAGAGAAGTCATAAGGGACTTACCAAAGGTGAACTCGTTACATTCCTACATAGAAAGACAATATTTGTAACTCTTGAAACTTTTCAGTATCTGAGTAGCTGGTGAGACTACACACACACATACACACATGCACACACACACAGAGACAGAGAGCACAGAGTGAACTGAATAGGATGGGATCATATCTTAAAAGAAATTAAGGTATATGGTGAGAGAGAGAAATGTAGTGGGAGTAGAGAGGGTGAAATGGAATGGGGTAAATTATCTCTCATTCAAGAGGCAAGCAGGAAACTTTTTAGTGGAGGGAAAAAGAGGAGAGATGAGAAAAAAACCTGAAGTTTACTCTCATCACATTCGACTAAGGGAAGGAATAAAATGCACACTTATTTTGCAGGAAAGTGGGGGAGAAGGAGATAAGCAGGGTGGGGAGGATGATGGAAGGGAGGGCAATGGGAGGAGGGAGCAATTTGAAGTCAACACTCTTGGGGAGGGACAGGATCAAAAGACAGAATAGAAACCATGGGGGGCAGGATAGGATGGAGGGAAATATAGTTAGTCTTACACAAACACGACTATTATGGAAGTCATTTGCAAAACTACACAGATATGGCCTATGTTGAATTGCCTGCCTTCCCAAAGGGAATGTGTGGGGAGAGGGTGATGGGGAGAATTTGGAACTCAAAAGTTTGAGGAACAACTGTCGAGTATTGTTGTTGCTACTAGGAAATAAGAAATACAGTTAATGGGGAATAGAAAGTCATCTGGCCCTACTGGACAAAAGAGAAGATGGGGACAAGAGAAGGGAGGGAGGATAGAAGAGAGGGCAGATTGGTGATAGGGGAAATTAGAATGCTTGGTGTATTGGGGTGGGGGGAGGGGACAAATGGGGAGAAAATTTGGAACCCAAAATTTAGTGAAAATGAATGTAAAAAGTTAAATAAATAAAATAAAAAAAAATCCAGTTATTTTTGTGAACTTTAGTGAAAGCAGATATGCTTACTATAAAATGTAACAAATCTCACAATATAAAAGTCATTCACAAAATGCATTTTTATCTATTCTAAGCTTGAGTTTAATGCATGATTGTGTTTCCTTTACCTTCCATTTAAATTCTTAGCTCTTTGCAATGCAGATTCAGAAAATTAGAAAAGATATGAGACTGTATCTGTGAATGTATGTTAGCTCAAATACTGGCAATAATACAAAGTAAATGATCCAAATTTAAATGAATAGTCAGTAAATTTAAAAAAAAGTTCTTAGGGGCTTTGAACTGGCTTGCATTCTGTGTTGTCAATTTATATATATTCCCTTGAGAGGAAGATTAGACTAAGACTGGCCTTGAAATCAGGAAGACCTGCCATCATGTCAGGCCTTAACACATACTAACAAGACCTGCCATCACGTCATGCCTTAACACATACTAACAAGACCTGCCATCACGTCATGCCTTCAGCACATAACTAACACTGTGATGGGGGCAAGTCACATAATTTTTCAGTGACCCGGGCAGCACTCTGTTACCTGGATCTATAGGGGAGTTCTTTACAGTGTTGAAATCACAAGTCTTAACCCCCCAAAAGAGTCCGTTATCATTCAACAGTTTTATACTTTTCAGTTTCATATACATTATCTCTACGGAAATAAATAACAAATAGTTATCAGAGAAATAACACCAAAATTCTTCAGAAGAAAGGTATTTTACAAAAAGCAAGCTATACATCATCAAGATTCTTGAAAAGGATGCAGCCATCCTTTTCTGTTCTACTTTGTGTGTGAAGTGTTTCTTTTTTGGTCCTCTGTGCAGAATATTTCAAAGTTTAGAGAAATATACTTTATGAATCCAAATTATACACAAAAACTAAGACACTTTGTGATGTTAATTTACTTTAATTGCATATTGTATATAAAGCTATATATATAATACAGTTTGCCTTAATTATGAATCATAAATACCAATGGGAGAATGTCATGATGTGATTTTTTTAATTTACAGGATTAAAGTTTCATAGTATTAGGTTAAAATCCATTGAAATAACTTTGTTTTTTGTTATAAAAATATGGTCTTGATACCAAAACCAAGGAGAGACAAAGCAGAAGAAGAAAACTATAGACCAGTATCTGTACTAAACATCATCTCAAAATATTGAAATATTAGAACTGGGAATATTTAGCCTAGAGAGGAGAAGACTAGGGGAGGGGTGCTATGATAGCTCTCTTCAAATATCTGAAGGGCCTGTGTAAGAAGAGTTATACTTTGTATCATTTGGTCCCAGAGGGCGGAAGGGTGATCAGTGGGTGAAAGTTGCAAAGAGGCAATGTCAGGAAAAATTTTTTAGTAGAGTAGTCCAGAAGTGGAATGAACTGCCTAAAGAACTGGTGGGTTTCCCCTTCTTGGCAAGCAGATATGTTAGAATAAGGATTCCTTTGGTATGTGGGTTGGACTACATGACCCTTCATCTTTCAGATTATGTGATTGCCAGCTTATTTTTCTTGTTGTAATGAAAAGACACAAATGGGGAAGAGTTGGAAATGTAGAATTTGGAAGAATTAGAAGTGTAAGTTACTATAAGACATGCACATACTGCTTGTATATATGAAAGAAGCATGGTCGAAATAGCTAAAAAGTTGGTCATTTCTAAGAGTTGGAGAACTACTAGTGATATTTTTAACATTATTTTAAGTATTTAATCTCCCTAAGACATGTCCTCATTATGACCCAGTCATCTGGTAAAAAAAAGTTTTTTTAAGTTGTGATGAAATTTTGTCTGTGGTAATCTTCAAACAGTATTTTTAAATTGCAAGCCAGTAAACAAATTATAATTTATAAATGGAGTGGAATGTTATTGTACTGTAAGAAATTACAAATATGAGGAATTCAGAAGAATGTGGAAAGATTTATACAAACAATCGCATAGAAAAGCACAATGAGAGAGCTGTGTAACATACACACACACATATACACATATACTCTCACACACAATGACTATAGTAATGTAAGTAAATAGATCACTGAAAGACAGCTGAATTCAGATTACCAGGTGAATAGCTGATGAAATGCACCTCCCTCTTCTCATAGAGGGTAGGGTTTTGGATGCAGAATGTTGCATTGCCAATTGCAGCCATTGCACTACATGGTTGGTTTTACTTAGCTGTTTTTCTTTGTTCAGTTGAGAGAGCAAGAGAGAGATTGGGAAATGACTGTGATGGGAAAACAAAAGGCATCATTAAAACTTCTTTTAAAAATCAATAAAATTATAAACCAACAATTTTCCTCCAAACTAGAAGAAATTCTTAAGAAACACATTTGAACACTGGAAGTTCAGTTGGTTGGTTGGTTGGGACTTATTGTATGTAAACAAGTAGGCATAGAGAGCTTTAAAAAATTTTTTTTTACTTCTTTAGACAACTAAGTATGACAGAGTTATAAACTATCACAAATAGGATTGTCATAGAAACTTATCTTTAACTTTCACCATCTGATTTCTTAAAACAGTTTAGTGGAGACAGATATACTTAACCGTAGAATGTCAATCATTATATTGCATTTAGTACCACACAGTTCTAGACTTGGAATCCGAAGACCTGGATTTGAATACTAGCTCTGTCACTTACTGGATGTGTGATATTGGACAAGTCACTTACTAAGGTAACAGATTTAGAGCTACATTATCTAGGTCATTCTCCCTCATTTAAAAAATGAAGACCTATGAAGGATCTTGGTGATGTGGTTCTGAACCGAACACTTTGTTAAATATAAACTACTTTATGGGATTCTAATTCTTTATAAACCCTTGAAACACTATAAATGTAAACTCTGGTGAACATGCTTCTTTGTAAATATGGATATAAATCGACAATTGTCTTTAAAATCTCTTCATATGCCTCATATCATGAATTTAGGTCTTTAATTCATTTGTGAATTTAGGTAGTTTCAGTTTTTATGGTTAAGTAGTTGCTCCATTGAATTGCCCACCTTTAATTAAGGCTGGCCTGAACAACTTAGCTTTAACCTTTAGAAATACTTATCTGATGATAATAGAAACGCTAAGAGCTTCTCAGAAACAAAATCAAAGCTATACTGTATCAAACAGGAAAGCAAGTAATAACAATCCTGTATTCAAAGTTTGAATGCCAAGAAAAATAAACTGACCAGTTTCCTAATCCACTTGCTGATTTGAGCTAAAAAATACAATCTTTTCATTTTAAAAAAAAAATCACCTATTGAATAATGTCTCACCAGTGAATAGAGATTATTTTTGCAATAAGGCAATTTCAGTGGATGTGGTTATCATGGGATAATCACACCCCTGGGGTACAGCCTTGTGTCTGTAATCTCCCAGGAGTGTAATTATTTCATGATAACCGCACCCCCTGGTGTTGCATTATTTCTATTATGAAATTCTTAGTTTAGTATATAAAGTAACTTACTTTGATCACTTAAAACTGTAAGGTAGTGTTAGAATGTTCCAGCTGTGAGGTTTACAGAGACCAACTATAAGATTTACTACTCCTTTACAAAGTTAAATTAGGCAATCAAAATGCTTCTTTGTACTAAGCTGGTTTAGAATATGTTTTCCACTGATAAGATTTTAACTTTCCGTTTTCATCATCAAGATAACAGCAGAAATTATAATATGAAATATGTAAGTTTCAGCAATAAATTGAATCCACATAAAATGTTTATATTAAAATATACTTCATTAAATGACCACTAAACTGCCTTATGACTATGTACAGTACAGCTATTTTCCCCAATAACTGTTAGTTTCTCTTATTTATATTCTTATTGTTCATAGCAGCTTAACTTTTATTTTTAAATCTGTTTTTCTCAGTACAGCAGTTTCTTTTAATAATTGTTCCCTTTTAATTTTACCGTTTAAATACAGCTGAAATTTGTTTTTCCTTTTGGTACATTTTTCTAATATGCCAAAAAGCTCTTAATAGGTTAATCTCATAAACTATACACTTTTCTTGAGACCATAGGACATGAATATAGCTATCCTGCTTTAAATGATAGTTGAATTCCACTCAAGTTGACCAGTTACTGAAGCTTAATTTCTTCTTTGGAAGTTAGTGGTATCTCACCCTTCCATGTGCAATTACTTTATTAGTATGTGGTGCAGCGTGGAAGGAAAGCAGGATTTGGCTCCACAGAAGCTGGGTTCAGATTCTGACTGAGCTGCCTGTATGACTTGAGGTGTCACTTAAATTTCCTGAGTCAAAGGTTCTTTACTTGTAAAGTAAGAGGATTGGACTGGATGACCTCTAGGTCTTAAAGTCTGTAATGAGAGGGATAGTGGGGGAGGGACAAAACAAAACAAATTGCGCTGATGAGACACGGTGCAAAGAATGTTGGATTTGGAACCAGCAGGCTTGGATTTGAATTCTGGTTCACTGTTTAGTGTGCGCCCTTTGGCAGCACTCAACTTCTCTGGGCCTTAATTCCTTTATTGATAAAATGAGAGAGGGCTGAGAAGGTGATCTCTGACACCCCGCTCTAGCTCTAAATCATCTATGGACTGTGAACTCTATTTCTGTGGTTATGGGAGTACTAATAAGGTATAGACATCTAGTTATTCTAGTCCGCTAATTTAGCCCCACCATTCAGTCCTTCCCGAAAAGGAAGACTGCATATCCATTAACACTGCCCTCCTAAATCAGGTCATTATTTTTCTCTGTTTAACACTTACTTGCCATGTGACCCCAAGCAAATGATGTCTCTGAGTCTTCATTTTCTTATCTTTAAAAGTTGGCATCGTTGACAGTATTGTTGTGAGAAAACTGTTTTGTAAACCTTAAAGCATTGTATAAATGTGAGTTATTAATATTGTTTTCCCTCTTTTCTACCAACCCAGCATTTACCCCCAAAATACAGTACTATTATATTATGCTTCCCCAAGTGATTGTAAACTCCTCAGGGGTAATGACCATTTTTCATTTGTCTTTGTTCCACCCTAACCTTAGACTAGCACAGTGCTTTACTCATGGTGGACTTAAAAGTGCTTGTTTAATTGGATTAGATTAGCAAGAAAAACCAACCACACTCTGCTGGGTCACTTGCTAGCTAGATCATGTTGTTACAAAAGTGAGATTAAAAAAACCCACAATACTTGTATACTTCAAGGATTCATTATTTCATTAGTATGGGTATCACCTCCACTGATAGATGTTATAGAGTAAGCTATTATCAAAAAAATTAATCACTTGATGAACAGCTCTCTGGTGCTGTCTCAGATGATAGATAAGCAGTTTGTTGTTTGACCCATATTTTAAAAAATAACTTTATTGGTTGGTGGGCCTTCCCAAAGTTGTGCTTCACTGGTAAAGCCTTCTACAACCCAGGTTCGTCTGTGTGCTACAGTGAGCACTAACAGGTAAAACTTGAAACTCCTAGAATTTCATTAATTTGAATCTCATAGGCAAATATATTGAATTCATTTGCTTGATTTTAGTTTGAGTTTGAAATTCCAGACTCAAGTTGCCATATATTAATTACAATGCCTATGTAATTTTAAAGTAATACCACAAAATGTTTTTATAAGACTCAAATGTCCATTGAATTACATAGAATTGATTGTAGTTTAAATTTTAATAATGTATAAAGAGTATCTTAACATCAACCATGGATGCTAAACAAGATGTTGGTTTTGTTGTCTATAGCTAGCATTTGGTGAGATTTTCACATTTTGATATTCAGGGTATCTGAAAATGTTGAAACAATCACATTCTATTTGGAGAGGAGTGTTACAGATTTGGGGCATCATTCTAAAAGTGGTCCTTTTTCTGGATGGAATAGGTTCATATTTAGCAAATTGTTAGTGAAGAAGGGTTTACTCCACTGATGAAGAATTGTGTATGGAATTTTCCATTGAATGAACCCCATTGCCTCTGGGGGAGATAGTTGACCAAGAAATTTCACAGAATTTATCTGATCATAAGTTTTAATAGGTATAGACAAACATCTAGAAAAGTGTGTTGGCAACCCTCTATGCTCACAGAGGCGCTGGTGTAGGCAGAGAAGCAACTGAAAATTCTACCTCACTCTGCCATAGAGTTATCTAATGGTCACTCCCTCAAGAATTGGAAATCTTACTGGGATAGCTACTAAGACAGATCAAAATCTGACAGAATTTCATAATAGAAATATTCTTTATGCAAACCAACTAAGCAGCAGAAAGGTGATTCTGAAAACTAATAAAGAAATGAATGCATGATTTGTCTTTAACTGAAAGAAATTGAGTATGATACAGTTTCTGTATTTGAGTATGATACAGTTGTCTTCCTTTTCCTATGTAGTCGACCAGAGAACCGTTGTATTTTTTGTATTTAAGAAAGTTTAATGGAAAATGAATTAATGTACACAGGAGAAGACTATATAAAAAATTGTTAAGTCAGGGAAAGTACAAAGTCAAACTAGTAATGCCACAATGCTCCAAAGATCTGACCACTAGTTATGATGATTAATACTTTGTAAAATCTTTGACCATTTTACTTTAAGCCATTACCAGTAATTAAATCATTTGAAACTTTTTAAACATTATCATACTTCAGCATGATTAGATTTGTTATTAAAGTGGTTATAACATGAAATTCCATTGTGATCTACTGTTTAATTGTAGTACTGTTATATCAAAGTTAATCTCAACTCTGTTTTAAAGAAATATGAGGGGTGGTAGAAGCTACATATTTAATAATCTCAGAAGGATATGTGTGTGTTCTACACCCACCTATGATATAGGCCTTCAAATTATTCTCTCATATTTTTTGTGTAACCTGTTTTGTATATCCTGTTAAAATCATACTGCCTACTCAGAATCTGCAGGCTCCATGTCAAGAGTAAGCTTGTGACTAAGTGGAAGAGGAATAACTTAGTACAACTAGTGAGCTAATTGACTTCCATCCAGATCACCTGTGGATTTTGAAGAACACTACTCCTTTTGCTCTGTAAAGCAGCTTAAGTTTTTACGTGTTTCCCACTCTTAACAAAGTAATCTACTATTCATAATCTAACTTGCATTCATTTAATACTTTGTAGAGAGATAGCTCTACATGCATGCACACGCGCACGCACACACGACACAAGATGCTGGATAGAGTGCTAAACTTAGAGTCATAAAGACTCAAATTGAAATTCTTATTCTCTGTCTCTGACACAACTTATCTCTTCTGAGCTTCTAGCAACTATATAATGGGTCTTTGATGTTTTGCTGTGTATATATTTGTTTTTAAGATAAATTCTATTTGAAGTCTTATTTTAGTTTGCTAGGACATATCAGAACTCTTGGATTCTGCTTTAATGAAGTGATCGTATATATTCCTAGCCCTGTGCTAGGTAAAGAAAAGTTCTCTCTGGCTTCGAGGAATCTAATCTGATTATAGGATAAAACCAATCACAAAGGCCACAAACTTACTGCTTTGAACCATATTAACAACAACAAAGATAGCATGAGATAAACACTATACTATATTCATTACTGTTAGGACCACAAAGAAAAATCATTTAGCATATCCCAGATAGTGCAGAGAAAATGAAAACAGTTAAGAGGAAAGGGTTGGCACAGAACTGTAAATCTGAGAGAGTTTTCCAGACCATGCCTAACCACCTAAAGTAAGTTCAAAGCTAGAAGATAGTAACAATATATAAATGTATATACCCAAGCCTCTGATGTAAAACAAATGCTGCAGAGCTCTTTGTCTTGTCTCTGTCCTCTCCTAAGCAGGTGGTGGTCAATTCTGTTTATTTTTTTTTCCTCCATCATAAATCATTAACACTGGAATTGATTTAGAAGATAATTTAGTACAATTAATTCATTTTTAAAAATGATATAGCTAAGGACCAGAGAAAATGAGTGACTTTCCAAAGATTATACAGCTAGTTGGTAGTTGGGACTAAAAACTAAGTCTTCAGAGTACCAAAAACAAAACATCTTATATTGCTGGGAAAATGCTGACTGCCAACTACTTTACTGAATGTTTTAGTTGGATGTTTGCTGTCACCTTAAATTCAACATATCTTAAAGTAAACTAATCACCTCTCCCAGCTTCCCTGTCTTACCAGTGATACCCTAATTCTTCCCATCACATAGGTGTCAGAGATACTTTGATTCATCCCTGAAGTCCAGTGACACTGGCCTCTGTACTGTTCTTCTCACATACACTCCCATCTCCTGACCTGATTGCATTTTCAGTGACTGTTCCCCATGATTGGGACTCTGTCCTTCATCCTCTCCACCTCCTGAATTTCCTGATTTCATTCAAGTCACTGCTAAAACCCCACCTTCTACAAGAAGTCTTTTTTTGATCCCTTTTTTGAAAGCTAAGATTTTAATTATATCTTGTTCCCATAGTTCTCTCCAGTATTCCTTTCCCTACCCTTCCCAGAAACCCATGTCAAATAACACATAGTTATTTTTAAAGACAAAAAGAAAGGAAAAAATCAACATAACTGATCAAAAAAGTCTGGAAATATGTGCAATGTACAACATTTGTTGATCTCCCACCTCTGCAAAGGGGTGGAGTTGGAGAGTCTTCTCACATCTCTTCTTTCAAGTGAAGCTTGCTCTCTATAATTTTGTAATATTCTCTTTTGTGTGTGTGTTTCTGTTTACATTGTTGTACTCTTGTATTTTGTACTCTTGACTCTGTTTACTTCATTCTTTATCAGTTCATGTAGATCTTTCCATGCTTCCCTATATTGATCATATTCTTCATTTCTTACAATGAAGTAATTCCTTCGTGTTGATACACCCAAAATTTGGCTGTTTCCTGATCATGCTTTCACAAAAAGTACTGCTATAAACATTTTGTTGTATATAGGGATCCTGATCCCTTTTAATGGTAAGGCCTTTCCTTTTCTGTTGTCTCCAGTTTGCCCTGTAGATTTCGTTTTTGTATACAGTTGTTAACATGTTGTCTCCCCCATTAGACTGTGAACTAACTCATTGAGAGCAGGGATTGTTTTTTTACCTTCTTTGCATCCCTAGCATTTAGTAGCATAGTGCCTGCCTAAATGCTCATTATCTTAGTGATACAGCTCCTTTATAACATAATGTTCTTCTTTCCAAATGTCTTTGAAATTTATCCCTTCCTTGTGATAATTCCAGTGCCATCACCTAGATTCAGGCTAAAGTCAATAATGAGGTGTTAAGTACCTGCTCTATGCCAGGAACTGTGCTGGGCACCTGAGTGAGAACTAAGAATGAAACAGTCACTGTTCTAATGCAGCTTACAGCCTAACTAGGAAGATACACATGAATGTGAGGTTAATACCAATATTTACAAAGTAGTTAAATGCAGATTAATTTTAGAGGGAAGGCACTAACTATTGGACAAATATTAAGAACTGTTGGGAAAAGTGCTTCAAGTTTGAAGATACTTGAACTGCTTCTTGAAGGAAGAGATGGAATTAAAGAGGAAATGAATTCTTGGTGTATTCCTTCTGTCAGTTGCTTCTCAAGTTCACACAGCCAGTATGTGGCAGAGGCAATAGTTGAACTCCTTTCTTAGTGACTCCTAGGCTGACACATAATCCATAATGCTACACTACCTTTCAAACCCTAGTTTGTCTACCTTCAGTTCAGTAGTAGAATTTTAGTAAGCATCACCAGTTTTAGATTGGAGAACAAAATGGCAGACCACTCCAGGATGCCAAGAAAATCCCAAGTGGGGTCATGAAGAGTGAGACTAAACGGCAATAAGAAGTAGATAAAAAATATGAATGACATGGTCCTTAACCTCAAAAAACTTTTCATCTTAGCTTTTTAAAGTCTAGTGATACAACAGTACTCTAACAAGGGGCTGATTAATATATGTCATAAATTGCTTCCTCTCTCTTCATGTCAGTACCTTTTTTACATGTGTTGTATCTTTTCACAAGGTCACTACATAGCTGATACATTCAGTTTGTGACGCTGTTCCATACTTTCCTTCCCTATTTGTGACTAGTAAATCTCTGTCAATCCTATTTGTAAGGGGGCAGAAAGTAGTTGTCTCTACGTGCACTTGTAACTATTAAATGTAATTCTGTTTTGAGAGACCGGTTTGCCATTTTGTCAGTTATCTAGCCTTAACTTCAGCACAGCTGGTCCCATCTCTACAGTTCCACTCGCACTGTCACAGGAGAGACTTCCATTGTAGACAGATTATATTGGGAAATGACTAATATAATATATGTCATAATGAGGACATAGGAATAAAATAGAATAGGAACAGAAGGAATAAATAAAATTTTTAAAAATTGAGTGCTATTGAATGAATAAGACAATCAAATGTAATTTACCTCTGACTACGGAGGCTCCTTAAGATGGACAATAATAAAATCATCAGAGCTTTTCTAGCATATGTTGATGTTAACAATTATAGCATGGCAGTTTTGTCCTGGAATAGAGTTTCACATTTCCTTGCCTTTTGTGTATCTTTCAGAAAACATTTAGGGATAAATTGAATGTTGGATTTCTTCTTAACATTGAATATTTTAATAACGATTAAATTGACTTTCTTCCCTATGAACTCAGATAAGGACAATAAGAGGCCCTATTGTTCTCGGCATCCATGAAGATGAACTGGCAATGTGTCAGGAAAATTCCCAGGATGAAAGAGTTTTTATTACAATCTAGTACAATTGGTTCTTGCATAACTCTTAGAAAATCATACATAAAACATTTTCATTTATATAAATAAAAATCACCCACACACTCTATTAATAACCAGTTCACTTTTTATTTGGGACTTATGATGCTTGTTCTTACTGTGAAATTTTTAAGAGAACTATTCACTTAGGCTTTCTTAAAAGCAAAAATTCTGTGATCACATTAGGGAATGAATATGACTCCTAACAATTCCTCCTAGTCATAAATCCCATTCCTGAGCTTCTACACATCAGTGACACACCTAAAACATCCTTTTACAAGTCAGTGACAGGGATGGCATGCAAACTCAATAATGTGTCATATCAGATTTTATATTTAGTAATGTTAAGGTCTTTGAAGGATTTTTGTAACAAACAAAAATTTTTTAAACCTATAACTTTGTAGATGTCAAATCTACTGAACAAATGGAAAGATATAGGTCCTTGAATAACTGAAAATTTAAATCACCTGTTTCTTTATTCTGTTCCATCAGCTTGCAATAGGTTTGTGCTCAATGTCAGTGATGGCCTATTTAGAAGAACTACCAGCTTGCAAAATGTCACTCATAGTATCAGGGATGGGGGAAGGATTTCCTCACAGGCAATCAGCAACAATACAACACTCTTCCTCCTACCAGTCAGCAGCTCCCTCTTCCCAAGTCAGCATCACAAAGACAGGGGGGAAGAAATGGTCAACTGAAAGGTCTTTTTAGTTTAAATAATGAAACAGATATTTGACCTTGAGAAGAGTAGGTGTACGTCTTCCTAGTAGTGAAATCAAGAAAATTTAGACTAGAGCCTTCACTGTGTGCCACAGAAAATATGTATCATAATAATTATAACAATTGTAGCTCACATTTAAATGATGCTTTCCTTACCAAAACAAGGTAACTGAGGCCCAGAGAGATAAAGCAGTTTGCCCACACTTAACACTATTCTCTGTCAGTCATGTGTACTGTGTAGCGCTTGGAATTTTATAGGCTTTTATGCATCTTATGATCAAAAGTTTTTCTAAATCTTGTGAAATATTTCTTTTGTGATAGAATTTCATTTATTTTATGTGAAGGGTTTGTACTTTGGAGCAAGAACTTATAATGTTGAAATCATTTATGATCAAATTTACATTTTGTTACTGAATATTTTGAATTGAGTGGTACCCCAGCATAGTGGATGAAGAGCTGGCTTTAAGGCAGGTAAACTTGGGTTCAAGTCTCACCTCTGAAACATGCTAGCTTTATGGACTCTAGGCATGTGATTTAATCTCTTGAATACCCTAGGCAAGCCTCTAAGAAGGTATTGCAGACTATCACTGATCTACACTGGAAGATGGAATTTTCTCGCTAGGCATTCCATATACAGATGAAATCACACATCTGGAAAAGAAATTATCTGTCAGTGACCATTCCTCTGTTTTGTCCTTTTTCATGGTTAGTCTGTCCAGATAAGGGGTTCTTAACCTGGAGTCTGTGAACTTGTTTTGTTTTTATTTTATTAATTTAATAACTATATCAGTATGATTGGTATCCTTTGTAATTTTCAGGATTTTATTTTATACACTTCAGCTATTATTCTTAGAAGGTGTCCTTTGGTTTTGCTGGACAGAGGGATCATTAACACAAACCTCCACCCCTATTCTTTATATAATAGAGTTTGAATTTCAAGTGCTACCTAATTCTGCTTCTGATTACAAATTATAACAAATTTAAACAAAAGTCAGATCACATCAACATTCTTAGAGTAATTTGCACATTGATTATATAGGTTATTTATTGATTTAGCTTTCTGAGTATGCCATGTGTGTGATCTAGAATACTGAGACTAAACCTATAGCTGGTACTATGTTCCACAGTAGCCTGCTAGGGTTGATCTCCCGGCTGGGAACTTGTTAAGTTCCCACCAGGTTGCTTTGTATAACGGCCCAGTGGGATCAGCTGGAAAGTGAACTCAGTGAAATTGTTCTCAAAAGTGATCCAACAATAGATCCCTCGATAGGAGTTCAACCCAATCAAAGTATCTAGAGAGCAAGTAAGTGTTATCACTAGGGACTTTTTCTGCAAACTCCAATTGTCTCTAGAGTGATTCTACCAAGTTCCATCTGGAAGCAAGACATTGTTATCTATGAACTATATAAGCAGCTTAGATAACAGAAAAGTAGTCATACCAGTTGCACTGTCTCAGAAGGCTAAGTAAGGCCCTTCAATTTGAGTTGTAAGAAATGCATAGAATTAGGAGATGTGTTCAGAGCTGACAAATGATTTCACCAGCATCGAAACTTTAAATATGGTCAGTGCAGGAATTTGTTTTGCTTCCCAATGAATATTTGTTATAAGGTTTTGCTTTTACTTTTTCAATAGGGGTTTGAGAAGTTCAAAGAGAAAACATTTTTGTTAATTGAAAGAACAAATTTAATGTAACTACTGCATGAAAAACAACCATTTCTGTTTCCAAGCTAGAGGCAGCTTTCATCTATATTTTGTCTTAATCTGTTTTGTATCCTAGATTGTAGATTATAAGGAGCAGAGATTGTTTTTCAATTAATGTATAACCACATTTTGACATGCTAATAAGTGTTTCATAAATATAATCTAACCCTTATTCCAGTCTTCAAACAGAACATTTGATGGTGCTAGTGACATAGTATCTTTTAAGAATTCATCTTTGTTTACATCTCTTTTCTTGTTCAGAAGTAAGCATGATATAGTGGAAAGCATGTTAGACTTGGTGTTAAGAAGGCCTTATTTCCAATCGCATCTGATGCTGTTGTATTCATGCTCAAATCACTAATCTCTTTGACCCTCAGTTTCCCAATTTGTAAGGGGGATCACACTTGCACTACTTCATACAGGGTTATAATAAGCAAAGAATTTTAAAAACAAAATGCTTATATATAAATGACACCATTTTCTCTGGAAAGTTGTAAAGAGAATATCATTAACCAATTCACAGCTGCTTTTCTGCTACTGCTGCTTGCTAAATAGAAAATCATCATTGGTTCTACTAGTAGATTACAGTTATACATGGAGTTTAGAAATGAGGCCTTACTAGAAATAGTAGAGTCTCTCCAAGAAGTCCCAGGGACATAGATGTCATGTCGAGTAAAAATTGTTAAATGAAAACAAGTGATTTTTCCTGTAATTCATATATATGGGAACAAAGCTAAATATTGTCCATTCTTTTTCTCTTCCCTTTCTTCATGATCCTGGTTCTTCATTGCTTTTGTGACCTGCCATTAGTCAGACCTTTTGTTTGGGTGATAGAATTTTGAATATTGATGGGGCTTTTTGTTTTGCTTTTAGCAAAACCCTTTTTGTTACAATGGACTAAACTACAATGTTTAAGGCGGTTCAAGAGAAGTATTCATGGTATAATTTTATCACAGATGCTCTTCTCTGAACAAAGAATTTTTTTTTAACTGCTTAAGGCATTGAATGAGACCCGCAAGGAACAGTTTTGTAGAAGTGGATTATAACCACTAGTGTGGTGGTAAAGGAAAAAAAAGTTATTTTATATGTGTGAGTGTTCAAAATTATTTATAATATATCTAAAATAATATCAGAATCATTTTATTCCATTCCAGTTCTAACCCATTTTATTCAATTCATTATTATCAAAATTATATCTCATTTTGTGTTTATTATCCTATGTGTACCTATCCTATGTGTACCAAAAGCCACAATGAAGGTCTCATATAGCCAGTGCTTTCCATTCTTGATTCTGCAGAAAAAGTTTAGTTGGGATGATAAAGAAGTATTAATTTTAAGGGGGAAAAAATGGGATCAAAGGGTTTTTGTATTAGAAGGGTCTTTAGAGATCAGGTTTTTAAACTCCAAATTCTTTCTCCAGATGATTCTTATTGATATTTGTCTAAATTGTAGCTAGTTCATACTAATAATTAATCTAACAAGTTTTTTTTAAATAACTTTCACTTCCTTGGAGTAGTTATGAATATTGCAATAAAGTTGATGTGAAAACCATGTTTTCTAAAACATCTTATAAAAATTACTCATCTTTTGATGAAAACTGATGAAATTAATACCCTCTCATCATAATGGAAATGTTCTTTGGTTCCATATAAGTAATAATACACTGAGTGGTTTTTTTCAGCTTAATTCCTAATATATTAACTTGCTCAGTTCATCTGTTGTTTAATGAAGTTGTTGACAATATAATTTTGCAATTTTTAGCACAGAAATATTCTGTTTTGTAAATTATACTCTTAAATAAGAAGTTCAGGTAGCCACCTAAATGAAAGCATCATAGAATGTTTAAACCCATTAAAAATGAATGCATACAGTGAGAATAGCAATAAAAATTATGTACTTATTTAGGAATTTATCATTTTTAGTTCCTATCGGGCTCTATATAAGCACATTGGATTAGTTGAAATAATTTAAAATAATTACTAGTACTGAAATTTCATGAGTAGGAAAAAGTAATATTGTTAGCAGCCCAGAAATTCCTATATTAAGAAGACACTCTCTTCAATAAATAATTAGAATGAAGTGTAAATGTTTGTTACTGTATTTAATAGATATTAATTTTGTTACTTTTTTCAGTAGATTAGGTATCATTATCTTTATTTAGTACCACCACCCCCAGCAAACTCCCCTGTCTTTCCAACAAGACAACTCTAAATTATTCTTAGTAACAGGGTTAGTAAAATCTTTACCTCCGTTGTGTGATAATTACACCTGGTTCCAACTTGACCACAAAAACATTTTCCAAGGGAAGCAACCAAGGGTCAAAATAGACAGATTCTAATTTCATTACCTTCCTTTTCCCATAATCACCCTCTTGTGAACATGGCAAAAGAAGTCAGATGTCTTTAACATATACTGCTTTTGCATTCAGAACTGGATCCATGAAGATATTCAGGCCAAAAAATTTTTTAACAAATTCATCAAATGTCCACATTTTATTACTATTTGCTTTCAAAACACAACAGAGTAGATAAGGTTTAAGGAAAATAAATGAGGAAAGGAAGGAGGTATACTCTCATTTCCTGGGAGATCAGATGTAGGGAGCAAGAGGACATACTCAGAAATCTGTTCAGGATTTTTCAAGATTGGTATGCTTTCCTCTTTTTTTCCTGGCCCACTCTTGCCATTGCTACTTATGCCATACTTACATGACCAGAAAGAAATCCTGGATTGAGTTTCTGCTCATGTTAAAATGGCAATTTCAGCAGTAAACAAGAGCCACCCCCACCCTCAATCCCCCCTCCAACAACAACAAGAATTTATGTTCCTTTATCCTACCTCAAGTTCCTTTTCCCCAAACCCACACTCACAATTAACAGTTTCTAGGTATACTATAGGTATACTATATATGTAATATTTGGTTATTTGACTTTTTTTTTGTTTTATATCAGTATCCACATAAGGAGAAATTATTTTTGTGCCTTTAAAATAGCCATTTTTAATTGACTTTTTTGTAGAAAGTGATCATTGGAAATTTAATTATCATCTTTTCCTCATCCTTCTTAGGTTTCGAAATCTCAAATCCAGCAGTAACAAAATGTATTTTTTCAATACGACAAAGTTACATAAGAAGAGAATCCCCTTGCACGTAAAGAAAAATGCAATTATTTTCTATTCTGAATCTCCAGACTGCTGTTTTAGAAAATCATATCTGATTATTTGCTCAGCAGAAGATTATTGAGTTGATTTAGCTGTGATTTTACTTAACAAAGCTTCAACTGCAT
Source organism: Bettongia penicillata ogilbyi (assembly GCA_023548195.1). Taxonomy (NCBI): domain Eukaryota; kingdom Metazoa; phylum Chordata; class Mammalia; order Diprotodontia; family Potoroidae; genus Bettongia; species Bettongia penicillata. Next base: position 611,698 of record JAJHZJ010000712.1, on the reverse strand, counting down.
TCCTACTGTGGAGTCCAAAAAAGGTAGAGAGATATAAATGATACATTCAAACTGTGATTTTTGTGAACAGGGCCATCAATGCACCCCTCGGAGCTAATAGCGGAGATGAGAAACAGTGGGTTTGCACTAAAACGAAATGTACTGGGGAGAAACTTGACCGCAAATGATCCATCACAGGTAATGATCTTTTTATCAGTAAGCTGAAAATGTCTATAAATCTAAATGTGATTGCTTGTGAATTGCTACTTAATGTTTTCCAATATGCATGTCCATAGGAAAGCAAGAGAAAGCAATGGAAAATGTCTAAGATCTATTGTAGTTTTGCTTCTTTACCAAGATGGCAAATAAGAACTTATTTTTAAACCTCTCTTTTAATAAATGAAACCTCCTCCGGTTAGTGTAAATGGACCATCCACTGGCACCGCTGGTTAGGGTTCTGAGTGTGCTTTGATGCTACCTCGATCATAAGGAATTTGGATGACAGAAACCAGTAGGGGAAAGAAAGAAGTATGTTAAAGCAACCCCCCTCCAAAAAAAATTACAATACAGTATTTTAAACTGTTATTTATTGACTTAATCTTTTTTAAGTTGTCCACATATGGAAACACAATGCTTCTGAGCTTTGAGAGGGATTGTACAAATTAAGAAGGCAGGTAATTCATGGAATGTAAGACTCTATTCTATTGAAAATTTGAAACCAAAAATTGGAGCAGCTTTAAGGTTCCTTTAAAGGCGATGATCTTATTCATTATGTAAATTTCTTAAATTCGAAATAAATCTCAAAGGTTTGACATGATTCAGCCTGAGGGAAGAAGGTGGGGAGGAAAGCTATGATATGTGATGATTTGTAGCTCTGGCATCCCGCCTTAAAACACCCTGATGCTGGCTCAGATGTTCATCTCTGCCCCAGTTCATCATATCCCCCTTGGGTGTTTTTTCCACCGCTCACCTACAAGTATTTGTCAGGCAATTTTATAACTTGTTAGGAAATTTAGCATTTTATATCATTCTCTTGTTGGTACAGGAATATGTCGCAAGTGAGGGTGAAGAAGACCCAGAAGTTGAATTCTTAAAATCACTATCAACTAAACAAAAACAGAAACTACTCAGGTAATTATACCAAAGTATATACTTGATGACTTGAGCTATAATTTCCTTTATGTTGAATTTTAATGTACATTTAAGTACATGTGAGCCTAAGGATTTACAGGAGATACTTTGTACTCCAGTTCTCCTCATCACATTAATTGGTTTTTAACGTACAACTATAGTGATGAAATTTATTAAGAAAGAAATGTGAATGTACTATTTTATATTTATTTTTTAATACTATAAATTTATTGGGGGCGGTGTTCCAGTATACTTAAGATAGATATAGATATAGATTGGGCTTTTCAGAAGAAATTTTAAATTTCTTTGTTTCTAATTTTCCTTAGAAAACATTTCCAATTTCTTAAATATTTTGTATTTGTATTTTAATTTTTTTGTCATTTGAATTAAGTGAGTTTTGGGTTTCTAATGGATATTTAAGTTTTCTATATCTGTATATCAATTTACCCCTGAAACCAAAAATTCTTCTAGAATACCAATAGAGGGAGCTTATATTTTGTAGGCACCACAGAAGTGTTAGAAATTTTTAGAGACTAATAAATTTGACTTTCCATTTTATGGAGACAGAGGCTTGTGAAAACATAGATAACTTAGAGTATGATCAGATGTATCTAATAAACCAGTAAACAGTCTAGAAAATTAAATTCCAAATTACTTGGTAATAGAACTAACATGGATCTTTATTTAGAAAAATATAGAAATTTTTTTTAAAGTGGCATCATACATTAATCAAAAAGGTATCAATTTTAAAAGAAAGGTAAATCCATTGAGATTCAGATTGCCTTTTTTAATTTAAAAAATATTAAGTAATATTTTATTATACTTTAAAATAGTTGTACATGTTTAATATTTAATTTTTTAGCCTAAATATCCCTACATCTCCAAGTTCCGAGGCATCCCATGTAGTGTTGTTTTATATACCCATTAGACTAGGCTTTCTTTAGCTTGGAATGACCATTTTAACATCTTGTAGTGTCAAATTCTGACTCAGTACTATGGGCAAAAGAGAAAAAATAATAAAGTGAAATTAAAGAATTGACCTTCTGAATTTGATTGGTTTTGATACATTGTAGGTTTCAAATAATTTTATAGTTTGAAACATTGTTTTTTACTTTTTTTAAAAATTAACTCTACATGAGAAAGGGGTGTGTGTATGTCTGTCTGTCTGTGTGTGTGTGTGTGTGTGTGTGTGTGTGTGTGTGTGTGTGTGTGAAGATTTAGGTTATTTGAACAGGTACATGAGCTGTATAATGTGTAACGTTCTTTGCAATTCTAAATTTATTTAGAGGCCCCCAAGCTATTTTTGCCACTTGACTCCATCCCCTTGGGAAAGAATAAGTACTGCAGAAATGGGAAGTAATATTGAATTTAAATAATTTAAAAGAAAAATTTCTCATTTAATAAAATACAAAAATGGTTAAAGTCAGGATCAACACCTCTTTTTTTAAAAAAAAATCACTGTACAGTCTTGAGCCACTGAACTGAAATCAAGGAGCTATGTTTAGCATACTGATTACTCTTTTATCTCCAAATAAAGGAAATTGGATCGCCTTGAGAAGAAAAAGAAGAAAAAGAAAAAAGATAGAAGGAAGCAGCAGCTGCAAAAGAAGAAAAGCAGAAGTAAACACAGAAAACATAAGAAGTCCTCCTCCTCTAGTTCTGCTACCTCTTCATCTTCTTCTTCCTCCTCCTCTACCTCCTCCACCTCCTCCTCCTCCTCCTCCTCCTTCTCGTCCTCCAGTGAAACTTCAGAAAGCAGCAGTGAGAGTGACAGCAAAGAGAGAAAAACACGAAAGAAGATGACTTCTAAGAAGAAGAAAAAAGCAAAGTCTTCAGAATGTGACAGCAGTGACTCTGAAGGGAAGGGGGGAAAGTCTGGGAAGGCCAAACTTGATGAAGAGCCCTCTAGTCGTCACAGTCACAAGGAAAAGGCAAAGGAGAAGTTGAGGTTTTCAAAGCAAGAGAGTTTTGGGGAGAATAACAAATGGAGCCACTATGGTTCTGAAAGAAAGTCCAAAAGGCAGAATCACAGCCCAGGCAAGAGAGAATCTGAGGGCAAGAAGAGAAATAGTGGGAGCCAAAGCCGGGAAGACAGGGACCACAGAAGCTCCAGCAGAAGTCACAGCTGTTCCAGGCCAAGACAGACAAGAAAGAGACCAGGCCGGAGTCCCAGCCAAGAGCACAGCAGAAAGAGGGAGTCCCGAAACTCTAGCACATACATATATAGAAGTGAAAAGAAACACAGAGAGGACTCCAGGGATGAGTGTGGTAGGGCGACGCACAGACAACAAAGCAGGAGTGGAGACCGAATAAAGAGAGAAAGAGAGTATCTGTGACAGGTACCTGAAAATGGAAATAGCTCCACTCTTTTATTGACTGCCTTCCCCAAGAGCTAAATTATGTACTATTGTCTTTCTAATAAAAAGCTCTTATTTTCATTTTCCACTCCTGTAAACTGTCATTTCCCGCACAAAACTCCATCAGTACCATGAGAATGAATCTTGTGAATATTTGTAAGTAACCTATTTTTTTGTCTGTAGAAATATTTTCTTTTGGTGTTTTTTGTTTTCCTATGCTAAATGAACACTCATATAACTTTATAAATGACATTTTCTTTGTTTTGAAATATCTTTTTTAAAAAAAGAACGACAGTTCATTGAATGGGTATAATTTAATTTGAATTTCTTATTGTTTTTAAGGTTTAGATTTACCTTGAGCAAAGCATAATCTTTGTAAAATCCTCTTGTAGAATGGTTAAATACTAGAATAATATTTCCAACTCCTCCTGGGGTAAGGGATGACCTGAATATAATATTTTGGACAATATTTGAGGATTTTTTTTTTATTCTTAAACTTCTACCTTAGAGGGCAGTTTTCATGAACTAAATAATGGTTTTAAAAGTTCTGCAGAAATGTATAACATGTTTTGGCGTCCTGCAGTGTATAATGGGGTGAGGACTATTTTAACATCATGAACCCCTGTTGGTCTTTGTCACTGTGGAGTCAAGTTATTGTTCAATAATTTTTCAAGACATGAAAAGAATACTGTTTGTGGCCTTAACTGTTTCCAGGTATTTCATTCTAGGCAGTAGGATATTAACTTGGATGCCTTTTTTCTGTTGGCATGCAGCTGTTAAGCTTTTTTTTTCTAAAGACTTAAGTTTTCACTTCATGTCATAAAGATGAACCATTTTAATAAATTCCATCATTTTCTAGAAGTAGTGAGAAACATTGCTTTTTGATGTTGCATCTCATTTCAGAGGAACAAGGTACTAAAATCAAACACTTTATGTTTCAGAACTCACTTAAATTCAGATGTGGGGGAAAATAAAATAAAGGATAGTCAAAGAAATATGTTAGTATGAATTGCAGAAGAGACATGCCAAAACCAAGTACCTACAAGACTTGATAAGTATACAAGTATTTTTATCAGATTTTCACATTTTCAGGGTATGTTTAAATTGAGTTGTGTAGATTTTGAGGTTCTCACCTATTCCCAACAAAAAAAAAAAGCAATTGAGTGCCTTCAGATACTTGAAACAAATATTGAATCAGGTTTTCCCTTTAATTACTTTCCTTAGATTTTAAAGCTCAGTAAGACCATGATGAATCGCTAGACTGAAGCATTACAAATAAAGCCATGTTATGTGTTCCCACACCTATCAGTACTAAGTTAAAAAAAATTTAATTCTATTACATTCAATTGCCATCATACTGAGTGTTTTCACTTTCTCGTGTCTCTTTGGTAGTAACTTTGTAATCTGTTAAAACAGGGCACTATTAACACTTGAAAGAGTTTCTTGGCTAAACTAGTTTATTAGAGGTCTCTGAATTAAAAATAAACCAATCTACAGCAGTTCTCATCTGTCCTTTAGCCTCTTGACACTTGTCTTTCTGTAAACCAGTGGTCTAAACATTGAAAAAGGCAAAGGCCGCTTTTGTGCTTAGGAAGCACAATAATTTAGCTTATTTTCTTGATGTTTTAAGAGTCAGTGTAAAGTGCAAACAAAAGGCAAGATATAACTTGTCTGGCAATAAGAAAGACTCCTACCAGACAAAATCTTCCTCACACACCCAGTATATAGCTATAGGGGCTTTGAATTTTCAATACAGTTTTTGGTATGAATTACCTAAGGTGACTTTGGGTAAAGATCAGAGTGGGACTTGGATGGCTTTCATCTCAACTTTGTACACTTAAAAAATCAAAAGGAGAGGCATTTTACATACACACACACACAGAAATAAAGCATGGTTTTATGGAAACCTGCTTTGTTTTATATGCCTTAATGTAAATAAGGAAAATGGCTTGAAAGTAATTTTCTTATCTTGACATAGTTGTAAATTAAAAACTCCTAATTCTAGGTTTATTTTTCTGATTGTTGTAATGGGAATGTAAATTACAGGAGAACATAAGGAAATGAACTAACTAGATAATTCTACAAGGTCTTTTTCTCTGGTATCACTTTCCTGTGCAGTTTTCTAATAAAAGATTTGGGAGAGAGCTGAAACCATTCATAAAATAGATTCCCTATGTTCTCCGATGCCAAAGAAGCACTATATGGTTTTAATGAACCTGAGCTCAGAAACTTAAAATATCTTCTACTGTGACATTGCCTTAGAAATGGCTGAACACATGTCCATTTTGTTTAAGTATGAGTGTTCCATCCTCATTTTTTCCTGCAACATATTAACAACCAACCTGGAGATTAGTTGCTGGCAATCTTAGTAACAGGCTTTCCATTTCCTGTTTGTCTTTGGAAAGGGCTATGTACACACCTTCTTATGGTTCTGACTAATTCACTAGTACCTGGTGATAGTGCATTTGACTTAATTTAACATGAGCAAATTAATTCCTGTAGGAGGTGCTGTTGATTTACAAATGGCTTGGAAAGAATAGATTTCTGTGGTGAGACTTGATTCTTGCAATATCTGTGTATGGAAATGTGCCCTTAGGCAGAATTGCATTTAGTAAATCTGTGCCAAGACAGACAGATGTAGCACATCATTTAGCAGCCAGTTGGATTACCTTGCAACGTTAAATGCAGATTTTTTTGTTTTTAAGGTGACAAGTTTATCCCGCCTGAGAAAATCTCTTCTCTGAAAAGCTTTGGAAAACTTTTTTTGTTGCTTTTCCAGAGAACCCATACTGGTAGTAAATCAGATCAGTCTTATGATCTTCAAGCCTGATGTTTCCAATTTTAATCACTGAACATTTAGTATAACTTACCGTTAGCTTGCAGGTGTCTAAAAAAAAAAAATCTGCCTGGGCCACGTGACTATCTATCTGTATCATTCAATGACCCCTTAGGCCTAACACTGTCAGAGAGTGCTAAGCACTGCATTCTGCCAGTCCCTGGGCTCCATTACTTTCTGCAACCTGCTGTCTAGACCTCAGAGAGAACTTTGCCTTAGCTAAATGATCCCTTGCGTTTAATCCTATTGAGAGAAATGAAGTTTGTCATTATCACCAATTAAAAGCCCTGAGGAAGGGTTTGGTGTTTTTTTTTTTTAATTCAAGAGATAGTTCAGCATTTTCAATCTTTCAGTGCATCTCAAGCAAGAAAAGAAATGACAACAGGGATTGATAAGACTGGACCCTACTGTGTAAATCTTAACACTGACAGATGAAGGGAGCTCACCTTTGCAGAGTCCCAAAAGAGAACTTACTCTCCCATTCAGAGATTGAAGAGCCTAAAGGAATGTAGCCTTCACTCCTCTCCTTTTGCTTTACACAAAATCATGCCTCACCTCCAGAATTAGGAGGGGGAAGCATAGGTGAAAGAGAGGAGCTGATGAGAGCGAACGGAAAGGGAATTAGCTACAGTGTAAATTGAAATCCTCCATTCCCCGTGGAGAGAATCAAAAGATGTCGATCTTGCTTTCACAAGGGCCCAAAGCAGTTGATGAGAGAGATGCATTACATTGTAAGGAGCAGACAGAGTCAGAGGAGATGAGAGTCCAAGGCTCTTAGCTGCTGCCTACATGCTGTGGTTTCATCTGCTTTAGGACTAGCCAAGTGGCATTTTTTTCTCAGTGACTAGACCCAAGGGCAAACAGTGAGTGCCTGCCTGACTGGGGGTGGGGTGGGGTAAGTCCCAGTGAGGAATCACAGGCTGGAATCACTGGACTTAGGTTACTTCTAGGGACTTAGAGGCTTAGACAGAAGGCAGCTGGTCACCCCTAGGTGTTCTTGTGCTTTCCTTTCACAGGAACCTCAAGCAAAATGCAGAATACACCAAATTCAAACTAATGTGAATAGGGGAAGAGGAGAGCACCTATTTAATGAACAAGATTTTAAATCCTGGCCAGAAAAATCTAAGGTAAAAGAGCCACTGGTTTGCTCCTTCCTTCACTTTACAGCATTTTCCTTGGGTTGGCCTCTCCTCTCACTCAAATAGAAAAAAATCCCTCCGCCCCCTCCCCCTTTTTCAGAAACACTGGACAAACTTCGGGGAGCCATTGCATGACTGTAGCTACTAAAGCTGAGGTTCTCCTTAAATGAATCTTATTCCCTGCCTGCCAGATTCACAGCAGTCCACATCTGTTTTTCTGATTTTCTCCCTCTTTACCATAGCTTATGATGAGGGGACAGAACGTGAAGAACACAGCCCTGGTCCCCACCCAGACCCCCACTCTGTTTAGGAGCAGGGGCAAATAGAAGAGGAAGCTAGTGAATATATCACCCAGCCTACCTCCTTCCTGCTTTCAAGGCTTTCAATGCTGACTCTTCAGGTGAATCACTAAGAGTCACTTTTAGCTTCAGTTTCTGTTTCTCTTTTTTTCTATCCCGGGCAATAATAAGATGCCCAAAAATCTCCTGGAGACTTGATAGTCACAATGTCAGTGATCATTAAGGAGGAAAGAGGATAGAGAGAGAGGCTGAAGGGAGAGTGGAATCAATTTATAGCTTCATCTTAAGCAGAAAAACAATTCTCAAGAGGAGGATTCCAAATGAAGAGAGGGCTTTCAGCAAAGTGAAAGGGTCCCTGAGAGCCAGGTGACCCTGAGAAATCACAACATCAAGGACACTCCCAGATATTTCACCTAAGGTGGATATGTACACACAACGTATATACAGGCATGTATCTGAATATATTTGCCTCCTATGTATTTCTGTAAACTCCCTAGTCTGCAGGGGATGGGGGGGGGGGGTAAATAACACTGAACGGTTAAAATTATGGAGAAGGGATAATAACTGATTACTAATTTGAAAGTAAATAAACAGGTGACTTTTTCAGATCAAATTCCTCCTTGGATCGTTACAATAAATATCTCTGAAGGAAGCTCTCTATTTATGTTGTCATTGATTAATTCTTCACTACCTCATTTGATTTCGATTTAGAACGATTTGATTCTAATTTAATTAGCATGTAATTTGGATGTACATAATTACTGTAATTATGACATTCAGGTAAGGCAGCTTTAGGCTGAAAGGCAATTTCAAATTTTCTAGCAACCTACTTTGTACTGGGAAATGGACAAGGACTTTGCGCCCTGGTACCCAAGTAGTAATTAGCACATCTTTGAAATAGGCAGTGCAGCGGGATTTGTATTAAAACAGCAAACACGAATCCAGCCGAATTACCCACTGCTAAGGTGGCTAACGCGCTCCCCGAAACGCTCCCTTTTACTCAGTGCGAGTTGGTGGGAGATTGGTTCCTTGGAGCGGGTGCTGCAAGGCCGCAGAGCCCTGCTCGCTGCTGCTAACCCTAAATGCGGGGCCGACAGCTCCCCGCAGGAGCGCGCTCGGGGTGGCCGCGGAGGTTGCTGCTTTTAGATAAAAATGAAGTAAGGAGGGTGGGGGAGGGGAGCTGTGGAGAAGGAGAGGACAATCCACAGTGCGAGGAAATTATCAAACCGCCCCCGACTGCTATCCGATTTTAGAATTTGATTTAGAAGGAGAAAGGTGGGGGCGAAAAGGGCTGTTTGCGCTGCCAGAGCTCTGATCCGCAGGGAGGACCAGTGGGCGAGGGGCTAGGGACTTCTCGCCTCCCCCTTCCTCCCTTTCCTACACACAGACACACGCAGAGACACACACAGACACACATAGACACACGCAGAGACACACACATAGACACTCTCTCTCTCTCCCAGGGGACTGCAGGGGGGGCAGGGAGATGGCGAATGTGAAACACACAACTACCCCTGCCTCCCCATCCCTGTGTCCTCTCTACGTAGACCTTCTAGTCTAGGGGGTTGCCTTGGGGGGCTTCCCCCTTTTCTGCTTTGATCAACTTGTCCTGGAAACTTTTGGCCGGCCTGACCCCCCCACAGAGGACAGGCTTCCCCAACCAGCACCCAAGAAGGGACCGCGGCCTGTGGGTTGGCCCAGGGTGGGGCCGGAATGCTGGCCTTCACGAGGCCTGCCGATCCTGGCCCAGCGTTCTAGAGCCAAGAGTTCTAGAACAGCGAAGCTCCACGTTTAAAAGGAGCGTTCGGGAGCAGCAATCCCGAGTCTGGGATCAGGCCGGCGCTAGTTTTCTCGTTTTACTTCTATTCTGAGTCGGCACGTTTCCGGAACGACCCCGTTCTCTCGGTCTCCAGCCGTGCGGGCCGGAGCAGGAAGGCGGTGCGCCTCAGTAGCACCTCTTCACCGTCGCTCACGCCGGACCTCGGCTTCTCTCCACCGGACTCCCCAGCCCTCCAAAGCCTGGCCTGCTTTCTCCGGGACAAGAGAAGCGCTGCCCTTCCTACCCTAGAACTCGAGATGGCGCCAGAGAGCCACAATTACCAGCATCCTCTCCAAGGAATCAAGAGCGACTGTCAAACATAAAAGCAAATCAGAGTTTTCAGTTTTTTTAATGTGTTAAGAATGTTATTCCTTAAGAAAATTTGTAGCTAAATTATTCTCACTTAAAATAAACACTTAGTATACCAATTACACAAATGGGCGGGATTTATGTAAGATTTACTTCATCTGCATTTTTGTAGTGGAAGAGAGCCTTGGTGAATACAGATAATAGATGCAAATAAGATTAGAGTTAAAATAAATAAAGTTTTCATCTGAATAGAAGAAAATCATTTTTACATGACTTTCCACGACTGAACGAAAAGTCCACACAGGCATTCAGGTGCACGAATCGAATCTCCAAATAATAATTTTTTAAAGGCGACGCTGTCATTCTCAGTCCTTTCCCTGCCACCCCCAGCCCCCGCCGCTCATCAGGTAGGAAAGCTGCCGAGGGAAAAGGAACAGGGACAAGAGCAGAGAAAAACAGACCCGCGAGCGGATGGGAAGCTGGACAGCGAGCTCTGCCGGGCAGAAGTCAGCCCCGAAGCCCTGCTCCAGACCTGTCTGGATTGGGGCTGAGTGGCGGCAGGGACGGGCGAAAACTTAGCCGAGCTCCTGGCGCCGAAGGGGAAACTCGCAGTGACATGACACCGAATAAAGCGACATTAAATTTTAGAATCGCGGGGCCGCTCGCGTCTTCCCCGAGCCCAGAAAGGACACTTGGATCCTCCCAGCTTTGTCTCGGGCTCCCCTCTAGCCTGGGGGCCGCCGAGGCCCATCTTCCCGAGCCGAACCGCAAGGAGAGCCCCGGGTTGCAGCGGGTTCTCCCTAAGGAAATGTTACAGTTTCGAGAGGAAAATTAAGGAGTTTTTATAGGATCGGTTTTCTTTTCTTTCCCCACACATCCCCAGACCCTTTCCTCCAAAACTTACTCTCCTTCACACATCCCTTTCCAAGGACTTGGGTAACCCATTCACCCTAATGGGTTTATCTACTGATGTCCCAGCACGTCTTGGGAGTGAGGGATTTGGGTTTTATAGGGAGAGTGTTGCCTTGGGGGAGGGGGTGCCTTTTTCTTTGTTGCTGGGGTTTTTTTAACAGAGAAGGAAGGGAGTGTGTGTGTGTGCGTGTGTGTGTGTGTGTGAGTGTGTGTATGTGCGTGTGTGTGTGTGTGTGTGTGCGTGCGTGTGTCCCTTCTCTCTTTTCTTTTCAGGTTACACGCTCTCTATTTTCCTCGCTGAAGGAACCGGCTCTGCAGCCCCTCAGCGGTTTCCCCATCTCGGTTTCTGGGGAGTCTGCGGATGATGGACGTTTTTTGACCTGCAGGGGCAAAAGCAACGCAAAAAGGTCCTTGATCACTGAGCTGAGAAGTGTAGCCCTAGCCGGGGAGAAATGGGACCTGGATGGCCAGGTCCTTTGATCTGTTTTTATTATACATGGGAAACAAAGCTGACTTCTGCCCAACACCCAGGGTGCATCGCATTCCTCTGAAAACCCAACAACACTAACAACCAGCTAGGAGGGAAATCCCAGCCCAGCAGCCCCGGCGACCTCACTTGTTTATTTTACCCTGGCGCGACAGTGTCCTGCTCGCCCAGCTCCGCTCCGCTCCCATCCTCCCCCTCCAATTCTCACCCTTACACACACACACCACCCCCAAATAACACGCTCCTTCCACCAGCCTTTCCAGGTACCTACCCGCCTGCTCTGGGTGGGAGGACGGAGAGAAAGCACCCGAGGGAAACGGATCACAGCAGCTCGAGGTGTCAGAGAAAACAGCCAAAAGAAAGAGGGAAAGATGCGGGAAAAGCAGTACGATGTAGGGGAACTGTAGGGAAGGCGAGGGGGTGCTGGGGCACAATGCTATCACGTTGCTAAATGACACCCAAGCTGCGATGCATACCCCTGAAAAAATGCTGCCGGCAGGATGGATCTCTCTGTCCCGCGTGCCTGGCGACCTGCCCTGTACTTATCATCCTTAAGAGTCTGATACTTGGCTGTGCTTTCCAGAGCGGTATTTTGAGGGAGGATGTTTTGTTAAAAATTAACAACGGGTTATGGGGGATTATTTTTTTTTTAAGATTCAAAATCCTCATTCGAGTTTATATGACCGGCAGTAATAAAACAGAATTTCCGTGGGGGGCTGGCTTAGCTTGCGGTTTGCTATTGTGTAGGGGACGCTTAGAAATATTTTTATCCTTTGAACACGGACTTTATTTTCTAAATTAACATTTTTTGAATTGCGAAATTATCTCATTTAACCATTTTCTTTTGCTTCTCTCCCTTCTCTCTTTTAAACTGTGACTGTTAAGTTGGTGGTCAGAAGACAAAGGGAGTGAAAATAATTTTCATTTCAATAATTGCCTTCTGGTCAATTTAACTGTGCCTTATTTTGAAAGAGACTGTCTAAATGAGATTCCTGTCCCAAATGTGTTCCCAGGCCTTATCCCAGCCTTTAATTATTCCTGAGTTTTTTTTCTTCAGAATAAGACGCTGCGCTGAGTAATCACAAAGAAGTCCGAGAGCATCCTTGAACCTTTTCAATAGCAGAGCCACTGATATTCAAATAACCTGCGAGGGCCATTTGACTGCATGGGGACATAAGCATTTCCAATTCACTATTTGCATAGATCAACTGTCTTTGAAAAGGGAAGGAGCAGTTGTCTTCCATAACATTAAAAAGCCTAGTTATCAAATCAAGTGCTTAGTTTGGGGGCTTTTAAAACGTTTACACTTTATCTCAGGTTGCCCTTTACCGTTTGACATGCAAATTTGGTGCGGTTAATTTAGACAATTAAAAAGATCTTCAAGGGAGCTTTGTCACAGAGAATATTCCGAGTTTTCCCCGTGGACCAGCTGAGATAAAGTTGGCCAGAACAAATGATGTCTAGGAGATTAATTAGATATTTGATAAGACATGAATCCCTAATAAGGGAATACAAGGCACAGGGGGCTGCTGTGTGCTCTAAGTCAAAATTAATAACATTTAACAAGATTTTCATTTAGGCATGAAATGTCTTTTCCGGAGTATGACTAGCGATTTATCCCCCTGAGATCACCTCGCAATCTACGCAGCCTTGGGAGGCGAAAGACATTTTTGTAATGTTTTATTTTTTTTACTCGCTTAAAAAACAAACAAAAAAAAAACCACAAAAAACCCCCAGTTTGACTATGACCTAGGAGTGTTTCCTCCAACTGGATGAGTTTTCACATTTAAAAAATGCAAACTGCCTTTCTTTTATCAAATCTCCAGGAATTTAAAAATATTACCTTTTGAAAGAGTTCACATAAAGAAGGGGCAGCTAACATTTTTGAGAAACTAATTTAGCTGTTGAAATATAGACTATATTGCCTTTTCAGACATTTCTATATAATATGGTTTGTTTTTTAATGAACCAGATATGCCCTAAATCGACTACTACAATCATTGATGGGATTTTCTCCCACACCAGGGGAAAAAAAGTCTACCCATGGAAGGGTTGTTTGGGGAGAGGGAGGGAGGAGAAACCGGGAAAAGGAAGTGTATTGTTCAGAGTCCTTTAATAATAGCAAAAGGAAAATATTATGATGCCAAGATTTTCTTCATACAGATAAACGCATTTAATTTCTTTAGATGACCTTAACTTACGTGTTTGTGAGTGAAATGATAACTCAACATTTTAAATATCTTTACATATATACTGACTTCCACAAAGTGCATCAGAAAATTTAAAAAAAAAAAAAACCTCCCTGAATTTCAGGAATTCACAAAAAAAACCCCTATTCGAATAAACATTTACAAGAAAATAAAAGAGAACACAATCTTTTGAACCCTATTTATACAGATGTCATGAAATACAGAGAAATTGTCTTTAGACTTCCAGTTTAATTTCTCACCTTAAGCCTCTTTTTTGACGCTTCCTTTTTAAAAAGTCTCATTGTAAATAGATATCATCAAGCAGGACTTGGAGTATTTTATATATAATATAATCCACACAAAGGGTCTGTTTTTATAGGTCCCATTGGTTTTCAAATGTTCTGACAGTCTCTGCTGGGTGGTGGGTTTTGCTTGTTTTTTGAGATGGGAAAAAGAGGTGGGTTGAGGGGGGGAGGTTGGGCTGAGATAGAGGAGGGAGAGTTTGTGTATTGCTGTTCACTCGAGAAGTTGTATAGCGGGTGTGGTGTGTGCATGTGCGTGTGTATATGTTTCTCTCTGTGCTAAAAAAAAAAAAAAACAACAACAAAAAACTGTTTGAATTTTTCGGGGTTGTTACTTAGTTGCTGTCCCAGGACCAAGCGTGGTGTCCAAGTCTCCGCGGCAGTCCGGAAGGGAGAGATTCGCCCAGAGCGGGGCGGGTCCCACCTCCAGCTCCAAGCTCGGACGCCGGAGCTCCCCAGCGGCTCCTTCTCCTTCTCCAAGCGCGGGGCGCAGAGGAGGACTAGGGGAGACGGGAGGGAGCCTCTGTCGCGCTCGCTCGTGCTCTCCGCACCTCTCGCTCCCGTTCGCTCTCGCTCTCGCTCGCTCTGTGTCCGTCTCTCTCGCTCGCTCGCTCTCCTCGCTCTCGCCACCTCTAAGAGTCGTTGGGCCCCGAAGCGGCTTCCTTGCCTCCCGCTGAAGCGGCTGCCGCGGCCGCGGCCGCCGCCGCTGCCGCCGCCGCCCGGGCCGCGCTCACCCCGGAGTCGTGAAGGATGAGGTCCGGGGACTCGGAGCGGGGCGTCTCCAGGTTGCTCGCGTCCGTGTCACTGTCGCTGCCCTTTTTGCCCCCGCCGCCCCCGTTGTGTGTTTTAATGTGTTTGCTCAGGTGGTCGCTGCGCATGAAGCGCTTGTTGCACACCGGGCAGGCGAAGCGCTTCTCGCCCGTGTGAGTCCGCAGGTGCCGCTGCAGCTCGTCCGAGCGCGTGAACCTCTTGCCGCAGAAAAGCCAGTTGCAGACGAAGGGCCGCTCGCCCGTGTGCCAGCGCAGGTGCGCCTTCAGGTGCGACGTCTTGCCGTACACCTTGCCGCAGCCGGGGATGTGGCAGCTGTGCAAGCCCTTCCGCCGCAGGCTCGCCCCGGCGGGCCCCAGCCGCTCCGCCTCCTGGCAGTTGGGGCAATCGCAGGTGGCCCGGCCCGAGTAGCGGCGGGCAGAGCGCGCCGAGCTCCCCCCGGCGGCGGCGGCCGCGGCGCCTGTGATCATGGCGCTGGCGGCGGCCGCCACCGCGGCGCTGGAGTCCGTGTAGGAAGGCAGCACCGGCTTGAAGCCCTCCTGGGTCAGCAGGTGCTGGCTCGTGGAGAGCAGGTGCGAGGCGGCGGCGGCCGAGGAGCCGAGGCCGGTGGAGCTGAAGGCCGAGTGCGTGAGCGAACTGAAGTCGGGGTTGTAAGTGCCCAGCTGCGAGTGCAGCGAGGCCTGGGGGGCGCCCGAGTGCAGCGAGCTCTGGAGCCCCCCCGCCGGGTTCTGCACCTCCAGCCACGAGCCCGGGTTGGTGTGCACGTCCCACCACGAGGAGGCCGCCCCGTTGGTCACCTCGCCGGCCGCCAGGGTGGAGTGGAAGCCGGACTTGTACCAGGACTCGTAGGGGTGCGCCATGCCCACGCGCGGGTACAAGCTGTCCGCCGCCGACGTGTGCACCTTGGAGATGAAGGCCGACTGGCCCCCGGCTTCCTGCGGGGACACTCCGGCCGCCGCCGCCGCCGCCGCCGCCGAGTTGGAGAAGAGGCCTCCGTAGTCGCTGCTGAAGGCGGACGACGTGGGCGAGGTGGAAGCCAAGCAGAAAGCGCTGTTGGCGGCGCCCGAGCCGCCGGCCAGTCCGCTGGAACCTCGGCTGCTGGTGGCCACCGCGAAGCCCGAGAGGCTGGAGCCTAGGTTACAGCTGGAGGTGGAGCGCTTCCAGGGGTGGAAGCCCCCCTTGGCGAAGGCGCTGGACTCCGGCAGCGTCGTCAGGGGGCTGGTGTTGCCGATCTTGTTGCAGGTCGCGGCCAGCATGGCCAAGGGGGTCGTTCCAAATCTTGGCTCTTCCTAGATGGGGTGGGGTAGGGGGAGTATAGAGCGGGATAGAGGGAGGAGAAAGGGAGGAGGAGAGGGTGGGGGAGGGAGAGGGCGGGAGGAGGTGGGGGGAAAGACACAAAAGTGCACCCGTGAGCAGCCTCATCACCCCCGTACTAGACAGTCAAGGAGGGGGGCCGGCCCCCCATTTCACACCTCCTCCCAACCCCCTCCCACAACACTCCACTTGGCTTCCGCACACCCCCTTCTTTGCACACCCAGAGGGCAGCCAGCGCACCAGGCTAGGGCAGAGGAAATCAAAAGGAATGCTCTCTGGGATCCAAAAAGTTGTTCTTCTTTGGGGAGGTTAACAAATAAAAGATGCATCCATTTATCCAGCGACACTCTCAGCAGCAACTCTTACCCAGAAATGGGGCGCGGGTTTGCTTCACTTTTTAGCTTGTCGTGGGCAGAACCAGACCCCTTTTTATAGAATCGACCCAAATCGCCTTTTAGGGATAGAGGGAGAAGGTAAATAAAACAGTAATAAATAGAAGGGGTGGGAAAGACATGATCAACAGCGGCACGGAGACCACATCGAATGCTAATCACTGAATTAGCCATTAACTCCCAAATCTTCCTATGATTTTGATCTCTTTTAATTTTAAAATTTTCCCATTTACGAAAAATAACCCGATTCTGAATGCAACAATAATCCGAGGTGAAACGACGTACGGCGGCGGATTCCAAAGTCACAGAGAGGTTGGGCAAACCGGGATAAAAGCACAAACGTAAACGTTTGTTTACGCGACTAAACAGACTTCAATACAAATAAAGCTGCTTTCTGGAAACCCCACGGTAGCGTAATTGCAACATTTCCCAAAGTGGGGGGAAGGGAACGAGGAGGAGGGGAAAATAAGCCACGAGAAAGAACGAACCCCCCCCTCCTTTAAAACCAAATCAAAGGGAGCTTGCATACAAATTGTTTTATTGCAAAGGCGTTTCCAGAGCTCCCCAAACTTGAACAGAATCTGCTCAGAAAATGCAGCAAGAGTCTTAAAAGAACCAAAAACTGCATTACTGCAGCAACAGTTTCTCAAGCGAAAACCGTCCCCGAGAATCCATAACAAAAAAAAAAAAAAGCCACTTGAAATGTGCAAATACATATCTGCGCCTCAGACTTACCCCAAGTATAGACGTAGCCATAGCACGTCCCTTAGCTGAGTGCTGGGGCCGAAGAGGGGGCTCTGCCAGTCGCGGCGGAGAGGAGGAGAGTTTCCTCAGTTCCCTCCTTCTCTCCCCGCTTTACACCGCTTGCACTAAGTATACTCCTGGCTGCTGTGGGCAAAACTCAGCCTAAGTGTGGGGAGCGCCTGCTTTGAAGTACCGCTGGTTAGGACTCTCACCCAATGAGGGCGCAGAGAGAGCAGACAGGAGCTGCCCCGTAGCCAATCAGACACTCCGAGGTGCCAGAACCAGGGCTCCGGGCGCGTGCCACTCAAAGGCAGAAGGGAGGAGGGGGGGTGCGCAACGCAATGCTTTGGACTGAAGAAATTATACTGCAATTAAAATTTTAAAAACACACACAACAACCTAGGTTTAAATAACACTAAGATTGTGACACAAAACAGCAAAACCCAAGAAATGCAAAGTTAGAGGTGACTCTTCACTCACCACTTGTGGGAAAATGGGGTGGGATGGAGGAGGCACCAACCAGGGCAGGAGGAAAATGGGAAAATGTCAGTTGTTCAGTTTGCATTTCCTGACTTTTTCCAGTCTATGTGACAATTTTATCATTTTAAATCCCCCCCTTCTCTCCTCCACTCACTTTTTATGTATTGCTGTATTACTATCTGTGAATCTATTTACCAAGTCACTTACTACTCCTATATCTAATTTCTATATGCTCTGTTGTCCTGGAAAGAGGTACACTGGGTAGCAAAGCATAATAGAAAAGACAATCTTATTAAAGAGTCCTCAGTTCTCTTTACAGCAGTCCAGTAAAAAAATATCCTATACACTAAACCAAGCGAAAACCTGAGCATTATTTACCCAACAGTTTAAAAATGTCTCCCTAAATTGACACTTTAGTCTATCAGGCCTTTATCTTAGTTCCCAAGACCCACTTTGCCCTAAAAACAACACCCTCGGAAAAAGCTTCAGTAAGTGTTTTGAAAAGTTTCTTTCAGCTCTTTATATACCAGGCAGTTATCAAATTTGATCAAAGAGTAGGAGGTACTGATTATTTTCCAGATTCCATTTTGGAGAGATGGAAGAAAAGGGAGATAGGAAAAAGTGTCTCTCAGCATACCTTATCTTAAATTATTTTTGTTGTGGCGACTTCCAAACTCTACGTGAGAATTGTTTCCTTCTCCCCTCACAAGTTTTTGTTGTTTATTGGCTCATTTCCCCGAGTTAAGGTTTAAGTGTTTGAATGCAGCCTGGCATCTGGTGTTCATGCCACAACTCTGACATCTCACCATTTGTGAAGCCTCCCAGCTGATGGCGGAGAGGCTGCTTGCTCCTGTCTCGCAGCGCAGCAGCGCGAGGGCGCCGTTGTTAGCCTCATCTTTGCCCACCCTCGACTGTGGCCTGTCTATGCTGTGTACACTCTGCGCTCCCCAGCAAACCCCAGACACTTTAGCTGCTCTCTGCCATCGCTGAAATAGATAAAAGTCCAAGTCGTGGGTCCTAGGTACATTGCAAACTAGTTTCTGTTATTTGTAATTTTCAGAAGCTTCTCGCGTTCCTGCATTACTTCATCCCACTAGTGGGTGGGTAGATAGATATGCAAGTTTGCATATTGAGGTTGGAGGTAGTTATTTCTTTGGGGACATTTACAAATGCTGATATCATTATGTTTCTTCCTTTTGGTGTCGCTCCCTTCTTTCTGTTCTCCAGGACAGCAGCTGCCCGCAGTTTTTGAACCAGATATATGAATACATGCATACATTCAGGATACTCGTTTAAAATCCATTCTTTCTCCCCCAACTTTCCAGTCTAAGTCATCTTCAGGTACCCAACCCAAATTTGATGTAAAAAAAATGTAGGGGGGAGGGATAAAGGAGGGAGATGGGGGGGGGGAGAGAATTTGTGTCCCCAGTGTTCTTTTGCCGTTGCTGAATTTCTTTAGTTTAAAAGTGCGACCATCATAATATTATGCTTTGCCTTGAGACTGATCCAATCTGTAGTCAGTGTAGCCCAGTGGGCAAGAATATCCCTGTAGGTCTCTTTATAATCTTCAATAAACTACTTTGGCAAGGAGTGTTTTTAAGGGTGAGAGAGGATAAAGGAAAATTATATTCTATTTCAAAACGCCCTCCCAAATAGGGAGGGGGGAGAGAGAGAGAGAGAGGGAGAGAGAGCCCTGAGCCCAGCTTTAGCTTGCTTACTTACCCAGGGGAGCTGTAGTGATAATCGGGTAGAGGCGTTTGAAGAGCTCCCCTGGGGGTGGGGGTGGAGGGAGCCAAGCAGCCCGGACAAGCCAGAGAGCCCGGCAGGGGCACCGGGGAGTCATTCCCCAACAGGTGACTCTTTCCCATACAGGGAGGACTGACACTCCTGTTTATTTAGAGACTCAGCGTTGATTTACTAATAGAGGTGATTGTTAAGTGGCAGCGAGGCGTTTCAGACCCACCCCGGAGCAGCCCAGGGAGGAGAAATGGCGAAGGTTCCCCCCCCCCATCCACCCACTACCCCCCTCCTCTCTCCTTAAGGAAACCTGACAAAGTAATAAATATGAGGATCCGAAAAGCCACTTAGCGCCGCTGACATTTTAAAGTCAACCATTTAAAACAGTTCACGCCAGCACCTCATACTCTTGGTTCCCTCGTTCCTTTCCTTCTTTCTTCTCCTCCCCCTCCCCCCATTCCCGTTTCATGTTTTCAAACGTATTTCCAGCTGTCAGCATCTATCTATACGGGAATATAGTTATTTCTAGAGATATCCACGTCCTGATCACAATAAAAGTTAGCGAAATCTCCCTACCTAAAGAAGACTGCTCTCCATGTTCCATACATCAGTGCCACTTAAGAGGGGTGGGGGGTAGTGGGGGTTAGTCGGAAATCTTTAGGGGGAGGTCCAGCCTTTTTTTCCCCTTTCCTGTGACAGATTTTTTCATACTCTAAAAATCTAGTTTTTAAACAAAGATCAATGTGTTATGCTAAAGTGTTGAGCTGACTGTTAAAACATTTGGGGAAATAATGACAATGTAACAAAGGCCTGGTTTGGAGTGAATCATCACCCTTTTAAAAGTTAAAGCAATTTTCAGGAGAATAGCTTTCAGCAAACGCTTTACATTATTCAAAACGGCCAAATAATGCTCTATTATAGCGCCTGAATGCTGCCAGTCAGCCCATAAGTGCAATTTGTGCAAAGGCTCGGTGCCTTATCTCCACTTCTTTATAAAGAGGTGAATATAAAACAATTTCTTCCAAACCCAGACAGAGAGCACGAAAATTGCTTCCCTTTCTGCAATCAGGGCAATTTAACTGGAGTGCAATTAGCACTATTAAATGTCGATTCTGCATAAACAAATCTGACTAAGAAGCGAAAGTGGGGTGAGAACCTCATATACACTGAAACTGATTTTTTAAAATTATGTATCCGGGTCCTTTACAATTGATCCGTGACGTTTTCTCCTTGGAATATATTTACATTGTAAATACACTATCGTGAGATACACTTTTTTTTATTTGTTAAAAAGAAACACCCAACAACTCAATGAGAATCCTAATAAAGAAGAATGGGGTAATTAAAGGGAGCAGTTCACTTCCTTTGAACAAATATTGTTTCCCCCCCATCTTGCCTCTCCATTGAGCTTTGATCTAAGCCAGTGCTAAAGTTGCAGTGTTTAGAAGGCAAAGCTGAGGAACAATTCCTTCATTAGAGCTGATTGGAAGGATCCGGGGTTCGTGTGCCACGGATGAAATGATTCTCCCTCGCGTTCAAGGAAGCAAGGTTCTGGGAGAGAAGCGCTAAATAGGTTCTGAATAAATCGATATAATAGCTGGTTAAATGTAACGTGGCAGCACAATTTCCTAGAAATCTCAAAAAGGCGCAGACTTTACCCACGGATGTTATGGGATGTAATGTGATGGGATGACATGGAATGGGACAGAACTGGGTGGGGATGGGGGAAGGGGGGAGAAAGAGGATCCAGGAAGGGAGGAGGGAGGAGGGAGGTACAGACCTTTTCCAGTTCAGCTGCGGCCAGATCTTCTGCCACACGGAATGGATGTGCGGGGTAGACCTGCAAAAAGCACCTTTCTGACAATTCATCGCACCTTGCCATGTTTTTTTAAGCTACCGTGGCTCCCTTTCTGAGTCCTTCTCCCAGTTTTGCTTTTTTCATTTACATTTCCTATACTCCAGCAATGATTTTCGGGTCAACAAGATGTGGGAGTTGGGGAGATAAATGATATAACTTTAGTTAAGAATGGGCTTTCCTTCTATACTTACCAAAGACTGGTTATGAAAAGGGGAACCAGGAGACGATGTTAAAATACAGATCTTTGTTTCTGTTGAGTCCAGAGAGTTCTCTTCTCCCAACTGCTCTCCCCTTCCCCAGTAGTTTTTCATTTGTGGGCCAAGATGTAGTCACGCTTTTGATTAGAAGAGACTCTTTTATAGTTGATAATAATACTAGTACTAATAAAAGAGAGAGGGGGGAGTTAGCACTGCGATCGAATGGATCAAGGAAATTAATTGAAAAAATTATGGAACTCTCCCACAATTTCCAAGAGGCTTTCATTTCATATTTGTTACATAACGCCCTCTTACTGCCCCCCTCTCTGTCAATGAAAGGAATAGGAAGGATCAATTGACGAGTGGATTTTAATCTTTCTCTGGTCTTGAAGGTGTCACTGTTATTTAGAGGTAACAGGGAGATGCAGATTTCCCTACATCTGTGAGGAGGAGGAGGAGGAGGCTGTAGGAATTGAAAAGCCCTCGTCTATTAAATGCTTTCCAAAGATTTGCCTACATAACTAATTTTCCATCTCGAAATGTATTTGGACCATCTATATATTTTAAGCCTTCCTTGTTCTGTTGATCTGAGCCAAAAACACATGAACAATTAAAGGAAAGACTGGTGTGTCAAAGGAAGGAAGGTGACTGTAGACTGTATGATGATTTTAATTACTGCAATTATTGGAAGATTATTCAACAAGCATCATAGATTTGTTTACTGCATTAGGAGGAAACTATGGGGAGCGTTTTGCTGAGAATTTTACCCTCTCACTTCACATTCCCCAGTAGCACGATCAGGTAGGTATAAAGGAGTCATGACAGGTTTAGACCGAAGCAGGTTTGAAACTCAAATCAATGGGAGAATTCATCTTCAGGCCCCCTCGGCTAAAATGGATACATTTTCAAGTAGGGAGTTGCATAATTAAACTCCACTGGAACTATCTTTAGAGAGACTGAAGCTTCCTTTTCATAGAAATCCTGTGAGACGGTGAAAGAAAGCTCTGATGACTTTAGCAATTAGCGAGCATTTCCAAGCGAGAACCCATGCCTGTTAGTTTTCCGCTTTCTTCACGTGTAAGCTAACATCCCGAAGGCATCATAGATGGAGGCTTTCGTAACTTCTCCCCTTCCACCCTCCCTCTTCCTCTGGGTCCTTGGAAAAGCCATAGAAGTTCATCGTGAGAGGAAGTATATTGGCACCCACTCCGTACCTGAGGAAAAAAGACAGGCTTTTTTTCTTTCTCTTAACCTTTGATTTTTTCCACTGCGCACTACTCCCGAGACTACCTTGCTTTTTTTTCTTTTTTCTTTCTTTTTTAATAAACAAGATACTTAGCAAGATCCGATAGTGTGTGGATTTGTGACTAAGGAAAATTCGAACTTGGTGCAGATATAGACATGAGCGAACGTTAACATGAGAGGTGATTGACGTGGCCAAGTGCTTTTTGGTCCACAATGACCAATAAATCCTAGCACAGGTTTTGCTCATTAATGAATTACTGATTTGGAAGAGAGAGGGAAAAAAATTCTATGAATCTCCCCAGTGCAAGCTACCCCACAAGTCACCTCCTGCCTGTCTCCTCCCCCTCCCCCTTTCCGAACGGACTAGGAAGGGAAAGAAGGGGTGCCTCTCATTGTCCTCCTTATAATTATTGGATCTCGAGATTAAGGTGAATTTCTGCTCAGATCATGAACCATTTCACGTTCAAATGCAAGCTTGCAGTACTTTGCTAGTGGCAATTAGGAGCCTATTACAAGCCATTAGATTGATCAATGTACCTTAAACAATGTGAATGATTTATGCGGCCAAGACGAAGAAAAAAAGGAAGGGGGAGTAAGGCGCAGGGGATGGGGGAGGGGGGAAAACGTGGCGGGGGGGGGGGGGGGGGGGAATAAGAGACCTCCAAACCCTTTACTTCTAGTGCGCTGCTCCAGAACCCAACCTGGCCTGGAGACTATCCATCTTTTTTGAACAACAGAAAAGATTTATTTAGAAAACCTAACACACCAAAACAGGACGGCTTTGGTTGTATGGTAGGTGTGGGAGATCCCAAGCCTCTTTGCCTTTCTCCCTCTCCCTTTCCTTGCGAATAATTCCCTTCCCCGCAAGAGTAGTATTTAAAAGGTCCCAGAAAGGCCATACACTTGGAACACACCTTATACCTGAAGAGAAGAAACAGACTCCAGCGGACTTTAGAGTCCTAAAGCTGTTCCACACCCCAGCCCTCTCCACACACACACACCCCCATCTGTACTGCATCTGAAAAAGACCGGGTGGGGGGCGAGGGCGGGGAGCCGGTGCTGGGACTTACATATTTGTTTAACGAAGTGCAAGGGAAGCTTTGTTGCCTTTTAATTACCACAGGAATACAAAAACCATTAGTCCTTGAAGTTTCAGACTGGGCTGGAAGAGCTGCGACCCAGCTCCCGAAGTGCCAGATGACTTGGGGGATGGGAAGGGAGGGGAATCCGACCCACATAACTTCTCGCTATGGCTAAATATTTCGGCTCATCTATATAGCGAAGGAGAAATTACAACAGAACTGAAGCGATCAAAGGAAGCCAAATCCATCCCCTTCCCCTCCACCCCGGTCGCCTCCTCCCACCCTGGGGCCGTGAATCTGTTTGCAGTTGTCTCCTTTTCAATAGACACACATTGATCTTCTCACGACAAGGAAATTCCTTCCAGTTTTTCGAGAGCCTGCAAGGAGAGGACAGACACACTTCACACTTGCCAGAGAAATAGAGAGTTCCCATTGGTTCTCCCCATTCTCTCTCTCCTCCCCCCCCCACCCCCGTCTGAAAAGAAAAGGGGTGGAGGGATTCTGGGGTGGGGGTGGGGAGGGATTGAGGAGTACTCCCAACTCAAACCCAGCCATACTCTTCCCTTTTATTTTTCTTTTCGCATTCCCCTTCCAATTCTTCTTCCTTCTGACTTTTTGCTTTCCCTCCTTTCAGTATCTTCTGCTTCCTTGTTTCTCCCTCTTCTTCCATCACCTTTCTCTTTTTTTCCTCCTGTTCCTTCCTCCTTCCTTTGGTTTCCTCCTTTCTCCCTCTCCTTTCTTCTCATTTTTCACCCGAACTTGGAGCTGCCTAACCTCATCTCCTGAAACCCCTCCTTCTTTCCTTTTCCCTCTTTCCCCTACAGGCGGGAAAGGGCTTCGTCCTGGCTTGTTCATAGACTTACAAAACTAATCCTTTTGTTTGTATCCAAATGTGGAGTAGGAAGTATTCTGGACTGAAAATCCAGGGCATCCAGAAGAAGAGAAGCAATCTGCAATATTCACCTTTCCAGCCTTGCTGACTCTGCCCAGTTCTAGACCTAGCCTCTCCAGCCTCCCTGACTCCTCCCTGTAGGGGCTCCATCTGCTTGTCTAGAATGAATCCCCTTACTCCTCATTTCTGCAGGCTGAAATTCTTCTCATCCTTCAAGGCTCAAATTAAACATAACCTCTTCCAAGAAGCCTTCTCTTATTCTTCTCACATACAAAAGTTATCTCTTCAGTCTTAAATTTCTCACATAATACCTTGTCTACACACCTTATAGCACTCTTGTTTGTATTGTAGTTAGTATACAGGAACCCCCAACCCCAATTATATTTTATAATAGAGTTTCTTGAGGGGAGAAACTGCATTGCTTGTCATCGCTAAAGCTAGAAGGATGCCTTATATGAAACCAGTATGTAGCTAGTGAGGCTTTGCCCAAGGGTACCAACATAGTAGAAATCATAACTCCTGGAAGAAAACAATGCCTCGTGATGGCACAACCCCTTTTCCGGGGGCACTCAGCTTTTCTGTTACTGTAGTTCCCAGGAAAAGAGAGGGACTTTCTTCTCAAGGCTTATAGCATATGGTATTCAGTGATCCCAGTAGTGTGTCCACCTTGGACCCCCAACCCACTCCCCAGTCTGAGTTTCTTGCTGCTAGGTACATTACCTACATTATCCTCTAAAGTCTCATTTCTTCACTCATGTGCTTTTCTAATACCTTATCTCAAAAAGTAGGTTACCACAGACTCAGATTTGGGAGGGAACCCAAAGGCCACCTAGTACACCCCCAACCTGAACAAGAAATCCCTGTAAAATATAATCTACAAATGTTATCTAGCCTTTACTTCAAGTAGAACTGTAACAATTATTTTTGCATCTATGTGGAGCACAAACCAAGACCACTATGGGGGAGGATTTGTTGGGGTGGAGGTGGAAGAGTAAGGATAAAGAAGAGGGAGTTAACCTAGGCTGCTCCAAATAGGTAGAAGATTAAGGATATCTGGTGGGTTCCTAGTTTAATTAATTGCTCTTATTTATCCTTTAATTAATTAATCAACTAATTACTAAGTAAGCACTGAGCTCTGATGCTGAAAGGTAGCTTTCAGCACTGTACAAATTTAGCACCCTAGAGCAAAGCCTCAGTTGCCCTGTGCTAGTTATAGCTCTGGCTTGAAGCTCATCGGTGAGGAGGAACTTTAAGAGACTGTCAGTTTTTAACATCTCTAACTACTAGGAGATTTTTCCTTATCTCAAGCCTGATTTCCACACACAGCTCCTCCTTTTGCCTTCTGAGACCAAGCAGAGCAAGTCTAAACAAATGGACCCAAGGATAGTCCTTCAAATATTTGAAAATAGCCATCATCCTGTTTCCACCTCTTATTAGCTGTGTAACTACTACAAGTTACTAGTTAACTACTGTGTGACTCTACAAGGCACTTTAACTTGATGAGGCTCAGTCTCTGATTCATAAAATTAGTCTTTCAATGTGCCACTGTAGAAAGACAATGAATTTTGGAGTCCGAGTAAATTGAAGCACCTAGACCATTGTTTTTGTCAGGAGCTATCTCATTTCACCCCCACTGATTGTATTGTTTTCTTATGTGGAAGAGTCGGGAATTTGGAGTCAGAAAACACAAGTCTACGTTTGAATCTACTACTTATCATCTGTATGCCCTTTTGAAAGTCATTTAATCTCACTGGGCCTCAGTTACCTCATCTGTAAAATAAAAGATGGGACTACATGATCACCCTATATCCCTACTAAAAGCAGACCAAGATTCACCTTCCTTCCCCCTTCCAAACTCTTGGATTTCCCTACAACCACATTTCTCCCCTTTATACAATCCTAACGCATTTCTGATCTTTCTTCTGACTTAGTCCCATAGCTCATTTTGTCCATGTAAAGTGTAAACCGCTTGAAGGCAGGGATTATTTCATTTTTGCCTTTGCTTCCCCTAATGGTCAGCACAGGCAAAGAGTAAGTGCTTAACTGAGAGAATGCATCTTATCTCTGGTTAAGGGCTGGGATAGGAACTTGTTTTGTTCTCAGGGACTTTATATGAGTTCAAATAGTCTAGTAAAGAAGATCCCTTTTAAAGATTCTCCAATCAACCCAGTGTCTTACAGACTTAGGCCCAGCCTTGTGAAGTCTTGTTTTTCTAGATGCTTCTAGTGATAAATTAGAGATG
This sequence comes from Bettongia penicillata ogilbyi, assembly GCA_023548195.1. Lineage (NCBI taxonomy): Eukaryota > Metazoa > Chordata > Mammalia > Diprotodontia > Potoroidae > Bettongia > Bettongia penicillata. Next base: position 584,988 of record JAJHZJ010000712.1, on the reverse strand, counting down.
AAATCAGGTTTTCAATGTTCTCAGCCTTCTCACTTCTAACCCCACTTCATTTTCCTAGAATAGTGTGGGATTAGTGAATCCCAATAATGCCTTACACACAAGCACCTGAATGCAAGTAATGAGGCCAAGATGGACATTGCCCTTCACTGGTTCCCTTCAGGGAGAGCCTGATGAAAAAGGGATTCAGATGAGAGCCTGCCAGATACCAGGCTTTGTTCTTCCTTAGAAAGTCTATAACCCACTACATACAAAAAACATACACACACAATTATGTGCACACATACATCTACACATATATGTTCATTCATACGCGATAAGAGGGACTTACAGAGATACACTTACACACTTGCATGGAGAAGAGAGCTCACTAATCCAGGGTGCAAACACTCGTGCCTTCTGACAACATACATCTCCCACTCCCATTCTAACTAGTTATTAGTCTCTTTCCCTCTAAAGGGTGGAGTAAACCCAGACTCTCTCTGTGGAGCTTTCTACTTCCTGCAGAAGGCCTGCCTGAGGTAAAGGAGAATGACAATCCCAGACAATTCCTTCAGAAACCCTCACCAGTGCTCCCTCCCGGTGTCTCCGGCCCCCTCCCTCCTCGTCTTCCTCCCTCTCCCCTTCCGTGTCACTTACAGCCTCTGCTGCCGCTGTGCTCAGTTGTCAAGCCCCCAGCCAATGCTCCTCTTTCCGCGAAGACTGCTGCCACGGGCTCCTCCGTTACATCTGGCATGCATTGCCCTTTAATTGTCAATCCCATTATTGTGATCAAGTGAACTTTTACTAATCTCCACATTTATTGTTTAGGTAAATAGATGCTGCGTTTAATCAATACGCGGGGCCACACCAATAGCAGCGCCAAGTAACTTAAGTCAACTGTAAAGAGTTCAATGTGTGTATAATTACAGAGGACGGGGCATACTCTCTGCGACTGAATTCGCTGTGTTTTTTTTGTTGGGTTTTTTTTTTTTCATTGCAAAAAGAGAAACAGGGGTTTGGGCGGGAGTGAAATCCCCATTCTCGAAGGGAGTCAAGGACCTACTAGTCCTCCAGGGAAAATAGATGGACTGGCGTCTCAAGCCGGCCTGCCCAGTCAAAGGCTCTTTGCAGAAGGGCAGCGAACAGCCCAGGGTTGTATGAAGGCGGGCCCTGGAAAAGACCAGCCGGGTGATGAAAAGATCAACGCCCGAGCCCCTGGCCTCCCTCCCATTCCCGACTCTCCACCGGCGCTGCGCCTTGGCCCCCGCCTGCTTCTCCCTCCTCCTGTCGTAGAAGGTGGGACCGAAGTGGGTTTCAGTTCGGGTCTAACCCCTAGGAGAGGATCGGGGGCAGTTCTTGGCTCTGGGAAGTGCAAGGACTCAGAGCGTGCTGGTCAGACATGGGTTCAAACATATTTTTACATTCAGACAACTTTTTCTACACTGTCTCTTTTTTCGTAACCCTCCGAAAACTCCAGTGGGGAAGTCGATCTTTTCCACGGGTTTCTCGGGGGCATTTGCCGGACAGGATTCCTCTCTTTGCCTTCTTTGATTGTTTTCCAATCCCAATTCTAACACTACTGGACATTTGCAAAAGCGGATTTCAATGAGGCCGAGAAGGGAGTGAACTGGGCTCCTGCGAAGTAGGTGAGCCTACCCTGGAGCGAAAGAGAGAATTAGGTGGCTTTGCCTCCTAAGTGGGCTTTGGTTTGGGGGCCCTCTGGGGCGGGAAACGCTTAATAGAGGAATTCCCATTGAGCTCCGGGAGCACTGGTAGTTTTCTACCCTGCTCTGGCACTCCCAGGGAGTTCAGAACCCAGGGCATCTCCTGTTTGTAGCTCTGAACTTTTCAATGTCGTGTGTGTGTATGTAGATGTTCGTATACATACATATATGTAAACGATTGTGTGCACACACACATCCCTCTCTCTCTCCCCGTCACCCTCCCACTTCATCTATCTGCCCAGGGCACTTCTCCAACTCCAGCCCCGCCTTTCCCCTCCCAGAGCTGTCCTATGTAAACAGCCAATAACAAAGTTGTAATCCGACACCCGTGTGGTTAATCGGTCCCGCTTTCGATCTTCAGGATTCTGGAGTAAACTCCCTTTTCAAGTTTAGGGTGTCAGCTCAACCTCTGCACTAAATTAGAGTTTGAACTTGAATCAAGGCCTATGGTGTTGGGTAGTGACTAGCTGGTTTTCTTTTTCTTTCCTTTTTTTTCTTTTGGCAATTAAACTCTAGCAGTTCTCATATAAACTCTCTCTCTCTCTCTCTCTCTCTCTCTCTCTCTCTCCCTCCCTCCCCCCTCTCTCCCTCCTTCTCTTTTCCTCAGAATGTCAAAAAACCATTTTTTTAGAACAGGGAAATGAAACACAAATGTTTGTGAAATTCCAAAAATCTATTTCTTTCTACCCTTTAACCCCGGGGCTTCCTATTCTTACTCAAATACTCAAAACAGTTAAGTTCTCACTACTGCATCTCCTAGGCTGAGATGGGCAAACTCTCTAAGATATTTTCTGTTCCACAGGGCTGGCTAAACATAATCCATCTGGTATATGAGGAGCTGTCATTTTTTGTTTTGAGAGTACTTCTAAAATAAAGCAGAGACAAAAAGACAAAATTTTTTCCACTCTAGGCCATTCTTCAGTCCTTGGAAGGGTCTCTTTCCAAAGGCCAGACAATGCATCATTGAATAATTCCAGCTGTGTCACTTCCTCCTACTGTGTCTCATCCAGTAGAAACTAAAAGCAAGACCAAAAATTCAGGCCTCAGACTGTTTTAAGGTGTGAGTAGTGAAGTGGACATTATCCCTCCCTGGGCCTCTAGGCTGAGAGATATATGTTAGGTTACTGGGCAGGGTTGGATAACCTGCCTAGTAACAGGTTTTTTGTTGGGCCCCTGTCAAAATGTTATTCCCCTTTGTTTTGTGAAATATCTGATGAATTGTTAACAGTCATTTCTTGTTTAGTCCATTTGTATGGTAACAACCTATGCCCCCCTAATGTTAGGCCCCCATTGCCAGGTAACCACCTTCTGCTGAGCAACCCCCTTCCTGACAACTATGACAACCAGTCTTTGATTTGATACCTCTCCTGGCACCTGTTTTCTGTTGGGGTCCTTTACCTAGCAGTACCCTGACAACCCCCTCTGTTTTGGGGGCTCTTGCCCAACAACAAGCCCCTCTCTTGCTCCATCAGAACTCTGTTGTGGAAACCGCAAGGCTGTACCGAGTAGTGCCGAAATGCTTAAAATGCACTCACCCACCTCAGTTCGGGGCTGTCTCCTCTGGATCTCTACATGAGGCAGCCGCCAGCCTGGCTAATAAATGATGCTCTTGAAATTCTTAATTGATTTTGCCTGTGATTTATTAACTCGGTCCATTTCAAGTAGGAAATCCAAGGTGGGAGTAGTGAACTTCAGATGGTTGAAAATGAATTCAAAGCTTTGGCACTACTAGGGTTCAGAAAAATTTCATAAAAAAATTTACTGATCCAATTGACAATCTCAATAATTAGCCTACCAATATGCCTGCTCTTTTCCTGGAGAGTCATATTGGATCTTTTCTCTTTTTTCTTTTCTGTCTTTTAATTGAGGCAAGTAATGGTAAGCTAGCCTCTGGCAAGATGAATTTAAATGCATCCCAAGGCCACATGTGGCCCTCTAGGTCCTCAAACTTGGCCCTTTGACTGAATCCAAACTTCATAGAACAAATCTCCTTAATACAAGGATTTATTCTGTGAAATTTGGGCTCAGTCAAAAGGAAGAACCCAAGGACCTACCTAGAAGGCCATATGTGGCTTAGAGGACAAAGGTTCCCCACCCCGGACTAGATATTTACCAAGTACCCATAGAAAACATCTCTGTTCTCACCACCATCTCACCTCTGTTTGCACCATCCTATGTGCAAATATACCTTTCCTCTGATCACAATCAAGGACTTCTATTGACACTTACTAGTTAGATGGCCATGGAAAATCAACATACTCAGTTTCCTCATCTGTAAAATAGTGACACAATGTATGCAGCACCTGCTTTACTGGGTTGTGGTGAGCAGCTCATATAAACTAATACATCTAAGTTTTCTCCGCGTGGGAACCTACTTGGTGTTTTCTTGGCTAAGATACTGGAGTGATTTTCCATTTCCTTCTCCTGCTCATTTAATAGATAAAGAACTGAGGCAAACAGGATTAAGTGATTTATACTTAGAGCTAGTAAGTGTCTGAGGATAGATTTGAACTCAGAAAGAGGTCCAGGGCTTTATACACTTCACCACCTAGCTGCTTTGTAAATATTAAGGTAGATATAAATGTCAATTATTAGCATCATTTCCAACAAGCAGTTAACCAAGACACTCCTCCTCCCCACACACAAAGAATATGGAAATGCTTGAGGGGGGGAATCAGTCCCTATATTTTCTTTCCCTTTCCTCGCTTTCTCCCCCTTCTTCCTTCTGCTCTCCCCTTTCCCCAGCCTTATAAGTAGAAGTAGATAAAGAGAAAACATCTCTTTAGAGTAGTTACTTTAAAATACCAGTCAAATTAACCACTTGGTAGTTTGATATGTGATATCTGGCTTTTGTTACAGTAGTTTTGAAACCACAGTTGCCCTAGCAACTGAATACATTTTTCTTTAAAATTTTTTTAGCTGTCTGGAGGGGGGAGAAAAAAAAAACTTCTTGCCAGAATTCTCCCATAATAGCCTCCATTAACTGCAGTGACTTCTATTGGTGAGGCCAGCACTGATGTCTCCTGCTGTCACCAGTCACTCACAGATCTAGCAGATGTTTTGTTTGATAAGGCCAATTTGAGCTTTATAAAACATTTATTTTTTCACCTCCAAGGAGCAAATACCAGTAAGGATGGGATTTAGCCCTGATCGCTGGATACCAGACAAGGGGCTCGCCCTGCTAGCAGTGCTTCTGATTGAGAAGAAAAGCTAAAACAAATCTAAAGGGTCCTGTTCATAAAAAAGGGGGAGGGTGTGAGTGGTGGAGGGGTAGGGGAGTTAGATCCTTTCCCAGAAGATTCTCAGGCATTTGAGAGGAAGGAGAAAGCGGGGAGTGAGTTAAACATCTAGACAAGCCAATAGCTTAGCATGGAACCTTTCTGGGAAGCCCCTGATAAATGGGTAGCTACAAAAGAGGATGATGAGAAGACATCAAGGAAAAGGGAATGCAGAGAGTTAAGGCAGTGAAAACTGTTGACTTTTTAGCAAAAAAATGATTCTGGTAACTTAAAGGTGGGGGGAGAGGAGGAAAGGCTGGGACGTTCAGAAGTAGAAACTTCACAAAAAATGGTGTAAATTAAAACTTCACAGCACCACACATATCCCTTGGGGACTTAGGAACTATGTTCTATAGTTTCAGAAGACAATAAATGGGGACCATAACCATGCCTCTAATGGCTGGTCTCACAAACACTGGATTCTCTCTCCTTCTTATTGATTAAAAAAAAGCAAAAAACAAATACCCACATAATTTCTCTTGAATAGAAGTAAGGAATGACTTAAGGGACTGAAGCAAGTCAAATTTGGGCGGGGGGGGAAATCAGACAGAAAAAAAAACATAGCATAAGGTAGCTTTTCAATTATACTTCCTTACCCAAGTTTTTAAAAAGTGCCTCATTTTGCTGTTTTGGGAAACCTGCTGAAAATAATACAGTTTGAGATGCCAAGCCCTCTTTTGCAATATAATGGCATAACAAAAAATTCTGAGATTATGTTAAGAGCTTTCAAGGTCTTGTTTTAGATTCTTATATGTGAAGTTAAAAACTAAGAAAAAAATGAACATTCCATTTAACAGTCTATTATAAGGAATTCACCTGTTTAGCTGAAATCTGTCCTTGGAATTTTTTACACAGTGGGGAAAGGAAGAAACTTTTGTTTTTAGGGAAAGAATGTAAACTACTCTAAAGAGGTAGCGATATCACCAGACCTAAAAAAAAAAAAAAAAGATAGGATATGTGAATGATACATGGACACATGGATACATGGACACAGACATGTTTTATGGCAATTGTTCAACTCCTAGGGCCACTAAAATAGACTTTCAAGGACTATCAGTATTTCTCCACTGATAAAGGGAATCAGCAAACAAGGAGGGCCTTCACATCTTTCCTTTTGACTCCTACCAAAAACCAAAGATGAGAGATAGGACTAAGGCTCTAGAAGAAAAAAAAAAAGAGAAGAGCCATATTCATTCCCACACTCCTCATTCATAAAGGACTAAACTTTGAAAGGTACCATACTTTCTTTTCCAGTACTGGGCTCCTGGCTATACTGGGGTGAACTATAGCCCAGATGAGTGATATCTAAGCTCTAAGTTTTGACCATAATCATTAGATAGATGGAAGGATGAATAGATAGGTAGGAATGTAGGGACTGGACCTGTAATTTCATGATTTTACTGTTATAGGGGACTACTTGGTGAGAAAATTCCCTTTACTGATGCAGGTTGTTACCTTTGCAACTCATGGTTTTGGAATTTTCTAGAGAATTAAGAGGTTACTGATATAGCTCTACATATACACATATATAATTATACATGTATTAAATACATATATATGTTCTTATATGCATATGATATAATACATATACATATATACTATATTATAGCTTATAATTTATATGTATATTATGTGTTTTATAAAATTTATATCATATAACTATGATATAATGTCATATTATATTGCATATACTACCTCTACTGGGGCTACCAATTTCCATTCTTACCCCCAACTCAGATTTTAGGTTATTGAAATTATTGCTATTTCCAATTCAAAAAATAGACCATGATGGGACAGCCAGTACATAGTGAGTACACACTGTCACTGGAGTCAAGAGGACCTGAGTTCAAATGGAAACACGACACACTTACTAGCTGTGTGACCTTGGGCAAGTTAACTGCCTTGCCTTCTCCCCTCCTATATATATATATATATATATATGTATACATATATATATATATATATATATATATATATATGTATACATATATATGTATATTTATATGTATATGTATATATACAAGGCAAAGTATATATATATATGTGTGTGTACCTCTATCTATCTATCTATCTATCTATCTATCTATCTATCTATCTATCTATCTATCTATGTATATACCATGAGTCCACTCCTAAAACAGTGTTTTCTAATTCTCACCTTTAACAGTCAGTCATTAGTCACAATAAACTCAAAGGAAAGGCATTTACTAAGTCAGCATAACAAAACTAACAGCTATAAAGACTGCTCCCCCCATAAAAACTGGGGCACATTTTCCCATAAGCACAGAGAGAAGCTTCATGAGAAGAGGGAACACATACACTGTAGTACCACGTATGCTGTTGGTGAGGCACACATGCATGTGTCACCTAGCCCTGAAGGAACTTTGAGCATGCTCAGTTGCATAGCATGGAGCCCACTGCATCCCCATCAGATGGTCCCCTAGGACCACCTACCTCCTTTGATTGGCCACCTGCTTCTTGGGAGCTGATAAGACTGAGCTGAGCGATCTTTCTCACTTGTTTTATTCCTGCCTTTCTTTCTGCTGTGCTCGCTGGGGAAGCAATGAAATGAATTGGTGAGTAGGGCAGGGACTGTGCCCTCCTCTGTCTTTCTTTTTACCTTTTACCCCCAGCTCCTAGAAATGGAGGAGAGTACTTATTTCTATTCTGTGTTTTTTGTCCTCAGTTTCAGGTGCCTGAGGTGATCCTTACAAGACTGGAGTTTTAAGCCATGGCGACCTTGGAGCCAGAATTGCAGGTGGGGTGGTGCAGCAGGCAGGCTAGTATGGAAGCCCTCAGAAGCCAAGGTGCCTAGGACTCGAGCTCCACGGGAGGAAAAAGGTCAGACTTGGGCTGGGACTGTGCTCTATGGGAACCAAGCTAAGCTATGAACCTAATCCACTTTCCCTCCCCAGAGAGGTACAGGAAGAGGAGGGTAATGATGTCTCCCATGTGTTAGGGGTAGTATACTTGTGTATCTATTATTATACCTTCTGAGTAAGTATCTCTGTAAAAGTTCCAGTGTTACAAAGGGAAGGGAAAAAGGACGGAATAAGCATTCTTATAGTATCTGCTATATGCCCGGAACTGTACTAAGCACTTTTACAAACATTATCTCATTTGATTACTATTATAACTTTTTGAGGTAGGTGCTATTATCATCCCCAACTTAGAGTTGGGAAAACAAGGCAGTGTGCCCAAGGTACCTCAAGCCTGCAGCTCTGTAGAACCCTGACTCCTTTCTCTTCTTGAGGCAGCCTCAGGCTTCAGCAAATTCCATGGCCTTTGTATCTCAGAATCTAGGATCCTAACTGCAAAAGTTAATTCTCTGAATCTATAATTGACTCTTCTCTTCAGCCTGGGGTTAGACCCATTAGAGCCACCTCCTTTTGACTCACCTGTAATGACAAATTGGCTCCATTGCAAGACTTGTGCTCCTGAGTTTTGAGTATATTTGGGTGGTAATGGGATGGGAAATGTGTTATTCCTAACCTTCTTATGGAGTGATCCCTTCTCCAAAGCTGAGTTCTTCCTTCATGGGTATCTCCTTTCTCTGTTGCCAGAGATCATTCTACCTCTACTACAACCAGGACTGGCAAGTTCACTTTTTAAAAGGCCACTCAAGGTCTGATTAATCTTTAGACAACCAATGACAAGCTATTCCTCTAATTCTATTAAGGAAGAACATTTTTATACTTCATAAAGGGGTAACAAGGCACATTTTTTTTTAACATATTAACACCTTTAACAATTTAACATATTGTATCTGTTACTTTCTCCTATAATTTCATCAGTGAGGCTGTGAAGCAGAAATCAATCAATTGGGAATGAACTGGCCAATTTCCCCCTAGACCTGCAATTTAGTCAGTATAGTAAATTCCCAGTAAAGAACTTCATCCACCAATGCATAATGTTACCTCCTATACAATGAACCATCATGCAGCCAGGGGCACTGATGAGTTAAGGAGACTCTACCAGGTCACACAGTCAGGATGTCACATCTTCCTAAACTCTAAGGTCATCTCTCAATCCATCTTCCACCTCCATGTATTTGCACAGATTGTTCCCCATGCCTAGAATATTTTCCTTCCTTACTTCTGCTTCTTGAAATCATTACCTGTCTTCAAGGCTCAGTTCAGCCACCTCCTACAAAGAACCTTTTCTGATGTCTCCAGTTGTTCTTTTCTTCTCCTTGGAATTACTTTATATTGAATTTTATATGAAAGTTACATGTGTGAGTGTTTGTCCATCTAAATACATAGCTTCATGGTTCTTCAGTGATTTGTATATATTTGGTCAACCTTTGCAGAAAATAGGAGAAAGACCATGTCTCAACTGCCAGCAACCTAGCTAGAGGTAGAGGGATGGGGCAGGGAGAAGGGAAAGAGGCAATCGGGATCCAGAACTGCATAGACTTAGTCGTTACTCCTATTTGAAAGAGGGATATTGGGTAAAAAATATATCTGAAAGTTCTCAAGTATTTCTAGTCTAGGGGTATAGTTTTTACAGATTCAAAGGGAAAGTTACTTCACAGATTACTTTGACAGAAGGTAGATTTTAGCTTACGCCTATCAGCTTAGCCCCTTCCGAGCCAAAACTGGTTACGCAAAAGGCTATTGCATATAGTGAATAAACACATTTATCCAAGTAAGGGAACAAACAGAAATCTGAGAATTTGAGAATTTCTACAGATCAGAATATACCAAGGAATCAATAGGGTAAATGAGCTTTTCACCTGGGATCTAGATAAAATCTCAGCTCAAACTGGAAGAGAGAATGATCTCATTCAGGAAAGTCCACATTCTCAACAGTCTCCCGAATTACAAATCCTGAAAGTCAAGGAAAAGTCAGGGAAAAAAAAGATCTATCTGTCTATAGCTCACACCATTCAAAATCCTCCCTCTCCCCACTGCCTCCCCAGAGGCCCTCTCAAAGTATGTCTTCAACAAAACTGAAATAAGTCCCTTTCACTAAATAGAAGGCACTGTGCTCAATATTCTCTTGTATGTTTCAGGGCATCGCTCAAGAGAAATGTTTAATATATGCACATATATATTATATATGTGTGTGATATCTAGAAATAATGTATAACTATATAAGCATAAAAATGTATATTTACTTCTTTGTGTACATTTTTAATTCCCACCTCCTCTAGTAGAATTAAGTTCCTTTTCTTTAATAAGTATTTGGTATCCAAGGTATATAAACAATAAATTTATAATAAACTAATAGCCATTCCCCAACAGATAAGTGGTCAAAGGATTTGAACAAATAGTTGTCAAAAAAAAAAAAAAAAGAATTACCAAGTATTTAGAACCCCTTGAAAGAATGCTGCAAATCATTAATAAAAGAAACGAAATGAAATAAAACTCTTAAGATTTTCCTGAGAGTTTGCAAAATGGCAAAAAAAAAAAATGGCTATACTGAATTTTAGAGGAGTTGTGCAATGATAGGCATGCGTGCGCACACACACGCGCGCGCACACACACACACACACACACACTAACTACAATAATGTAAATGGAAAGAATAACCACACATCAAAGACCTAAGGGAAGAGAGACACTCCCAACCCCCCACTTCATGGAGGTGAGAAGCCCATAGGCGTTACACATTGCACAGGTTTTCAGACTCTTTCAATGTTATGCTTTTTAACGTTTCAGATTTTTTCAGCTATGCTGATTTTTTTTCCTCTATAAAAATTATTATTTGTATACAAGATGGCTCTCTGGGATGAGATGGAAGAGGAATACCTGGGATGACCATTATGAAAGAAACAGAAGTCATCAGTACACATTTATAAAACTGAAGCTCCTTTGTCAGAGACTATTCCATTTTTTTCCTTTCTATCCCTGGCACATAAGTACATACCTTGTAAAAGCTTACCCATAATAGGCATGTAATACATGCTTGCTGAGTGGAAATAATGTTTGTACCAGCTGGCTCTATTGCTCACCTCTCCGCTAATTTTAATGTCCAAAACCTCTAAGACCTAGACCTGAAAGTGAGAGAAAAGACATTTTGTCTTTTCACTGATTGTAGAAAGCTCAAAGGCAAAATTGAGAAGCAAGGAACCGGTGAAAACACCTCCAAAGTAGGTTCACCCTAAAGTATGTTAAGTCCTTTTTGTATCCTCCAGTCTCCAGTGCCTTCTGGTCTTTTGTTGGTGATGGTCATTTCAGTTGTGTCTGACTCTTCTTGACCCTATTTGGGGTTTTCCTGGCAGAGATACTAAAGTGGTTTGCCATTTCCTTCTCCGGCTCATTTTACAGATGTGGAAAATGAGGCAAGCTTGGTTAAGTAACTTGCCCAGGGTCACACAGATAGTAAGTATCTGAGGTAAGATTTGAACTCAGGTCTTCCTGACTCCAGGACTGGACTTCCATCCTCTGTGCTACCTAGGTATCGACAATAATGACAGATTGATTTGGACTAGGGTGGTAGTAGTCTGAGTTGCAAGGATAAAACAGTTGCAAGAGGTATTGTGGAGGTAGAATCAATGGAACTTGGCAATAGGTTATGGGGGGAGAGGAATAAGGGAGAAGGCAGAGTACTAGATGCTTCTCAGATTTTGAACCTGCATTGATTGGTCATGCCACAGGTGTGCTGGTAAATGTTTAACAACCAACTCTCAGAAAAAAAAATCCATGAGATTAAATTAAGTTTAGCACAAATTATTAATATTTTTTCATTGCTTTCTTAAGTAGACAATCAACAAAATGATAAACCAAGCCTTGGTTTGTAGTGTTTGCCAATTTCCAAGTTGTAAATGCTTATATTGAAATTGTAAAAATGTGCTCTTGTGGTCGGGACTGGTTCTGGCAGACCTCTTGGGTGGTACCATTAGTAGAAAAGGAAAGCTAAACTACCTCATAAATTCTGTTGTTTGTATTAGAATCTGAAAGTGTTGTTTTCACTTTTCCTTTCCCTCTAAAGTATTAATCTGTTTGAAGACTCTCAGAACCAAATTATATGTAACAGAAAGGAAAGCCCCAAACCCAGAAACAACCAAAATATCTAAAAATAAGACAATGATTAACTAAATGGTATTACATTACTTTAATGAAATACTTTAATGAAATCAAGACAGACTAATATGAGGAATACAAGGCAATCTGGAAAGATCTTTACGAAAAATGCCAAATGAAACACACAAGATCAGAACTGTAGAGTACGCTTGACCTCTGATGATATGAGGCCAAGTGAATAAGAATAAATGAACAGAGTCCTGATAAGGGTTAAGAGGGAGCAGTGACTAAGCAATTATGACGATACTTTATGCAGTGAAATGAATTTAAACGTAAATAGAACAATTTTAGTTGGTCTTATTGCTTATAACTAAACATTCAAATTTTACAACCTAAGAATTGGAGAATAATAACTAACATTTTTATGGTGTTTTAAATTTTGAAAAATGATTTACACATCAACTTATTTGAGACAAAAAACCCTGTGAAATCAGTGCTAATATTATCCCCATTGTACAGATGAGGAAACAAACACTGAAAGATTTTAAATGACTTGCCCTGAATCACACCCCTAATAAGTACCTAAAATGAGTTTTATGCGCTGGCCTTCCAGTCTCTAAGTCCTATGCTTGTCCCATTAAATCACCTAGCTTCCAGGATGGGAAACATGAGATTTTTCAGTGAAGATTATGAGTGGTTTTTTTTCCTTCTGGTTCTTGGTTTTTGTTTTGGGATATGTTGAATTTGAAATAATGGAGGAACATAGAGATTGTGATGCCCAAGGCAGCTGGAGAAATGCCACTAGACATTAGGGCTCCAGATGACTATTAGGTGGATGTAACAAACCAAAATCTCCTGCTCATTGACCATTGAGTATATAATCCTTTTAAATTTTTAAAGAGAAAAAGTCATGATCTGAAAATCAGGAGACCTGGGTATCAGTCTAGTTTTGTCACTGACCAGTGGTGGGACTGTGTACAAATCACCATCTTTCTACAGCTCAATTCTTTCTATTCATTAAATAATGGTGCTTTTTGCACTTTTGAAAGATGTTTTGAGGGTGAACAAGGTTCTTTATAGTAGCTTCTTTTCTAATGCACAGACAAGTCTGACCATAACCATCCTACGTGCAAGAAGCATTAGGGGTTCTCTGTTGCACCTCAGATAAAATGTAAATGCTTCATTTGGCCCTCATAATATGATCCCAGGCTTCCTTCCTAGGATGATTACTCCTCTTCCCACACACTATGTTCCAGAGAAACTGATCTACCTTCTCTTCCCCTGAAATGTCACTACAGTTCTGGTTTCTGGGTCCTTGCAAAGCCATGCCTCTTGCCTGGAATGTTTTCTCAACTCTCCCTCTTGGCAACTTCACAGCTCAGTGCAAGTACCATCCCCTGCCTACCTTTCATTCCCTTCAATCCCATTACTTTATACCTATTTTGTGTCTATCATATCTTATCTGCAAGCTCATCTGTCCTAGTTATCCCTCCCTGTGCTCAGTAGAGTACCTGGAACATAGTAGATGCTTAATAAATGTTTTTTGATTTATTAGAAGATCTTCATAAAATTAGGTATGGGGCCTACTTTTTTATATTTTTATTTATTTTGTTTTTAATTTATGAGATAAAACAAACATTTCCATAACATAGTAGAATAGAAAAAATGATTGCATATGAAACTGCAAATCTATTATATACAACTTACTATTTCTTTTAAATGTATAGGGAAGTTATCACGTACATTTTTTTCTTTTTTTTCCCTTCTGGTACTCTCCCTGCCCTGCCTAAAGATGGCTACCATTAGATACAAATACATATACATATATATGCATATATATGTATATATATAATATATATGTAAAATCATTCTATACATATTTCTATTTATCAGTTCTTTTTCTGGATGCAGATAGCACCTTCCTATATGTTCTTTGCAGTTAATTTGGGTATTTAAGATAGTAAAAAAAACTTATTCTCTCAAAGTGTTTCTTAAAACAATATTGTTATTACTATCTACAATGTTCTCTTGGTCCTGCTCATTTCACTCTTCGTTATTTTATGGAAACCTTTCCATGTTTTTCTAAGATCATTGAACTCATCATTTCTTATAGCACAGTAGTATTCCAGCACAATCACAACTTGTTCAGCCATTTCCCAATTGACAGCGTCCCCATTTATAGCAGCTATCTTTGTGGTGGCTAAGAAATAGGTGTTACTTTTAAAGGGGGAAGGTAGGTGGCACAGTGCATAGAGTGCTGGGCTTGGAGTTAGGAAAATCTGAATTCCAATGTAGCCTGGGACACTTACTAGCTATGTGACCCTGGGCAAGTTACTTAACCTTGTTTGCTTGGTTTCCTCATCTGTAAAATGAGCTGGAAAAGGCTCCAGTATTTTTACCAAAAACAAATAAAATGGGGCCAATAAGACTGAACAGCAACATTGCTTTTTAAAAAGTCTTAATTTTTTTCAGTGAGTGAAAATAAAATAAAAATAAAACCTTTGTTAAAAATATTCAGAACCAAGCAAAAAGAAATTCTAATACTAATGTAGGTATACATAGACAAGTGAAAGGGAACTTTCCGTAACTAGAGAATCTAGAGCTGCCTGAGCACATTATTTTGTGGTCTAAGTGCTTAAAAAAAAAAAAAAAAGCTGGGGAAATTCTTTCATGAAAGCTTATGCTGAAAAAAAAAAAAAAATTCTTACATACTCCTTATGTCTTCTTTGCTAGGAAGTGCTTTCCAGGATTTTACTGAAAGGACGAAACTTTAGAAGGATGTTTTGATTCACATTTTGGTTGCACACACACAATTTAGTTAATGCATTACAGGTCTTTGAATTTCTCCTCAGCTGATAGACAACAGTAAGTCCCGAATTACAGTATCTGCAGGAGTTTCCTTTTGACTCAGAACACCGCTGGGAGGGGGTTGATCTAGTATCTTTTGATCATTCACATTTCTTTAAAATAAAAAGTGAAAGTCCTCAGACTGCTTCAATTGAGAATGATTGGTAATAGTAACGAGAATGTTCAGTCTCTCCATTGTTAGATTTTTTTAAATTTGTTTCTACTGGATTACTTAATCCAAGGGTTTGGAGTATTGGCAATCAGCCTGAAGCTTCAAATGGGACCCTAATACTTTGTCACGGCAGTTTTTTTAAAAAAATGTGCACATGAAAAAAGGCTGAGGAAATGTATGAATGTTTGGTTAACAAATTAAAAACCTATGTTCAAGTGCTTTAATACCCTGGTCCTATTTCACTATGTCATCAGGGGTTGATTTACCAGCTGTAAAATTACATCAGAAACCTTTTAAATGTAGAACTGTTGACAATATTTGAACTTCTGTACGTAGACTGTGATCTTTTGACAATGATTACATCAAATGTGACAGTTAGCTTACTGTAATTCTCTAAAATGGTTCCTGAAATCACCAATGCATTCTTTGGGGATCTGAGCAGTGTCAAATGGCTGGACTTGATTTTAACAGATAATACACGTTGCTCTTTCAACATTTCCTCTCCACTCCCCTTGCAAATCTTTCATGCAAACTTGATGCACAAAAGGTTGTATTCTTGGATCAAATAACATTTATTTGAGTAGCACCTCAACAAACATTGTGGAAAGTCAATTTCTATAGAGTCTGGGGTAGAGTGAGACATGAGGATAAGAAATCTGGAAAGCTAAAGGGCTACCAATTCTAAAATTAATAGTAAGGCCTGATTAAGAGAGTAATAAAGTGGCACTCAATTATCTGTGATAGTGAATGGAAGCACTAAGAGTGTGGATTAAAATAATACATGTCCTGGTCTGTGGGGAGATTGTAGTGGATGAGAATCCCTTGGAAGGTAGGGGGAGCAGAGGTCCTGGGATACTGATGGTTTTGTTGGGAGTGATAAGGTTAGAGTATCTGCATAATGGGTACAACATATGTGAGTCAGGATTCAACTGTATGATATTTAGACAATATCAGAATGAAGGTAAATGTAAACTCCCTGAGGTCAGGGATTGTCTCAGTTTTGTCTCAGCATTGCCATTGCCTAGACAGCATCATAACAACAATAAATATTTAGATAGTAACTTAAGATTCTCAAAATGCTTTACAAATGTCACCCTATATCATTTCGCTTGCCTTCTTAATGGTTGGGAAGAACCTGGAGGAAAAGAGAAAAGTGGAATTCAAAATTCTTAAAAATGAATGTTAAAATATAATTATACAGAATCTTTAAAATATCTTATTTGATCTTTATAACAACCCTGGGAGGTAGGTACTGTCATTCCCCCCATTTTACAGAGGAGGGATCTGAGACTGAGGAAGGTTCAATGAGTTATCCAGGGTCACACAGCTAAGGAAGGTTCTGAGGCTTCCTGACTCCCAGTTCAGCACTCTATCCTAAAAGTAAGAAAGACCAGTTCAAAACCTGCCTCTGACTCTTACCAGCTATATATCCTTTGCCCAGTCGTCTCCCCTCTGTAAGCCTCAGGCAGCCCGTCAAGATTATAAACTATAGACAAGCTGAAATCTACTCCATTGGAGGGATTTCTCATACTGTTGAAATGACAGGTGCTAACTTGACATATATATGTTCCCTCAGTTTGCCTCAAACAGAGGCAACAATAAATGAATGTGTATTCAAGTAAAATAATCTAACATTAATATAGACCTAAATAATTCTAAGACCAGAGAGTTGGAAGGGATCTCAGAAATCTTCTGGTCAAATCCATTCATTTTCTACTTGAGGAAATGGAGACTCAGACGGGTTAAGCAAATTGTCCAAGGTGACACAGATTTGTAGAACTTTCTGATTCATAGTCCTATATCCTTCTAGGCTGGACATTTTAGTTCAGTGGGAGAGACATTTGCATATTTGACCCTCAGAATCAATTATTTAGTTCCAAAGAATGAATAGATTATGCCCAGATAGTATTTTATTCACTCTTGGTCTCTATAGGAGAAAAAAAGATTATCTCACAATTAAAAGTCAAATCAAATCCTGTGACAGCTCCAGAGGAAAGTCCACAATTTCTGGTTCTATTGCAATTTGTTCTATTACAAATTCATTTTTAAAAGTTCACTGGGGATCAGAACTCTTTTTGTTTTTATCAAAGTTGTCAATTAGATGGTATCACTTAAGGACTGGATCAGATTTCTAGGAGAAGGAAGGGCTGCTTAGAATCCTTTCTTGGTCTTGCCTAATAGCGATTCTTTTAAAAGTGCCTGTTAAGGGCACAGGGTAATGTATATAATGGTTAATTGATGAATATTTGTTGAATAAAATTGTTGGCAAGTAAATGAATGCTGTCAAAAATCTTCAGGACAAAATTCAATTGGTGATACTTTACTTAATGATGTCATAAATGCACCAGCGTCTGAAGGAGATAGGGCTGTTTTTCACTCATTCATTCAATAAGCATTTATTTATTTTATTTATTTGTAATTCAATTATTTTATTTGTTTTTAGCGTTCTACAATCACTTCCATATATCTTAGATTTTATTACCCCTCTCACCCCGCCTCTCTCCCTCCCTCTCCACTCCATCCCTGAGACAACATACAATTTTATATAGGTTCTACACATACATTCCTCGTAAATACATTTTCACCTTAGTCATGTTGCATAGAAGAATTAAAATGAAAAAGAGAAATCATAAAAAACATAATACAAAAGAAAATGTTCTGCTTTATTCTGTGTTCCAATTCCATAATTCTTTCTCTGGATGTGGAAGGTATTTTGCCTCAAGAGTCCATGGGTATTTTTTAAGTCTTTACATTGCAATGAAGCACTAAGTCTGCCAGAAAAATTCCTCACACTGTGGTTGTTGCTGTGTGCAAAGTTCTCCTGGTTCTGCTCCTTTCGCTCAGCATCAGTTCATATAAGTCTTTCCAAGCCCCTCTGAAGTCTTCCTGTTCATCATTTCTTGTAGCACAGTGGTATTCCATTACATTCGTATACCACAACTTGTTCAGCCATTCCCCAATTAATGGGCATCCCCTTGATTTCCAGTTTTTGGCCACCACAAAGAGAGCTGCTATAAATATTTTTATACACATGGGACCCTTTCCCATTTTTATGATCTCTTGGGATACAGTCCTAGAAGCAGTATTGCTGGGTCAGAGGGTTCAATAAGCATTTATTACGAGCCTATTATGTGCCAAACACTGCACTAGGCAATGTGGGCACAAAGACAAAAATCAAATAGAACTTGCTTTCGTGGAGATTACAATTTACTGGATAAAAATAGCATGTGCTCAGATAATTAACTACAAATACGAGGTAAGATCAGGAAATTGTTGCTCAGTCGTTTTTCAGCCATGTGTGACCCAAATCCCATTTGGGATTTTCCTTGGCAAAGATCCTGGAGTAGTTTGCCGTTTTCTTCTCCAGCTCATTTTACAGATGAGGAAACTGAGGCAAACAGGGTTCAGTGACTTGCCCAGGGTCATACAACCAGTAAGAGTCTGATGTCAAATTTGAAATAAGGAAGGTGTGTCTTCCTGACTACAGGCCCAGCACGCTACCCACTGTGTGCCAGCTAGCTGCCCATGATGAAGAGAAGCCCTCATCGGTTTGGTGAGCAGCCCAATGAGTTTCATGACTTTTATCAGAAATTGATGTCTCCTAAATAGCAAGATGTATGACTTCACCCCTTACCAAAAGGACATAAGGAACTTCTTTGCTTGGTTCCAGTGGCTGAGGCTGTCTCTTGATTGCTGAGACATAGGAGGATAGACTAGCGGTTTTATTTTTTAAAATAAAATTTTATTAATGACTTTTTTTTACATCACCATAATTTCCTCAGTATCCCTCCCTATCCTCGCAGAAAGCCATCCCATACAATGATAGCATTTTTAAAGACAAGGAAACTAATCAGCCTAACTGATAACACACTGCATAAGTCTGATAATACGCAGTACCAGGCAACATTTGTGGTCCTCTGCAAAGGATGAGGTGAGGTGTCTGTTCCTATTCCTTCTTTCAAGCCATGCTTGTTCTTCATAATTTTGTGAGATTCACTTTTAATTTTTTTCATGTGTGTGGTCACTTTCCATTTATATTGTTGTTATCACTGTGTATGTTTTTTCTTGGCTCTGCTTAGCATCACTCAGCATCTGTTCATATAGATACTTCCATGCTTCTCTGAATTTATCACACTTATCATTTCTTACAGCATAGTAATATTCCATTACATTCATGTACCACAATTTGCTTAGCTATCCTCCAGTCAGCAAGGCATCTACTTTGTTTCCAATTCTTTGCTATCACTAAAAGTGCTGATGTAAATATTTTGGTGCATATGGGGCCTTTTTTTTTTATCATTGGCCTCTTTGGGGCATAAATCTGGTTATGGAATTTCTGGGTCAAAACATATGGACATTTTAATCACTTTATTTGAGTGATTCCAAATTGTTTTTCAAATGGTTGTAATGATCTGGAGTTTCACTAATAATACACCAGTGTGTCTATCTTTCCACAACCCCTCCAATACTGACCATTTCTGTCTTCTATTATTTTTTTTTTAATAATTTTCAGGGTTTAAAGTGAAACCAGTGTTCTTTTACATTTCATTTCTCTTATTAGTTATTTGGAACATTCTTTGGGTCATTGATAGTTTAGAGTAAAAGGTCTTAACCAGAGGTCCATGAATTTGTTTTAAAATATATTTTATTGTTATATTTTAAAATAATTGTTTTTTCTTGTAATCCTATGGATTTTTTGTATGTTTAAAAACACTATTCTGAGAAGGATTCTGTGGTACAGAAAAGATTGGAGAAATCACCTTCCCTGTGGACTATAAGAGTGATCTGTGAATGAGCACCAGCTTTTTTTTTAAGCCATCCCTTTCCTTTTTTGGCTTTCTTCCTTGGACTTCCTGGCTGGAGTGGAAGAAAAAGAAAAAGTGGAGTAAAAGACTTTTTTGAATTTCGGGGGTACAAAATGGGTGTGTACTCTGCTTTCCTAGAAAAGACTGAGACAAATTCTTGGACTTCTAGTTTGTGTTTGCTTCTTTTTTTTTTTTTAAGCTGAGTAGGCTTTTCTATTTCCTTTTCTGAGCACATCAGAGCTAATAATCCTGAGAATGGATGCTTCAAATCTTGGATGTTCTGTGGCTATCCTGTGTTCAGTGTAATGGCTCCCTCTCCCTTTCTCCCTTCTCCTCCTCT
This sequence comes from Bettongia penicillata ogilbyi, assembly GCA_023548195.1. Lineage (NCBI taxonomy): Eukaryota > Metazoa > Chordata > Mammalia > Diprotodontia > Potoroidae > Bettongia > Bettongia penicillata. The sequence continues at coordinate 564,875 of JAJHZJ010000712.1, read as the reverse complement.
CCCCCAGCATACAAGGCCATGAGGAAACTGGGACTGTGCATCCAGCCATGCAAGACTTACATCAAGAACCTTCTCATTTGCTGTTGAGGCAGAATAGCTAATGAAATGGACTGGCATATCTGGTAGAAAAAGAGGCTTCTGGCTAGTGACCCTCTTAGATGGAGCTCTCCACATGATAAGAGGTGATTTAGTGAGGAATGGAAAAGGAAGACTCTTCTCTACCCTCTACCATAATGGCAACGGGGAGTGCTACTCTGTGGATCTAGGGGTGAACTCTCTAGGCCCCTCTCTGCCTTTCCTTGTCTTTTAATGGTGCCTTCCTTTAGCACTAACTTGTGAGCATGGAAGGTCTTGAAGGTCTTCTCCAGCACCCATTCTGTAAGGCAGAGGGTGCCTAAACAGTGGCAAACATGGTCTGGCACCTAAGGAAGAGTCAGCATCCACCACGAGGTCTCAGAAAAGAGCAAGTCCAGCAGTCTGCTCAGCAAATGAGTTACCAAATTCTGTTTAAACTGCTCTGTCCATGCCTGCTGTGATTCTCTTACATTTATCATTATTTTCTGCATGGGTTCCTTCACCCAATTCATATTGTACATTAGCTGTCTCTTTCGTTCCCTTTTTTTGGGGGGGAAATCTTGGACTAGAGTCAAAATTAGTAGTTTTACTCAAAGCAGCCAGAGTAGAGGTAATGGACCAACGACCATGAGATTAGGGAGCCTACTTCTCTCAGGACAACCCTTAATGGTTAAGTCTAGGGCAAGGGTGGGGAACCTGTGGTGTCTTGGCCACATGTAGCCTTCTAGGTCCTTGGGTGTGGCCTTTTGACTGAATCCAAGTTTTACAGAAGAAATCCTTTTATTAAGGAGATTTGTTCTGTGAAGTTTAGATTCAGTCAGAGGGCTGTACTTGAGGATCTAGAGGGCCACATGGGGCCATGAGGTCGAAGGTTCCCCACCCCTGGACTAGGATCTAGGTAAAGTTGCCAGCCCTTGGGCCTCACTGGTGCAAATCGGCAACACTGAGGACTCAGCCAAGTAGTTGCCTCCAACCTTATATTCTAGGTAAGAGGTCTGAGAATTTCTTTTTTTGAGTTTGAGAATTCTTTAGCTCAAGATCCAGGCACCAGCTTCCCAACCAGAGATGATTTCCCTAATAGTGGAGCACATTAAAGCTGGAGGAACAAAGCCATGCTGCCATGAGAGGCCCAGAGACCAGGGCTCTTGCCACCCCTCCATGACATTGCCATGAGCTATTCCAAAGGTGCAAGTTTGAGGTAAATGGTGGGTATCTGGTCAGTGGAAAGTATGTTTACCTTCTTGGGGAATCTAATAAGTATAATGGGCAATGTGAGTGATTTTTGTTTCCTGGATTTGTTCTTATACACCTATATATCCTTTACATCTTACGAAGTTTCTGTGGTAAAGTTGATCCCATGTCTGATTGCTGTATTGCACATTAAGTACTTCTGTGGGAATTGGGGATCCTGTTACCCACATAGCAGGAAACCTTAGACACAAGTCATTCCTAAACTCTGTTTTAGAGATTTCCCTGAAGTTTTATTTTGGGTTGGGATCAGAGTCAGAGAGAGAGCTCAGTACTTTTTGGATCAGGGCCCACTATCAAACCTTATTCAGATGGGGTTCTGGGACATGGGTGACATCTTTGGATCCCAAATATGTGAGGGGTTCCCAAAGGGATTTGTTGGAAAGTGACTCCCTTCTTCCCAAGCAAAAAAAAATATCATAGTTGATTTTGTACTTCATTATCTTTATAGTCAAACACAAACTTATACCGACAACAATGACAACTTAACATCTACCCACTTGTCTACTACCCACTCTACTTTTAAAAACTGAACAATTTTTCCTTAAATGTAGAAGTACTTTGAGAGCTCATACTTAGGTAGACAACAGCTTCCATCAGCACTCGGTGAAATTCCATTCCCTAGGTCTATTCACATCAAGTCAGAAGCAAGCAGTGAAAGGCTCATATGCTTAACTTCTGAAGCTAGAAGTGAAAGTGCCCGGCCCTCTTCACTCTCTCTCTTGTGGTATCAGGTTCTCAAAGAAGGCAAGGTTTGTTCTTCATACAAAATCATCTTTTATAGAGGGTTAATTTAGGATTCTGCACATGTAGAGCTCCCAAGGCATGACAAAAGAATAAAACGTCTTACCCAAAAGCTATGGAATTTTTCTGTCCCTTCCATATGTGCTTAATTCCAAGTCTCAATGTTTCTTAAATCTCAGATGTTAGAATCCTGGCTTTGGGAAAGAACAAGATGCTAAAATTTCATTATACATTGTTATAGATACATTGTTCTTTACTTGAAAAGCACATAAGTTGCCCACTGGTGACCCACATGATGATATTGAGTCTAGGACAGTCATTATTTATTGACTGTTTTAGACTGTGCATCAAAATAAAAATGATCTTCAAAAGAATATTCAATTGAGACAAATGATAAGGCATTCAAAGGGATTGTGAGGGGATGAAAATTTAATTTAATTAAGGTTTGTGATGTGGGATAATGTTGATAATGACTACAATAATGTAAGTGAAAAGTATAGTTATCCCTTCAGCTATGAGGGGGTTAAGGGCTCTGTGTCCCTGCAATCTAGAAAATCCGTGTGAATTTTTTTGGCCCTCCCTTTCTACCAGAGAAGAAGTCTGAATTATTATAGTATTAAAAGATAAAATACATTGATATTATATCATACTATACATATATTTTATGCATTTTTGAGTTTCTAAACTTCTGTTTTGACAAAACTCCTAAAAAATTCCCATTTACTTTCTTATGTGGACCTGTGATATATTGAAGCCCACAATATGGAAGGGATAACTGGATAATAAAAGATACTCCAAATCAGATTAAATGCAATGACAAAAACTGTAACTAGGGTAGAGCAATCTGAGATTTTACTTGGGGCTCCTACATCCATCTGCTTAGGTCTGGGTACCTGTTTTCTTCCTGGGAGGGGGAAGGGCATGTTTCCTCCTAGGAATGAGCTTCTTCCAAAAGATATGCCTTTCCTCACTGTGGGCCAGAGACATTAATCCTGAGATCTCAGCATTCTCCACTGGCCATAGCCCCCTGGCTTATTGACTGGCATCTTTTTCCACTGGCATCTTCTTCTTCCCTACATCCCTTGAAGATGCGGATTAGATTCTCTGGCAGGTGAATTGCTGTGTCGGCAGGTACAACTAGATCGCCTTCTACATAAATATAACCCATCAGCTGTCCTCATATACTGTCCCCTGCTGCACCCTTTAACCCTATCCTCCCAACTGTTATTTTTTTGCACTGGACAAATAAATCTCTAGTCATGGCTGTGGAAGTGAACTATCGTGGTTCCAGAATGAAATTAATCCACGCCCTCTTCTCAGGAGAGAGGAGGTGGCATATGGTTTGGGAATTTGTCAAATGCTTTTATCAGGTCACCTGGTTTTACTTAACTATCTTTCTTTGTAATTCAGAAGGGGTCTATATGGGGGTGGGAGGTACTAAGAAAAGACTAGAGTATAAAATTGAAAAATCACAGCATTTAAAAATAGAAAAAAAAACCTTGGAAAAATTGTAAAGTGTTCAATATGCTTTATCACCTGGTTTTACTTAACAGTCGTTGTTACACAGAAGGGGGTCTATGTGGTGTGGGAGGGATTAGGAAGTGGCTGGAAAGGAAGTACCTACTCTTTTCCAGGTACTGTGCTAAGCGTTTTTCAATTATTATTTCATTTGATTCTCATAATAACCCTGGGATGTATGTGCTATTGTTATCCCAATTTTACAGTTGAAGAGATTGAGGTAAACAGAGGGTAAGTGACTTGCCTAGGGTCACACAGCCAGAAAGTGTCTGAGGGTAGATTTGAACTCAGGTCTCAGAGACCTGGCAAGTCATTTAACCTGATTGCCATACAAAATGGATCCGCTGGTGAAGGAAATGGCAAACTGTTCCAATATCTTTGCCAAGAAAACCCCAAATGAGATCAAACAACTTAACAAAACCAAACTTTGGGACTCCAGGTCCAACCCCCACACACAGCACCACCTAGTGGCCCAGGGTATAAAAATAAAATTATTCATTCACCATTTTAAAACAGGAACAAAATTGGATTTTTTTCCCCTCCAAATATTCACCATGCTTTAATTATAAAGTAAAAGACAAACAAACCATAAACAACACCATTTGAAAACAGGTTTAGAATGAAAAAAGAAAGATGCTTCCCCAAAATTGTTTTATTATTTTCACCTGTTACTGTGGAAGTCCTGACTTACATCAGTCCTTGGGCCTTGCTCTCCTGTACCAGGTAAGGAAGTGCTTCTAGAAGGTCCTGAATTGGTCCCTGTCAAAAGCAGTTTGGTCTGTGGTTACACAGTGCCAAGCAATTTATACTTCCATCTTTTGCTCTGAATTGACTGATTATTTTAGCTTGGTGGAGATGTGGCCTTAGAGACAATGCCTTCTCCAAAAATTAAGTGGGTGCGACTTAGAGGTTAAGGCATCAGATCTAAAAAACAGGAAAATCAAGAGTTCTCAGCACAAAAATACAAATGTTTACAGAAAGAACAAATTATTTTCTGGAGGGTTGTGTTTTTCATTTGTTGGTTTGTTTTTAGCCATAAAACCAATAGAAGTCACCTGGTTGCAAATGACTTTGTACATAGTTTGAAGATACCTTCACTTTAACACCTCTGGGAGAAGAAAAGCACCCGGAATTTAAACAGCCAACCAATAAACATTTATTAAGGGCTAAATATGTGAAGAGCGCTGTGCTAAGTGCTGAGCGTAAGAAAAAAGGCAAGTATAGTAACTGCCCTCAAGGAGCTTAACATTCTACTGAGGGAAACGACATGTAAAATAAATAATTAGGTATATCCAAGACATATGTAGAGTAGATGGAAGACGCTAGTCGCTGGGGGATCTGGGGAGACCTCCTGAAGAAAGGGGCATTTGAGCTGAGACTTGTAGGAGTACAGGAAAGCTAAGAAGCAGAAGGGAAGGGAGACAGCCCTCCCAGAATGGAAAACCACCAGTGCAAAGGCAAGAAGAGGGGAGATGGAGGGTTCTAATTGGAGGAACTGCCAGGAGAACAGTCTAGCTAGATCATGGAGGTCTGGGGACTTGGTAGACTGGAGAGATAGAGCACAACCAAGTCATGAAGGGCTTTAAATGACAAATAGAGGATTTTCTATTTGATCCTAGGGGTAATGGCTAGCCACTGGAGTTAATTGAGTAGGGAGGTGACTGGAGCTGTGTGACTGTAGAGAGAAGGTGACATATAGAAGAATTATTGTGAAGGCAGAAACAACAAATTCTGGCAACTGTTTGGATGGAAGTGGAGAATTGAGGATGATGCAGAAATTTCAAGTCTAGGTGACTGGGGGATGGTAGTGCTCTTGAGAGTAATAAGGAAACTCAGAAGAGGGTTTGAGGGGCAAGATAAAGAGCTGTGTTTTGGACATGTTGGATTTATGATGCATGTACTGCCCCACCCTACCCCATACTCTGCAATTCAGTGACACTAACTGCATTACTGTTTCTCAGACAAGACACTCCGTCTCCTGACTCCAGGTATTTTCACTGGCTATCCTTCTGAAATACTCTTCCTCCTCATCACCACCTCCTGGCTGCCCCAGGTTCCTTCAAATCTCAGCTAAAACTCTACTATCTATAGGAAATCTTCTCCAATTCCCCTTTAATTCTAGTGCCTTCTCTCGGTTAATTATTTTCAATTTATCCTGTATAAAGCTTGTCTGTGCATGTTGTTTGCATATTGGCTCCCTTCCCCCATTACGTGAGATCTCCTTGAGAGCAGGGACTGTTTTTTGCCTATTTTTTTGTATCCCCAGTGCTTAGCATAGTACTAGGCACATAGTAGATGCTTAATAAATTTTTTTGACTCATTGAGTGGTACTGTAGTTCAGGAGAGAAGCTAGTGGTGGATATATAGAGAATCATTCAATAAAATTTAACCCATGGGAGCTGATGAGATCACCAAGTGAGATAAGATAGAAAGAAAAGAGAAGAAAGCCTGGGACAGAAGGCTAATTTCTGATCCTAGGTGACTTTCTGGGAATTTTCATAGAGTTCTGACTAATAGAAAGAATTCCTTTAGACTCTGGTATATGGTTTTTATTTAAACAAACAATATACTGATTGTCTATTTTGTTGACTTCAATAAAATGGTTTTTTAAAAATCCTCCACTAAATATGAGAAAAGGTAGAAATATTATACCATAAAGACTCTGTAACTAACCTCTCAAGGAAATGAAAGCATGCCGGTTCTGGATTTCAGACTATAAAAACCCTAGATGGAAAAAAGGGGCTGATAGGAATTTCACTTCTTTATAAAACATATGTTAAATATATAGATATAGAACTGCAAGGAATCTTAATAGTAATTTAGGGCAACTCTTCATTCAGTATGTGAGGAAACTGAGATCCAGAGAGGTTAAGTGATTTGACCATGGTTTAAAGCATGGCAAAATCCAGATTTGAACCTCGGTCTTCTGACCCCAAATCTATCATTACTTCCATTTCACTAGGTTGTCTTCTACTGTGTTTGTTGTCAAATAATATATCACATTTTATATTACAGCCATTAGGTGAGACATACAGTACACATAATATACCATTTCCACTTTACAGGAGAAGAAACCAAGAGTCAGATAGGTTAGATGCCTTGTCCGCAATCACATAGCTAGGAAGGATCAGAACTGGTATTTGAATCCCGGTGTCCTGGCTCTAAATCCATTGCTCAGTAACAACCAGCTATCAGAGGAAGACTAACAGTAGAAGTTCCCAGTAATTTATGCCAGTGGTGTTAAACTCTAATAGAAAAGGGAATCACTTGAATCATACATAAGAATCCCCTTTTCCCTTGGAACTGAAGCTGTGTTCCCAGGGCTAAAGGTCAATCACAGCTGTGATGCCTCCTGAATCACATAGAGCCCATTGAGGGAGGAACTGGTCTAAGGAGGAGCTTGCTGAGGGGGAGGCTTGCTTGGAGGAAGGCTTTCACATCTTTTGGTACTAAACTAATTAGACATTGAATCACAAGGGATGTGATGGCTTCTGGTTCTGAGCCTATTAGCTGAAAGTATCTCTCTCTCTCTCTGTCTCTCTCTCTCTCCATATATATATAGATAGATAGATAGATATAGATAGATAGATATAGATAGATAGATATAGATATATAGATATACACACATTTACAGATTATATATATGTATATATATATATATATACACACACACACACACATATATATATATATACATTCTGAGGTTGGTAAGTATTTTGCTTTGGGGGCTCACTCATGAGAAGGACATTTTGATTCCCTGGATGGGACTTTGAGTAGCCTTTTGTTAAGACACCTCCCCGCCCCCCACTACTCAGATCTTGGTGTTCTTCTGATCTGGTGGTGTATGTAGGTGGTTAAGTGGTTGTGTTACTTTGTTCAGACAGTTGTAGCCCTTTTGTTGAATCTCTATGCTAATTTCTCTGCTTGTGTTTTTTATACTCACTTTTTTCTACTATCTGTAATTAAAATAAGATTGTTGACCCCTTTGAAGCTACTTTCCTTTAGAAAAGCAGATCAAAGAACCTGTGTTAGCTCGCTGTTCTGGGTGTACTAGGGTGCTTGCTAATACAACCTGCTGGCACATATTTACTTAGAAAACCATATATTAACATTATCTCTGTTCCATTGTATTTTCATTTACACTTTAATCTGATTCAGGTTGCACTAAGGTTTGTTGCAAGCTACTGTACCTGGCTCTCAAGCAGTGTGTATGACGTCTCATTTACAATATATGGTAGATCAGGGGTAGAAACATGACTTAGACCTTTGTGGGTTAATCCACATGGTACCAGCAATGAAGTAATTTTAAGACTTTAACTTGTGAGTGTAAGTACGAATCATAGACTTGGAAGGGATGGGATATCCTAATAGTGATGGTCAAAAAGAGTTGATCTGCTAGAAAGTGTTTTTTGCGCACATGATTGGGATGGGGGCAAGATGTGGAGAGAGGGAGGAGGAGGATTGGTATCACATTCTGTGTCTCTCTACAGAAATCTACAAACCTGGGGCAGCTAAGTTGCGCAATAAATAGAACGCTGGACCTAGAAGCAGGGAGACATTTCCCTGAATTCAAATCTGGTCTCAGACACTTGCTAGCTGTGCGGCCCTAGGCAAGTCACTTAACCCTGTTTGCCTCAGTTTCCTCCTTCTCTCCTTCTGGAGAAAGAAATAGCAAACCACTACAATATCTTTGCTAAGACAACCCCAAATGGGGTAAGGAAGAATTGAATACACCTGAAACGTCTGAACGACCACAGAGGGAGAAGCTCAATGGAGAGCTCCTGAGTGAGTATCAAAGGTGAAAGAACAGAAACAGAAATTCTATCATTGTGAGAGCCAGAGGGAAGAATGGAGGATGAATATGTTTCAAATAACAAACCTACCACAAAGGAAGACTATAGTAGTGAATTAGGGACATCTGTTAAACATTTTTTTTTTTTTTGCTAAAATCGAAACATAAAATAAATCTTCAATTTGCTTTGCTGACAATTTAGTCTTTCAGAGGCTAGACGAGAGAATCAGGGGAACTTTGATTCTGGATCTCATTCTGATTAATAAGGAGGAACTGGTTGATAATTTGAAAATGACAGGAACTTTGGGAGAAAGACATCTTGCTGGATCATTTTTGTGAGAGAGAAGTAATGAATCCAAGACTGCCCTGATGTGTACTCTAGACTTTAGCAGAATGGATCTCAGAAAGTCCAGAGAGATGCTAGTTCTGATGCTATTTCCTGAGATTCTCAAAGAGAAGTCGATTTAAGAAGAACTGGGGACTTTCAAAAACAAAATTCTAAATGTGCAATAGCAAACAGATCTTATGAGAAAAAAATGAGGACAGTATTTAAAGAAACCAACATGACTATGTAAGGAGTTTTTTTTTTTTATATTGTATTCAGATTTTAAAAGGGCATAAACAAAAGAGAGAAATGAGGCCATATAAATGAGAATGATTACAAAGGAGTGGCGCAGACCTATAACTATAGCGTCTGAAACAATCAAGAGCAGTCAGGTTTGTGAAAAAATACTATGAGTAATAACAAAGGGTCTTTTTTAAGCCACGTGGGGAAAGAAGAATAAAGAAGAATTAAGATCATTGCTTAAGGAGGTATGGGATGATACTAATATGACAAAGAAAGCTGAACTACTCAGTTTCAATTTTGCTTCTATTTCCTCCATCAAGGAGAATTATCTTCAGGATAAAAATGATAGAACAAAGCAGTTAAGTTGGAATTGAAAACCAAGATAAAAGAGAAGTTAATAATAAGGCACCTAATTCTTCTAAAATAATTTCTTAAAAAAGTTTTTTAGCATTTTTATTTCAAATTTTGAGTTCCAAATTCTATCCTTCCCTCCCTTTTCCCTGAGATGGTAAGCAATAAGATATAGGTTATACATGTGCAACTATTTAAAACATGTCCTTATTAGATATTTTGTACAAGAAGACTAAAAAGAAAAAAGGAAAGAAAGAAAGTGAAAAATAGCATTTTTCTGTCCATATTCAAAAAATATCAGTTCTTTCTCTGGAGGCAGATAGTATGCTTCATCATTAATTCTTTGGGATTCTTTTGGATCATTGAATTGCTGACAATAGCTAAGTCATTTACAATTCTTCATCAAATAATATTGCTGTTACTAAAAAAAAAATTTTGCCATTACTACGTACAGTGTTCTCCTGGTTCTGTTTACTTCACTGTGCATCAGTACATGTAAGTCTTTCCAAGTTTTTCTGAAGTCATCCTTCTTGTCATTTCTTATTGCAGAATAATATTCCATTATAATCATGTTTAGCCATTCCCCAATTAACGGGCATCCCTTCAATTTCCAATTCCTATCTACCACAAAAAAAGCTACTATGATTTTTATTTTTACAAACAAGTCCTTTCCCCCTTTTTTTGCATGTCTTTGAGACATAGATCTAGCAATGGTTTTGCTGAATCAAAGGATATGCACAGTTGTATAGCCCTTTGGGCATTGTTCCAAATTGCTCTCCAGAATGGTTGGATTAGTTTACAAACTAATATAGATAGCTTTGATTTCTTTGCCTGAAAATTGCCTGTTCATATCCTTAAATCCTTATATCATATGCCACCAAAATCATTTCAAGTTACCTGACTTGGACATATTGCATCATAAGGCACTTAAAATAATTTGCCCTGGAAATAGATGAAACACTTTTTCTCTTTGAGGGATCATGGACAATAGAAGTGTTACAAAATTAGAAACAGACAACTTATACCGTTATCACAGTAGACTCCAAAAGGATATATTGACTCAGATAAAAAGTCATCATAAACAAATTAGAGGAATAGGAAGGAAGAAACCTTTCACAACTAAGGAGAAGAGGAAAATTCTTGATTAAAATAGGGTTAGAGAAATCAAAGGGGACAAAATGAACAATTTTAACTATATACAATTAAAAAGTTTTTGGCCAAAAAAAAAAATCATCACAGTGAGAATTATAAAAGAAGTAACTGAGGGAAAAAAATCTTTACAGCAAATTTCTCTGCTAAAGTCCTGATATCTAAGATAAAGAGAAAATAAACACATATATTAGAAAAAAAAATTCTCTCCTAACGATAAATAGTAAAAGAATATGAGCAGGCAGTTCTTGAAAGAAAAAATGCAAACTATCAACAATTACATGAAGAAATATTCCAAATCACTAATTAATTATATAGATGGAATACCTGCCAATGTACCAACAACACGAAATTTGGAGAGATAACTATTAAGATATAGAGTTAGTTTCCAAAACAATCTTGCCAGATTGATCAAGGGAATAATGTAGAATAGTTTATTGAGATTTTATCAATGCATTTGATAAAATGTCTTGTACTATTCTTATGGGAAAGATGGAGAGATGCGGACTAAATGTTAAATGGATTTGGAACTTGTTGAAAAGCTAGATCCAAAGACTTTTCATTGGTGGTGCAATATCAGCTTGGTAGAAGGTTTACAGTAGTGTCCCCAACAGATCTGTGCTTGGCCCTGTGCTCTCTGACAAGTTTTCTCAGTAACTTGGATAAAGGTATAGAAAATATCAAGTTTGCAGATGACACAAAGCTGGGAGAGATAGCTATTACAGTGGGTGACAGTCAGGATCCAAAGAGCTCTTAACAGGTTAGGATATTGGGCTGAATAAAAGAAGATAAAATTCAACAAGGAGAAAAAATGATTAGTTTTACAAATACAAGACTGGGGGAAGAAACAAGTTTAAATAGCAGTTTGTCTGAAAAAAAACTAGGACTTTTTCTGGTTCTGTTTACTTGGTACTAGTTTATAAGTCTTCCCATGTTTCTTTGTATTCCTCATAATCATCACTTCTTACAACAAAGTAATATTCCAATAAAATTCTACTTATTTTGGCTACATGCTAGAACCAGATTAAAATGTAATTGGGAAATATTTAACAAAATAAATAAAATAAAATAGAAAAATAAGTAAATAACATTTATTAAAAAAAATAAATAAATATTTTTCTAAGTCAATATGCAGCCCTCCTTATTTGTGGTTTAATGCCCCCATTTCTACTTGAGTTTGATACAACTGCTTTGCACAACTTCTCCTGATATTCCTTTTTTTGGTGTAGTAATGAAGTCTGCTTACCCCCACCATACACACTTCTCCATTGTTCTGTAGGTGATATCAAACCAAGTATTAGTTTTATTTATAATTTCTGCAGGTGTTTTGGGTGAGTCTATTTGTCCATATCTTCTCTAATTTTTAATATTGCCTTTTTGTGCTTAATTAAGTTGGTATTAATTTTTTAAAAATACATACTCAGTTCACCTATCCTCACATTTTCTATTTTGTTAATGCATGTATTTTATCACTAAAGAAAAAATATTAACCACCTCACATCCATCAAATTGGCTAATATGACAGAAAAAGAAAATGATAAATGTTTTAAAGGATGTGGGAAAATTGGGACACTAATGCACTATTGGTGGAGTTGTGAACTGATACAACCATTCTGGAGAGCAATTTGGAACTATGTCCAAAGGACAATCAAACTGTACATACCCATTTATCTGGCAATACTACTACAAGGTCTGTATCCTAAAGAGATCATAAAAATGGGAAAAGTACCTACATTTACAAAAATATTTATTGCAGTTCTTTTTGTGGTGGTCAGGAATTAGAAGGGATACTCATCAATCGGGGGATGGCTGAACAAGTTGTGATATATGAATGTAATGGAATACTATTGTGTTATAAGAAATGAAAAGTGGATGGATTTCAGAAAAACCTGGACTTACATGAACTATGAAAATTCGTGAAGTGAGCAGAGCCAGAAAAACATTGTACACAGTAACAGCAACATTGCGTATTGATCAACTATGAATGACTTAGCTATTCTCAGTAATACAATGATATATGACAATTCTAAAGGATTCATGATGGAAAATGCTATCCACATTCAGAAAAAGGATTGATGGAGTCTGAATGTGGGTCAAAGCATAGTATTTTTGCTTTTTTTTTCATGATGTTTTTCTTTTGGTCTGTTTCTTCTTTTACAACATGACTAATATGGAAATATGTTTTACATGATTGCAAATATATAACCTATGTCAAATTACTTACTGTCTTAGGGAGAAGGGAGGGCAGGTAGGGAGGAAGAAAATTTGGTACTCAAAAACACTTTTAGATTAATGTTAAAAATTGTCTTTACATGTAATTGGAAAAAACAAAATACTATTAAATAAACTTTTAAAAAAGAAAACATTAACATCTGCCATTGGACCCTGAGGATTATTGAACTTTCCCATCTGACTTGCAGCTAAAACCTTCCATGTATGCTGTCTCCCCCATTAGAAATGAGCTCCTTGAGAAGAGAGATTGACTTTCTTTTCTGTTTATATCCCCAGTACTTAGCACAGTGCTATGCATATAATAAGTACTTAATAAAGGTTCTTTCATGCATTTATTAATATACAAAAAAGAAATTTTATAAAGGATGAGATAAAGATGAAATAAATTTAAAGATATTTTTATTTCTTTATTAGTGGCATAAAAACTGTGCTCTCACTAAATATACTATTATGATCACATTTTTATATTTAGTACATATAATGCTAGTATTTTAGACAGAAAAGGTTTGAATATGCTTTATCATTTATTTAAAAACCTCTGTCTATGCCCTGATGGATAGAGCAGACTTGTACTTACAAACTGTCAGTAATTGATTATTATATTCTGATCAAAATAGTCAGCCAAACATGAGTTTCTTTTCTTTCTTTCTTCTTTTTAAAGATATTTTTCTAATGAATTATGCACAATACCACAATCAAGTAATAGGCCATGACATTCAGTGGACACAGCATTTCAGCAGGAGTCAAAAATGAATTGTCTTTGGTTTCAATTAAGCCAAAAGTTTTCAATATAAAGTTATTTCTCTTCCTTTATGTGGTTTTCCCTGGAGGATAGTATGATACCTTAATTTCCTACCCACATTTGGAGATTTTAATTGTACTGTTGAATGAGTATGAGGAATAGCAGGAAGACCCTTTTGGCTGGATGACAAAATGCCAGAAAGGGAGTAATATAAAATAAGACTGAAAGGGTAGGTTGGAACCAGGTTAGGAAGGACTTACAGTTTATATTTGATCCAAGGGATTTATTTTAGATGGATCTGCACTTTAAGAAAAAATCACTTTGGCAAGGGAGTGGAGGTTAGAATTGAGTGGGGGAGAGATTTGAAGCAGGGGGAAAAATTAGGAGACTCCAATTGCTAAATGGTCAAAGGATATATGCAGGAAGTTTTCAGATGGAGACATAAAAACAATTTATAATCATGTGGAAAAAATGCTCTAAATCAGTGATTACAGAAATGTGAATTAAAACAATCATGAGATATCATTTTACACCTGTCAGATTGGCTAAAATGACTGAAGGAGAAAGTGACAAATGTTGAAGGGGAGGTAGAAAAATTGGAAACTTAATTCACTCTTGGTGGGTCTGTGAACTAATCCAACTATTTTGGAGAGCGATATGGAATTATGCCCAAAGAGTTATTAATCTACCTTTGACCCACAAATACCACTACTAGGTCTGTTTCACAAGATGATTATAGAAAAAGAAAAAGTACCTCTATGTTCTAAACTATTTATAGCATCTTTTCTCATGGTGGCGAAGAACTGGAAATTGCAGGGATGTCTGTCAATTAAGGAATGGCTGAACAAAGTGTGTATATGAGCGTAATGGAATACTACTGTGCTGTAAGAAAAGATGAGCTTGTTGATTTTAGAAAAACATGGAAAGACTTACAGGAAATAATGAGGATCGAAGCTAGCAGAACCAAGAAAATGCTGTACATGCTAACAGCAATCTTGTTTTAAGAACAGCTTTGGGCAGCTAAGTCATTTTGACTATTATAAATACCCAAATTAACCTCAAAGGATCTATGAAGGAAGACACTATCTATATCCAGAGAAAGAACTAATAAATTGAAGTATGTGTAGAAAGATTTTACATACACTCATACACGTGTGTATTTGTGTCTAATGGTATTCATGGCGAGGAAGAGAAGGAATAAAAATAAATTTACATAGTAACTATTATATACTTAAAAGTAATTGTACATAATAGATTTGCAATTTTCCTGTGCAAACATCTTTTAAAAAATTCTACTATATTATGAAAATGCTTTATTTCATAAATTAAAAATTAAAAAAATGGAGGCCATGGGGCAGTGAGGAGCTGACTTGGACAGTAGGATATGCTGGGATGAGTGGGAGGGGGACTTGAAGTGGGGTGTGAGTTTTACAACTTTGCAATTTCTGCTATCAGAACCTGGCAAAGAAAGGGGGGCAGCGCAAGAGGAGACAGAGAGGGAGAGTGACATGGAGTAACGGGTGAAGAGTAGGTTTTGTGTTAGAGACAAGCCCCAGGATTGGTTATTGAGGGAAATGTGAATAAGACTCTTCTTTGCACCTTCCTGGTAGCAGATCACATATTTCTGGGGATCCTGGTATGGAGCGACCTTCAACGTAAGACCCCCAACTCCCAGGGTGCTGTAGCATAATCTGAAGAAGTTAGTAATCAACCAGCAAGAAGGGGCAGGCGTGGGGTGGAGTGGGGTGGGAAGATGAGCTATATCTCACTCTCCCACAACAATCCACTTGTTTCCAGCAAAACCATAACTAACCTTCTCACTCAATGCTCTCTCCCTTTATCCCCTCCCATTGCTGTGTAAGTTTCCACCAGGTGCTGGTCACTCAAGGCACATCTCCGGTCACCCACAATGCCAGTTTTGCTCTCCCCTTACCCCCAGCATACCACCAGTTCCTATCTAGATCATCTCCAAGCTGGAACAGGGGGTCCTGAGGTGCACTCTGTGCTTTGGGGTGGTGACTAGTAAGAGCCCCTTCCTGACACTTTTTAGGTGGGACAGAATGAGATGCACAGGAGGAGACTGGGATGAGTTGTAGTCTCTATTGTAGGTCTCACCGCAGTAACTTTCTCTCTAAACCCACCTCTCTTCCAAACATCTGGATTTTTGTTAAGGGTAGCATCATCCTTCTTCTGACCCAAGTTTGCAACATTATTTTTTTTCCTGCCTCTGATTTTACTCACCCAGAATATCCAAGCAGTTGCTAAATGGTGTCATTTCTATCTCTCAGACCCATCTCCTTTCTTCATTCACATAGTCATGAACTTAGCATAGACCTTCATAACTCCCTTCCAAGGCTAATGCAGCATCCTCTTAATTGGTCTCCCTGACTCAAGTCTTTATCTGGAGTAGTTCATCCTTCACACAAATGCTGGAGTGATTTTCCTAAAGCAAAGATCTGACCATATCCCTCTGCCCTTCTGCTCCATCTCCCACTCAATAAACTCTAGAGATTGCTTATTGACTCTAGGATGAAATATAAATTGACATTTAAAAACTAATATGCAATATATAATATAGCATAACATAATAACATGACATGACATAACATAAAAATATATGACACAACATAACATAACATAACGTAACATAACATGACGTAACATAACATAACTAACATTTAAAGTTCTGACTCCAGTCTATCCTCCTGACCTCATTATACGTAATTCCCTCTTCTGCATTCTACAGTCCCGACAAATAGGCTTTTTTGTGGTTCCTCATATTTGTACCAAAACAGAATGAAAAAAAACTAAACATAAAAAGGAAATTAAAGTATGATTTTATAAGTAGAACTATGTAAAGAGGAATGGTTTTATATTGAAAACTTTTGGCTGAGCTCAAATTAGAGGGTTTTTTTGCCTATTGTTTTTTCATAGTATATGATGAAAATCTACACTTGGAAATATAACTTCTGCTGATAAGCTGTCAGTTTCACTGACTGTTCCATCCTATTATTTGATTGTTGCATTGTATATCTGTGAATAAAAAAGCAGTTTTTTTAAAAAAAAAGAAATTCACCTGCTTGACTAGCTACATTGAGAGAATTAATTGAATAATTAAATACTAAAGAAATAATTATTATGTATAAGTCCGCCCTATCACCTAAGATATACCCAGGGGTTTTGATAAAATAATGAAGCCTAGTTGATCAATATTATTAAAAATACTTTTAGTGGAGTCGAAAGGGTTTTTGTACCATTAATAAATAAAATAATAAAAATATTTCCATCTATTTCATCCTTTAAAACTTTTTTGTATGTGCTTTGTAACACATTATATTAGTAAGATAGTACATGCATGTACTTTCAAAAGAAATGAATATACAAGTGTGAGAGTTAAAAAAAAAAACAAAACCCAAACCATAAAGTAATAGGGGTGTGCAATCAAAAGAGTTTGGAGACCTTGGCTTTAGACTGGAAGTAGTTGCCATCATCTCCAGGAGTTTGAAGTGTCCCTGGAGACATTTTTATAAGCCTTAAAAGCCCAGTGTAAATGGGAGCCAGCAGAATGTGTTTTCTTTCTGCTAAAATCTCCGCTTCCTATAGAAACTTTCACTACATTTCTGTTTCCTGAGGGGCTCCTCAAGCTCGAGGATCATTTGCACAGCTGATAAGACAGGTCTTGAGTTTGATGAATTTTATGTCTTTCAGTGCATTTCCCTAGTGAGTTTTGATGACTCATTCTCAGTTGACCTCTCCCCTCTGGGAAGACTTTTCTAAATCCTATCACTACAAGCTTACTGGAGTAAAAAATACCATATTCATATATGTTAATAATAACAAAGAATTTCCATCAGTGACAAGGGAAGAGCCATTCTGTGACAGTTCTCCATCTGCTTCCTTGAGGGTCTTCCACTCTATGCAAACATACCATTTGTCCCAAAGGTAGCCCTGACTTTTAGCTGCACAACCAAAATTGTACTGCTCTGTTTATGGCATCTCAGTTAAGAGAGCAGGAATGGACAGGAATGTAACACTGGGTGGGGAAGTGTTTCATGGGACTTCAAAGAAACAGAACAAACAAGAAAAGGCAATTGCTTTTCTGTGATTCCTTATGTCTGGTTCCTGATGCCAAAGCAAAGCTTATCTTATATCCGAGAATTATATGTGAATATGATGAGGTTTAGCCCACATGAGAAAGATGATGGTTTCCATCAGTAATATTTATGTATTAGCATTTCAAGATGAAGAATTTCATCTTCATGATTTTACTGTGCAGAAGAACTGGAATAAAACTTTTGAAATATACATCATAACACCCAGAGTTATTGCTACAGGTTTATCCTCCTCACTCTAAAGACGATTTATTTTAATTAACCTTTTTGTATCATGTCATTTTTTAATATAGCCTGTCCCCCTCCATTGGACTTTCCCTTGATACAAAGACAAACAACCAAGCCAAATTCACCAATACAGCAATTGTCTGACATGGCACACACCATTCTATTGCTATAACACCCACTTTACTTTTTGTCCTGAGAGAAGGGAAGGGTATTTCATCCTCTGTCTTTAGGAACCATGATTATTCACTGCAGTTAATCTGAGTTCAGCTCCTTCCCCCCACCCCCCAGCACTCTTAAAATATTTACATTTATCTAGTCATTGTATATATAGTTTTGCTTTTTTCCCTTGATAATCACTTCATCCAAGTCTTCCTACATTCCTTTGAATTACTGATATTTCTGATTTCTAATGATGCATTGATATTCCATTCGTAGCCCAGGGTTTGTTGGGTCATTTTCTGGCCAATAGACAACCACTCTCCTTTCCCCCTCTCCCAGTGTTTTGTTACCAGGAAAAGTCTGCTATGACATATGTAAAATATATAGGACCTCTCTTTATTCCATTGATGTCCTTGGAGGAGGGTCCTAGTAGTAGGATGGCTGAGTCAAAAGGTATGAACAATCTAGATACTTTTCTCAAATAATTAAAAATTGTTTTGTAGACTGGCTGTACCAATTCATATCTGCAAACCATAGTTCCTTCCAATATCAGCTGTTTCAGTCTTTTATTATCCTGCCAATTTGATAAGTGTGAAGTGAAACCTCAGAGTTGTTTTAATTTGTATTTCTCACAGTACTCGTGATTTGAATCGGTATTTCAAGTAGTTCTTAATCATTTGCAATTGTTCTTTTGCAAGCTTTTTGACCACTTACCAAAGAACAGCTCAGTTAAAAAAATTATCTTATTTTCGTTGATATTCTTTGTTTTTACATTGCTTCCCACAGAACCCACCAACATTGACTGCTCCATTTTTGTTTCATCTTAATCAGTTTGCATGGTGTGAACTAAAACCTCAGAGTGGGTTTAATTTGCATTTCTTTACTATTACTTAATAATTCTTCTCCTAGTCAAAAGGTATCTGATATCATTCTCTTCAAATTTGTAAATGGCATGGCATTTTGTATTTAGGCATGATGTCAATTTTGAGTTTATTTTACTGTATAGCATAAAACATCATTCTAAACCACATTCCTACCAAATTGCTTTCTAATTCTCTACCTGTTTTTTTAAATGTCTTCTCAGCAATTTATGTTCTTAAATTGGTAAACATAATACTATTAGTTATGGTTGGTTTTACTTATATATTTATATAGCGAATTCTTTGGCATCATTATCCCAGAGTGAGTCTGGCAACATCTCCCCCCCAGGGATCTAGGACTACCCTTGAAGGGTTGTGGTGTCTTTCTTTATTACTATTTCCTGAGTTCCTAATCTGCTGTGTTCTCTCTACAGTTAGCTGCCAACTCCCCAGTTCTACTTTACCAACTAACACAAATTAGCTTTTATAAGGAGATATTTACTTCGAAGATATGGCAAGAACAAAGTACAGATATAAAAGCATTCCTCTCTTTTACGCTTCAGGGGTATACTCTTTCCTATGTCTCCTGTGTCCTGGGGAAAGTGGACTCAAGTTTACCCACTTTTTGCATAGCATTGATCTCACCAAGTTCACATCAAAATACAGTACCACTGCTAGACTGAGTTTGTGTCTTGGCTATTACTATGTTGGGTAGAGAAGGGACACCCTTTGATATCTTAGGCCTCACAGCTGGACCAGCTTACTGAAAAACCTGGCATGTACTCAGCTCCCAAAACTCACAAGGTCATAGCTTGTAGAGGAAGCACAATGAATATAATGTTCAGGCTCTGGAGTCAGAAAGAGAAGTTCAAATCAAGCTTGAGACTTACTAGATTTGAGACCCTGGGCAAGTTACTTAACCCATTTGTCTCAGTTTCTTCAACTATAAAGTAGAGATAACAGCACTACCTTGCAGGGCTATTGTGAGGATCAAATTAAATCATTTGTAAAGAACATAGCACGGGCCCTGGCACATAATAGGCACTACAAAAATGCTTGTTTCCTTTCTTTCCCTTCCTTCCAATCTCTTTACCTAAAATGAAAGTACAAATGCTGAAGCAAAGAACCAAAGATGGGAAGGCAAGGGTCAGGCATTGATGGGTAGGGGCTAAGGTCTCTCCTATCAGAACATCCTTTCTCTTCTCTTACCAAAACAGTAACAGTGTGAAGAAGTCACTGGAAGAGAAGAGGTTCTAGTGTTTTAGAAGATGTTCTAACCTCTTGACTTTTGAATGCACATCCAGTTCCAGCTATGCAGCCAATCAAAAAAGCTCCTCCTGATCACATAGTTGGAAGATGAGAGTCATTTACAAAATATTTGTGCATGTTTCAAATTTTTTCAAGGTATGTCCATTGCATGTCATCATAACTCTTGTGGAAACAGGTACTCTAGCCTCTTCTACATTCACATTTATATGATACAGAAGCACATGCATGCTGATGTCTGCTTAGAAGGACTGGGCTCACTGGACAATCCCGTTAGACTTGTCTAGTCTGTTCCAATGATCTGCTTTTTAACCATCATCAAATATTTTTATGATTAAGGTTCTGCAATGAGTTTGAGAGTTAATAATCCTATGTTTTTTATTTGTTCTTTTTTTCTTAAAATTTTCCTCAAATCTCTAGACCTTCTGTTCTTTCAAGTGCATTTTGTTTAAATTTTGTCTAGTTCTAAAAAGGAACCCCTCAGAATTTTGAGTGAGATAGCACTAAATCTATAAAGTAATTTAAATATCATTATTGTTTTTGTTAAATTGTCACAGCTCAACCTTGTGCAGTAACTCTCCAATTATTTGTCTACCTTTGTTTCTGCAATGAGTGTTTTGTAGTTTTATTTATATAAATATTCTGTGTAATGGTAGAGTAATTCATTGATTTTTCATGCATTTTATAGCTATTTTGACTGGAGTTCTCCTTATCATTATTTCTCCTTTTTTGAGTAGAAATGGTAATGATTTTTATAGATTTATTTTGTATTCTTATGTATATTGGAGTCATTAATTGCCTCAATCCATTTCTTCAGTACTTCTCCAGAGTTTTCTAAGTACACCATTATGCCATCTACAAATAGCGATTGTTTGGGGCCAATTTATTTTTCCAGAAGCATTTGTTTTGAATGATGATAAAAATATCTAGACTGCATTTGATATGTCTGCAAGATGTCAAGGCATTTCATATGAAAAATGAAAAAAAGAGTTACTCAGTTGCCTGGGTTTTCAATCCATAAAATACCAAGCATACAGAATTTGGAAACTTCCCTATTCTTTCAGATGTTTTGGCATTGTATAAACACAGCCTACAGCTTTCTATTCAAGCTCCATGACTAAATCTGTCAAATTACTTTGAGATTTAAGTAGTCATTTCTTAGTACTTTCTTTTTCTTAAAAATCATTTCAGTCAGTTAATGTCTCAATCTTCCCATTAGTTCTGTGATGTAAGCACTGGCTAACAGCGTTGCTTTTATTTAGTGGACAGAAAAAGCAAGACATTGGCAAAATGTCAAAGAAAGTGAATGTTAACAGCAGCCCCAGAAATACCAATGCACAGGTTCCTGCTCAGACGGGTCTGAAGTGAAAGGACCCCCTAATTGCATATTCATTTAAACAGTGAATTTGAAAAATTCCTTAAATAACAGCTGACCCAGTAGTTCAAAATAGTCATTTTTGGGAAGATATTGGAGGGCATGTTCAGACAAAATTGTATGGTCCAGCTGCCTGTGGATTCCTCCTTGGCAACTGCTATTCTGTGTCTGAAGCAAAGGCAAGTTTTAGCCACGAGTGAACAACGCATTTCTTAATCTTATTTTAGCATTCCTTTTTCTTCCTCTCTTTACGGTAATGGTTGGACAGCCAACACTTCCAATCTTAGCTTCTTATTCCATAGCATTTATTGACTTGGCATTAATTAATTGTAGCTGTTAAATTGGAATTCAGTTCTTTTATTAACTATAATGCCCCCTTGCCTTTTTGTAGCTCAAAGTATTTCATTATTTTATTCAAAATGTTCAATGCAATTACTCATCCCCACAGATAAAACCTCTTAAATTAGAACAGTTTGCTTCCATCTAATTTTTTCTAGAAGGTTTTTTTTTTAAAAAGTAATGTGTTTCTTATTTGTAAAACACTTACCTAACATTCCCTGGCAAAGAAAAGTTAGCACTTTGAAGACATTTTTAAAAAGCAGATATACACTATCACATTCTTTCTGAAAGATATCCAAACCTAATGCTTTTTCTTCAGCCTGATTGCCATAAAGCTAGCATCCTAACAAGCAGATGCCATAAGAAAGAATGCAAATTATTAATGCATAATAGCATTGTCACCAACAGCCTGCAAAATATATTTTCAAAAATTCTTTTACAAACATAGCACAAGCTCTGCTGTGGCACTGTGTGCTCTAAAAGCTACAGATACATTTTAGAAAACACTGATGAAGCCATTACTGCTCTATCCATTTGTTCATAGTATATATCATTATTCAAGAAATTTAAGAACCATAATGATGGAAAATCACACAGAAAGAAAAGAAAAGGAACATGGACTCTGTCAGAAACAAGGGCTACATTTTTATTCAAGAGGTCCATAATGATGGAAAATCACAGTGAAAGGCAGAGACGAAACAGGGATTCCATAAAGGACCTGACACACACCAGTAGCACAAGTATGAGAACAGTCATAGCAGACGCATAAAAATAAAGAAAAACAAAATTAACAAGAGACAAGCTGTACTAGGGCGGATGCACAAAACAGCAACAAATCACAGAAAATTCCGAAGATTAATTTCCAAGAATCTACTGAAATAAGCAAGGAGACAGACCACATCAATATTAATGAAGCTGAAATAGAACTCCAAAAAGACCACAGGCACAAAATGGCACACAAAATATGTTGTTTTAAATGGGTTGTAGATTGGATCACAGGACCCTCAAGAAAATGCAGGGACATTCACAAGAACATCATAACAAGGCCAGCTGCATGATAAGCAATTACAACATCAGTCCTAAAACCTCAAATGTGAAAGAAAAAAGCCATCCATATTGAAATAAAAGAAAACATCAACAGTCTGCAAGTTGATGTAGAAGGAAAAAAGAATAGACTTTATTGAGTCCCAGCATTTTGCACTGGGTCAAAATCTGGTATCTGTGGTAAAAACAGGCAAATACTCTTTTAAAGAAGAAGAGGATTTGATTCCATCTGGTAGTTTAGTCAAGTTTCCTTTGGGATACCAGCTAAATCAGCCCATTCATTGTGTTTAGCTCTAGCCCTAGTCATAACATTTTAGGAAGGGCATTGATCACCTGGAGAGTGCCTTCACAAGAGGACCACTAGCATAGAGACGGGACTGTAGAACATGCCATATAAGAACCACTGGAAAAAAGTGAGGTGTTTAGCTTGGAAAAATGACAACTTAGTTGGGCTGGAAGAGGAGGCAGCTACAGAGGGAGGGGGAGAGAAAGGGTTCCATGGCTATCCTTGAGTGTTTGAAGAATGACTATGCTAATCCAAGAAGGAATACCTTGTTCAGCTTGGCCTTCTCTGGAAGAAATGGAAAGAAGTTGATTAGCGGCTAATATCAGCTCAGTAAAAGGAAAATCTCCTAAACAATTTTTAAACTTTCAAACAAAAATGAAATGAACTATTTCTGGAGGTAGTGAGTTTTTTTATCATTAAAAATCTTAAGTAGAATTCAGATGGCTACTTTTCGGAAATACTATCCAGGGGATTCCTGTTTAGGTATAGGTTTTACTATGTGACTTCTTAGGTTCCTTCCAACTCTAAGATTCAACTTTTCTTTGAACTCTAACCTAAGAATATGACCTTGGAACTATACCCAAGAGGTTACTAAACTCTGCATAGGCTTTAAGCCACTGATACTACTATTAGGCTTATATTCTAAAAGATATTAAATGAAGAGGGAAAAGATGTGTGTGTATAAACATCTTAATAGAAATTCTTTTTATTGTTTAAAAAACTAAAAACAAAGGGTGTGCCCATCAATTTATGAATGCCTAAACAAATTATGGTATATAAATATAATGAAAATATTGTTGTTATAAGAACTGATAAAAGGAATAAATTTTGAAAAATCTGAGAAAACTTGTATGAACTTATGCAGTGAAGTTAATTGAACCAAGAAAACAATTTACATGTTAACTATAATACTATAAAGGGAAACAATTTGTAAAGACTCAACTTTGAACACTGCATTGAACAATTATGACTCTAAAATAGAGGTTCTAAACACAGAACTGTAGACTAACTGTAGCCCACAACACTTTCAAGAGTTACCTAGAACTAGATTAAAATGTAATTGAGAAATAGTTAATAAAACATATAAAAATACAACAAAACATAGATAACATTATACTCTTAACATATGGGTTAACTGTTTCTGTTTTTATTTGAGTTTGGCACAATAACTCTAGAAGACCAGAATAGAGGTGCTGAAGGAGACATATTTTCTGACACAATGTGTGTGGATATATTTTGTTTGACTATATTTATTTGTTATAAGGGAAGGCATTTAACATTTTTAAAATTTTGTTTTGAGAGAGTAAGAGTTACCGAGGGAAGAGGAAGAAAAGAAATGATAATATCAAACAAGAAAAGAAAGACAAGAATTAATGAATGAAACATTTGTAAATACACAGAAGAGAGAAGGGAGTTCAGAAAACAACAGAAACAGGATAATATTGAAATTACCAGGGTAAGTTTCTTACATTCTTAAAAAAAAGAAAACCTAAGCTACATACAGCTGAGATTCATTATTTGAAATGCAATTCTCTTTTCTGTTATTTTTATATGTGGAAACTATTGTGTGTTTTGCTCTCTATCAAGTACATAATATTTTTAAAATAAAGAAATGGTGAATGTTATAAATATAGAAAAAAGCATAGGAAGACTTTTACAAACTGGTTTTAAAAAGTAAGCAGACCAGAAAAACAATTTACACAACAATTAAAACAATATAAATGAAAAGAACAACAAAACTGAATTGAAAATGGGAACTGAATTCTATGAAATTATAATGACCAAGAATGACTTGAAAGATGAGATTTAAGGCACCTGTGCAAAGGTGGCAACTATGGTTGTGGAGTGTTCCATATAATGTGAGACATTTTCAATATGTTGGTTAGTTTTACTAAACTGTATTTTTTCCCTCTTTTGAAATTCTTTCTTTCTTTCTTTTTAAATAAAGAATGACTTTCTGGAAGGGGAAAATGGGAGGAATATATTGTGAAATGTAGATGATGTAAAAACAAAAAAATATCACTATCAATTTTTTTTTTAATTTCTAAGTGCTTTAAAGGAATTTACTACAGACATAGAGTATAGATGGAAAAGTTCAGGGAACAGGGAATCAGAAATCAAAAGACCTGGATTCGGTGCAGCTAGCTTACAGTGTTACTTCAGGAAAGTCGCTTAACTTCTTTAGGCCTCAATTTCCCTTTTTTTTTTCCTTCAAGAATGAGGGACTTAGATGGTCTTTAGGTCTGCTCCAATTAGAACATTATAGTTATCACTTTCAAATTGGGGGTTAAGGTCCCAGCACCACCATGATCTGGAAAATTCACATAAAATTTTTTGGCCCTCCTTTCATACTAGAGAAGGAGGCTGAATTATGATGGTATTAAAAGAGAAATATGTTTATATTCTATAATACTATACATACATTTTATACATTTCTGGGTTTTTAAATTTTTTCTATGCTGCCTGTGACTTCTGCAAAACTCCCCCCAAATACCCATTTAGTTTCTTATGCCAGCATCCAAGATATTGAAACTGTGGCAGGGAAAGTTGTGATGTGGAAGGGAAAACTGTATTTGTCATAACTGTACCATGTCACTTAAAAGAAGTCTGAGTGAATATTTTTGAAAAGTGAAGGAACCTTTTGTAAAGCAAATGATTACCCCACTTTATCTTTTGGGTAAATCTGTATTTTCATATGTTGGGTTTGCATAAAATGGGGACACTTCAACTTATCCACAGTGTGAATTATTAACATATATTTCAAATCTCAATGGTAAAGACCCAATAACTAATAAGAGAATTGTATAAACATAAAGGACACACCAGATCAAATGAAGTCAACTGAGAACAAACAAGTTAAAAAAGAGTTCACAGCAGAGGAACCTATGAGAGAGGAGATAGGTAAAGAAGTGAGAAGAAGTATGGCAAAGTTCATATAGCTGATAGGATTTGGAATTAGCGAAACTTGAATTTGAATATTAGCTTCAGTTTTATGATCTGCTTAGTGGATCATTGTGAGGTTCAAATAAGATAAAGTAAAATATAAAGAGAAATTATTAAAGAAGCATCAATCATAATTTTTATAAACAGAAAACTATATTCAATTCAGAAGGAAAGATTTAATTTAACAGATGGGAAGGCTCCAGGACACATCTGCTGTGCAGAGGAGCTCTGTGGAAAGCTCTTATCATTTGCTGAGTTCTAGACAATCAACAAAACAATAAATCCAACCCAAATTTGTAGCTTGCAGATTTTTGAGATGTAAATGCTCACAATGAAAATTTAATAATCGACTCACTGGAGTTAGAGTCAGCTCCAACCCAACATTACCTTTAGACCTGTGTGCCAAACTTGAAAACAGAGAAGGATTTCATGTAGAAAGCGAAGCAGATATTGGCTCCCAAATTCTAAATTTTCCTATATGGCAGAAGATGAACTACTTATAGTTCCCTAACAGTGAAAGTCCAACAAATGTGTATTCTCAGTAGTTTGGTAGGTATAACTACAAATAATCACTGAGGTATTATCTAAAAAAAATTTTTTTTAAGTTCCAAATTCTCTCCCTCTCCTCTCCTCCCCTTTTCTTAAGACGGCAGGCAATTTGATATAGATTATATATGCCCAGTCATGCAAAAGATTTCCATATTAGACATGTTGCAAAAAAAATGCAGACAAAAAAATAAAGTGAAAAAAGTATGCTTTGATCTATATTCAGGCTCCATCAGTTCTTTCTTTGGCAGTAGATAACATTTTCCATCATACGTCCTTCATAATTGTCTTAGATCATTATATCGATTAGAAGAGCTAAACCATTCACAGTTGATTATTGTACAACATGGCTATTACTGTGTTGCTGATTGAATTTAAAAAGGAACTTACTTCATCCTCTGGTTCCTTCTTACTTTAACTTTCTATGACTATGTCAAGTGGTTCTCTGGGATTCCTGTGAAGGGTGAAGAAAAGCATCCCCTCCTCTAGCAGAGATAGTGAACTCTGAACACACAGCAACAATAGCATGTATAAACCTGGCCAAGCCTGAGTTTATTTCCCTGAGCAGAGCTAACTGGACAACCGTCCTGAAATGGATATTTCCATCCTTTGAGGCAACCATGTTAGGAGGTTTCTAAGTCCCTTAACTGGTGATGGCTGGCATTGAGTGGAGTTTCTGCATTGAGGAGGATGTCTGTCCACTGATGGCAGGAGGAACTAGACCTGGAGCCTGGCTTGCCATGCAGACCTGAAGGAATTGCTGGGACTGTGTAGGATCAAGGTGAAATGTGAAATGCTGATTTAACAGTCCTGCAAACTACGAAGTCTTAATGTTTTAAGTATCATGTTCATGCTTCTGTAGTAGTAGTTAGAAGTTGCTATTGTGGCTGCTTATTTAAGTCTTTCGTCAATTCAGGCTTGTGAATCTCTTGTTTTAAGTATTACTTTAGTGTGCTAGAAATAAGTAGCTGCCCCTTACCTGATTTATACTGCACTTTGAATACCTTTTTGGGGGAGACCTTAGACATGAAACATCTAAGTTTTAAGTAATTTGCCCTGGGGATTCAGGATGGAGATGTCAAGAACCACAAAGTGTGAGGAAAAGAGTCTGACCCCTCTTGTTAGAGGTCAGATTCCCCAAGTACTGCATGTAGTCTGTGCACTTAGATTCTGAACTGAGGGCAGTCCCCTTAATGGAGAAGGAAAGGATGAACTTTCAGCTCTCCCCTGGGCCTAATTATAGTTTTTATAGTTACTGTAACCTGGGTCTCAATTAAGCCTAAGATACTTTTCGAATGGAAAACAAAAGGCTACTCAAAAGGTGGAGAGAATGCCTGTAGAGTAGCTGTGTAAGGGGTGGAATTGGTGCCACAGCTTATTGAGACAAGCATATGCACTTTGACATTCATCAGGAGGAAGAGAAAGAGACAGACAGACAGACAGACTTTGGAAGCTACAGACATGTAGGGAAAGCTGTGGAGCCATGGACCTGATTTCCAGCTCTTCTCTAGTAACTAAGACTTTCCCCTTGAGTGAGATTGGGGCTTCTTTGTTGATATAGGCTGAGAGCTCAACTCCCTCTCAAAAAAGAGTTCATTCATTTGTGTATATTTTCTATATATTCTAATTTGTAGAATGCTTCTGTTTGCTATTTTTCTTGCATAAATGGGTTTATTTACTATTTGCTATTTGTCATGATCTTTTGTGTAACCAGAATCTGGTGAGAAGGGGTTATATACATACATATACATATATATATATATATATATATATATACACACGCATATATACATATGTACATACATACACAGAGATAACACACAAATACATATGTATGTGTATATGTGTATGCATAAATGTGTTTATGTGTATATATATATACATATATATATATGTATATATATATATACTGTAGTTCCTGAGCCCTCATTTGGTTTACTTCCCAATTTTAATCAACCAGTAGAATTCTATTAGTTTTTATGAAAAAGGATTTACTGAGAAGGTATAAACAAACAGAATAGTTACAAAATATTCTCCCCATACTAGGGGAGGCAATATCTATTGGGTGACTGAGCACAAACTCAGAATATAATGGTAATAAAATTTTTTTTTAAAAAAAGAAAAAACATAACAGTAATATAGAGATTATATGTGGCATTCCTTTTCTTTTCTCCCTCTGTGGTATTTTCATATAATTCCTATAAGGTGTAGTTCTCTGCTGGGCTCCAAGAATCAGTGACTTTTTAGAGTCTCTCATATATTGACACTTCAATTATATGTCCAGCAATAAGCTTTTCCTTATCTAATGGCACGAAAGTTAATTCCATCATCATCATTGGCAACTACCAATATGTAACATACTAGTCTAATGGTGTAAAGTATCTTTTGGTTGTTCAGTAACATAAAGTGTGATCTGAAAGTAAACTGTGACATGTTGATAATGTAAAATTTTAAAAGCCTCACCTACCATTCTAATAATTAATAACTAATCCCATTTTAATATCTTTATACATGGTTGGCTTTTCTAAGGCCTCTTCTAATTATAAATATGTTGTTGCTATTGTTGAGTTGTTTCAGTCACATCCAACTCTTTGTGACACCATTTGGAGTTTTCTTGGCAAAGACACTGGAGTGGTTTGCCATTTCCCTCTCCAGCTCATTTTACACATAAGGAACTGAGACAAACAAGCTTAAGTGACTTGCCTAAGGTTACACTGCTAGTGTCTGAGGCCAGATTCAAACTCAGGAAGATGAGTCTTCCTGACTTCAGACCCAGTACTCCATCCACTCCATCCATGTATATTTATGGTCCTTTGCAATATAATTTGTAATATTTTTTGAGGGTGAGGTCAAAGAAAGGTAGCTGTTCACTCAGGAGAGAGTCTAGTTGGAGATGATATACTAAAAAAAATCCCAACTCAATGGAAAACCCACCAAATACCCTTAAATAATACAAAAAGTTATTTAAGATCTGAAATAGGCTGCAACCTTCACCAGACCAGCAGGAGTTTTTATAAGACCACAAAACCCTTCCTTCTTTAATGACAGAACTTTCTGCAGTAATGATGGAGAATGAACCTGGTGCATGTTATCAGAGGTCAGTACAGTGCACTGGAGAGTGCTGGGACTTATTCATGCAGCCTTACTCATTAGATCAGGAATGAGTTTCTTTGCCAGGCAGGTAACAGAGGACCTATAGAGAGTCCACTTGTATGTCAAAGGGGAAATTCTATTTGGAAAAGAAAAATAGTGGCATCTCAAGAAGTTTGAGGTTGGAGTCATCTCTCTGAGACTTTGTTTCTAGCACTTATAGAGCTATAGGGTTCCTCGTTCTTTCGTACCCAAATTCTAAAGGAAATATGTATTAGGTACATAATTCAGCATTTTTATTTAAGTTCAGAAATGGCATTTTGCAGATAAAAACTGTACATCATTGGTGCCAAACTCAAGTAGAAATGGGTCCCTGTTGTGACTTAGGAAATCACAAATTACCACTATCTATGTTGTATTATATTTTTATTTGTTTTGTTAAGACATTTCCTGATACAGCTTAATCTGGATCTGGCCTCACTTGGGAGATATGTGGACCATGTCTGAGCATCTTGTGACCTGTGAACAGAGGG
This sequence comes from Bettongia penicillata ogilbyi, assembly GCA_023548195.1. Classification (NCBI taxonomy): domain Eukaryota; kingdom Metazoa; phylum Chordata; class Mammalia; order Diprotodontia; family Potoroidae; genus Bettongia; species Bettongia penicillata. The sequence goes on along the minus strand of JAJHZJ010000712.1, from coordinate 534,675 downwards.
TTTGCCACTTCTACTACAGTTCATCAAAAGTATTTTTTAAAAAATCAGATAAGCAGGAAAATTATGTAGTATTAAAATGCAAAATAGAACATGACTTCTATTATTAAAAAAAACACCTTTTAGAGCTGAGAATAGAGTCACCTTCCATTTTACAATCCAGGGACCTCTGTTCCTCTCCTAAGTCATGATCCCTATCTATGTCCCATAATGTTTAAACTGCCCATAGTAGCTTAATCATATCGGGTGAGAAATGAGCCACCACAGAGTTAGAAACGAAGAAGGGAAGAGAAGGGAATCACTACTCGTTAAGCTCTTACGATGTAGCTTTAGGCACTGTACCATGTATTTACAAACATTATCTCATTTGATCCTCAGTAGAGGTAGCTACTATTATTATCCCTATTTCACAATTAAGAAAAATGAGACACATGGAGCCATGAAGAGGTCCTTCCAGTAATTGGTCAGACCAAGTTTCTTGGACCTTTGTCCAATTTACTAGCTCTAGTTGTCTGCAAATAACTCATAACTAATGTGGTAGATAGAGCAGCTAGGTGGTATAGTGGACAGAGTGCCAGGCCTGCAGTCAGGAACGTTCATCTTTCTGAGTTCAAATCTGGCCTCAGATACTTACTAGCTATGTGACCCTGGGCAAGTCACTTAACCCTGTTTGTCTCAGTTTTCTCATCTATAAAATGAGCTGGAGAAGGAAATGGCAAACCACTCCAGTATCTCTGCCAAGAAAAACTCAAAGAACGGGAGCCAAGATGGCGGAGTAGAAGGACACACATTTACGAGCTCCGAAACTAAAGCCCATAGAATTAATGTAAAAAGAGACCCCCATAACTTCTGGGTCAATACAAGGTGTGCAGAAACGGAGTGGAAGAGATTTCCGTTCCAGAGAGCCCTGGAGAGTCGTCCACAGGGTCCGTCGCACCCCGGAAAGTGGACCCCACCCCCAGTGCTGCCCTGGCCGCGGCCGCAGAGAAGCTGATGCGAGCAGGCTTCAGAGACGGAAGCTCCGGCAGCCGGGAAAGTCCCTCAGCACACAGAAGCTACAGGTCAGTGAGAGAGAAGGCTGGGCTGGAGGAGGGGAGCAGAGCGTCTCCGTGACTCGGGCCCCCTCAGGAGGAAGCGGCGGCGGCAGAGACGGGGGCAGGAAGCGGCGGAGGCAGAGGTATGGGCGGCGGCTGAGGCGGCAGCAGCCCGGGACTCAGGAATCCCCCAGCAGCAGGCAGGATCTTCATTACGGAAGGTTCCTGCATAAAACCTGAGGGAGCTGAGCCTGGGAGACGGCCCTGCCCCCACCCCGCTCTATTACTGAAGGCTTCTGCATAAAGCCCCTGAGGGAACTGAGCCTGGGAGGCGGGCCCTCCACCCCGCCCCCACCCGCTCCATTCCTGAAAGTCTCTACATAAAGCCCCTGAGGGAACTGAGCCTGGGAGGCGGCCCTGCCCCCACCCCAGCACCTGAACTAAAGCTCACTGATTGACAGCCGGCAGGAGGAAAGCCCATTTAAATCTCAGAGGCCAAGCACTAGCTGGGCGGATCCAGGCGGGGGTGGAAAGGAATCTCAGAAGTCAAATAACTGGCTGGGAAAATGCCTAGAAAAGGGAAGAAAAATAAGACTATAGAGAGTTTTTTCCAACAAATGCAAATGATCCCGACCTTCGGATCTGATGACGAGGATGTATCCTTGCCATCAGGGAAAGACGTGGAGGGCAGGGCCTCAGTACCCCAGACACCCCAGGGGGGGTGGCGGGTGGGCTCAGGCCCTGGAAGAGCTCAAAAAGGATTTTGAAAAGCAAGTTAGACAGGTGGAGGAAAAACTGGGAAGAGAAATGACAGAGATGCAAGAAAAGTATGAAAAACGGGTCAATACTTTGGTAAAGGAGACCCAAAAAAATGCTGAGGAAATTAACACCTTGAAAAATAGGCTCACTCAATTGGCAAAGGAGGTTCAAAAAGCCAATGAGGAGAAGAATGCTTGCAAAAGCAGAATGAGCCAAATGGGAAAAGAGGCTCAAAAGCTCACTGAATTTAATAGTTCTCTCAAAATTAGAATGGAACAGATGGAGTCTAATGACTTTAGGAGAAACCAAGAAATCACCAAACAAAACCAAAAGAACGAAAAAATGGAAGAGAATGTGAAATATCTCATGGGAAAAACAACTGACCTGGAAAATAGATCCAGGAGAGACAATTTAAAAATTATGGGACTACCTGAAACTCATGATCAAAAAAAGAGCCTAGACATCATCTTCCATGAAATTATCAAGGAAAACTGCCCTGACATTCTAGAACCAGAGGGCAAAATAAGTATTGAAAGAATCCATCGATCACCACCTGAAAGAGATCCAAAAAGAGAAACTCCTAGGAACATTGTGGCCAAATTCCAGAACTCCCAGCTCAAGGAAAAAATCTTGCAAGCAGCTAGAAAGAAACAATTCCAGTACTGTGGAAATACAATCAGGATAACCCAAGATCTAGCAGCTTCTACATTAAGGGATCGAAGGGCGTGGAATAGGATATTCCAGAAGGCAAAGGAACTAGGACTCAAACCAAGAATCACCTACCCAGCTAAACTGAGTATAATACTTCAAGGGAAAATATGGTCTTTCAATGAAACAGAGAACTTTCAATCATTCTTAATGAAAAGACCAGAGCTGAAAAGAAAATTTGACTTTCAAACACAAGAATGAGAAGAAGCATGAAAAAGTAAACAGCAAAGAGAAGTCTTAAGGGACTTACCAGAAGTGAACTGTTTACATTCATACAGGGAAAGACAATATTTCTAACTCTTAAAACTTTTCAGTATCTGGGTAGTTGGTGGGACCACACATACACATGTACACGCATGCACACACATACACACATGCACACACATACAGAGATAGAGAGCACAGAGTGAACTGAATAGGGTGGGACCATACCTTAAAAGAAATTAAGGTAAATGGTGAGAGAGAAATGTAGTGGGAGGAAAGAGGGGGAAATAGAAGGGGGTAACTATATGTCATTTAAGAGGCAGGTAGGAGTTTTTCTTAGTGGAGGGAAAAAGAGGAGAGCTAAGAAAAAAAAAAACAACAAAAAAAACCAAGAAGTTTACCCTCATCACATTTGACTAAATGAAGGAGTGAAATGCACACTCATTTTGGTATGAAAACCTATCTTACAGTATAAGAAAGTGGGGGAGAAGGAGATATTGCAAGGGGGGGGATGATGGAAGGGAGGGCAAAGGGAGGAGGGAGCAATTTGAAGTCAACACTTGGGGAGGGACAGGATCAAAAGACAGAAGAGAAACAATGAGGGGCAGGGTAGGATGGAGGGTAATTCAGTTAGTCTTACACAACACGACTATCAGGGAAGTCATTTGCAAAGCTACACAGATATGGCCTATAATGAATTGCCTGCCTTCCCAAAGGGAATGGGTGGGGAGGGAGGGATGGGGAGAATTTGGAACTCAAAGTTTTAGGAACAACTGTTTAGTATTGTTGTTGCAACTAGGAAAGAAGACATACAGTTAATGAGGAATAGAAAGTCATCTGGCCCTACAGGAGAAAAGAGAAGATGGAGACAAGAGAAGGGAGGGATGACAGAAGAGAGGGCAGATTGGAGATAGGGAAAATTAGATTGCTTGGGGTATTGGGGTGGGGGGGAGGGGATAAAAGGGGAGAAAATTTGGAACCCAAAAATTTGTGAAAATGAATGTAAAAAATTAAATAAATAAATAAAATTTAAAAAAAAAAAGAAAGAAAAACTCAAAGAACCATGACAGGTATGACTAAAAATGACTGGACAACCACAGTGTGGTTGGTTCCAGTAGTTTTCCAAATGGACAGATTAAATTACAAAAAGTGGCACAAAACTTGGATAAAAATAAAACTACATCTTCAGAGAAAGTCAAACAAATTCTCCCAACAGCTCATTGGATGGAGCTTCAAAGAGGGTATTATCTGTGTTGAAATTTTAAATATGTTTCTGAGCAAGTATTTCACCCCTAACTCAAGGCATTAAATTGAGACTTGGGTAACTTGGGTAACTGGCTCTGGCTTTGGAAAGTTACATTTTTTAAAAAAATGATACTCTTAAAAATGCAATACCTGAATTTAAATTCCAAAGAGTAAATAACTGCTCAAATATTTCTATTATATTTATCACTACTAGCAGAGCTGGTCTTGGGAAAAACAGTGAAAGATGTGAAATTTATCTTTGACACTACTTTGTTCTATTTCACGTTCTTTTTTTTCAGCTATAGTCAACTAAGTACTCTTAAGGTATTAGTTGATAATTTTTAAATCTGCTTTCCATGTACTCTGGAATTCCCATGAATTACTAGGTTTGATACTGGGATAATTTGGATGATAAAAGGAACTCAACTGTCTTGAGTCTCAATCCTAGAAATGTTGATCACCTAAACTCATTCATGATACTTTACTGAAGACGAGGACACCTAAACTCATTCATGATACTTTACTGAAGACGAGGACAAAGGATTTATATTTGAAAAGGTGAGTAATTGATTTGCAAAGAAATAGAGCAAACACTCTTACCCATATTCCCAAGAAATTGCACTCTAATCTCTTCCAATATTTCAGAGAACTGGTGGATTTAGATGGAACTGGGAAGGTGTTCTCTGGAAAATATATATACCTGAGGCAAGAAAACTTTGTATTTCATGACTACCGGGAGTGGGGAAGATTTCATCTCTCTGTAACTTCAGTTTGTTTTTTAGTAGCTAATAGTAGAGCTAACTTGAGTAGCTAGATAGAGCATTGTGCATAGAGTAACAAAGCCCTGAGTCCAAATCTAGCCTCAGATACTATCTGTGAGCCCCTGAGCTTGTTACTTAACCTCTGTTTGCCTTAATTCATTGGTGGAGGAAAAGGCAAACCACTCCAGTGTCTCGCTCCACTTGGGGTCAAGTTTCAAGTTTCTTTCCTCTTTGCCTCTTAAAATTGGAGCTTGGTAAGTGGAGGTATCTCTGCTCAGAAGATTAAGTCATAAGTCATAGGACCACAAAGGACATCAGGAGGGAGAATAAACATTGGTTGACCTGGGTCCCTACCCAAAAGGGAAGCTCCTGAGAACTTTGTGACCCAGTATATTGATCATGTGTGCTTGAAAAAAATATTATTTACTTTTCCTATTGGATTCTCTCTATATAGATATACATATATGTGTATAATCTAATTTGCTTAAGTCTCTTCAGCCCAACAATTTTTTTTCATTTATTTTGTTTGTTTATCCAACTTGAATAGCGAGATTATAGGAGGAGGCTGCACACCAACACTGTCTTTGTTCAGGTTGATGTAGGGATGAAATCAGGTACTTAAAAGTCATTGACCAATTTAAAAAGGAGGTGTATTTTGCCTCAGCACAGAAAGAATATGAAACAAGGGTACAGTATCACTGAATTTCCTTGGACATGACCCCCTCATCTCCATCTGATCACCAGAGCAGAACTTCATTACTTATGTGGTCTTCAGAAATCAACCAGGTCTGTGAGGTCCAAATTCAGTGGTGGCTGGGACTTTTTATGCCTTCACATGACTGGGAAACTTTATCAAACAAGCCATGGCTAATGAGGCGCTGGTGATGGTTTTCTCTTTTCGAGAAAGCCAATGCCTATGGAAGCATGGAAGGAGATGGGACATGGTCCTATACCATTTTGTGGGTAAACTGGTAAATGTTAGTCTTATCACAGAGGTGTTAAAATCCACTACTATTTTCAATTTTAAAAGTTATTTCCCTGCATGATTATAAGTTTACTATATAGTGTTTAACTAAATATCTATTTAAAAATTGATATAATTTCATTTTGAATAGTCCCTTTTAGTGCATCAGGAAGAGTTGGATATGACTGAAACAACTGAATGTTTCTTTCAAAGCTCAACTCAAGAGCCATCTTTTATATAAAATCTGTCCTCATTCCCCTTCAGCTTTGAGTTCCTTCCCCCACAAATTAGGATGATTTATTTTGCATATTCTTAAATACATACATGTTATCACTCAGAGAGAATGTAAACTATTCAGGAGCAATGTCTCAGTTTTGTCTTTATAGACACAATACTTGATACAATGCCTGGAACATTTTAGAGGCTTAATCAGTTCTTGCTGGCTTCAATCAGTTAATCAATATACATTTATAAAGTGCCTATCATAATGCCAGGCACTGTGTTAACAACTGGAATTATTGATTTTTCTTATTATTGTTATTAACCCAAACTTAATGAAACTACTTTAAATAAAATTCCTTTGTCTTACATTAATAATCACATACTTTTAGAACACTGGACTTACCATTTTTTCTTTTTCTTAATGTTTTTATTTATTTATTTTAATTTATTTGTTTTCAGTTTTCTACAATCAATTCCATAAGTCTTAGGTTTTCTCCCTCTCTCTTCCCCCTCCCTCCCACAGATGGCATGCAATCTTATATGGGTTCTACACATACATTCTTATTAAATACATTTTCATATTAGACTTCCCTTTTCTTCAAGGTGGGGAGATTTTGCTTTAGGATTATACTGACCATACTCCCTCAACTGTCTTATTTTCCCTTTTTGTCTGTTTATCTGAAACATCCTTCTGAAATAATGCTAGTTTAGTTATTAGAGTACTCTGCAGATTCTCACATTTAATTAGCAATTGCTTTATTAAACCAATTAACTTTTAATTAGCAGTTTCAGGAAAACAATTTTTTTTTTAAATTTCTCATCTGTTTGCCTTGGAAATCTGGTTGCTGTTCAAAGACTTAAAGTGCATATATCTCTCTAAGAACTTTTCAAAATCCAGATTTTTTTTTTCATTATCTGTCTCTTGCCTAAGTTTTTCTGGATGGCTGATGGCTGATGGTTGATGGCTGATGGCTGATGGCTGAGCTCTGGCTCATGGCCTATGCATCTTAATTTTGTATATGCTATATGTCATATTTCTCCAATCATCCCTTATCTTCTTTTGTCTGCATGATCCTGATTAATACCTCTTGGTATTTCATTTTTGTTCTTCTTGCACTTTCTGTTTGACATTGTATCATTGGAGTTTAATGATAGTGCATCTAGAATAGTCAGAAATGTTTTGTTTTGTTTTTTTCCTTTTCAAGGTCTGTGGATTTCATTTCTATTTGTATAAAATCAATTGTTGATTCACCAATTCATTGTTGGTGGAGCTGTGAGCTGATCCAGCCATTCTGGAGAGCAATTTGGAACTGTGCCCAAAGGGCTACAAAAATGTGCATACTCTTTGGCCCAGCAATATTACTTCTAGGACTGTATCCCAAAGAGATCATAAAAGTAGGGAAAGGACCCATATGCAAACATAGTTATAGCAGCTCTTTTTGTGGTGACCAAGAACTGGAAATCAAGGGGATGCCCATTCATTGGGAAATGGCTGAACAAGTTGTAGTACATGAATATAATGGAACACTCTTGTGCTATAAGAAATGACGAACAGGCGGACTTCAGAGATACCTAGATAGACTTACATGAACTGATGCTGAGTGAAGTGAGCAGAACCAGGAGAACATCATGCACAGTAACAGCCACACTGTGCTAGGACTGTTTCTGATAGACTTAGTCCTCCACAGCAAGGCAAGGACTTAAAACATTTCCAAAGGACTCATGATGCAAAATGCCATCCACATCCAGAGAAAGAACTATAGAGTCAGAACTCTGAATGAAGCAGCCTGTTTTCTCTTTTGTTATGTTTGGTTTTATTTAGTTTTACTCATGCTTTCTTCTATTCATTTCAATTCTTCTATGAAACATGACTAATGTGAAAATGTTTTCAATAAGAATGTATATGTAGAATCCGTATAAGATTGCATGTCATCTTGGGGAAGGAGGGGGAGAAAATTTAAAACTTATGGAAGCGATGGTTGAAAATTGAAAACAAATAAATAAATAAATTTGAAAAAAAATCAATTGTTCATTGTTTATTCTTGACAATTTTATCAGATTTGGGGGAGTTGTTAGTAATAATGCTTCTGCATCTTGACTTACCCTCTAGGTCTGTCATTTGAATCTATGTGTTTTCTAAGTTTAAAAAATATCACTGTGTTATTTTCTGAACTTTTTCTCCCTCTCAGCATGCATTATTCGCAAGTTCATTCTCCTTGAGGGTCACTGTGGTGCAGTAGAAAGGGCTAACAAGGATGAAATTTGAAGACCTGGGTTCAACTCCTGACTTTATTGCAGTTTCTGCCTCTGGTCCCTTAACTTCTTCTGATCTCAGTTTCCTTAATTGTGAAATAAGAGAATGGACTAAATGACCTCTAAAATCCCTTCCAGTTCTAAAACTATTAGCCACTCTAGTATTCTTCAATACTGCTATTAATTTTGATGATTTTTCTATTAGAGTCTCAATTGCTGCTTATTTAAAAAAAATCCCTTAGATCTTTTTAGATTCTTTTAATTCTAGTTTCATTTTCTCCTGAATTTTAAAAAGATTATTTCTATAAGACCTCCTTTTTATTTGTTCTTCCGACTGTCTGACCAAGGTGGTCCTTGATTAATTTTTTTTGAATGTATTATTTATTCATTTGAGTACGATGGGATATCTTATACCTCTTCTTTTTTCTGAATGCCTTGTTTTAGTACTGTATTTTAGGTGCTCCATGACATTAAAAAAGAAAAAAGATCAAACAATCCCTACTCACTGTCCTTATTTTGGATTTTGATTGATTTAAAACTTAATTTTTAAAAAAACCCTGTTTTTCCTTCTCATTGGTATTTCTGTTGTTCTTGTGTGGGGTTTTTTTTGGTGGGGCAGTATATGAGGAGCTTGTTTCTGTTCAAGTCTCTCATTCTGCCATCTTGACTAGAAAGCCTCAACAACAGATTTCTATGCTTCCAAAAATGTGTAAATTAAAACTCATGTCAATTTCCTCAGAAAATGATTGGGTAGTTATATTTAGCTAACTAACAATTTCACACAATACAGTCAGTAGGAGGAAATCTGGGAGTTATTTTCTCAATATTTTCTCCTAGGCAGTAGGACATTAAATAAATATCTGAACAAAGATTTTTAGTTCAAATCTCTTAACTTTTATTTGTTACTGGCTTCAAAGTCTCTTTTTTGGGGTAATATTAACTATGCAAATTACCCACTAGGGACCAGAAATTCACACACTCCTCAAAGTCATCTGCCATATTTGACATAGAATCACTCTGGCACTTTCCAGTGTTATTATGCTTTCTTCCATAAATATCACTAGGAAATGGAGTTAACCAGCCTCTCATCTAGGTTCGCCAACTTAAAATAATTTTTGACTCTTTCATCTCTTGACCTCCCGTATCCATTCAGTTCTCCAGTCTTAATCTATTCCCTCCTCATCTTGCCTTTCATTTTTGTCTCCCATGGGAGGTGCTATAGGGCAAAGGAAAAATTGTTGCATTTGAAGTTGGAGAATCAGGGTTCAAATTCTGCCTCTGATGTTTACTACTACTTGTGTGACTTTGAGCAATTCACATAACTTCCATGTCTCTCAGTTTCCTTATGTGAAGATGGAGGGGCTGAACTAAAGGGTCTCTGAGGTTCCTGGCAGAATTCAATCTCTGATTCTAGATGTCTGATGCTGTATTCATTTCTCTCTCCTCCAATGGTATCCATATTACTTTGGACTCTCATCACCTTTTGCCTGGTGTTTCAGAAAAGGATCAGATAATGTCCATTGAAGCACTTGATAACCACACTATTCAGGCTGTGATTGCTTTACTGAGATACGAAGGATATTACTTTCAAGTAGCAACGGAAAGGTACCTAATGATCTTAACTGCTACCTAAATTTCTCTCCACTTTTAAGAACTTCTTGGTGATCTCAGGTAGAGTTGACCACGTGGAATAAAAGTATCCAGAGGGCATGAGAGGCCAATGAGGAGTAGGTAGGAACCCCACCTTATAAATGATTTTGTTAAGGTAGGGTTTTCTCAAGCACATCACCATACCTCAGGGATATGCTGAACCCACCTCCACGCTGGAGAGCTGTTGATTGCTAAATTTTCAGTGTGAGCATTCATATCACAGAAATTGGTTAACTATAAAATCAGTTTGATTAATAGTTTTGATAATTGTATAGACTTAAGAAAGTGATAAAGAAAATGGTAATAGCGATTAAATTTAAAAGACCATTGTAGGTACAATCCCCCCTGAACCTTCCAAGTTGTCATACATTTATCAGTATATCCACTCCACTTAAAGTAAATGATGAGATACTCAATCAAGGCTTTAGATTAAAAGTAAAAAAAATCTTTGAAAGCCATTGGATGAAGTAAAATGATACCAAACTGGAAGGCAATTTTGCTTGGCTGAAGGGGATTGTTATATCCTCTGGATCCTACACAAAAGCATTAAGGAGAGCTGCTTGAATAATCCATGAATGAGAGAAAAGGATTTCCAAGAATCAAGAGCTATGACTTACCCTCTGTCACTCATGTTCTCTAAGATGGAGACCACTTACCCCTATGAATTTGTGGGATAGAGCTTCATAGACTTTTGGGAGGATGTTTTACATCAACTGTTCTTACTCTATTACTTTAGTAAATATCTCTTTCTAAAAGCTACTTAAGGTTGGCTAAAATATTCTCAACTGATAATTCATCTTGGGGGGAAGCACACTAGTGGGGGCCTGAGCCAATGGCATTAGAAAATCATTGTAGCTCCTCAGATTGGGAGTTGTGATCCCCCTGAAATGGAGAGGTGACCTTGTTCTGGGACCCAAGCTTCATATAAGAATAAGAGTTAGGGTAGTCTAAGAGCTTTTATGGGTTTACCTAGAGACCTGAGTCTTCACTTTTCGTTATCTCCCTGAGTGAAGTTTTTTATCAACTAGAGCTAACTTCCTTATTTGTTGTTTAATCAGGCCTTTCTTTTCATTCCCTTTACCATTCCCATCACTGTCTTGTCATAGCAAGGGTCTTGTGTAGCTCAATGAAACTATGTGCAGGGTTACCCAAGATGGACAGATCATAGTGAAGAGTTCTGACAAAAGGTAATCCACTGGAGAAGGGAATGACAAGCCGCTCTAGTGTCTTTGCTAAGAAAATCCCAAGGATGGTATTACAATGATAAAAGATATGTCACAGGAAGATGAACCCCTCAGATTGAAAGGTTCAATACACTCCTAAGGAAGAGTAGAGGACAACTATAAGTTGCTTCAATACTAATGAAGCAACTGGGACATAGCCGAAAAAAAGGTCAACTGTGGATGCATCTGGAGACAAAAAGAAAGTTCAATGCTGTAAAAATCAATATTACATAGGAACCTGGAATGTATGGAAAGATCTATGAATCAAGGCAAGCTGCATGTGGTCAAACAGAAGATGGAAAGATTAAGCATAGACTTACTGGGTATCTGAACTTAAATGGGTGGGAATAAGTGAGTTTAATTCAGATAATCACTACATATACTACTGTGGGCAAGAATGCCTTAGAAGAAATGGAGTAACCCTCATGGTCAACAAAAGGGTGAGAAAAGCAGTACTGGGAAACAATCTTATAAATGACAGAATGATATCTGTTCAAATCCAAGACAAAACCATTCAACAGCATAGTAATACAAATCTATGATCCAACCACTAATGCCAAAGAGGTCAAAGTTAATCAGTTCTGTGAAGACCTACAACATCTTCTAGAAGTAACACCAAAAAAAGATATCACATTCATCGCAGGGAATTGGAATGCTAACATAAGAAATCAAAAGTTAATTGGAACAATAAGCAAATCTAGCCTTAGAATACAAAATGCATCAGGGCAGAGACTAACAGAGTTGGTCATAGCAAACATTCTTTTGCAATAACCCAAAGGACAAATCTACACATAGACATCAACAAATGCTCAGTACAGAAATCAGATTGATTATATACTTTGCAGCCAAAGGTGGAGAAGTTCTTTATAGTCAGTTAAAATAAGATCTGGAGCTGACTGTGGATCAGATCATGAGCTTCTTACTGTTAAATTCTGACTTGAATTGAAGACAGTAGGGGAAACCATTGGACCATATAGGCATGACCTAAATAACACCCTTAATGAATAAGAAGTGGAGGTGACAAATAGATATGAGGGATTAGATCTGTTGGACAGAGTACCTGAAGAACAATGGAGAGAGGGTCTCAATATTGTACAGGATGTAGCAATAAAAATCATTCCAAAGAAAAAGAGCAAAGAAAGCTCTGATGAAGCTTTACAAATAGCTGAAGAAAGAAGGAAAGCAAAAGGTAAAAGAAGAAAGGAAAGATATAACCAAATGAATGCAGAATTCCAGAGAATAGAAGAAGAAATAAAAAGGTTTTCTTAAATGAGCAATGCAAAGAAATAAAACAAAACAATAGAATGGGAAAGACAAGCGATCTCTTTAAGAAAATTAGGGATGGGGGGAGGAAGGGGGAGAAAATTTAAGACTTATGGAAGTGATTATTGAAAATCGAAAACAAATAATTTATAAACATAAAAAAAATTTATTTTAATTAAAAAGATATTTTTCATTAAAAAAATAAATCCAAGAGAAAAAAAATTAGGGATATCAAGGGAAAGTTTATTATGCAAAAATGGGCATGATAAGAAACAAAAATGTAGGGACTTAACAGAAGCAGAATAGATTAGGAAGAAGTGGCAAGAATACACGAAAGAACTGTATAAGAAATATCTTAACATGAGAGGTAACCAGGATGGTGTGGTTACTTAACTGGAGTCAGACATCCTGGAGAATGAAGTCAAGTGGGTCTTAGGAAGCATTACTAAGAAAAAGGCTGGTGGAGGTGATGGAATTTCAGCTGAGCTATTTAAAATCTTAAACATGTATGTAAAAAAACAGTATGCCAGGAAATTTGCCAGCAGATTGGAAAAGATCAGTTTACATCCCAATCTTAAAGAAGGGCAATGCCAAAGAATATTCAAATTACTGAACAGTTGTACTCATTTCACATGCCAGCAACTTTATGCTTAAGATTCTGTAAGTTAGGTTTCAGCAGTATGTGAACCATATATGTTGGTGTTAACTAGGCCTTAGCCTAACTCATCTCCCAGCCTACCACACACAGACTACCTCAGTGCCCTGTTTATTGGTTTCTCTGTCTCCAATCTCTTCTCTTCTACCTTATAGCTGCCAAAGTGACTTTTTGAAAGCACAAAGCTATTTCCTTTCTCCCAACTCAAAAATTTTCAGTAGCTCCTTATTGCCTCTAGGATAAAATACAAATCCTTCATCCTGGCATGTAAGGCACTCCACAATCATGTTCTCATCTATCCTTCCAGGCTTCATATTATTTCTCCTTCTCCCCACACATTTTCCATTCAGTCAGATTTGTCTATTAGCTGTTCCTCATGTACAACATCCTATCTCTTGCCTTTGGGTTTATGCACAAGGTTTTCCAAACTCTGCCTTTGTATAGTGTCCCCCTGGCCTGGATTATACCTCACTTCTACCTCTTAGAATCCCTAGCTTCATTTAAAGCTCAGCTAGAGAGCTACCTCCTATAGAAACTCTATTATGATTCCTTGAATTGCTGGAGATCCTTATCAGGAAATTACTTTGCATATATTTTGCATCTAATTTTCTATGTAGGAGTTATTTCTTCCCAGTAGAATGTAAGGTCTTTTACCCACTATTTCATTTTTGTCCTCCTAAGCCCAGTACATCAATGAGCCCCTGCCTAAGGGCTATTCTTGACCCTCCTGGTTTTAGAGTGATTATCAGTAGTAACTGTTGCTGTTTCCCTTCCAGCCTGATCTCTTTCTTTTTTTTGGCCTCATTAAAGGGGCCACATCCTGGATACTTCTTAAACAGGCCTATTCAATGAATGGCGTTACCTCACCCTAAGTGAGTACCTGCAAAGACCTTTGCCAAAAGGGGTCAAGGTCTCCCAGAGCATCCTAGGTCATTTCTAGTCATCCTGATGAATATCTGGTCACTGGATTCAGATGGCTCTGGAGGAGAAGTGAGGCTGGTGACCTGCATAGCCCTCCCTCACTCAAAACAAAGTCAAGTGCAAGTCATGTCACCATTTCTTTGATGGCTTGGTCTTCATCAGAAATGAAGGACGAACACACACACACACACACACACACACATACACACACATACACACACACGCACTGCTCTGCCTGCCATTGGTTTAGTGGTGTATCCTCTTGATTTACATATTTCTTGTCATTATCATGAGACCTAGGGACTAAAAAGGAAATAGATTCCACATCCCAAAGCCCCCAAGTCTTTCACTGCTGAGACACAATGGGGTGAATTCCAATTCAATACCCAGCACACCCATATTTAACAGGATCAATTTGATTTAGAAATATGTTGTGTTCATCTCACTGAAGAATTTGTGGATGCACATTGGAGGGGCTAGTAATAGATAATTTGACAATTCTTTTGTTGTAAAAAGAAAGTGAAATATTAAGTCAAGTTAATGTTAATTGTCTTTTCTGAATGTCAGGGATTAGCTGGCAAATATTTTAACAACTGGCTTTGGGAGAGCAGGGAGAACAACCATGTACTGAAAATTTTAAAGTTTAATCTGCATTTCCCCGCCACTTTCTTAACCAAGCTCTAACTTTCAGTGATTTCCAAGGTGTAAATGATCTCACTGAAAATTAAACACTGGCTTCTCATGAGCCTCTTTGAACTGACTCCAGCTAATTGCAGCACACTCTTGCCTGTGACCTTGACAGAGTTTCACTCTTTTTCTTTGTGCCCATTTCCACTTCTATAGATTAAGGGGATAACATTTACCAGCCCACACTGCCAAATGAATTAAATGATTATAAAGTAATGAATTTATAAATTTATTTTATTTTTGTGATTTTAAAATATTAATTTTTAGTTTTCAATATTCACTTTTATAAGATTTTGAGTTCCAAAATTTTCCCTCTCCCTTCCCTCTCCTTCCCCACGATAGCGTGCAATCTGACATAGACTATACTTGCACAACCATCTTAAACAATATGTAATAAATTTGGTTTATCACCAAATTCCATTTTGCTGCTATAATAAAAGGAGGGGGTAGTGGGGAGGAGCCTAGATGATCCTTACGAGGTCTAATGTTTTGTGAAGCTGTAGGTCTAAAGTGTTTAGAATCCTCTTATGAGAGATTTTACCTAGCTTATAATCACTAAGAACTGTAAAATGAGATGGCTGGACCAAAGGATCTAAGGTCCCTTCCAGCTCTGACACTCGACAGTTCTAAGATCACCCCAGGAGAAGGGATTTCATGGGTCTTTGGAGATGAAAGGTAATTTTGCAGATGTGGAGTGGGAGGTTACAGATATAGAGTGGGAGGTTGTTCTGAACATAGGGGATGAGAGGGAAGATGTAACACAAGGCTTGAGGTATGGAGAAGAAAAAGCTGATAAAGGGAAAGGGGAAAAAATGGTGTTTAACAACTCTAGTATAAGGAGGGCAAAGCTGTTCATTTTTTCCTCCAGCCTTCCCCACTGTGGGTATTACTGTTATTTCATTTTTGCAAGCTAGAAACTTCACGCTTAAGTTTCTTCTACTTTTACTCTTCATCTTATGCAGTCTTTTACTAGATGTCACTGCTTATTTGGACACATATCCTGTGCTTGGTTCTTTCCTGAGTCCCCCAAAGTCAGAACTTGACCCAGGACTCGTGACATCCTCTTTGGACAAATTTTTAGTATAGCCTCACAGCCCTTAGCCCTACTTCCCTACTCATAATTCTCCATGTAGTGATCAAAGGCATCTTTTTAGCCTATTGCCTGAATCATGTCATCTCCTAAGAGTTCAAGTATCATGCGTAATTTGAGAGCAGAAAGAAGGGAAAGAGATTGTGGTGTCCCATGTCTCCTTTTTACTTTCTTAATTGATTTAAAATTGCAAACAAGGATGGTCCACATCTGGGAAGGGATCTGATCTGTGGTGAATGAGTATGCATCTTAGTGAGCCCTTAGGTTCCAATATCCCTGCAAAGGCTGGTGGTCCTGCTTTCTTAAGCTATGGTAAAATCCCTTTGCTAACTTTAAACAAAATAGAGGAGAAACACAAATAAAACAACACAAAACTCACTGAAATAACTTGCAAATGATGTACCTAAGCCTTATAAATAGGTAGGAAAATTTTAATATGTCACAAAAATTTACTACCAGTCCACCATCTCCTTAGGAGGCATAAAAGGCGGTAAAATGAAGGAAATCCGCATTTAAAAATTATTTGACTGGCAGAAATATTTGCTAGTCCTGAGCAAGTGACTATTTACATTGTAAATATTTATTTTGTTTGGTTTTGTCAGTGGAAATGATGTTAAAGAAGATGCATTATCATAATAATTTGGCTGCTGCACCCTAAGGACCACAGGGTCTTTCTCTCTGAAGTGTAGCTGAAACCTCTTATATATGTTGTCTCCCACGTTAGAATGTGAGCTTTTCCAAAGCAATGTTCACTTTTGTTTGTATCCCCTGCACTTAACATTTTGCTTTGCACATAGTAAATGTTTAACACATCCCCTTTCTTTTGTTCATTTACTCTTTTTGAGCAGCACATGTATGTATCCATCTTTCCTCTTTCCCTCTCACCCCCTGTTGTCATATCATCTTCTGCTTCCAAATAGGTAACTTCCATCCTCCTATGCTCCCTCCCTCCCCATTCCACTTTTCTTCCCACTGTCTCCTTCCCTGGGGGGATTAACTCACTCCACTCTGGAACTCTTGGGGCTGAGTTTGACTGGTGAGTGAATACAGATTCACTTGAAGAACTGTATTTTGTTACCCCTGACTATGTTTCCTATCTACCCACCAGAGGAAATCTTTATTTTTGAGGTGCCCTCCTCTTCCTCTTTACTCTAGGAACAGTGCTCACATCAATGTTATCATTATTTCTGAAAAGGTCATAACAAGTGACTGCCCATTTTATTAAATCTTAAAACAAAGGCACCCTTTTCTGACCACCTCTCCCACAGGTGAGTTGTTCCCTATTAAACTATAAGGTGCTTGAGGGAAGAGATCATCTCATTTTTGCCATTTGTATTTTCAGCTCCTACTATGGTGTTTGGTACAAAACAGGTGCTTAATAAATGCTTTTTTATTCATTCATGTCTTTATTCATAAGTATGAGCACAGTGCAACATATGGTACCAGGAATGGAGGAGACAAGGGTAAATGAGGTTGAGTGTCTTGAAAATGCTTTTAATTTAGAAAAGATAAGATGTACTTACATTTCTGTGAGTCCACGACATCACTGATGCAGGTATACCCTCCGCTGATGCACAGTACAATCTGTTTATGCCTTTTCTGGGTGATGCTGTCCAAACGCTTCCCGCGGGACCAGTCAATGCTCTAGACTGTTCTGTGATTATTTCACTCTTTGGTTAATCACAGCGCAACGTCTGCACTGACCGTCTGTTGGCTACATGACCAACCCACCTCCTTTCCCAGTCATTTATGTTCTTGAGGGCAGCTGTGGAGTAGCAGTAAGAGTACTGGATTTGGAGTCAGAGGCCCTGGGTTTGAGACGGATTCTCCTACTTCCTGGCTGTATTAGGTAGGTCATTCTCCTTTGACCCACAACTGTAACAGAGGAGGTGGGGTTAGATCAGGGGTATACTGGCAAATGTTTAATAAGTGGCTTTTGGGAAAAAATATGTATGAAGTAAGGAAATGAGCATTTATTAATTTTTGTATTTGTTAAATACACAGAAAATATCTATCATGTATTGGGCACTATGCTAAGTAAGCTCTTTACAAATATAATCTCATTTGATCATTATCTCTGCCCAGGGAGGTAGGTGCTGTTTTTCAGTTGAGGAAACTGAGGCTGACAGGTAAAGCCTAGGGTCACAGTAAGTTTCTCAGGCCAGATTTGAGCTCAGGTTCAAACACTTTTAAATTTAATATGAATTACTAATATTAATTTGTGGCTTTTTCTGATTTCCGAGGTATACACTCACACTGAAAACTTAATAATTGATTCTAGCAATCTGGTGGGTTCGGGCTGGACCTGGAGTCAGGAAGACTTGAATTCAAATCCAGTTTCAGACACTACCCGGGCAACCTCAGGCAAGTCATTAAAAAAAACTGTTTGACTCAGTTTCCTCATCTGTAAAATGGAGTTAATAGTAGCTCTACCTCCCAGGGTTGTTGTGGAGATTAAATGAGATAATGATTGTAAAGTCCTTTTAGCCTAGTGCTGGACACAAAACAAGTGCTATATATACATATTAGCTTATTATTATTAGTGGCAACAAGCTGGTTCAAGCACATCCCTGGATTACATTATTTTTAAGGTTGCTTAAAATTGCTCCAAAGCAGATGATCCTATATCATTAATGCCACTTTTTCAGGAGCACGTGATATTTAGTAATTTCCTTCAGACTACTTATTGCCTACCATATGTCTTTTCATTGTCCTTTGGGTCACCTACAATTTTGATTCTTTTGAAATGGGGATGTTCTATGATTCTCAACCATATGGCATTACCAGAAAGCTTGCTTTAAAGGATGGGCTATTGCAACAAAGAAAAGCTTGGGAGCACTGAAAGCACCACTGAACGATTTCCTAAATACAATCCAGACTGCTCTTCTCTTCTGGGTCCAATTTATTGTCTCTTTGCATATCTATGGACAAATATGATAGAAACTAGGACATGATAAATACATAAATAAAAGTACAAAGTGGTACAAGTGAGAGATTACTTCCAGTTGAGGATATCAGGGGGAGCTTTGTAGTAGAACTATAAGTTCTGAAAGGTTAGAGATGTATCTTTTAATTTGTCTTAATATTTTGTTCTAAAGGGGCACCTCAGTGGCGCAGTGGATAGAGTGTTGGGTCTGGAGTCAGGCAGACTCATCTTCTTGAGTTCAAATCTGGCCTCAGACACTTACTTACTAGCTGTGACCTTGGGGAAGTCACTTAATCTTGCTTGCCTCAGTTTCCTCATCTATAAAACGAACTGGAGAAGGATGTGGCAAATGACTCTAGTGTCTCTGCCAAGAAAATCTCAAATAGATTCATGGAGAGTTGGGCACAACTGAAAAATGACTTACCAACAATTTTAGTATAAAGAGGTGTGTGTGCTGATTTTGCCTGGCCCACATAGATTACATATATCCATGTGGGTCTGTCTTGATGGGCTTCACCGGTTGGTCAGCATAGACATTTCTAACATCTCATCCTTCTACTCTTCTCCAGAGGAGAGTTTGATTGGGCTAGAATTACTTCTCTCTATTCTTTTCAATTGTTAGTGTAGGATGAATAACTTTAAGATTCAAGCTAAACTTGTGATTGTTGTTCCTTAATGGAGAAAGGAGAACCACATGCTCTCTATATCCATGGCTTGATCCCTTTCCCACCAAATACCAGTTTCACAACAAACAGAACAGCAAAGAAACCCATTTACCCAAGTGAATAGCAAAATGGAAACTGGAAAACAGTATATATAGAAGAATATATACCAGAAAATACAAAGTGGAGAAGTTCTTCCATTGGGAGAGAGATACCACAGCTCAACAAAGAGAGAACATTTTAGATCCCACCCAAATGGAGGTTTCCTGAGATTTTGGGGGAAGTAAACTGGGGATAACGACATGATAGAGACTGCCAGCTCCTCTCATGCCAGCTTCTTCCCAGAGTCTTTCTTTCATCTTCTTTCTTGAGGCTGGAAAGCAGAACCTGGGATTTCTCTCTTCTACTTTAACCACCTCCAAGGTGCGGAGCTCCACCAGTGAGGAGAGAGTCTCATACAATTGCCCCTTCAAGCCACAGCTTGAATTGATGTACACAATCAACTGAACACAGATAATTGATATAATTGATAGTTAATTAGACAGGTTTGCCTAAATGGGCCAGGGAAATAAAGACCGACGAGAGGTTAAAGAGAGCAGGATAAACTGCCAAATTTAAACAATGTAAATGTAATGAGAAGCTACTGACCCCATTAAATTGGTCTTTTATTTAATGGTCTGCATTAAATCACATTTTTAGAATTTTTAGTTTGGGAGTAGAAGAGAATGCGACTAACATGATTCAGGACTGGGCTTG
Organism: Bettongia penicillata ogilbyi; assembly: GCA_023548195.1. Taxonomy (NCBI): domain Eukaryota; kingdom Metazoa; phylum Chordata; class Mammalia; order Diprotodontia; family Potoroidae; genus Bettongia; species Bettongia penicillata. Next base: position 514,695 of record JAJHZJ010000712.1, on the reverse strand, counting down.
AATCTGGTTAGGTTCTTGATGGTTTAGAATCAATATTGGAACAAAATGAAACACTCATAGAACATTCAAGTTAGCAAAAGATTTACTATTATAGCATGGTTAGGAAGAAGGATCTTCACAAGGGCAAGCACTGAGGACACTTGAAGCTGATTCACCTGAGGAATGTCCCTTTCCTGAGGTGCTCCTCCTTTTTTCCCCCAAGCAAGCATCTGTTCCTCTTGGTTGTTTTGTACTCAACCAAGAAGTGGTCAACAGCCTGAGCTAACCATTCTGGAGGATAGTCTCCAGACTATACCTTCTAATGAAGAAAAAAATGGACTAATTTACATGGGGGCAGGGATTAGGATATGACTCCTGTATGGAAATAGACTAGAATTTGCAATACCAGGAATTTGCCTGCCATTTTATTCCACAATGGTTTAAAAAAAAAACCTCTTACACTGCTAGAAAGATGCACTTGCATTTTGGCTATAGAGGAGACAGGCTGGTAAAGGCGAGAGAAGTACAAGTAAAAACTAATTCAAGATTGTGGTGGTAGGGACTAAAAGGACCGGGGTGAGCTGAGAATTGTTGAGAGGGAGGAAGCGGTTGGATTGTTGAATTTGGAAAAGAGTTACGAAAAGGTGAAAGTGATTGTGATGCTGTGTTTCAGCAACAGTGAGCATTTCTGTAAACTCTAGACTCTTTAAGACAACTATAGTTTAAATACAAATATAGTAGTTGAAAAAAATGGTAAGCTACTTAGGGGTTAATTTGCTGAGGTTAGCTGGTGAGGAGCTAAGATACAGGCACAGCGCTTGCCTCCTGCAGCAATCTGCCTGCAGGCTTTCAGCTGTGTGGCTTTGATCACCCAAGACCTTGGGCTGGAGCATGGACTGCTTTCAATTTTCCTTCTTCTACCCCCAGTACCTCATCTGGCCACTGGCAATTGTTGAATGAATGAGTGGATTCTAGCTCCATTCAAGTCGTGATAGGAAACGCTAAATGAATTCTTACTGTAGTAATGGTGGATGAGTGGGATCATCTTCTCCTTACAAAAAAAAATCCCATGAGGTAAACAGAGTAAAGAGCCCGGCTGACTCAGGAGAGGGCACGGACGGAACACCTGCAGAACACACTTTTAGGGCTGTTGAAGCGTTGCAAGGTTCAACATCCAACTGCCTTGGAGTATATTACGGTTTTTTTGGGGGGAGGGGTTAAGTATGTTTTGGAGGAAAAAGGAGATGACACATAAAGGCAAAAATTAACTCAAAATACTCTTTACAGACGTTTTATTGCTGGGGATGTAAGAAATTTCGATCTAGAAAAGTGCTAAAGGACCACGTGGTAATTAGCGGCAGAATCAAGCGTCTCAGTAGGAGGCGCTTTACGACGACCACTCATCTCAGCGGTCCTGGGGGCGGATGTTATTTTTACATTTTACTTTTTACGAAGAGGAGCCCGGGCGGAATCGCACGGCCTCGGAAGTAGCGCCAGCATTAGCACCCAATCCAGCCCTCTTCCTTAAGGCCCGTAACGAATCGGAGCGTTTTTCCTTCCTTCCCTCAGTGGGTGTGCAGTCTTTTCCGGGGGAAGCAGTGGTGGCAGGAGAAAGGTACCAAGATTAATGAGACCCCCTCCAAAAACCCAAATCAGTAAATGCAGGCGCTCAGCCCAAAATACTTTCATCTCGGCCGGGGGAGGGGAGCGACCAGAGCTGGCCGACTCCCCGCTGCGCCATAACCCCGCGGATGCACAGCTCAGGGGAGGAGGGCTTACTGAGAGTGCCTGGCCGAGAGAGAAGGGTCTTCAGGAGCAGAGAAGGCGGGACTGCGTGGCCAGACGTAGCAGGGAGGCAGGAAGGACCACGTGCAGCAAGAGGCGGAAGACTCAGACTCCGGGGCTGGGGGAAGCAAGGGAGCCCCGCCCCGAAACGCGGCCTCGCGCCCTCGCCCCGCCCTCTTCTCCGCGCTGCCTCGGGGCGTGGCCGACCAATGGGCGGGGAGGGGGCGGAGCTCTGGAGCCGCGGCTGCTGCGGCTGCCTGGGCTCCTGTGGGCGGCGGGGCCCGCCTGTTCCGCTGCCACCGTCGTGCGTGGTGCTGGGGCGACGGAGCCGCGTTTAATCCCTCCCTCCCTCCGCTCTCCCCGCCTCCCGCTAACGTCCGCATCCATCTCCCCGCGCTCCGGGGACCTCTGTATCGTAGCCGCCCCCTCGGCAAGGTGAGACCCGGCGGGGAGATCGCGGCTTGGGCGCACGGGCCTCGGTCGCTCGGGGCCTGCCCCACGAGGCTTCCCGGAGTCGGTGTGCCTCCGGTCTGACCCGGGCGGGGCGGAATGAATGAGGAGCCCGCCCTCGGAGTAGGCCGCACGGCCTGGCTAGCCGCGGCCTTCCCCGGGCTCGGGCGTGCGCACATGGGGTGGCAGGCCGGGCCTGGGGCCGGGGCGCATCGCCTCCCAGGCCGCCCTGTGGGAGCTGGATTTGGGGGGTGGGGCGGACAGGTGGAAGGGCCGAGGATCCAGCGGGGAGCAGCCGCGCCCCCGGGGCCTCGGGAAAGGAGCCGAGGGACACTGAGGCGCGATCCCTCCTCTGAACCCTGGGACGGGACACGAGCCGGAAGAGCGAACTCGTCCTTGTCATGTGCGCCCCAAATAAGTGACACGAGACAGCTGTGGGCCCTAGTGAGCCCCGGGTGCACGGTCCTGCGGGCTTGGCTTGTGCTGTCACTGGCATCGAGACCTTTTCAAATCATCCGAATAATGGATTGAATTTAGGGTTCCGATAGGATTTGGAGCTGGAAAGGACCTTGGGGCACGGGTAGACTAGGGGAGCCTAGTTCCTCGGGCAGAAGAGCTTTGCTAACACGTGAAGTTGGAAGGGACCCAGAGCTTATTTTTAGTATCTGCCCATGTATGGGGAGGGTTTAGGTGTGGAGGTCAGAATCCGTAGAACGGTGGCTCCTCCACGTAAATGCTAGGTGATGACCGGACGGGTAGGAATTCGGGGTGACACGCTCATGTTTCTGCTAAGGCTGTCTGGGCCCCCGGTTCACTCATTCATGGAGCCACGAATCAGGTCCGCAGATAGCGCAGCCGGCACCCCGCCGGGAGGAGGCTTGTGGCCGAGTTTTAAGCCTTTCCAGGACTTCTCAGGAGGGGTTGCAGGTGGGGTTATCAGATCTCTGGAAAGGCCTTTCTGTAGTGAGCTGTATGCAGCTCTGTCATTTTCTAGGATTATTGTATTTCCTGTTTTGTGGTGCTGTTGTGATGACTCCCTAAAAGATGTGTTATATCCATTTTGGTGGAATACCTGTATGTTTTGGTGGAGGAGACAGAGAAAAAAAGCTTTGATTAAATATTACGTATTGATGTTTCAGATGCCCCCCAAAAAGGGAGGTGATGGAATTAAACCTCATCCAATCATTGGAAGATTTGGGACTTCATTGAAAATTGGTATTGTTGGATTACCAAATGTTGGGTAGGTGAACAGTGAACTTTTATATCTTGTAAATTTTTGCTTTTATGTTTTCATGTTATTCATAAATGACCATATATATATACATATATATACATGCAGTGTTTTGCAAACTTTAAAACATCATATAAATGTTAGCTATTATTATTAGTTATTATACAGTTATCCTTTCTGCATTACTAGGCTTAGGGATGTGGAGACCCATGAAATGGAAAATCCTCCTAAAATCTTTTGGCCCTCCATTCACACTGGAGAAGTCTGAATGGTTAAGGTATTAAAAAGATAAAATATGTTGATATTATACAATACTATATATGTGTGTGTGTGTGTATATATATGTATATATATATATTATTTCTGAGTTTCTAAACTTTTTCTGTGTTATCTGCTGGCCTTTGCTTGTCATGTCTGGCTTCTGCAAAACTCTCTAAAAATTACCATTTAATTTCTTATGCTGATTTGCAGTATATTGAAACCTTGATGGGGAAAGTTGCAATGTGGAAGGGATAACTTTATCCTAGGCAATATGTGGTATAATGGAAGACCAGGTTTCAAGTCTCTCCTCTGACATCCTGAATATGTGACTGTTGACAAGTTATTTGACTGGGAGGTTTTAATCTACATTGGTAGATAGAGTATACTTATCTGGGAATTCCTTATACCAGAGAAATCACAAGTCCAGTTCCTATTCCTGTGACATATCAAAACGTAGGAAATAATTAAAATTTATAGTGTTGGTAGATGGCTAAGATAGACAAATGTGAGTAGCCTGTGATTTAATTAACTTTTTAAAGAATTAAATGATGGTTGTATTTGGATTTCTACTTTTGTTCATGGGTGCTGTCAAAAGTTATTTTGGATTTTAAAAAATTACACTTCAGCAGTTTGAATTGCTTAAAATACTTTGTGGAAGCACATACACATGTATATTTAGCTATAAATTGGGAAACTTTAAAAATGTGTAGATACATTTTATTTGGACATAGTTCTGGATTTGAAATCAGGAAGACATAGCTTCAGATCATAGTTCGCTTACTGTGTGATCCTAGGCAAGTTGCTTAACCTCTCTTCCCTTAGTTCTTCATCTGTAAAATGATTTGGACTAGATGACTTTTAAGGGCTCTCCTTATTGTGATCCTGCAGACTTTCAAACTACTCTACAAAGTGTATTCCCTAAACCCTTTTCTTCTCTATAAAGTATATTGCCTAATAACAATTAAGCAAAACTACCTGATGGTTGTACTTGTGACTGATGATAGCTGTCATTTTCCACTTCATTTGGTCTCTGGTTTTTAAATTGAGAAATGTATGCTTGACCTTTGATAATAGGATTCTGTTGCATTTGACCTGACTTTTGTATCTATTAGTGTTGACTTCATTTATATTGTCTTGATCAGTGATGATATTATACTTTTTATGATACTTCCTTCGCTATAGAATTATAGGATTTAGACTTGAGGGAAGCTTAGAGGTCATCTAATCCAATTGTCTCATTTCACAGGTGAGGAAATTGAGGATCCAAGAGATCAAATAATTTGCCCATGGGTAACATTTCCATAATAAGGCAAAGACCAGATTTCTTTCTAGTTTGCATACACTGTCCTTCCTTGTTGCTTTGCTTCCTCACCACTCACTAATTTCTCAAACCCGTGAATCTGATTTTCAAACCTACCACACTATGAATTGTTTCTTTCCAGCACTCATCTTTTAACTGCTAATATATGTGTATGTGTGTATGTATCTGTCTATCTACTTACCTACCTATCTGTTTGATACATTGAGGGTGTCTCAGAGGGAAGGCACTAAGATTAAGGAGGACTGGGAAAGGCTTTTTTGTTTGTTTTTTATTTTTATATACTTTTAAAAAATTTATTAAACTTTTTACATTCATTTTCACAAAATTTTGGGTTCCAAATTTTCTCCCCATTTATCCCCTCCCCCACTCCAAGATGTCAAGCATTCTAATTACCCCTATCACCAATCTGTCCTCCCTTCTAACATCCCTCCCTTCCCTTATCCCCATCTTCTCTTTTTGTCCTGTAGGGCAAGATAAATTCTATACCCCATTACCTGTATTTCTTATTTCTCAGTTGCAAGAAAAATACTCAACAATTGTTCCTAAAGCTTTGAGTTCCAACTTCTCTTTATCCCTCCCTCCCCACCCATTCCCTTTGGGAAGGCAGGCAATTCAATACAGGCCATATCTGTGAAGTTTTGCATGTGACTTTCCATAATAGTCATGTTGTGTAAGACTAACTATATTTCCCTCCATCCTATCCTGCCCCCCATTGCTTCTATTCTTTCTTTTGATCCTGCCCCTCCCTGAGTGTTGATTTCAAATTGCTCCCTCCTCCCATCACCCTCCCTTCCATCATCCCCCCCACCCTGCTTATCCCCTTCTTCCCCACTTTCCTGTCTTGTAAGATAGGTTTTCATACCAAAATGAGTGTGCATTTTATTCCTTCCTTTAGTCGAATGTGATGAGAGTAAACTTCTTGTTTTTCTCTCAGCTCCCCTCTTTTTCCCTCCACTAAAAAGTCTCCTGCTTACCTCTTGAATGAGAGATAATTTACCCCATTCCATTTCACCCTCTCTCCTCCCACTACATTTCTCTCTCACCATATACCTTAATTTCTTTTAAGATATGATCCCATCCTATTCAATTCACTCTGTGCGGGCGTGCATGTGTGTATGTGTACGTGCGTGTGTGCGCACGTGTGTGTGTGTGTGTATGTGTGTGTGTGTGGTCCCACCAACTACTCAGATACTGAAAAGTTTCAAGAGTTACAAATATTGTCTTTCCATGTAGGAATGTAAACAGTTCAACTTTGGTAAGTCCCTTATGACTTTTCTTTGCTGTTTACTTTTTCATGCCCCTTCTCATTCTTGTGTTTGAAAGTAAGATTTTCTTTTCATCTCTGGTCTTTTATCAAGAATCCTTGAAAGTCCTCGATTTCATTGAAAGACCATTTTTTCCCCTGAAGTATTATACTCAGTTTTGCTGGGTAGGTGATTCTTGTTTTGAGTCCTAGTTCCTTTGACTTCTGGAATATCCTATTCCACGCCCTTCGATCCCTTAATGTAGAAGCTGCTAGATCTTGGGTTATCCTGATTGTGTTTCCACAGTACTGGAATTGTTTCTTTCTAGCTGCTTTTGCAATATTTTCTCCTTGACCTGGAAATTCTGGAATTTGGCCACAATGTTTCTAGGAGTTTCTCTTTTTGGATCTCTTTCAGGCAGTGATCGAAGGATTCCTTCAATACTTATTTTGCCCTCTGGTTGTAGAATATCAGGGCAGTTTTCCTTGATAATTTCTAGGCTCTTTTTTTGATCATGAGTTTCAGGTAGTCCCATAATTTTTAAATTGTCTCTCCTGGATCTATTTTCCAGGTCAGTTGTTTTTCCCATGAGATATTTCACATTCTCTTCCATTTTTTCATTCTTTTGGTTTTGTTTTGTGATTTCTTGGTTTCTCATAAAGCAATTAGCCTCCATCTGTTCTATTCTAATTTTTAAAGAACTGTTTTCTTCAGTGAGCTTTTGAACCTCTTTTTCCATTTGGCTAATTCTGTTTTTGAAAGCATTCTTCTCCTCATTGGCTTTTTGAACCTCTTTTGCCAATTGAGTGAGCCTATTCTTCAAGGTGTTATTTTCTTCAGCATTTTTTTGGGTCTCCTTTACCAAGGTATTGACCCGTTTTTCATACTTTTCTTGCATCTCTCATTTCTCTTCCCAGTTTTTCTTCCACCTCTCTAACTTGATTTTCAAAATCCTTTTTGAGCTCTTCCATGGCCTGAGCCCATTGGATATCTATTTTGAATGTTTGGGATACAGAGGCCTTGACTTCTATGTCTTTCCCTGATGGTAAGCATTGTTCTTCCTCATCAGAAAGGAAAGGAGGAAATATCTGTTCACCAAGAAAGTAACCTTCTATGGTCTTATTTTTTTTCCTTTTCTGGGCATTGTCCCAGCCAGTTACTTGACTTCTGAGATTCCTTTCCACCCCTGCCTTGCCTCCAGATGCGCCCAGCTAGGGATTGGGGTCTGAGATTCAAATGCTGCTTCTCAGCCTCAGGGCTTTCAGCGGGGGCAGGGCTGCTATTCAGTGTAAGATTAAATTCAGATGCTCAGGTGTGGGCAGGGCTGCTATTCAGTGTGAGATTAAGTTCAAGTGCTCAGATGGGGGTAGGGCTGCCTCACAGGGCTCAGTTCCCTCAGGGGTTTTATGCGGAGAGCTTCAACAATGGAGCTCCTTCCTGCTTTGGGAGTTCCTGTCCATTGCTGCCTCTGCTGCTGCCTCCTGAGGGGGCCTGAGTTATGGGGACACCCTGCTCCTCTCTTTAGAGTTGAAATCTTTCTACTCTGCCATCTTGGCTCCTCCCCCTGGGAAAGGCTTTTTTAGAAGGTGAGATGTTAACTGAGTCCTGAAAGCAAGTCAGGAGGTGGAGATAGGGAGAGTGTTCCAGGTGTGGGAGACATGTATAAGAAAGCATGGACTTATGTTAATGCACAATTTATTTTTTAAAAGTCTTCAGTGAACAAGCATTTATTAAGCACCTACTATGTGCTAGGTAGTTTACTTAACCCTGGTGGTTGTTGTCCTTCATCTTTGAAGAGGACCCCAAAATGGCATCACCATGATATTGTGAAATTTCAGGGTGTCCGACTGTGGCTGATCAGACCAAAATGAACTTGGAATGCTCTACCACAAGTTGGGTGTAGATAGTCTGTGTGAATATTTGGGGTGGATATCCCAAATTTGCGCATCCTGTGTTTACTTTGTGCAGTCTCAATTCTGCTTTGCTGAAAGAGCACAGAACCCTTTCTGATGTGGGCACGCCATGCTGAGGACTCCTCTGCCAGTGTCTTCCATGTACAGTCAAATGCAGCGTTCTTGAGAGAGACTTTGAGAATATCCTCGAGGAGAAGGACTATCTTCTTCCCTTTCCCCTTCCCCCCATCTGTTTTTGACCCTTCCCCTTTCTAGTTGATTGCTTTGGAATGTTATTATTCTTGGCTTTAACTAAAACCTCTGTGCAGATGACCCTGAAATCGGTATCTCTAGTATGTCTTTTGAGCTAAAGACTTGCACCACCATGTACTTTCAGAACTTCTCTACCGTCAACTAATATGTCTAAAATAGAGGCTGTCTTTTTGCCTCCAGAGCCAGTTCCTTTTTCTGACTTAATTATTTCTTTATGTGGTACCACTATTCATCCAGAGCACAGAATGTAGAGTTGTAAGGGCACTTGGGGTCATCTAAGAATTTATATCTCATCTAATTTATCTACTCTGGATAAACTCATTATCCTTATGACTTGCCAGATCAAACTCTCCTTCTCTGGTCATCATTCATCTAGAGATGTTTTCCTTTATTAGAATCTAAGCTTTTTAGGGTAGGGAACTGTCTCATTTTAAAATTTGGAATACAAACCCAGCACAGTGTATGATACATCGTGGTTTTTTTTATTCATTAGTATTCCAGATAAGAAAACTGAGGCTCAGAGACACCAAGTGACTTTCCCAAGGTTGAACAGTTATTAAGTGGCAGAGCATTATTACATTTGATATTTCCCTCTTTTTCACCTTATAACTAATCATTTATGAAGTCCTGTTGATTCTACTTCTATAATATCTTTTGCATCTGTCCCACTTCTCTATTTCCACTACCACTAACCTAAAACAGTCTTTTATTACTCCCTGTCTGGACTATTTTGTAATAGCTTCTTCATGTATCTTCTAGCCTTTACTCTCTAATCTGTTCTTTGTACCACTTCCAGAATAATCCTTTTAAAGTATAGAGCCCTGTCTTTTCTCTGCTTAAAAATCTTCAGTGGTTCCTCACTTCCCGAGAGCCACATCCTCTGCCTGCTATTCAAAGCTCTTCATAGTTTGGTGCTATCCATTTTTCTAGTTTTATATCTTATTACTAACCTCTCTAGAGTCATGCTCCAACAAAATTGCTTTTGTCTGTCATTGGAATGTAATGTATACCCTCTGTGTGTCTTTTCTTACATATTTGACCACCAAATAAGCTCAAGCTAAGAAATGTTAAAAGGATTTGCCCAGGGTCACCGAGATGGCTCTAGAATGCAGGTCTCCCAACTCTGTATATATAAATCTGCAATACCTTCCTTCTCCCTCTTAAGCAGTGGAAGACAACTTCAAGTGTAACTTCTTTGAAGCTTTCTGTGCCTTCCTTCTGCCATGGCATAGTGCATACCGTGTTGGACATTGTCAGGAAGACCTCAATTTCTTTCTTACCTTTGATATTTACTACCTGTGTCATCATGAGTAAGTCACTTCTCTGAACTTTAGTTTGCTCATTTGTAAAATGGGGATGAATGATAACTGCAGATATGTTGTGAGGCTCCCTTGTGACCATCTATATCAGTTTTTTTTTGCAAATCTTAAAAATACATGTTAGCTGTTAATTCGTTCTCATCAATTTTGATGAGTCAGATAGAAATGGTTCTTTGATGTCCGTTGCTATTACATATAAAATATACTCTATGGATGTGTAGCTAAAATACTTATTTTCCAGTTGCATGAAATTGTTAGAATGTAAGTTTATCCTCTTTTAACTCACAGAGTCATCCTTGCGACAACTCTAGTAGCAGACAAGTTATCCGGGATGACATCAAGTCAGGTTTTCTGACTACAACTTTATTGTTGATTTCCCTACTCTTTTTTTACTCTTGACTTTTGAAAGTTATACATACACAGCCTTATTTTCTTTCTTTCTCATTTTCAAGCTCAACTAACATTCACTAGTATTACCAGTACAGTACTATTCTTTAGAGGTACAGTGGAGGCTATAATGCATTTTTCTCCATGAATTCTTGGGGATTCTTGTGGTTTTTAAATGAAACTTTTTTACCTTCAGTGAGGATGCTTATATTCATTGTAAAATCAAATCTTCACTTGAAGTCTAAGTATTAACATTTTATGTTTCTACTGTTTCAGTCTATTTTGTTTGTGTAGAAAAATGCATTGAGATCCTGAACAATGTTTTTTGGTGTACAGTTTATTTGTTTCTGGTAACTTACTTGATGGATTTTTTTCCTTTATCTTGTTTTTGAAATCATAGACACACACACATATGTACATGCATATATATACACACTTATATGTGTAAGTTGAATTTTTTGTTCTTGTACCCACAAGAAGTAATTTGTTTTTGGTAGTTTTAGAAAGTTTTCGGGAATAATTTTCTGAAATATAGTGATCAGATTCTTGTGAAAGGACACCAAAAATTTTGATATTCCCATTTTTGGATAAGTCTATTAAATCTGTAACTTTGCTGTATTGCTTCAGAATCTCTTTCTGTTTGAGATATTTTCTGAGCTTCTCTGTCACCATACCTCATTTTTGGAGAGGTGATTTGTATTCTTTTTGCTCCATCCAGTGAAAATTTTAAATTCTTATACTCTTTCTTCATTTTTGTTGTATCATCCCATGATTTATTTTTTTAAAATATGAAGTTATGAACTTTTGTCATACATGTTTTTTATTCTGTGGTTTCTTAGCTATATTCAATTCTTCAGTTCCCCTCTTCTTTCTGTCTTTCTCTGCCTGTGTGTGTGCGTGTGTGTGTGTGTATGTGTATATAATAGGCTACCTGGGAAAGAGTTTAGGAATTTTTATGTTTTTAGTATTGTTTTAGTATTTATATCTCCTTGATTTTTCCATCTGTCTTTTCGTAAATGGTCCTCTTCAAGAATGAAGGACAAACACAACAAATGGCATATATTAAAAATTGTCAGAATTTTTCTCTGGTTTGCATCTTTTAGAAGATTGTATTTTCATGCAATAATTTCCAGCAGTTTGACTGCCATTTTTGAGGAGGACAATGAAAATCTTGACTGTATTTAATTCTTACTCTTTCCCCTTCCCAGAAGTTTTAGCAGTATCCAAAATGTAGTTGAAGGTAAGGCAATTACCGTGACTGTCTTTTAGGTACTATCTTGAAACTTGAAAGCACTCTATGATCATAGTTTAGTTTCTTTTGGAGTATTTGTAATATAATTGGAAAGTTACTCATTCTTGTTGGGTAAGCTGATTTTAAATAATAATAATATATAACTCAAGTTATGCAGGCTCAAAACAACACTCTAAATTAGGTACTTTGTAAGTAGACTAAATAACTCTAATTTAATACAACATGACTTTAAGTAGCCAGTTGATGATTATGTAAACCGAATAGTTACTCAGACAAATTATATATGTGTATGCATGTTTATATGTAAAACCTCAAAATATTATATGTGCTACTTATATTTTTAAAATTAAAAATGTCTGTCACATCTTACAGATGAAACCAGCTATCATATATTTAAAAAAAAAGAGAAAAATATATAGAGTTTTGATCAAATGATAGATAATATATTACTTGAACATAAAGGTAATTTACATGAGATTGAGAAACCTTAAAAACTCAGGTTACTTGTTTTGTAGGGTTACGTTATAGTGTCATGTATATTATTAAATTTCATGATACCTTACTGTGTTGGAAAATTTATCTGATTCTTTTCTGGGCAGATATATCATTGTGTCTGCGGTAATTCATTTATCCACATTTTTGACACATAGTATTTAGCAGTAATACTAATTCAACTTAATACATTACTCTTGACTACTAGGCACATTTGTCCAAATTAAAAGCAATTTTGGAAAAATATCCTGTTTATTTTCTATGCTCTGTAGATAGTTAATATTATACATACCCTACCTGCTGGGATATAGTACATAAAGTGTTGGACTTGGAGTTGGAAAATTTGGTTTCAAAACCTGTGTCTGATACTAACTGTGTGACTGTGGGCAATTTACTTTTATCGTTCTGGGTCTTAGTTTCTTCTTTTGTAAAATGGGAATAATAATAAGTGAGACCTCCCTGACACAGATAACTGTTGTGAAGTACAAATAAGATAATGCATGTAAAGTACTTCTATATCTCAAATCCTTGTATGAATGCCAGTTATTATTAATGAAGGGTTCATTAAAAAAAAGTCATTCAAGCACTGAATGGACATATGACAAGTAGGCTAATGTGTTTCTCTCAGAATTTGCTTTGCCTTTATTGATTCCTCAATTTTTCTGAAATTTTGCGTAAAGTTTTAGAGAAAATTTGGTACTCTTTTAAGGGTAGAAATAAAATATTTCATTTTCTGGAGTATATTAATATGGGAACCAAGGGATGTTTTGGGAATAGGTACATTGACAATTTTTTTTTTCAACTGAGATAATATATGTAAAAGCCAGTATATTTGGGTAAGATAAATTGGTACTCTATTTTTCTTTGACTTTATAAGCTTTTACTAATGTTCTTTAAGGGGTCTAAATGTATAAAAATGTCCTCATTCCACAAAGGTCTTATAGACTATAACGCTGCAGGCTGAGGGGTAAAACTTTCAAATTCTCCTTTGCTTTTGCAAAGCTTTTCTTCTGTAATAGATTTGAATAGATCAAAATGTCTTAACATGCCACTGAAGCCTACAGTAATAATCCTTAGAGTTTTTCCTTTTTCTTTTCTCCTTCTTTCTGCTTTTTTTTTATACCTACAAAGCTACTGGCAGATATAGATGACATAGACTTTATGAAATATTAAATAAATGGCCAAGATAAGACGATTTGTAGACATGGAGCTTTGTCTTCAAAATTCAGTTTGACCACATGTAAGAATTTTTGTTGAATAAGAAAAAAATTTAGCTTTTACTTTGCTATCTTACCATATGACAATTTATTCATTTTATTTTACTGTCTGAAAAATGCATCTCTTTCAAGGCAGTCTTTAATATTTGAAGCCCTAGCCAATTACTGTCATATTTAATAGTGAATCAATGAGCATTAAGTATGTATAGGTGCCAGGCACTCTGCTACTTGTATAGCTACAAAGAATGAAATAATTTTATTCTCAAGAAGGCTTACATTCCACCTCAGGACACAAGTACAAATATAAGGATGTATATATAGAAAAATTACGTTACAAAATAATTAATTAGTACAAGTTAGGTAGGGACAATACCAGAAGTTTGGAGGATCATGAAAGGCTTCATTTAGAAGGTGGTATTGAGCTCTCTCTTGAAGTTTAGAGGGACTCTGAGGAAGGAATGTTTTCTAGGTTGGGGGGAGAGAGAGCAGCAGCAGTGGCTAGTCCAAAGGCACAGAACAGGAGCAGTGTACAATAATATGAAGATGTGGGTTGGAAAAGGTCTAAACAAGAGTTTCCCTTTTATCCTTGAGGCCATAGGGAATCACTAGTTGTTGATTGAGTTAGGGGAGTAACATGATCAGATATGTTGTCAGGAAAAGTCACTTTGGTGGTTGTATGAAGGATTGAGTGGAGTGAGGAGAGACTTGAAACAGGGAGACTGATTAACAGGGCCTGAATAGTGTGAGTAGAGAGAAGGGATTAGATACAAGAGATGTGGGGGAGATTTAGCAACTATTGCATATGTGGAGTGCGGAAGAGTCAGGGGTTGAGTGCAATGCTGAGTTTCTGAATCTGAGAAACTAGAAGAATGTATGGTACCTTTGACAGAAACAAGGAAAGTTTCCCAAAAAATATACCCCAAAATATGTCTCCAAAACTTGCTTTTGGGGAAAAGATAATGAATTTTGTTTTGAACTTGTTGATTTTGAGATGTCTCTGTGCCATTCATTTTGAAACGTCCAATAGGCATTTTGGTGATGCAAACCTAAAAGCTCAGAGATTAGAGATCTAGTTGACGGACAAGAATAGGTTTGGGAGGGGTGAGACATATGGGGAGATTCAGTGATACTGTTAGATCATGGTCAAATAGAGGAATAATTACAGTTCTTTATTAAAGAGGTGTACTACTTATGAAAAAGGGTTTGCCATCTCTGTTTGTGTAGTTAATCAGGAGTGAAAGAATAGGTTATAGGATCTAAGGAGATTGAAGAATTGGAAGATTAGGGAATTTGAGGGAGCATCAACATATATGACAAAGTCCTCTAATATAAAGATGGGATTTAGGGAGGAGAGAAATATATTGAGCCTGGTGCTGAATTCCTTAATAAAAGAGGGAGAATGACCTGGTGGAGGCCATTAAAATACAGATACAACGATTTGAAAAAGGTAGAAAGTCACAGTGGAGTGTACTTTTCAGAGGAGTTTGTTGAGTGACTTTGGCAAAGGAAATATTTGAAAGTGTCAGTGGATAGCAAAGAATTCTTCTTACAGGATATGTGTTGGTGAGTAGGACAGGGTGTGAGTGAATGTATTGCCAGTTCATATAAATAATCAGTCAAAGATATCCAAGAATGTGATGTTGTCTAGGGGAAGAAGCCACATCTTAGTGAGAAGTATGTTCACTATGGAATAGGAATTTTGGAAGGCACAGTTGCTATACAGTCCTTTGCATACATACTTGGAACAGAGTGCCAAAATATGGCAATGATATTTAAATTTCTTTTAAATTCTTTGTCCACTTGCCCATGCTCTTTATGCCTTGATAATCCTAACTTTGTATTACCTCTGTTGTCTTGTAACTTCTTCCTGCTGCTTGGAGAAAGTGCTGGAGGAAGTCTCACAACCCTTCACTACATCTAATAACAGGAGCCTTCTATGTGCTAGGCACTGTGCTAAGTACTGAGGTTACAAAGATGAAAATAAAAGGCTCTTACCTCAAGGTGCTTACATTCTCATTGCAGGAAGACAACACATGAGTAAGTGTATAAATACCATATACAAAATGAATACAAGGAAGTTTGGGGAGGGAGTGTATTAGCAACTAGAGAGATCAGGAAAGACACTGTTAGGGTGTTTGCTTATATAGAAGGTGGGGTTTGAGCCAAGCCTGGACAGGAACCAGGGATTCTAAGATACGAAGGTAAGGACGGAGTACATTCCTATTATGCAGGACAGCCAATATAGAGACAAGGAGGTGAGCGATGGAGTGTCTGTTCTGCGTGTAGAATAGCAAATAGGTTAGTATGACTAGATTGCAGTTTGTGAGGGAGAAGTAATTAAAGTATTAAGAGAAAACTAGAAAGGGAGAGAGGAGCAAGATTGTGAAGTGATTTAAATGCTAAAGAGTATATGTTTATCTGATAATTAATTAGAAGCTGATGTAATTAGAATAGAAGAAGATGCTATGTTCAGGCCTTCCACCTTAAGAGAATAATTTTGGTAATTGTGTAAGAGAATAGATTTGAGTTGGGAAAGAGAAGCAAGAACAGTTATTTAGAAGGATGTTGACAATAGTCCTGTGTAGAGATGATGATGGTCTGTCCTGTGGTGGTGGCTGTATGAGTAGAGAGAAGGGGATGTATAGAATTGTTATAAAGATAGAAATGGCATGGTATGACGACAGGTTGGACATGTGGGGTGAATGCTAGTGAGGAATCAAAAGATGAAAGTGAGATCATATGAGCCTTGGTGACTAGGAAGATAATGGTATCCTCAGGAATAGGAAAATTGGGAAGGGGAAGAGCTTTGGGGGAAATTAATGAGTTTTGTTTTGGAAATACTGAGTTTAAGATGCCTATGAGTTATATGATTCAAGATGTTCAAAAGGCAATTATTAATGTAAAATTATGGTTGGATAGACAGATTCCGGGAATCATCTCTATAGACACGATATTTGAATTTATGGGAGCTGAAAAGATCATGAAGCAACACAATATAAAGCATAAGTTTTTTAACCTTGGTCTTAAAAACTTTTTTAAATGTCTTAATAACTATATGTTAGTGTAATTGATTTCTGTTATAATCCTATGCATTTAAAAATCTTATTCTGAGGTGTTCATAAGCTTCACCAGACTTTCAAAGTCATCCAGTGACAAAAAAGATGAAGAATTCCTTGAATTAAAAGGGATTGGGACAAACTGTAGGGGATACGCACGGGGGGCTTGGAGGAAGACCCTGCCAGGGAAAAGGGTATTGAGAAGTTGTCAGAAACGAGAATCAAGAGAGGGAAATATCTTGACACTTAGGACAGAGTGTACAGGAGAAGAGAGTGATATACAGTGTTAGAGACTGCAAAGAGGCCAAGAAGGATGAGGATTGAGAAAATATTTAACAATTAAGTGATCATTGTTAGCTTTGGAGAGTACAGTTTCAAATGAATGATGAAGTTGGAAGCCAGATTGTAAAAAGTTTAAAATGATGCTAGGGGAGAGTTAGCCATGAAGGGTTTGGGTGGGGATGGGGAGGGGAGATAATGGAGATGATTGGATAAAATGAGTTTTTTTTAAAAGGATAGAGCAGACTTGGGCATGTTTGTAGGTATCAGCAACCCAGTAGATAGGGAGAGATTGAAAATTAAAGAGAGAGAAGGAATGGTAGTGGGGGCAAACCAGGAAAAGACAGGAAATGATGGAATCAAGGGTATATGGAGAAGAGTAGGTTTTGACAAAAAAAGCCAGCTATAGTTTTGTCACTGCAGTCACAAAGTAGGTGCCCTTGCCAGCTGCTAGGAATTTATAAATCAATCTAGTCTGCTTCCTACACCTTAATCTGTCGAATAAGAGGAAGCTAAGGCCAAAGTCCACATAGGTGGTCAGTGTTGGAGATCTATCTCATTCTTTTTTTTTTTTTTTTAAGATTATTTAATTTATTTATTTTCAGTTTTCAACATTCACTTCTACAAAAATTTTAGTTTTATTCCCATCTACCCCTTCCTCTCACTTCAGGACAGCATATATTCTGATCACTCTTTCTTTCCAATCTGCCCTTCCTTCTATCATGCCCCCCTTTCTCTTCTGTTTTCCTGTACAGCAAGATAGATTTCTATACCCCATTGTCTATATATTTTATTTCCTAGAATCATGGAAAAACGGTTTTTAACATTTGTTTTTAAAGCTTTGAATTCCACATTCTCTCCCCCTCCCATCCACCTTCATTGAGAAAGCAAGCAGTTTGATATAGGATTTTACATGTGTAGTCATGCAAAACACTTCCATAACAGTCATGTTGTGAAAGGCTATATTTCCCTCTATCCTGTCCCTCCCTCTATTTATTCTCTTCTCTCCTTTTTAACCTGTCCCTCTGCAAAAGTATTTGTGTCCTCTTACCCTTTCCTCCAATCTGCTGTCTTTTCTGTCATCCCCCCTCTAATATCCCCTTCCCCCCTACTTTCCTGTAAGTTAAGATAAACTTCCAGTTGAGTGTGTATGTTATTTTCTCCTGAAGCCAAATCCGATGAAAGTAAGGCTTATTCCTTCTCATTTTCCCCTTCTTCCCCTCCATTGTAAAAACTCTTTTGTGCCTGTTTTATGAGATATACTACATTCTATCTCTTCCTTTCTCTTTCTCCTAGTACATTCTTCTCAACACTTAATTTTCTTTTTTACATATCCTTTCATATTCAGTTCATCCTGTGCCCTCTGCCTCTTTCTGTCTCTTTCTTTCTCTTTCTCTCTCTCCTCATAGATATACATACATACACATATACACACATATATACACATACATATACACATACATATATATTCTCTGGAACTATCCTAATACTGAGAAAGGTCTCATGAGTTACAAATCTCTTTCCATATAGGAATGTAAACAGTTCAACTTTAATAAGTCCCTTATGGTTTCTCTTTCCTGTTTCCTTGTTTTCATACTTCTCTTGATTCTTGAATTTGAAGTCAAATTTTCTAGTCAGCTCTGGTCTTTTCAACAAGAATAAGCTTGGAAGTCCTCTATTTCATTGAAGTTCCATTTTTCCCCTGAAGTATTATACTCAGTTTTCTGGGTGAGTGATTCTTGGTTTTAATCCTATCTCCTTTGACTTCTGGATTATCATATTCCAAGCCCTCTGATCTCTTGGTGTAGAAGCTACTAAATCTTGTGTTATCCTGATTGTGTTTACACAATATTTGAATTGTTTCTTTTTGGCTGCTTGTAATATTTTTTCCTTGACCTGAGAGCTCTGGAATTTGTCTACAATATTCCTAAGGGTTTTCCTTTTGGGATTGCTTTCAGGAGGTGATCAGTAGATTCTTTCCATTTCCATTTTACCCCCTGGTTCTAAAATATCAAGACAGTTTTCCTTGATAATATCTTGAAAGATGTTATCTAGGTTCTATTTTTTTTTTTTATCATGGCTTTCAGGTAGTCCATTTATTTTTAAATTATCTCACCTGGATCCATTTTTCAGGTCAGTTGTTTTTCCAGTGAGATACTTCACATTGTCTTCTGTTTTTTCATTCTTTTGGTTTTATTTTATAATTTTTTTGATTTCTCATAAAGTCATTAGCTTCCATTTGTTCCATTCTAATTTTTAAGGAATTATTTTCTTCAGTGAGCTTTGGATCTCTATTTTCATTTGGCCCATTCTGCTTTTTAAGGCATTCTTCTCATTGGCTTTTTGGACCTCTTTTGCCATTTGGGTCAATTTAGTTTTAAAGGTGTTATTTTCTTCAGCGTTTTCTTTTGGGGTTTCCAACAACTTTAGCAAGTTGTTGACTTGTTTTTCATGATTTTCTTGCATCATTCTCATTTCTCTTCCCAGTTTTTCCTCTACTTCTCTTGTTTGATTTTCAGAATCCTATTTGAGTTCTTCCATGGCCTGAGACCAATTCATATTTTTCTTAGAGGTTTTGGATGCAGGAGCTTTGGCTTTGTTATCTTCTGGTTGTATGTTTTGATCTTCCTTGTCATCAATGACATAAGAAAATACCTCATCACTGAGAAAGTGAGAATCTAGTCTGTTTCTCCCCGCCTCACCTCTCTTTTGCTTATTTTCCCAGTCAATTACTTTGCTTTTGAGCTCTTTGTTATGTGGAGAGCTCTAGAAGCAGCTTCAGCTTCAGCTTCAGCAGTGGCTGCCACTACCCTGGAATTGGGGCTGGGGCCAGGCCAGGCCTGGGGCTAGAGCCAGACCACACTCCCCTCTCAATTAGGTGAGAGGTCTTTCCCTTGACTTTTGAAGCTGTCTTTAGCATTTGTGAGTTGAGAAGTCTGGAGACCAGAAAAGAGCAGCCACCAGCAAGGTCTTTCCAACACCTTTTCCAAGACCTTTAAGGTCTGTTCCAACTTGTCCACGCTGAGAGCTGCGCTGTGCTCCCAGCCTGGTGTGATAGACCCTTTCTGTCCATCTTCCAGATTTTCTTAGGCTGGAAGTTTGCTTCAGTCTGTAATTTTGTGGCGTCTGCTACTCTAGAATTTGTTTAGAATCATTTTTTACAGGATTTTTGGGGGTTTGAGGGGAGAGCTCTAGCAGATCCCTGCTTCTATTCTGCCATCTTGGCCCCACCTCTCTATCTCACTCTTTCCCTAGCACAGTTGAAGCTTTGAAGCTGAGACATTTTCACTCTTCGAGGTGGAACTTGAATACTCCAGTGGATATTGCAGCGATGCCTTCATATAACTGTACTAAATAGTTTTTAGGATTCTAGCTCTTAGGAGCCTATCTAACATCAAGTGGGGAAATTCTTCACTGTAACTGGTTTGTTTTAAAATAGCTGGTTACCTATGAATAAGAATTCATTCCTTTAGTTTGAAATTGTGCTGTTCCAATGATTGAGGGCAATACAAACTTAATTGGAGTTAAAAAATTGGTTTTTGGACTGTGTGATATTATGTGTGATATTAAATATTTGTTTTATTTCCATGGGACATCTATTAAATGGAATTGTTGGGTCCCATTGAAGAAAAAAATATTACTGCTAATACTGTACTCAGCATTTTTAGGTTCATATCTTCCAGAAACAGTTTTATTTAGTTTAATATCCAACTTTCTAGCTTAGAGAAATGTTGATACTGTCAGTCTCCTGCCTCTTCTGACATGACTTCTCTAAAGATAGTTTTAGGTTACCTTTATAGGTATTTTGAACAAGGAAAAGATATTTTTTTTTTCCTTGCATGGTTTACTTTTATTAAAGAGAACATTTTATTATTATTACTGTCATATAATTTTTTTTAAAAGAGAACATATTATTATTAAGAAAACATCTATTTGAACCTATTTGCCCAGTTACGTAGAAGCAATTGGAGAACTAATTGCTAATCTCTTTTACTGATTCATTACTATGTTTCGCCCTAAGAGGCAGCATTTTGTCAGTTAGTGTGAATGATCATATTCTCTTAGGATCAGCAAACATGCATTTCTGTAATTAATACTTTTTACTGATTCAGAGAAATATTTTTCCTAGTTGGTCTGTGAAGGGTTAGGCCAACTGTGGGCTTCAGGACCAGTATCATATCTTCAACTGCCTACTGAATGCCTCAAACTGGATGTCTTGCAGACATATTAAAGTCAGCATACCCCAAACTGAATTCAGCATCTTTCCCTCAAATTCCTCTCTTCTAAATTTTCCTATTTTTTTATGATAGAATAAAGAAGCTTTATTAACCTTCTTCACCTTTCTCTTCTCCTGATGCATGAACAAAGGTGACTTTTATAAAGCCCTTACACATATAAGATTACCTCACCTGACTTATCCCTCACCCCACCATCCTGTCTTTGCTCCTCTGCATCATGCCTTCAATAGACATTCCTGCCATGCTTTCTGTCTTAAGGAGAAAAAGCAAACCAACAGCTCACCTACCCCCCTGAAAGCCAGGAAATCTGACCTTGTCTTAGAAGTAGTACTAGAATAGAAGTATCTTTCAGCTGTTCTTTTTTTTTTTTTGAAATAAAAATTTATTTATTTAACTTTTTACATTCATTTTCACAAAATTTTGGGTTCCAGATTTTCTCCCCTTTTCTCCCCTCCCCCCACCCCAATACACCGAGCAATCTAATTTTCCCTATCACCAATCTGCCCTCTCTTCTATCATCCCTCCCTTCTCTTGTCCCCATCTTCTCTTTTGTCCTGTAGGGCCAGATGACTTTCTATTCCTCATTAACTGTATGTCTTCTTTCCTAGTAGCAACAACAATACTAAACAGTTGTTCCTAAAACTTTGAGTTCCAGATTCTCCCCATCCCTCCCTCCCCACCCTTTCCCTTTGGGAAGGCAGGAAATTCAATATAGGCCCTATCTGTGTAGTTTTGCAAATGACTTCCATAATAGTTGTGTTGTGTAAGACTAACCGAATTACCCTCCATCCTATTCTGCCCCTCATTGTTTCTATTCTGTCTTTTGATCCTGTCCCTCCCCAAGTGTTGACTTCAAATTGCTCCCTCCTCCCATCACCCTCCCTTCCATCATCCCCCCCACCCTGCTTATCCCCTTCTTCCCCACTTTCCTGTATTGTAAGATAGGTTTTCATACCAAAATGAGTGTGCATTTTATTCCTTCCTTTAATTGAATGTGATGAGGGTAAACTTCTTGTTTCTTTTTCTCAGCTCTCCTCTTTTTCTCTCCACTAAAAAGTCTCCTGCTTGCCTCTTAAATGACATATAATTTGCCCCATTCCATTTCACCCTCTTTCCTCCCTCTACCTTTCTCTCTCACCATTTACCTTAATTTCTTTTAAGATATGGTCCCATCCTATTCAATTCACTCTGTGCTCTCTGTCTCTCTGTCTGCGTGCATGTATGTGTGTGTGCGTACATCTGTGTGTGGTCCCACCAACTACCCAGATACTGAGAATTTTTAAGAGTTACAAATATTGTCTTTCCATGTAGGAATGTAAACAGTTCACCTTTGGTAAGTCCCTTATGACTTCTCTTTGCTGTTTACTTTTTCATGCTTCTTCTCATTCTTGTGTTTGAAAGTCAAATTTTCTTTTCAGCTCTGGTCTTTTCATCAAGAATGCTTGAAAGTCCTCTGTTTCATTGAAAGACCATATTTTCCCCAGAAGTATTATACTCAGTTTTGCTGGATAGGTGATTCTTGTTTTGAGTCCTAGTTCCTTTGCCTTCTGGAATATCCTATTCCACGCCCTTCGATCCCTTAATGTAGAAGCTGCTAGATCTTGAGTTATCCTGATTATATTTCCACAATACTGGAATTGTTTCTTTCTTGCTGCTTGCAAGATTTTCTCCTTGACCTGGGAGTTCTGGAATTTGGCCACAATGTTCTTAGGAGTTTCTCTTTTTGGATCTTCTTTCAAGAATCGATGGATTCTTTCAATACTTATTTTGCCCTCTGGTTGTAGAATATCAGGGCAGTTTTCCTTGATAATTTCATGGAAGATAATGTCTAGGCTGTTTTTGATCATGACTTTCAGGTAGTCCCATAATTTTTAAATTATCTCTCCTGGATCTATTTTCCAGGTCAGTTGTTTTTCCCATGAGATATTTCACATTCTCTTCCATTTTTTCATTCTTTTGGTTTTGATTGGTGATTTCCTGGTTTCTCGTAAAGTCATTAGACCCCATCTGTTCCATTCTAATTTTGAGAGAACTATTATCTTCAGTGAGCTTTTGAACCTCTTTTTCCATTTGTGTAATTCTGCTTTTGAAAGCATTCTTCTCCTCATTGGCTTTTTGAACCTCTTTTGCCAATTGAGTGAGCCTATTTTTCAAGGTGTTATTTTCTTCAGCATTTTTTTGGGTCTCCTTTAACAAGGTATTGACCCGTTTTTCATGCTTTTCTTGCATCTCTCTCATTTCTCTTCCCAGTTTTTCCCCACCTGTCTAATTTGATTTTCAAAATCCTTTTTGAGCTCTTCCATGGCCTGAGCCCACCGGACATCCACCTCGGATTTCTGAGATAGAGAGGCCCCGATGGCAAGCATTGTACTTCCTCATCAGAAATGAAGGGAGGAACATCTCTTCCCCAAGAAAGTAACTCTATAGTCTTATTTTGTTTTCTTTTTCTGGGCATTTTCCCTGCCAGTTACTTGACTTCTGAGATTCCTCTCCACCCCTGCCTAGATCTGCCCAGCTAGTGCTTGGGGTCTGAGATTCAAATGCTGCTTCCCAGTCTCAGGGCTTTCAGTGGCGGGAGTGGCTGCTATTCAATGTTAGCTTAAGTTCTGGTGCTTGGGTGGGTGCAGGGCTGCCTCCCAGGCTCAGTACCCTCAGGGGCTTTATGCAGAGACCTTCAGTAATGGAGCGGGTGGGGGCAGGACCGGCTCCCAGGCTCAGTTCCCTCAGGGGGTTTATGCAGAGACGTTCGGTAATGGCCCTGAGCTCCTGCCTGCTGCTATGGGAGTTCCGGGCTGCCGCCTCTGCCACTGCCTCCCGAGGGGGCCTGAGCCACGGAGACACCCTGCTCCCCTCTCGGCCGGCCCAGATGTCTCTGTCACTGACCTGTAGTGCCTGTGGGTGGAGGGACCTTCGCGGCTGCTGGAGGTTCCGTCCCTGAAGACTGCTTGGATCTGCTCCTCTGGGGCTACGCGGCCAGGGGTGGGCTCTGCTGTCCAGGAGCGCGACGGACTCCTGGGGACGGCTTTCCAGGGCTCTCTGGAACGGAAATCTCCTTCAGTGCGTTGGTGCATGGCTTGCTCTGCTCCAGAATTTGTGGGGAGTTCTTTTTTCAGGAAATTTCTGGGCTATGGATTTGGAGCTAGCATACATGAGTCTTTCTGCTCCGCCATCTTGCCTCCTCCCCCCCTTGGAAGATATTTTTACAAGGTAGTTAATAGTTTACAATTCCTTTGAGAACTGTTTGTTTATCTTCTTGTTCACTTATGTATTGGAGAATGGCTTTTGGTTTCCTAAATTTCTGTTACTTTTCCAATTTGTTATCTAATTTGATGCAAACATTTTTCCCACTGAACAACTTTTCTTTTTATTCTAGGTGCATTAATTTCGATTGTACAAAAACATTTCAGTTTCATACCCAGTTATCTGTTTTTCTTTTTCAGTTTCCTTCATTCTTCATTTGGTTGAGAATTTATATACTATTAATTGTGAAACATTATTTTGTACTTGCTTTATTTTTAAAGGTGTATTATTTACTTATTCAGTTTATCAAATGATTATTGAGTTCCATTGTTTCTGGTTCTCTCTTCTGTAGTCTGTACGTATTCTGCTTCTCTGTTAAAAAGTGTCATGTGATGGTGCTGTTTATAAAATATTTTGATGTTTGGGAATACTATTCCCCTTCCATTCCTGTCTTTTTTTATTATTGCTCCTTATATACTAGATCTTTTCCCTTTATATACTAGATCTTTTGTTCTTTCATATGGATTTTGTTACTATGTTATCTAGCTCTATAAGGTATTGTTAAGCATAGTCTGTAAATTGACCTTGTGACTGCCTATTCAAATTTTTATCATATTGTCATGGGTTTTAGTTTTTTAAGAACATTTCATAAATGTATACAAATATTCTATTCAGATATTTGTATATGTTTTTATAGGATACTGTAGAATATAAATATATGGAACAAATAATTCTATACAAATGAACAAATATTTCGTGTTCTGTAGTGCCAGTGCAATGTTCAGCAGTGCCTACCGTGTCCATGAATGTCCCAGCACAATTCTGAATCGGGAAATACAACAGACTCTCTACATGAAAGATGATGGAACCAAAACATTTATTCAGATACCAGAAAGTCAAATCCATCATAGTAACAAAAATCTATACACAGTAACAATGCAGAGGACAACACTATCCCCAAACTTTCCACCTCCTAGGCTTCTGACAAACCAGCTCCACTAAACAAATCACAAGTAGGTTACTTTAAACAAAATCACAAACCAGCTCTTTCACTCACAGTAGTGAGCTGGCTGCTTGCCTGCATCCTTCCTAGATCTGACTAGAATCTGTCCAGTTTTCTCTCAACCGTGCTGTAATTCTGCCTCTTCTTGTTCTACCTTTCCTGCTCCACCCCTTCAGCAAACTCCTTCTTCCACAGACTCAGGTAACTCAGGCTTCCACGTGATGTGGGCAGATCACATGGGCCTATTAATGAATGGGAAAGATCTTCTCATTTAAATTATCATTACATGTGCTTTGGTAGATTGACTCCTAAATATTTTATTTACTTTTATAGTTAATTTTTCATGAAATTTTCTTTTCTGTTATTGGCACTTTTCTGTTTCTATCATTGGCACTTTTATTTTATCATTGAGGGTATCTACGTGGCACAGTGGATAAGAGTACAGGACCTGGAGTCAGGAAGATTCATCTTTATAAGTTAAAATTTGACCTCAAACAGTGAGTAGCACTAATACCCTGAGCAAGTCATGTAACTGTATTTACCTCAGTTTCCTTATCTGTAAAATGAACTGGAGAAGGAAATTTCAAACCATTCCAGTATCTTTGCCAAGAAAACTCCATATGGGGCCTTGAAGAGTCAAACTACTGAATTGACTAAACAACAACATTTTATCATTATCACATAGAAATGCATTTTTTTTTTTGGTGAGTTTATTTGATAGTCCAAATCACATGATTATCTCAGTAGATAAGATAAAAAAGCCTTTGAGAAAGTAGAACACTCATTTATTCTAAAAACCATGTATAGTATAAAAAGAAAGGCACATTTTTATATTGTAAAAAGCATCTTTCTAAAATAAAAAGGAAGCATTATTTGCCATAGGAATATTCTTAAGATATTCCTAGTAAGTATAGGAATAGAGCAAGGATACTTTACTCTCCCTGATATTATTTCATTTAAATAGTGAAATGCTGAGATTATGATATAGTCCTTGCTAAGGGCGACTTCCCTGCTTTGATATAGGTATAGAAATGAGCTGGAGAAGGAAATGCAAACCAATCTAGAATCTTTGCTGAGAAAACTCATATGGGGACATGAAGAGTTGGACACAACCATGACTGAACCATAATAGAAATGCTAGCAATGACAGCAAGATGACAAAGAAATTAAAGGTAGTCAAAGAGGAAATAAAACTATTTCTGTTTGCTGATGACATGTTTACTTAGCAAATCTTAGGGAATCAGCAAAAGAAACAAATGGAAATCATTAAGGAATCATCTTTTATTTGAGCTTATTGCTATTTGAATGTCTTCCTCTAGCTTGTCCTTTATTCCAGTGTATTGTTTTCTTTTTCTACTATTTTCTCTTGATTCTTTGAGGAGACTTGGTAATGTAAAATAATTTTTTTCCTGTTCTGCTAATTCTTCTGTGATGGCTACAATTTCTGACCTTTGTTTTTCTCTCCAAATTTTTTTCTTTTGATTTCCATTTCTCTTGAACCTTTCTAGAACATCCTGTTGTAGTTAAGTGTACTCTTGGGATTCCATTGCTTTTTCTTCTAAAGCCAGGCATTTCCTCAGTTTCCTTTCTTTTGTAATAGTCATAGAAGTTTGTAATTTATTGTTTTTATGTTTTAGTACTCCCACTTCTGATTTTAATATCTTTTGTTGTTTAATATACTGGAGCTCGACATCACGCCAGATCAAAATGTAATTGGTAAGTGTTTAACAAAATAAATAATATAGTACTACCTAGATAATGTTAATTTGTGATTTTCTAGGTAACTCTCCCTCTCAATAGAAAATCTGTTTTATTTGAGTTTAATACCATTTTTCTACATCTTTTATTGAATTTTCTGTTTGAAATCTTTGGTGGTTTAACTTTTTTTCCTCCTATGTTTTTCTTTTACTTTCTCACCCTTCCCCCATTGATGGATATTTCTCATGGCTGGACTACAAGGCTACTTTGGCCTCCTCCCATGTTGGGGACTTTATTTTTGACCAGCTTCAGTTCCTGTCCCTAAGATCTGGAAATGTAGGGCTAATTCTTGCTGGACTTCAGGCCTCTGTTTCTGACCCAGTCCAGTCATGTAGTTTGACCTCTTGACTTAGTTCCTTCCATTTTTCCCTTTTCTAGCTGGGCTAAATTAGAATATGCCGGTTGATGCAAGGTTGGTAGAGTTTGGGGGTATTTGTGATAGAATCTTATTAGCCCTGGGATTCCTTAACCTAGGGGCTACCCTAGATTGAGGGAAGTCCAGTTTCTCCTCTATAATTCCTCCCATGTGGGTAAGTATGTTGCAGTTTCATGATGTGTTGTGGTGGAATTGTCTCAAAGAATTCAGTCAGACCACCTCTAATTCAAGTATAGGCATTCACTGAGATTCTCATGAATCGGGTTAAGTTCCAAGAGGAACCAGCAGCTTCAGAGAAAGCAAGATAATAGGGTAAAGATGTAATTATACAACAGAAATTATGAATGTTAGAAAGGCAGGAGGGGTTTGTTAAGGGATTAGGTAGTTGAGGAGGGGTCCTGGCCATAGTGGAACTGTACATATGATTACCTACAATGCATACAGAAAAACCCATTTGGGGAATATATATGTATGATAATGATGTTATAATAAGCCTCTCTTCTTCACAAGTTCACCTTTAGAACAGCTTTTGGTACTGCTGCTCAGGTACCTACTTAGAGAAAGTGCCTTCTGTTATTTTGGGGTCTACATCTTGCTTGGGCATTGTGGTGGTCCTGCTTTCTGATTGTTTGGCTATTGTGGTCCTTTCTGAGACTAGATGGATTTGGTTGTGGTTGAATGCATGGGCATACCTGCTGTTGCTGGGGGAAATACGAGGAATGGGTCAAGGGCTAGCTAGAAGGAGCGGCTGGGATCCCATCTCACAGACACACTACTGTTTCTTTGAGAACTGTGAGCTCGTGGACACACGTGTTGTTCTAGTGAGCAGTGGGGCACATGAAGAAATCAGGATATTGAGTGGAGACGGTAGTGAGTGGTAGGTAGGGGCAAAGGGCATGCTGTTCAGTGGGACCTAAAAGGAAGCTAGAATATTGGGGCTGGGGGCAGCTCTGCCATCAGGTAGAGTCAATTTCTTCTACTTTTTTGAGTCCCTGCAATAGGAGATTAATTGGTTGTATGTGTCCCAACTCACAGGACCCTAGTTTGTATGTCCTGCAAGAACTGGAAGCTGATAGGGTGTTGTTTGACTTAGAGTTCTCTGACATCAGTTCATAGTGCTATTTCTCATGTTGGGATTCTTTACCCTGTGGATTCATTTCTAATTTTTTAATGGTATGATTGTTAACATTAAGGTAGTGTATCCATTTGGAATTTATTTAGGGATATGGTATTAGATTTTGGTTTTCTTTCAGTTAAAAAAACTTTAATATAGGGCATTCTTTTTTTTTAATGTTTGTTTATTTTTAGTTTTCAACATTCATTTCCACAAAATTTTGAGTTCCAAATTTTTTGAGTTTTTGAGTTTCAAATTTTTTTTGTCCTCTCTTTTGACCTTGCCCCTCCCCAGAAGTACTTCTAATTACTCCCTTCTCCCATTTGCCCTCCCTTCTGTCATCCCCCCACCCCAGTTATCCCCTTCTCCCCTACTTCCCTTTAGTGTAAAATAGATTTTCATACCAAATTGAGTGTGCATGTTATTCTTTCCTTAAGCCAAATGTGATGAGAGTAAGCTTCACTTTTTCCCTCACCTCCCCACTCCCGCCTCCATTGAAAAAACTTTTTGTTGCCTCTTTTATGAGAAATAATTTACCCCATTCCATTTCTCCCTTTTTCCTCTCAATATATTCTTTTCTCACCCCTTAATTTTATTTTTTTAGGTATTATCCCTTCCTATTCAACACACCTTGTGCTCTCTGGCTATATTATATATGTGTGTATAATCCCTCCAATTGCCCAAATAACAGAGAAGTTTCAGGCGTTATAAATATTATCTTCCCATGTAGGAATGAAAACAGTTCAACCTTAGTAAGTCCCTTATGATTTCTCTTTCTTGTTTACCTTTTCATGCTTCTCTTGATTCTTGTGTTTGAAAGTTAGATTTTCTATTCAGCTCTAGTCTTTTCATCAAGGATGCTTGAAAGTCCTCTATTTCATTGAATTACCATTTTTTTCCCTTGAAGTGTTATACTCAGTTTTGCTGGGTAGGTGATTCTTGGTTTTAATTCTAGTTCCTTTGACTTCTGGAATATCATATTCCAAGCCCTTTGATCCCTTAACGTAGAAGCCGCTAGCTCTTGTATCATCCTGATTGTATTTCCATAATACTTGAATTGTCTTCTTGCGGTATTTTCATCTTGACTTGGAAACTCTGAAATTTGGTTACAATATAGGAATAGGAGTTTCTCTTTTAGAATCTCTTTCAGAAAGGAGGTGATCAGTGGATTCTTTCAATATTTATTTTGGCCTCTGGTTCTAGAATATCAGGCAGTTTTCCTTGATAATTTCATGAAAGATGATGTCTAGGCTCTTATTTTGATCATGACTTTTAGGTAGTCCCATAATTTTTAATTCTCCTAAATCTGTTTTCTAGGTCAGTTTTTTTTTCCAATGAGATATTTCACATTGTCTTCTATTTTTTTAGTCTTTTGGTTTTGTTTTGTAATTTCTTGGTTTCTCATAAAGTCATTAGCTTCCATCTGCTCCATTCTAATTTTTAAGAACTATTTTCTTCAGTAAGCTTTTGAACCTCCTTTTCCATTGGGCTAATTCTGCTTTTTAAAGCATTCTTTTCCTCATTGACTTTTTGGACCTCTTTTGCCAATTGAGTTAGCCTATTTTTCAAGGTGTTATTTTCTTCAGCATTTTTTTGGGTCTCCTTTAGCAAGCTGTTGACTCGCTTTTCATGATTTTCTTGCATTGCTCTCATTTCTCTTCCCAATTCCTCCACCTCTCTTACTTGATTTTCAAAATCCTTTTTTGAGCTCTTCCATGGCCTGAGACCATTGCATATTTATTTTGGAGGTTTTGGGTGCTGAAACCTTGACTTTTAGGTCTTCCTCTGATGGTATGTATTGTTCTTCCTCATCTACATGGATGGAAGAAAATACCTCTTCACCAAGAAAGTAGCCTTCTGTAGTCTAATTTTTTTCCCTCTTTTGGGCATTTTCCCAGCCAGTTACTTGACTTTTGAATCCTTTGTCAAGAGGAGGGTATACTCTGGGGACTTGTAAGTTCTCAGTTCCTCCACGGTGGCATAATCAAGGGAGAGGAGTTACTCCTATCCTAGCCTGTGCTGTGGTCTGGGAGCACTCTTTTCTGCCCAGGATCTGTTAGTACAATTCCCTCTCTAGAGCCTCCACCAGCTCCACTAGGCTGGCCAGCACTGCTCCTCACCCCAGGAAACCCACTCAGGACTGACATCCAGATCAGGTGCTTGATTCCCCTTGAGGCCTTAGGTTGAGAGCTCCTAAAATGGATGCCATGCCACAGCAACTGCTGCTGACCTGAGGCCTCTGGGACCAGACTGTGTTCCCTTCTCATGCAGGTGAAAGAACTTTCTCACTGACCTTTGAAGCTGTCTCTGGCATTTATGGGTTGAGGGTTCTGGGAACCATAGCTGCTGCCAGGGATTCTGTGCACCCTGAGGCCTGCTCCAGTCCTGTCCTTGCCTCATGGCTAAGGCCAGGCTACGCTGCGCTGTATGCCTAGTGCGATAGAACTTTCCTGTTGGTCTTCCAGGCTGCCTTGGGCTGGAAATCTCTTTCACTCTGTTGTTTTGTGGCTTTTGCTGCTCTAGAACTTGTTTAGTCATTTTTTATAGGTATTTTATGTGCTGTGGTGGGGGAGCTTCTACAGGTCCATCCTTCTACTCTGCCATCTTGGCTCTGCCCCTTAGGGCATCATTTTTTAAGTATTTTATAGTTTTGGGTTAATTGCACACTGGCTTTTAGTCCTATTGTTATTGAATTTGCCTCATCTAGTCTGTTTTCTTTGATGTCTTTCTGTTAACCAATGCCAAACAGTTTTGTGTAACTACTGCTTTATATAATTGGTGATCTGGAAGTGTGACTTTTTCTCCCAGCTTCCAGATTTGCATCTCCTACTGCCTTTTAGACATATCAAACTGGATATCCTGTAGACATCTTCAACTCAGTATGTCTAAAGCTGAACTCATTGTCTTTTTCACCTAAATTTTCCTTTCTTTGTAATTTTCCTGTTACTGTTGAGGGTACCACCATCCGCCCAGTCATCCAGACTCATCTCATCCCCTCCTCATTCTCTTTCACTTTGCATATCCAATTGGTTTCCATGTTCTTGCGTTTCTATCTTCTAACATCTTTAGCATGTGCCCCTTCCCACTTATGATGCTGAAAGCTTCCAGGTGCTGGCCCTCATCATCTCATTGCTGTCTGTTGGAATAGCCTGCTGGTTGGTCTTGCTAGTGGTTCCTGTTACCTTTAGAACCAACATTAAATCATGCTTGACTGACAGTCAAAGTATTTTATAGTCTGGTTCCTTCCAAAGTTTCCAAGCTTCTTACACCTT
The DNA here is from genome assembly GCA_023548195.1 of Bettongia penicillata ogilbyi. NCBI lineage: Eukaryota > Metazoa > Chordata > Mammalia > Diprotodontia > Potoroidae > Bettongia > Bettongia penicillata. Next base: position 483,256 of record JAJHZJ010000712.1, on the reverse strand, counting down.
ACTCCCTAATAGATGGCACAGTAGAATGGAGTGCCCGGCCTGGAGTCAGGAAGACCTAAGTTGGAATTTGTTTTCAGACACTTACTTAGGTATGTGGCCCTGGGCAAATAACTTAACCTCTGTCTGCCTCACTTTACTCAGTTGTAAAGGGGGAATAATAATTGTACCTATTTCCTAGGGTTCTGTGAGGTTTCAGGGAGGTAATATTTGTAAAGTGCTTAACATAGATCCTAGCACATAGTAGGTGTATTATAAGTGCTTATTTTTTTCCTTCTCAGCTGTGAGCGCTGAGTAGTCTTCTGGTTATTTTAGTTGTTCAATATTTCTTTAAGGAGCTCTTTTGCCATCAACATACCACTTCCATATTCAAGAATTCCCCAAATCCAACTTTTTGACCATAACCTATTGACTTTTCATATCTCCTTCTTTTCCTTTGTTCATACTGTGACCTTCAATACTTGACCCTTCAATTCTCTATTACGCCATCTCCTCATACTCATTCTCTCTCCTGTTTTCTACTTCTTCGAGAACCAGTGCAATTCTGTACTGTCTTCCTGTCTTCAATCCCTGGTACCGTTATTATTTTGCTGCATGCATTCAGTCAAACCTTAGCTTCAAATCACTCTCACCGTTTGCCACTTTTGCTCCTTTACAAGTGCTGCATTCTGAATGGTTGTGGAGAAAATTACTCAACCATTATGACTGTGTCTGTTACAAATTTATGTTAATGCGACCTCAGCTGGACCCTCACTGCTGCTAGGCAGTACTTCTAAGTGTATAGGTTCATCTTTCTCTTCCACCATCTTTGCTCCAATCCCCCGCACCCCCTTGTTTTGGAACTCCTATATTTATTAGAAAAACTTCAAGGTTATATCCATTGTAACTTACAGATTCGGCTATAATTCCTGTGCCTCTGGTGTATAGTTCTGCTTTTAGGGATTTTTTTGAGAGTTGGTGGGAACTTAAAAAAATATCTATTCTTTCTTTTTTAAAAAAAATATTTAATGTTTAATTTTTTCCAATTATATTTTAAGACAATTTTCAGCATTCAACTTTGGAAAGATTTTGAGTTCTAAATTTTTCTCCCTCCTTCCCACCCCTCTCCCTTTCCGAAGACATCAAGCAGTATGGGTTATACATATGTCATTGTCTAAAGCACATTTCCACATTAGTCAAAAGGGAAAGACTATGGACCACCCAATCCCTCCCTCTCAGCCCCCAATATTCTTCTATCAGCATTCAGACTACATCTGTTCTTTCTCTGTCTTGGATCGTTGTATTGCTGAGAAGAGCTAAGTCAATCATATTTATCATTGCACATAGTGTCACTGTTACTATGTACAATATTCTGGTTCAGTTCACTTCACTCGGCATCAGTTCATTTACGTTTTTCTAGATTTTTCTGAAACCTGCCTGCTAATCATTTCTTATAGCACAGTAGTATTCCATTGCATTCATATGCCATCACTTCTTTAGCCATTCCCTAATTGATGGGCATTTCCTCAATATCCACTCACTACCATAAATATTTTTGTACATGTGGATCTTTTTTCTCTTTTTTTTTTAACGATCTCTTTGGGATAGAGACCTATTAGTAGTGATATTGCTGGATCAAAGGTTATACAGTTTGCTAACCCTTTTTCTTGTTACTCTTATTACTTGGGAGTATAGATTTTAAATTTATTTTCTTTAAATTTTTGTTAGGTTTTTACTTTGGCCAAATTTCTCCTAGTATTTCTCATTTTCTTCCTTCCAAAGAGCTGTCCTATATAACGAGGAATGTGTTTTCAAGAAACAAAAGAAAAAGACTAGAAAAAAATCAACCGATTAATACAACAAAAGATCTGATAACGTATGTAATATTCCATGCCCTCGGATATTCCACTTGTGCAAAGCAGGTCTATTCTTATATTCTTTTGGGCCATGCTTATTATTTTTAATTTTGCAACATTTACTTTTGACTGATTGGTGGTTATTCTTTCTTTCCGTTTACATGGTAGTCCTGTGTGTCTCTGTGTGTATAAAATTTGGCTCTGCCTATCTCTTTATCTGTTCATTTAGATCTTTTCATGCTTCTCTGGGTTCATTTCATAACCATTGGGTGTTTACTGTGTTTCTAGTTCTTTGTAGTGTAGAAAAGTACTGTTGTAAGTGTTTTGTTTTTGTCAGTGGGTCCCTGTTATCAATGACTTCTTTGGGCTTTTTGCCTAGTAATGAAATCTTTTAATTAAAGGGGTAGGGACATTTTATTTTATTTTATTCACATTTGTATAAGTCCTTGTGGCTTTCTAAAGTGGTTATACTAATTGTTCTACCAAGACATTAATATACCTGTCAATACTTGGCATGAAGTAAGCATGTAATAAATGTTTATTGATTGGTTTATTGATTGATTTTTTTTTCCTCAACCCATAATTGACTATTCCCATTTTTGTCACCTTTGCAAATTTTTGGGTATGAAGTAAAATCATAGGTTTTTTTTTTTCTATTTTTTTTATATATATATATTTTTCAATTTATTTAATTTTTTTTTACATTCATTTTCACAAATTTTTGGGTTCCAAATTTTCTCCCCTTTTATCCCCTCCCCCCACCCCAATACCCCAAGCAATCTAATTTTCCCTATCTCCAATCTGCCCTCTCTTCTGTCATCTCTCCCTTCTCTTGTCTCCATCTTCTCTTTTCTCCTGTAGAGCCAGATGACTTTCTATTCCTCATTAACTGTATGTCTTCTTTCCTAGTTGCAACAACAATACTAAACAGTTGTTCCTAAAACTTTGAGTTCCAAATTTTCCTCATCCCTCCCTCCCCACCCATTCCCTTTGGGACAGCAGGCAATTCAATATAGGCCATATCTGTGTAGTTTTGCAAATGACCTCCCTGATAGTCGTGTTGTGTAAGACTAACTGGTAAGACTAACTGGATTACCATCCCTCCTAACCTGCCCCTCATTGTTTCTCTTCTGTCTTTTGATCCTGTCCCTCCCCAAGTGTTGACTTCAAATTGCTCCCTCCTCCCTTTGCCCTCCCTTCCATCATCCCCCCCCCCCCCCCCGCAATATCTCTTTCTTCCCCACTTTCTTATACTGTAAGATAGGTTTTCATGCCAAAATGAGTGTGCATTTCACTCCTTCGTTTAGTCAAATGTGATGAGGGTAAACTTCTTGTTTTTTTTTTTTTTTTTTCTCAGCTCTCCTCTTTTTCCCTCCACTAAGAAAAACTCCTATCTGCCTCTTAAATGACATATAGTTACCCCCTTCCCTTTCCCTCTCTTTCCTCCCCCTACATTTCTCTCTCACCATTTACCCTAGTTTCTTTTAAGGTATGGTCCCATCCTATTCAGTTCAATCTGTGCTCTCTATCTCTGTATGTGTGTGCATGTGTGTATGTGTGTGCATGCGTGTACATGTGTATGTGTGGTCCCACCAACTACCCAGGTACTGAAAAGTTTTAAGAGTTACAAATATTGTCTTTCCATGTAGGAATGTAAACAGTTCACTCATGGTAAGTCCCTTAAGACTTCTCTTTGCTGTTTACTTTTTCATGCTTCTTCTCATTCTTGTATTTGAAAGTCAAATTTTCTTTTCAGCTCTGGTTTTTTCATCAAGAATGATTGAAAGTCCTCTGTTTCATTGAAAGACCATATTTTCCCTTGAAGTACTATACTCAGTTTAGCTGGGTAGGTGATTCTTGGTTTGAGTCCTAGTTCCTTTGCCTTCTGGAATATCCTATTCCACGCCCTTCGATCCCTTAATGTAGAAGCTGCTAGATCTTGGGTTATCCTGATTGTATTTCCACAGTACTGGAATTGTTTCTTTCTAGCTGCTTGCAAGATTTTTTCCTTGAGCTGGGAGTTCTGGAATTTGGCCACAATGTTCCTAGGAGTTTCTCTTTTTGGATCTCTTTCAGGTGGTGATCGATGGATTCTTTCAATACTTATTTTGCCCTCTGGTTCTAGAATGTCAGGGCAGTTTTCCTTGATAATTTCATGGAAGATGATGTCTAGGCTCTTTTTTTGATCATGAGTTTCAGGTAGTCCCATAATTTTTAAATTGTCTCTCCTGGATCTATTTTCCAGGTCAGTTGTTTTTCCCATGAGATATTTCACATTCTCTTCCATTTTTTCGTTCTTTTGGTTTTGTTTGGTGATTTCTTGGTTTCTCCTAAAGTCATTAGACTCCATCTGTTCCATTCTAATTTTGAGAGAACTATTAAATTCAGTGAGCTTTTGAGCCTCTTTTTCCATTTGGCTCATTCTGCTTTTGAAAGCATTCTTCTCCTCATTGGCTTTTTGAACCTCCTTTGCCAATTGGGTGAGCCTATTTTTCAAGGTGTTAATTTCCTCAGCATTTTTTTGGGTCTCCTTTACCCAGGTATTGACCTGTTTTTCATACTTTTGTTGCATCTCTGACATTTCTCTTCTCAGTTTTTCCTCCACCTGTCTAACTTGCTTTTCAAAATCCTTTTTGAGCTCTTCCAGGGCCTGAGCCCACCCACCACCCCCCCTGGGGTGTCTGGGGTACTGAGGCCCCGCCCTCCACGTCTTTCCCTGATGGCAAGGATAGGTCCTCGTCATCAGATCCGAAGGTCGGGATCATTTGCATTTGTTGGAAACAACTCTCTAAAGTCTTATTTTTCTTCCCTTTTCTAGGCATTTTCCCAGCCAGTTACTTGACTTCTGAGATTCCTTTCCACCCCCGCCTGAATCCGCCCAGCTAGTGCTTGGCCTCTGAGATTTAAATGGGCTTTCCTCCTGCTGGCTGTCAATTAGTGAGCTTTAGTTCAGGTGCTGGGGTGGGGCCAGGGCTGCCTCCGAGACTCTGATCCCTCGGGGGGCTTTATGCAGAGACTTTCAGGAATGGAATGGGTCGGGGCAGGGTGGGGGGCCCGCCTCCCAAATCCCGCTCCCTTGGGGGCTTTAAGCAGAAGCCTTCAGTAACAGAGCGGGGTGGGGGCAGGGCCGTCTCCCAGGCTCAGCTCCGTCCGGTTTTATGCGGGAATCTTCCGTAATGAAGATCCTGCCTGCTGTTGGGGGATTCCTGAGTCCTGGGCCGCTGCCGCCTCAGCCGCCGCCCACACCTCTGCCTCCGCAGCTTCCTGCCCCCGTCCCTGCCGCTGCCGCTTCCTCCTGGGGGGCCAAGTCACGGAGACGCCCCGCTTCCCCTCTCCTTCAGCTCGGCCTTCTTTCTTACTGACCTGTAGCTTCTGTGGGCGGAGGGACTTTCCCGGCTGCCGGAGCTTCCGTCTCTGAAGCCTGCTCGGATCAGCTTCTCTGGGGCCTCGGCCAGGGCAGCGCTGGGGGTGGGGTCCACTTTCCGGGGCGCGCCGGACCCTGGGGATGGGTCTTCAGGGCTCCCTGGAACGGAAATCTCTTCCACTCTGCTTCTGCACACCTTGTATTCACCCAGAAGTTATGGGGGACTCTTTTTACATTAATCCTATGGGCTTTGATTTCGGAGCTCGTAAACCTGGGTCCTTCTACTCCGCCATCTTGGCTCCGCCCCCTCCATAGGTTTGTTTTTACTTGCATTTCTCTTATTAGTGCTTTGGAACATTTTTTTTGTTATTACTAGTTTGCAGTTCTTCTGAGAAGGTATAGGTATTTTAAAAAAGTTAAATAAGGATAGGATTGGGGTTTAGGGAGAATGGAGTAAAACTAAGTTGGCCCAGCTCAGTTCTATGGAGGTTTTCTTTGGGGGTGAGGAGGCAGAAGAATGATCTAGGGCTGAAAAGGAACAGACAGAAAAATAGGTAGTGTTTGTGGGAAATTGGGGATAGAAAACTGTGGGAGTGGATTTCAAAAATTAGTAGGAAGATAGTAAGCGAATACCTACCTGACCTTGATGAAGCTACTTTGACAGGGCAACTGTATCTTTGAGCAAGGGAGAAGGACCATAGGATCCCAGAATGACAGTGTTCTAAAATGAAAGAATGGAGATTGTTCATTATAGGTCAGGTGTACTGGGTGTGGCTTTGATTCCTGGCAAAATTTAAGAATATATTTATTAAAGGGGTAGTTAGTGAAGATCAAGAAACAATAGCAGATTATAAAGATGGAATATCTAGAGGAAAAGTCTTTTGGCACATGTGGCAGATCTCTTGCCTAGAGCTTATTGACACCTGTGGAAAAAGGTGACATGATAAGAATACTTGGATGTCTATTTGTCTCTTCTAGGGTACATTCTTTTCTGACTACTTTTAAAAAGTCCTTTAGCATACTTATTTCCTTGATATCCCCCACTCTTCTACTCCCCCTCTTAAAAATTTACTTCCTGCTTAACCTTAAATTTTCATTAACTGTCTTTGGGTAGGAATGAATTGCTGTTTCCTGTTTTGGCTCTTTTAATCTTTACTTTCCAGATCAGAAGTAATAAAGCAGAACATTATATAAAAGTTAACTACTTAATTGTTCTTTTCTAAAAGGTTTTCGTGTTATAGTGGCCTTGATTCTTTTATAGTACATGGTTGTAGGACTGGGGAAAATAGATGGAATGTTGAGGTCTGGTGGTGGAGATAGGTTTGGATCTGGAATCAGAGCACCTGGGTTGAAATACAATTTCTACTACTTACTCTCTTATATGACTTTGATCAAGATACTTAACCTCTTTCTTGACCTTAATTTCTTCAACAGAAAAAAGAAAAAATTGAACCAGTAAAGGTCCTTTAGAACTCTATGAACTAGTAAAAGTCCTTTAGAACTCTACAAATTCTGTGATCTTATACATACTCTGCAAATATGGAAACTTTAAAAAAGTCAATAAAAAGATCCACCACTAATAGCTCTTTTATCACTGTTTTTAGTATTTAATTTTCAACTCAAGAGCACAAGTTCTAATTGAGGGGAGTTCAGCATTTGCCAATTACAAGTTTTTTTATTTTTTCAGTCTTTTTTAAAAATTAATTTATTTGTTTTCAGTTTTCTACAATCACTTCCGTAAGTGTTAGATTTTCATCCCCTCCCTCTTCACTCCCTACTCGAGATTGCATGCAATTGTATACGGGTTCTACACATCCATTCTTATTAAAAATATTTTCACATTAGTCATGTTGCATATAAGAATTAAAACAAATGTGAGAAACCATGAGAAAAACCCAAACAAAACAAAATGTAACACAAGAGAAAATATTCTGCTTCATTCTGTGTTCCAATTCCATAATTCCTTCTCTGGATGTGGAAGGCATTTTGCCTCCAGAGTTCTTTGGGAATATTTTAGGTCCTTGCATTGCTGTGAAGGGCTAAGTCTACCAGAAAAATTCCTCACACTCTGTGGTTGTTACCCTGTACAATGATCTCCTGGTTCTGCTCCTTTCACTAAGCATCAGTTCTTATAAGTCTTTCTAGGTCCCTCTGAAGTCTTCCTGTTCATCATTTCTTGTAGCACAGTGGTATTCCATTACATTCATATACCACAACTTGTTCAGTCATTCCTCAATTGATGGGCATCCCCTTGATTTCCAGTTCTTGGCCACTGCAAAGAGAGCTGGCTGTAAATATTTTTGCACATGTGGAGCCCTTTTCCATTTTTATGATTTCTTTGGGATACAATCCTAGAAGCAATATTGTAGCCCTTTGGGTATAGTTCCAAATTGCTGTCTAGAATGGTTGGATTAGCTCACAGTCCCACCAACAATGACTTAGTCTTCCATCTCTTCCACAACTTCTCCAACATTTATCCTCTTCCTGTTTTGTCTGGTAGGTGTGATGTGGAACCTCAGAGTTATTTTAATTTGCATCTCTCTAATCAATAGTGATTTAGAGCATTTTTTTCATATAACTATAGATAGCTTTAATTTCTTCCTCTCAAAACTGCCTGTTCATATCCTTTGATCATTTTTCAATTGGGGAATGACTTTTATTCTTGTACATTTGACTCAGTTGTCTATATATTTTAGAAATGAGGCCTTTATCACAGATACTAGTTACCAAAATTATTTCCTAGTTTTCTGCTTCCTTCCTAATCTTGGTGCATTGGGTTTGTTTGTGCAGAAACTTTTCAATTTAATGTAATCAAAATTATCCATTTTGCACTTCATAATGTTCTCTATCTCTTATTTGGTCATACATTTTTCCATTCTCCATAAATCTGACAAATACACTATTCCTTGCTCCCCTAATTTGTTTATAGTATCAGTCTTTATACCTGGATCGTGTATCCATTTGAACTTTATTCTTGTGTACCGTGTCAGGCATTGATCTGTGCCCAGTTTCTGCCACACTGTTATCCAGTTTTCCCAGCAATTTTTGTCAAACAGTGAGTTCTTATCCCAGAAGCTGGGGTCCTTCGGTTTATCGAACTTTAGATTGCTATATTCATAGACTACTGTGTCTTGAGTACCTAACCTATTCCACTGGTCTATCCCTCTGTTTCTTAGCCAGTACCAAGTGCTTTTGATGATTGCTGCTTTATTATACAATTTGAGATCTGGTAAGGCTAGGCCACCTTCCCTAGCATTTCTTTTCATTAATTCCCTTGATATTCTGGACCTTTTGTTCTTCCAGATGAATTGTGATATTTTTTCTAGCTCTAGAAAATATTTTCCTGGTAGTTTGGTATGGCACTGACTATGTAAATTAATTTAGGTAGAATTGTCATTTTTATTATATTAGGTTGGCCTACCCACGAGCAACTGGTGTTTTTCCACTTACTTAGATCTGACTGTATTTGTGTGAAAAATGTTTTGTAATTGTGTTCATACAGTCCCTGGGTTTGTTTTGGCAGGTAGACTCCCAGATATTTTATAGTGTCTACCATAGCTTTAAATGGGATTTCTCTTCCTATCTCTTGCTATTGGGCTTTGTTAGTAATATATAGAAATACAGATGATTTCTGTGGGTTTATTTTGTAACCTGCAACTTTGCCAAAGTTGTTTATTATTTCAAGTAGTTTTTTTACTTGATTCTCTAGGATTCTCTAAGTATATCATCATATCATCTGCCAAGAGTGATAACTTAGTTTATTCTTTGCCTGTTCTAATTCCTTCGATTTCTTTTGCTTCTGTCATTGCTAAAGCTAACATTTCTAGTACCATATTGCATAACAGTGGTGATAATGGACATAATTGTTTCACCCCTGATTTTTACCAGAAATGGATCTAGCTTGTCCCCATTACATACAATGCTTGCTGATGATTTTAGGTAGATATTGCTTATTATTTTACGGAAGCCTCCATTTATTACTGTGCTCTCCAGTATTTTCAATAGGAAAGGGTGTTGTATTTTGTCAAAAGCTTTTTCTGCATCTATTGAGAAAATCATATGGTTTCTGTTAGTTTTGTTGTTATGATCAACAGTGCTGGTAGTTTTCCTTTTTTGTTTTATTTTTAATGATACCATTTCTTAAAGTTTAGAATTGTTACTGTCTGAGTTTGCTTCAATTGCTTTTTAACTTTGTGGATTTCCAGATCATGTTATAAATTAACTTTGTGACTAAAATGTCCTATCTGGTCAGTCTCTTATACCCTTCCCTACCCTTGTCTCCCTTGCTCTCCCTTCTTCCCTCTCACTTCTCTTCTGTCTCTGTCTTTCCCACACACATATGTACACCACTTCCCCTTCAGACTAATCAGTAGTGTTGATAATAAGTCACTTTATTTAGTTAAACTTAGTTTTCTCAAGTTTAGATGTATCTTAGCCATTAATTAATCTGTTTTTTCTTGAGTTTCAAAGCCGTAATAGAAGCCACATGCAGTCTACCTCCTATAATCTAGTGAAGCCTATATTTTCAGATTTCCTGAGCCAGATAATTTTCCTTTTTTATTTTTTATATCAGAATTTACATATATTCTTTTTGCATTTATTACTTTGAAACAGAACAGAATTCTTTTAGGTCAAGCAGTTAATTTGCATTTTATTGCTTCACTTTGTTGATTCCATATAGAAAGAGCTTTGGATTGTTATGTACTTTTAGAAGTTAATTGTCCTATTTTGAACTTGATAATTTATTTTGAAAGCAGTATTCACTAGAATGTGAACTCTTTAAGAGTAGGAACTATTTTTTATCTTTATTTATATTCCCACTATTAAGCACAGTCCCTGGAACATACTATGCTTAATAAATGCTTTTTGACTTGACATATTTTTTAATATTCATGCTTGATGAATTATAGCAATATTTGAGCAACAGAATCACAGTTCTGATAGAATCAAACAAAACCATTGCATGTGTATATTCTGGCATTGTAAAAATTAACGATAATAAACTGTTAGTTATAGTAAAAAGTCTTAATAACTCCTTCTTCTGTCTTACTTATAAATAGCTGATTTGTATTGGGTCACTTTTTACTATGTCCATATAACCTACTGGGGTCACTTATTTAATAAAACAGGCCAAACTTTTCTCTCTATTTTAAAGCAGTGTTTTCCTCAAAATTACTCTTTAATTTTTCTGTTTTCATGTTGGCTTAATTCTTCACCAATTTTATGATTTAGACTCCACATTGTAGGATGGCATACTTCTGGAAAATGTCTTTTAGATGTTTATTCCATAAATGGCCTTTAGATTTTTTCACAGAAACACTTAATAAGTACTTGCTGTTTTGTTTCTAGGTGTTGGAACATATCTCACTTTTTGGATCTCTAGCCCTCTCTCCTGAAATTCTGTGATTCTACTCCATTGACTGTGCTTGGAATGTGAGGATAAAATTAGTAATAATACTTTTTAGAAAAATTTTTGAAAGCAAGTTTGTGAGATAGTTCTATTAGTGTCCTTAGCTCCTCTGATTGGGGGATAGATCCATGAACTCCAAAACCTCTGTTTATGGAAGGGGCCCAGTCCAGTCATCTTTTCATTTTCCACTGGCTGCTTTCTATTGTACTTGTTAAGACTTTTCCCTCATGGCCCCATGAACCTCATCATTGAGAAATTTCATCATATTGTGATATCTAGCCAGCTTTGGCACTCATACGTCATCAATACCCTCTGCCCCCTGATTGGAGGGAAGAGCTATGACCTCCAAAAACTTCCATTTAAGGAGAGGGCCTTCATTTCCCACTGGCCACACCCTTTTGGACCTCTTTGGACTCCTCTATCATGGCTGCTGGATGTCTCTTTCTCCCTCTTAGCCTCTCCACGGTTTTAACTTCCTTTTGTGTGGTGTCTTCCCCTATTGGATTGTAAGCTCTTTGAGGGCAGGAGCTCTGTTTTTCATGTTTGTATCCCTAGCACTGAGCACAGTTGCTGGCACATAGTAGCTGCTTAATAAATGTTTATTGACTGTCAATCCATTAAGCAACAAACTTCAGTGTTTTGTATCTTAAAACTTCGTGCTTCAAACTGACCAAATAACACAACTCCTAACTTTACATATGAAATGGTCATATATAAGGAAGTTTTCATTCCACAGAAGTGCTAAAAACATTCTGAAGCAAAGTGAGTTTTAGTTAGCCCTCATTATCTACACAAATGGAGGTAATTAGGAGTGTATTTGATCTTGATGTCAAATATGTTTTGCTCTAGAAATCATTATATTATTCTTTGGAGGGGAGACAGTATTTACTGAATTAAATTTTGCCTTGTCAATTAGATTGAGTTGCCATTCATTAGACCAAAAGCAACTAATTCAAAAAGACATAGCCAGAAAAGAACATGGGCAGCAATATGAAGTTAGAATTGGTAACAAACAAAATTGCTTTGGATAATCTGTGTATGTGGATTATTCATAGTTGAGTATCCCTTAATTTTTCCTTCACTTAATTCTTTTTATTTATTTATTTATTTAATTTTTTTTTTTTTACATTCATTTTCACAAATTTTTGGGTTCCAAATTTTCTCCCCTTTTATCCCCTCCCCCCACCCCAATACCCCAAGCAATCTAATTTTCCCTATCTCCAATCTACCCTCTCTTCTGTCATCTCTCCCTTCTCTTGTCTCCATCTTCTCTTTTCTCCTGTAGAGCCAGATGACTTTCTATTCCTCATTAACTGTATGTCTTCTTTCCTAGTTGCAACAACAATACTAAACAGTTGTTCCTAAAACTTTGAGTTCCAAATTTTCCTCATCCCTCCCTCCCCACCCATTCCCTTTGGGACAGCAGGCAATTCAATATAGGCCATATCTGTGTAGTTTTGCAAATGACCTCCCTGATAGTCGTGTTGTATAAGACTAACTGGTAAGACTAACTGGATTACCATCCCTCCTAACCTGCCCCTCATTGTTTCTCTTCTGTCTTTTGATCCTGTCCCTCCCCAAGTGTTGACTTCAAATTGCTCCCTCCTCCCTTTGCCCTCCCTTCCATCATCCCCCCCCCCCCCCGCAATATCTCTTTCTTCCCCACTTTCTTATACTGTAAGATAGGTTTTCATACCAAAATGAGTGTGCATTTCACTCCTTCGTTTAGTCAAATGTGATGAGGGTAAACTTCTTGTTTTTTTTTTTTTTTTTTCTCAGCTCTCCTCTTTTCCCTCCACTAAGAAAAACTCCTACCTGCCTCTTAAATGACATATAGTTACCCCCTTCCCTTTCCCTCCCCCTACATTTCTCTCTCACCATTTACCCTAGTTTCTTTTAAGGTATGGTCCCATCCTATTCAGTTCAATCTGTGCTCTCTATCTCTGTATGTGTGTGCATGTGTGTATGTGTGTGCATGCGTGTACATGTGTATGTGTGGTCCCACCAACTACCCAGGTACTGAAAAGTTTTAAGAGTTACAAATATTGTCTTTCCATGTAGGAATGTAAACAGTTCACTCATGGTAAGTCCCTTAAGACTTCTCTTTGCTGTTTACTTTTTCATGCTTCTTCTCATTCTTGTATTTGAAAGTCAAATTTTCTTTTCAGCTCTGGTTTTTTCATCAAGAATGATTGAAAGTCCTCTGTTTCATTGAAAGACCATATTTTCCCTTGAAGTATTATACTCAGTTTAGCTGGGTAGGTGATTCTTGGTTTGAGTCCTAGTTCCTTTGCCTTCTGGAATATCCTATTCCACGCCCTTCGATCCCTTAATGTAGAAGCTGCTAGATCTTGGGTTATCCTGATTGTATTTCCACAGTACTGGAATTGTTTCTTTCTAGCTGCTTGCAAGGTTTTTTCCTTGAGCTGGGAGTTCTGGAATTTGGCCACAATGTTCCTAGGAGTTTCTCTTTTTGGATCTCTTTCAGGTGGTGATCGATGGATTCTTTCAATACTTATTTTGCCCTCTGGTTCTAGAATGTCAGGGCAGTTTTCCTTGATAATTTCATGGAAGATGATGTCTAGGCTCTTTTTTTGATCATGAGTTTCAGGTAGTCCCATAATTTTTAAATTGTCTCTCCTGAATCTATTTTCCAGGTCAGTTGTTTTTCCCATGAGATATTTCACATTCTCTTCCATTTTTTTGTTCTTTTGGTTTTGTTTGGTGATTTCTTGGTTTCTCCTAAAGTCATTAGACTCCATCTGTTCCATTCTAATTTTGAGAGAACTATTAAATTCAGTGAGCTTTTGAGCCTCTTTTTCCATTTGGCTCATTCTGCTTTTGAAAGCATTCTTCTCCTCATTGGCTTTTTGAACCTCCTTTGCCAATTGGGTGAGCCTATTTTTCAAGGTGTTAATTTCCTCAGCATTTTTTTGGGTCTCCTTTACCCAGGTATTGACCTGTTTTTCATACTTTTGTTGCATCTCTGACATTTCTCTTCCCAGTTTTTCCTCCACCTGTCTAACTTGCTTTTCAAAATCCTTTTTGAGCTCTTCCAGGGCCTGAGCCTACCCACCACCCCCCTGGGGTGTCTGGGCTACTGAGGCCCCGCCCTCCACGTCTTTCCCTGATGGCAAGGATAGGTCCTCATCATCAGATCCAAAGGTTGGGATCATTTGCATTTGTTGGAAAAAACTCTCTAAAGTCTTATTTTTCTTTCCCTTTTCTTCAGCCAGTTACTTGACTTCTGAGATTCCTTTCCACCCCCGCCTGGATCCGCCCAGCTAGTGCTTGGCATCTGAGATTTAAATGGGCTTTCCTCCTGCCAGCTGTCAATCAGTGAGCTTTAGTTCAGGTGCTGGGGTGGGGCCAGGGCTGCCTCCGAGACTCTGATCCCTCGGGGGGCTTTATGCAGAGACTTTCAGGAATGGAGCGGGTGGGGGCGGGGTGGGGGGCCCGCCTCCCAATCTCAGCTCCCCTGGGGGTCCCGAGCAGAAGCCTTCAGCAACAGAGCGGGGTGGGGGCAGGGCCGTCTCCCAGGCTCAGCTCCGTCAGGTTTTATGCGGGAATCTTCCGTAATGAAGATCCTGCCTGCTGCTGTGGGATTCCTGAGTCCTGGGCCGCTGCCGCCTCAGCCGCCGCCCACACCTCTGCCTCCGCCGCTTCCTGCCCCCGTCCCTGCTGCCGCCGCTTCCTCCCGAGGGGGCCCGAGTCACGGAGACGCCCCGCTTCCCCTCTCCTTCAGCCCGGCCTCTCTCACTGACCTGTCGCTTCTGTGGGCGGAGGGGCTTTCCCGGTTGCTGGAGCTTCTGTCTCTGAAGCCTGCTCGGATCAGCTTCTCTGCGGCCCTGGCCAGGGCAGCGCTGGGGGTCGGGTTTACTTTCCGGGGCACGCCGGACCCTGGGGACGGGTCTTCAGGGCTCCCCGGAACGGAAATCTCTTCCACTCTGCTTCTGCACACCCAGAAGTTATGGGGGACTTTTTTTACATTCATTCTATGGGCTTTGGTTTCGGAGCTTGTAAACGTGCGTCCTTCTACTCCGCCATCTTGGCTCCGCCCCTGTCTTCACTTAATTCTAACAGGAGACATTACTGACACAACTCAGCTTATCACTTCACCACACATTTAGATAGCAGTTGCTTGAGTTGCAAATTTTTATTTTCTGACCCTTTTTTAACTCACCTAAAGCACCTGGGAAATGACACTAACCTATACAGGTGGTTTCTCTTATATAAATAGAGAGGTACTTCATGTTATGCAAAGGTAGAGAGGTGCTTCTCTTATCTAGTGTACTTGAAATAATATTATTTAGTGCTATGTAGTTAAAGTCCAGTGTGGGTAGGAGCAATATCCTAACACCTCTCCCCATGCAAATTAAGCTGGTTTTCCCTTAAAATGTTATCCTAGAGTCTTGGGTTGGCTCAGGGGATTATTTCCTTATTTCCTCATTTCCTGAGCACAAAGCAGCCAAGAGAAGCCAGAGGGGGCTGTCAGATGCTTGGTTGGCAGATCTTAATGGAAGCTTGGCTCAGCTGAAGCGGTTCTCAATGCCTTGTTAAATATCCTACTGCTATGGTTAAGTAAATTTCTGTTTTTAAGAATCTAGTGTACCAGGGTATTTACCTGAGTCAGACTCACCTTGGAACACACAGTGTAGATTAAGTGGTTTTTTGTAATATTATTTGGGAATATAATTACTTTTTATGGGGGGGATGGGCAGGGAATGAACAAGTATTTATTAAGTGCTTATTTATGTGCTAATAGCAAGTGCTTTGAAAATACAATCTAATTTGATCTCCATTTGATTTTGGAAGATAGATGCTATTATGTTATCATCCCTCCACATTTTACATTTATACATTGTTTTGATGGGCAAGCATGCTCCGAGTTCTGAGTAATGGATTTGCAAATATACTATACAGATATATAACCTTGGTGAATGTATATGTTATAAACTAATTTTCCATTTCATAGTAAAACTGTGATTTTTCCCTTTCACTTTAGCAGGTTATTTTTTCCTTTCTCTAGGTTATATTTACATTTCAGTAAGAGGATTTTGTGTATGTGTAAGGAAAACAATTTGTTTTAAAGTACATTTTAATTCTGTTTTTAGGAAATCTACATTCTTCAATGTCCTAACCAAGAGCCAGGCAGCTGCAGAAAACTTCCCATTCTGCACTATTGATCCTAATGAGAGTCGAGTACCAGTCCCAGATGATAGATTTGACTTTTTGTGCCAATATCACAAACCTCCAAGGTAAATGTGGTTTTGTTTTTTCAAAAACCTTCGTTCTGTTGATGGTTAAATCTAGACATTAGGTCATTTATCTAACACTGCAGAAATTAATTGAAAACATTTAACTTTGATTTGGAATTTACATTTTTTTTCCTTTTAGTTGGAACAGTACTTTTGATTCTTTAACATTTTGGACTTTTTCTAACCCTTTATATTTTTTCTTCTTTCTTTGTTTCTGTGCTCCATATTTTTTTTCCCATCTTTCCATTTTTTTTCTTCTTCCTCTCTGCCGTATCAAATGTATGCCCTTGAAGGCTTATTAGTGAACCTAAGTGAAGAGTTCCTTTAATGTCATTACCCAGAGTGATTTTACAGTTCTTGAATTTCCTGTGTCTCTGTGGGAACATAACAGTTCACATGTATTACTGAAATACTTTTTTTAAAAGAAGGCCAGCAAAGTACATTTGTTTGCATATGAACGAAAAAAATACTTTGATCTGGAGTAAAATATTGTTGTTATTGCAATGCAGTATGTTAGAGGATTTAGGGACCTGACCCTGCAACTTCCAAGTGTCCGTTTTTTTTTTTCTTTTACTTTCTTTCATTTTTAAAAAGTTTATTTATTTATTTTTAGTTTTCAACATTCATTTCCACAAGATTTTGAATTCTAAATTTTCTCCTCATTTCTCCCCTCCCCCACCCTGTAATGCCTTGCATTCTGATTACCCCTTCCCTCAGTATGCCCTCCCTTCTATCACACCCCCCCTTCCCTTATCCTCATCTTCTCTTTTTTCTTGTAGGGCAAGATAGATTTCTATACATCATTACCTATGTTTCTTATTTCCCAGTTACATGCAAAAACAATTCTCAACATTCATTCCTAATACTTTGAGTTCCAACTTCTCTTCCTTCCTCCCTCCCCACCCATCCCCTCTGAGACAGCAAGCAGTTCAATATAGGCTCTATCTATCTATATGTATGTATGTATGTATACATATATTTATATATGTAGTTTTACAAAAGACTTCCATAATAGTCATGCTGTGTAAGACTAACTGTATTTCCCACTATCCCATCCTGTCCCCCATTTATTATATTCTCTCTTTTGACCTTATCCCTCCCCAAAAGTGTTTACTTCCTCCTCCCATTTGCCCTCTCTTCTATCACCCCGCCCCCCCACTTCTCCCCTTCTTTCCAGTAGTGTAAGATAGATTTTCATATCAAATCGAGGGAGCATGTTATTCCCTCTTTAAGCCAAATGTGATGAGAGTAAGCTTCACTTTTTCCCTCTCACCTGCTCCCTTTTTCCTCCATTGCAAAAACTTTTTCTTGCCTCTTTTATGAGAGATAATTTTTCCCATTCCATTTCCCCCTTTCTCCTCCCAATATATTCTTCTCTAACCCCTTAATTTTATTTTTTTTAGATATCATCCCTTCTTATTCAACTCACCCTGTGCTTTGTGTGTGTGTGTGTGTGTATGTGCGTGTGTGTGTGTGTGTGTGTATAATCCGTCCAAGTACCCAAATACTAAAAAAAGTCTCAAGAGTTATAAATATTATCTTTCCATGTAGGAATGTAAACAGTTCAACTTTTGAAAGTACCTTGTGATTTCTGTTTCCTGTTTACCTTTTCATACTTCTCTCGATTCTTATGTTTGAAAGTCACATTTTCTATTCAGTTCTGGTCTTTTCATCAAGAATGCTTGAAAGTCTTCTATTTCATTGAATTACCATTTTTTTCCCCCGAAGTATTATACTCAGTTTTGCTGGGTAGGTAATTCTTGGTTTTAATCCTAGTTCCTTTGACTTCTGGAATATCATATTCCAAGCCCTTTGATCTCCTAATGTAGAATCTGCTAGATCTTGTGTCATCCTGATTGTATTTCCATAATACTTGAATTGCCTTCTTGTGGTATTTTTACCTTGACCTGGAAACTCTGAAATTTGGCTACAATATAGGAATAGGAGTTTCTCTTTTAGAATCTCTTTCAGGAGGTGATCAGTGGATTCTTTCAATATTTATTTTGGCCTCTGGTTCTAGAATATCAGGCAGTTTTCCTTGATAATTTCATGAAAGATGATGGCTAGACTCTTATTTTGATCATGACTCTCTGGTAGTCCCATAATTTTTAAATTGTTTCTCCTGAATCTGTTTTCTAGGTCAGTTTTTTTTTCCAATGAGATATTTCATATTGTCTTCTATTTTTTTAGTTCTTTTGGTTTGTTCTGTAATTTCTTGGTTTCTCATAAAGTCATTAGCTTCCATCTGCTCCATTCTAATTTTTAAGAACTATTTTCTTCAGTGAGCTTTTGAATCTCCTTTCCCATTTGGCTAATTCTGCCAAAGCATTCTTCTCCTCATTGGCTTTTTGGTCTCTTTTGCCAGTTGAACTAACCTATTTTTAAAAGTGTTATTTTCTTTAGCATTTTTTTGGGTCTCCTTTAACAACTGTTGACTTTTCATGATTTTCTTGTATCACTCTCATTTCTGTTCCCAATTTTTCCTCCATCTTTCTTACTTGATTTTCAAAATCCTTTTTTGAGCTCTTCCATGGCCTGAGACCATTGCTTATTTATTTCGGAGGTTTTGGAAGCCTTGACTTCCTCTGATGGTATGCATTGTTCTTCCTCATCCAAAAGGGTGGAAGAAAATAACCTGTTCACCAAGAAAGTAACCTTCTATAGTCTTATTTTTTTTTCCTTTCTTGGGCATTTTCCCAGCCAGTTACTTGACTTTTGAGTCCTTTGTCAAGAGGAGGGTATACCCTGGAGACCTGTAAGTTCTCAGTTCCTCCAAAGTAGCACAATCAAGGGAGAGAAGTTACTCCTCTCCTGGCCTGTGCAGTGGTCTGGGAGCAACAAAAAACTTTTCTGTTTTTCTTAAAGATTTTTCTGCCATCTTGGCTCTGCCCCCCCAACTATGTGTTTTTTCAAAGATTTTTCAAGATTCTGTCAGAATCTGGGAGTAGAATACCCTCTCCACAACTGCCTCCAGCTCCTCCATGTCAGTGTTCCTCCTTCTCATCCTAGGATAGAGCTCAGGGCTGAGATTCAGATCAGCTACTCAGTTCCCCCTTCGGCTTTAGATGAAAGGCTCCAAAAATGAACCCTGCCTCCGCAGTGATTGCTGCAGGTGGTCCAGAGTGCATCTCCTTCTCCTGGAAGAAGGAGCTTTCTCACTGACCTTTGAAGTTGTCTGTGGCATTTCTGGGTTGTGCAGTCTGGGGCCTGCAGCTGCTGTCAGTGGTTTTCTTAAGCCTGTTGTGGGTTCTGTCCCTGTTGCACTGCACAGCCCATGCTGTAGTGCGCTCTGTGCTGGGTGTGATAGACCTTTCCTTTTGGCCGTCCAGGCTGTCTTGGGCTGGAATTCTCTTTCACAGTGTCATTTTGTGTCTTCTTCTGCTTTAGAATTTGTTTAGAAGTCATTTTTTACAGGTATTTTATGGGCTATGTTGGGGAGCTTCTGTAGGTTCATTTTTCTACTCTGCCCCCCCCAAGTATGTGTTTTTTTCAAGAAATACATTTTTTTTTCCCATTCCAGTGCTCTAGTCTGAAAAATTAAACCTGCTAGCCCAAAGTAAAAGTCTTTGACTTTAACATTAAGCTGCTTGATCCTAAAGTAAAACTATATTGCTTCCTGAAAATTTTACACTGAAAGGTGGAAGCTTTAGAAGTTCTTAATGTGGCAAGAAACTAAGGACTTCACTAACTCCTTTTTTCACACACACAAAAATGGAACAGTTGGAAATAATTATTGGAATGCTCATTAAAGTAAAAAATAGTAAAAATGCAAACCTCACATTGCTGTGGTTCTCTTAACTAGCAGAATAAATTAATACTTGAATCTGTGATTGAGAGCTTCAGAACTTGCCAGAAAATGATCATCTGAGGTTTAGATTCCTTCATAAAGGTTATACTCATGTGTCTTATCTTCTTCTTTACTCATTCAGAAATTTTAGAAGGCAAATTTTGAATCGGATTTTTGAGTTTCACTGATCTGGGTTCTTTGGAGCCTTATGTTGCTCCTTCCTTTTTCTAGAGCATTCTTATTAACTAGATGTGTTTATTTACCTAGTAGTAAAATGCACTAGAGGTTCACCTTGTGGCAGTCTCTTTTTTCTTTACCTCTTTGAAGCCTTACTATGGGGATGAAGGGAGAAGGTAATAAAATTATTGCCGATAAGGATAACCTCTCAGATATTTATAGAACTTTAAGGTTTGCAGAGCACTTTTCCTTATAACCATCCTTTACTCTGTGAAGTGGATAAATTCAAGTGTTATTACCATTTTGGTATAATAAAAAGAACTCCAGATTAGTCTGCACATCTGCTGAGAATCCTTTATTCATTTTAACTTCTTCTTTAATTCCTTATATCAGCTATCTGGACCTTTTTCTTTCCATCTGTACCCCCAATTTCACTTTTTAAAAATTTGATGTTCTCCTGTTTCCGCTGGAATTCCCTTGGCTTATGGTATCCATTTACAAAGCTTTTTATGGATATTATCAGCATGGCAGAATGGAAAGAGCTCTAGATTTGGAGTTGGATAACCAAGGTTCAGATTCTAGTTTATTACCTATTACAGTTGTTTTACTTCTGTGAACCTCAATTTTTTGATGTGTAAAGTAAGAAGTGTTTAGTATTTTCAAAGATTCCTTCGTTTTCTAAAATCTTGTTTTCCTATGATCATCTGTTCTCTCTTTCTACCTATCTCTGAGGAAGTAGTCCTCCTTTATAACCTGTGCACCTTATCCTTTTTTCAGCCTGTTTTAGCAGTCACTGTTCTGTCACTGATTTTCTTTCTCTTTTTTTCTCCCATTGGCTTCTGCCCATTTGCCTGTAAATATATTTAGGTTTTTCCAGGCTTAAAAAAATATTTTCTTTGACCCAAGCAGCTACATTTTAATATCTCTCTGTTTAAAAACCGCTAATAGTAGTAGTTAGCATTAATATAGTGCTTACTGTATGCCAGGAACTGTGTTAAGCACTTTATAAGTATTTTCTTATTTGATCCTCACAACCTTGGGAGGTAGGTGCTATTATTATCCCCATTTTACAGAATAGGAAACTGAGGCAGACTGCAATTAAGTTACTTGGCCAGAGTCACACAGCTAGTAAATGTCTCAGTCTGAATTTAATCTCAGATCTTCCTCACTCCAACCTAGTGCTCCATCCACTGCCCTGCTAGCTGTTTACATGTGGTACTTTTATTTCCTCACCACCCACCTGGCTCCTTAATCCCTTATCATCCTCCTGACCAAGTTTTATTGTTTTGTCTTACAGTTGTTTGCCACACCCTGTGCTATACTTTAAGAGTTAGGACCATTTTTAAAATTGGTGACTCACTGATTGTCTTGCAGAATTCCTTGCCCACAATGTTTAATAACATGTCTGTTCAATGCTTTGCCAACTACTTGGATACTTTCCTGTGGTTTTCCTCAATTTCTGAAATACCAATTCTTACATGTCTTCAAGTAAAGTTAATGAAAGAATATGATCTGGTCTTTGTCTTTTCCCTACTATAATTTTAGCCACAATATAATAACTAAGTAACCCAAAAGCATAATAGCCTGATGCTTAAATATTTAAGTGAACCTGTGATCTCATCACAAATGGGTTATTTGGGATTCAGTTCACAGCCCACTCTCCTTCCATCTTTTTGTCTGCATTCCCATAAATTCTTCATAGAGGAACTGCCCCCCTTGTGCTAGAGACTTTCTGCTAATAGCTTTTTATCATTACAGGGGTACTAGGGAAGTGCTTACCAGTGTCCCTCTATTAGTCTTTGAACTTGATTGTAGAGTGATATTAATAAAAATATACTTGATGATATTTTTGTGTTGCTTTATTCCATGTCATTATTTGTGATGCTGCTTCCTTCTTGCCTGTAAACATGCCATTGTCTTCCCTCATCCTTAAAACACCCTCATTTTATCTATTTCCCCTCGCTATCATTTTATATCTGTATCTTTCTTTTCTTCACCTTCTTGGCCAAACTTGAGTAAGCCGTCTACACACGATGCTTTGCTTAGTATTGTCTTGTTTGATTCTAAACCCTGTGCAGTCTGACTTTTGACTTCGTCATTTAATTTTAACTGCTCTCTCCAAAGTCACCAAATGATTATTAGCTGCAAAATCTAATATAGCCTTTTCTTAATTCTCATCCATCTTGACCCTACCAACCGAATTATATATCCTTGACGTATGATTGTTTGGTATTTAAGTATATCAAGCATAGATCTGTGTCACTTTTTGGCTGAAGAAGCTGTAGTTGTTCTCTGTTGCTGCTTGTGTATGATACAAATTGATATGTTGGGTATTCCAAGCTTCTGTCTTTCTGGATTTATGTTCTAGACAAACTCTCTTATGTCAGTGCCTTTACACAGGCTGTTCTGCATTCCTGAAGTAGTCTCCCTTCACACTTCTGTCTTATGGAAACCCTAGCTTTTCTCAGGGCTTAACTTGAATGTCATTGCCTACATGAAGTCTTTCCTGATTCCTCCAGTAGTTAGTGTTCTCCCTTGCCAAAATTAGTCTGTTTACTTTGTTTATATTTGGTTTTTGCTTACCCCTGTGCATGTTTTTCTCTAGTGGAACAGAAACTTTTGCTCTGTTTTTGATGTTTACCTTTGGATTGCCAGTGTGTAACACAGTATTAGAAATCAAGGAAGGCTCCTAATTAAATACCTGTTGAATTGGGTGAATAAAAATACTCTTTCAGGATGTCTCTGACTTCATGTACCATGTATTTGACTAACATTTTTATGTGACTATTGTGTTTACTGCAATGCTGATTGAGGAACTTTCTCAGTACTTTTTAATCTTGAGAGTCACTGGAAAACTTATGGCTCTTTAATTACTTCCCCCTTTCATCACTTGAGAAAATCTGAATGTATTAAAAGACTGTATTATGTAGATTTTTCTAGGAAAGTAAAATTGGTTTAAATTAAGCTGTTTCAAATATTGTCATTTAGTGCATTGGGTGGCAAACATTGTACTATTTTATAATGACTAATTTTTTTTTTTAATTTTTCAGCAAAATTCCAGCCTTTTTGAATGTAGTTGACATTGCTGGCCTTGTGAAAGGAGCTCATGCTGGACAGGGACTAGGAAATGCCTTTTTGTCTCACATAAGCGCCTGTGATGGAATCTTTCATCTAATGCGTATGTAAACTTGTTCAATTGAATATTTTAAGGATACTTTTGCTTTTCACACAGAAACAAATAGAAAATGATACCTTAAATTTTTTTCCACCTTCATATAAATCCCATTATTATTTGATACTTGGAATTTTAAGTTATGGTGGGGTTCTTGTCCTTTGTAGAAGATTAATCCATTTAATTTTCTGTAGTTATACCATTCTAATATAGTGTATTATTGAAAGTGTCCATTGATTGGTTTCATCAGAAATATATTCAGGTTAAGGAATTCTAGGAAATCAACATGACATTATAGGCAGGTTAGTTCTTTTGGTTTTCCAAAGTTGTGGAATTTTTTCTGGTAAGACTTCTATGGTAATTTTTATGCAATGGGATCTGAATCTTCAGTGTCTTTTAAAACTTTTATTTAGTTTTCTGATATTAATTGTAATAGGTGGGTCTTTCAGATCCTAAGGGCAGTTTTTAAAGAATTGTTTTTTTGCATGCACATGCTTACACAGTAGTGGCTAAAAGAGTTGATCTGGAAACTAGGAACACCTGAGTTCAATCCTTGACTCTAATACATATTTCTGTGTGTCCCAGAGCAAGTAGCTTAACTTCTCAGTATTATAAGCAGTTTTCTTAGACTGAAAGTTGCAGAGGGGGTACCTACTTGTATTGGTATAAGTTTTCTCACCCAGGTGTTCCGACACATACAAGTTAACTGGCAATGCGGGCACCTTCCCAACCCCCCCATGACTCTGATGGCTTACACAGGTTGTCATGGGTCTAAATTGCTGTGGCCTTTATGGCATTAATAACATCCTGTTAGTCCTTTCAAACATTTCACTTTACTCATTTATTGAAACAGTTCATGCCATGCTTGTGGAATATTCTTATTAGTGAAAAAAAATTCAGTCCAATGAACTACTGGTGATAGGCCCTAGACAATCATATAGAAGGAAGAAGGTAGAGGATGCCTAGCCAGGATTTCTCCAGTGAGTATTTGAATATTACGAACACATCAACAACAGGATATGTTTGCTAAGCAATTAGTTAATACAAAACTTTTTTGTTCATCTATTCATTGCAGATGGAATCTGGAGGTAATGGAACCAGCTAATGTATTTTTTTATACTTTTTATACCACATACCTTTCCTATAATCCTTTGTAACTCTTTAGATTCCTTGATTTCTTTAAAATATTTAAAGCCACTCAGGGATCTATTGATGGATTTTCTTCTTAAGATTAGAATTAAATTCTTAAATTTGGATGAGATCATTAGATATAAAGGGTTTCTTGATATCTAATCTCCTCCTACCTCCCAGCCACTATTTCTTTTTCTTCATCTCTTGTTATTATTCACTTATTTTTGTCATGTCTGACCCTTTGTGACCCCATTTGGGATTTTCTTGGCAAAGATAACTGGAGTGATTAGCTATTTCTTTCTCCAGATCATTTTATAGATGAGGAAACTGAGGCAAACAGAGTCAAGTGACTTGCCCAAGGTTACCCAGTAAGTGTCTGAGGTCAGATTTGAACTCAGCAAGATGAATCTTTCTGACTTAAGGCCAAATACTCTGCCCATTGCACCAGTCTAAGTGAATCCTAATTTGCTCATGGTATCATCAACCTTTATGTCTAAATCATGTTCCCATTTTTACCTTATCTCAGTATACTGTGTGGGATGTTGGTCTATACCTCGTTTCAGCCAAATTGCTTTCTAGTTTTCCAGAAGTTTTTGTCAAATAGTTCTTATCTCTAAGACTTGGATATTTGTGTTTATCAAAAACTACATTACTGTGGTCATTGACTACTGTATATTGAACCTAATTCATTCCACTTATCTGACACTGTATTTCTTAGCCAGTACTAGGTTGTTTTGATGATTATTGCTTTGTAATACAGTCTAGGGTACAGCTAGGCCTTCCTTCCTTTTTTTCATTGATTCATTCCCTTGATACTCTTCTAGATAAATTTTGCTATTTTCTGCTCTAGCTCTATAAAATACTTTTTGGTTGTTTGATTGGTATGTCACTGAATAAGTAACTTATCTAGAATTGTCATTTTTATTATATTGGCATGAGTATACCCATAAGCAATTCATATTTCTATAATTGTTTAGATTTGACTTTATTTGTTTGAGAGGTGTTTCCTAATTGTGTTCATATGGTTCCTGGGTTTGTCTTGGCAGGTAGACTCCCAAATATTTTATATTGTTTACAGTTACCTTTTTTTTAAAGTTAATTTATTTTTAGTTTTCTGCATTCATTTCCATTAGTTTTTAATTTTCTTCCCCTCCTTCCGCTTCCCCTGCCCCAAGACAGCATGCACACTGTTATAGGCTCTACGTATACATTCTTATTAAACATATTTTCACATTAGTCATGTTATATGGAAGAATTAGAATGAAGGGGAGGAACCATGAGAATGAAAACAAAACAAAAAAAGAAAGTTTATTTTGCTCTGCATTCAAACTCCCACTTTCTTTCTGTGGATGTGGATGACATTTTCCGTCATGAGTCCTTTGGAATTATTTTAGGTCCTTGCATTGCTGAGAAGAGCTAAGTCTATCAGAGTCAGTCATTGCGTGCTGTGGCTGTTAGTTACTCTGTACGGTGTTCTCCTGGTTTTCCTTATTTCCCTCAGCATCAGTTCATATCAGTCTTTCCAGGTTTATCTGAAGTCTTGCCTGTTCATCATTTCTTATAGCACCAAAGTATTCTATTACATTCATATATACCACAACTTGTTTAGCTGTTTCCCAATTGATGGGCATCCCCTCAATTTGCAGTTCTTGGTCACCACAAAAAGAGCTGTTATAAATATTTTTGTACGTCTTTTTCCGATTTTCATGATCTTTTTGGGATACAGCCTTAGAAGTTGTATTGCTGGATCAAAGGGTGTGACATTTTTATATCTCTTTGAACAGTTCCAAATTGCTCTCCAGAATGGTTGGATCAGTTCACAATTTCACCAACAATGAATTAGTGTTCCAGTCTTCCATCTCCAACGTTTATCATTTTCTTGTTTTGTCATTGTCTACGATTATCTTAAATGGGATTTCTCATTCTATCTCTTGCTGTTGATCTTTGCTGGCAGTAACATGACATGTTGATGATTTAGGAATTTGATGTTTTACCTGCTCTTTAAAAAAATTGCTTTTTGGTGCTCATTTATTTCTTCCAAACTTAGATTTAGAGCTGTAATAGATCTCATTGACTTAGTAGTCCTACCCTCTCATTTAATAGATAAGTAAATTTGGGTCCAGAGAGACTTTTCTAAGGTAACATCGGTAAGTCTTTTAAGTTCTTAGTTTATTGTGTTTTTTAATTGTGAAAAGTTCATGTACTGACAGAATTAGAGATCTTTATTGATCTGATTAATTAATGATAATAATTATTCAACCACCAGAAAACTCCAGTTGGATTGAAAATTATATTGACAGGGAAAAGGAGCTATACTGTAAGTATATGTATGGTATAATGCTAAAGAAAACCATGACATGCTGCCTAAGTTCACTACAAGTTTTATGTTATATAATCTTAACTGAGCTCTCACTTTGGCAAGGCAGTCTTTTTATACCTAATTGATTTACTATTTCACTTTCCACATCAGCTTTTATAAACTTTTTCATTCCTCCTTAGATCTCATAGAGCTTCCCTTTCCCCTGCTTTTAAAAAATTAATTTGTTTTCTACAGTCACTTCCAAAAGTCTTGGATTTTCTCCTCCTCCCTTCCCCTTCCTCCCTGAGACAGCATGCAGTCTTATATGGATTCTATACATACATTCTTATTAATTACATTTTCACATTAGTCTTGTTGCATAGAAGAATTAAAATGAATGGGAAAAACCATGAGAAAAAACAAACCAAAACAAAATATGACCCGAGAGAAAATATTCTGCTTCGTACTGTATTCCAGTTCCATAGTTCTTTCTCTGGATGTGGATGGCATTTTGCCTCAAGAGTCCTTTGGACTTTAATGTCCTTGCATTGCTGTGAGGGGCTAGGTCTACCAGAAACAGTCCTCGTACACAGTAGCTGATTCTGTGTACAGTATTCTCCTGGTTCTACTCATTTCATTCAGCATCAGTTCATATAAATCCTACCAGTCCTCTCTGAAGTCTTCCTATTCATTATCTTTTTCTTTTTTTAAAAAATTAAAGTATTTTATTTGTTTTCAGGACAATCACTTTCGTGTCTTAGATTTTTTTCCCCTCTCTCTCCATCATTCCCCTCTCCCTCCCTGAGATGATGTACAATCTTAAATAGGTTCTACACGTATATTCCTATTAAATACATGTTGCATAGAAGAATTTAAATGAATGGGAGAAACCATAAAAAAAAACCAAAACATAATACAAAAGAAAATGGTCTGTTTCTATCTGTGATTCAATTCCATAGTTCTTTCTCTGGATGTGGAAGACATTTTGCCTCAGAGTCCATTGGAAATTTTTTAAGTCCATGCACTGCAATGAAGTACCAAGTCTACCAGAAAAATTCCTCGCACACTGTGGTTGTTGCTGTGTATAAAGTTCTCCTGGTGCAGTTCGTATAAGTCTTTCCAGTCTTCTCTGAAGTCTTCCTGTTCATCATTTCTCATAGCACAATAGTATTCCATTACATTCATATACTATAACTTGTTCAGCCATTCCCCAGTTTATGGGCATCCCTTTGATTTCCAGTTTTTGACTACCACAAAGAGAGATGCTATAAATATTTTTGTACATGTGGGACCCTTTCCCATTTTTATGATCTCTTGGGATACAGTCCTAGAAGCAGTATTGCTGGATCAGAGGATATGCACATTTTTGTAGCCCTTTGGGCATAGTTCCAAATTGCTCTCCAGAATGGTTGGATTAGCTTACAGCTCCTCCAACAATGAATTAGTGTTCCAGTTCTCCCACATCTTCTCCAGCATTTATCATCTTCCTGTTTTGTCATGTTATCCAATCTAATAGGTATGATATGGTACCTCAGAGTTGTTTTGATTTGCATCTCTCTAATCAATAGTGATTTAGAGCATTTTTTTTATGTGATTATAGATAGCTTTAATTTCTTCCTCTGACAATTTGTCATTTGGGAAATGACTTGTATTCTTGTACATTTGACTCCGTTCTCTATATATTTTATCACAGACATTAATTGCAAAAATTCTTTCCCAGTTTTCTGCTTCTCTCCTGATCTTGGTTGCATTTTTGTTTGTGCAAAAACTTTTCAGTTTAATGTAATCAAAGTTATCCATTTTGCACTTCATAATGTTTTCTGTCTCTTGTTTGGTCATAAATTTTTCTGTTCTCCACAAATCTGACAAATACACTATTCCTTGCTCCCCTAATTTGTTTATACTATCACTCTTTATACCTGGATCATGTATCCATTTGGACTTTATTCTTGTGTACTGTTGTCAGTCATTGATCTGTGCCCAGTTTCCGCCACACTGTTATCCAGTTTCCCCAGCAATTTTTGTCAGATAGTAAGTTCTTATCCCAGAAGCTGGGCTCCTTGGGTTTATCAAACAGTAGATTGCTATATTCATTGCCTACTGTGTCTTGCATATATAACCTGTGCCACTGGTCTAGCCCTCTGTTTCTTAGCCAGTACCAAGTGCTTTTGATGATTGCTGCTTTATAATACAATTTGAGATCTGGTAAGGCTAGGCCACCTTCCCTAGCATTTCTTTTCATTAATTCCCTTGATATTCTGGACCTTTTGTTTTTCCAGATGAATTGTGATATTTTTTCTAGCTCTAGAAAATATTTTTCTGGTACTTTGATTGGTACGGCACTGACTATGTAAATTAATTTAGGTAGAATTGTCATTTTTATTATATTAGCTTGGCCTACCCACGAGCAACTGATGTCTTTCCACTTACTTAGATCTGACTTTATTTGTGTGAAAAGTGTTTTGTAATTGTGTTCATACAGTCCCTGGGTTTGTTTTGGCAGGTAGACTCCCAGGTATTTTATAGTGTCTACCATAGCTTTAAATGGGATTTCTCTTCCTATCTCTTGCTATTGGGCTTTGTTAGTAATATATAGAAATACAGATGATATATGTGGGTTTATGTTGTAATCTGCAACTTTGCCAAAGTTGCTTATTATTTCAGGTAGTTTTTGACTTGATTCTCTGTCTCTAAGTATATCATCATATCATCTGCCAAGAGTGATAACTTAGTTTTTTCTTTACCTATTCTAATTCCTTCAATTTCTTTTTCTTTTATTGCTACAGTTAGCATTTCTAATACCTTATTGTGTAATAGTGGTGACAGTGGATATCCGTTCGCCCCTGATCTTATTGGAAATGTGTCTAGCTTGTCCCCATTTCATATAATGCTTGCTGATGGTTTTAGGTAGATACTGCTTATTATTTAATGGAAAGTTCTATTTATTCCTATGCTTCCCAGTGTTTTTTATAGGTATGTGTGTTATGTTTTGTCAAAAACTTTTTCGGCATCCATTGAGATAATCATGTGGTTCCTGGTAGTTTTCTTGTTGATATGATTAATATTGCTAGTAGTTTTCCTAATATTGATCTAGCCCTGCATTACTGGTATAAATCTTACCTGATCATAATGTATTATTCTCATGATAATTTGCTGTATTCTTTTTGCTAGTATCTTATTTAAAATTTTTGCATCTATATTCATTAGAGAAATTGATGTGAGATCTTCTTTCTCTCTTTTGACTCTTCCCAGTTTAGATATCAGGACTGTAGTTGTGTCATAAAAAGAATTTGGTAGAACTCCTTCGGCAGTATTCCAAAATAGTCTATATAGTATTGGAATTAAATATTAAATACTATATAGTATTGTAATTAAAAAAAATTAAAAATGTTTTAGCTAGAAGTTAAAATGCTACAGCTTATCTGGTGTTGGGTTGGCTAGTGTTGGAAAGCAGAGGCCAGGTGAAGTCTTTTTGGTTTTCCCCAGAGTTACCCTGGAGCCAGCTGTGTTAAGTGTGGGGAAGTGGTGGTCTGGCTACAGGAGGTCTCCTCTGCTGAGCTAGAGCACAGGCAAGCTCAGTGGTTGGTGATCCCATCTGTGCTAGTGTCTTCCTGATTCCCCTGCAGTGCTGAGGCACACCTGTGGTCCTGGTATTGGTGTTTGTAAGTTTTACTCCCCTGGGGCTTAGGATCTCCTCCCAGTTTACTGCAGTGAGGATGTTTGGGACAGCTTTGGTCCTGCAGTGGCCTCCTTCAGCCACCAGAAGAGGGACCCTCCTCAGCCATTTTCCTAGACTCATTGGCTAAGAGACAGTTTACCCCTTCTGCTTCTCCCACTGTTCCAGGATTTTTCCTAGGGAGATATTCTCTGGATTCTTCCAGGTCCACAAAGGGAGGGATATAGCAATTAACACTCACTCCGCTATCTTGGCTGCTGGAACCAGATATCTTTATTTGTCATATCTTCTAGCACATTAGTATTCCATTACATTCATATACCATAATTTATTCAGCCATTCCCCAATTGATGGGCATCCCTCTGATTTCCAGTTATTGGACACCACAAAGCGAGGTCCTATAAATATTTTTGTACATTTGGCACCCTTTCCCATTTTTATGATCTCTTTGGGATATAGTCCTACACTCAGTGTTGCTGGGTCAAAGGGTATACACGTTTTTCTAGCCCTTTGGGCACATTTCCAATTTCCCCCATCTTTTTAGCTGAGAGTCTTGCTTTATATTTTACCAAAAAAAAAGTGATGCTATTCACAGGAGTTCTGTCATTCTCTCCCGTTCATTATCTCATTGCATTCAGATGCCTCATCTCAAAAATGGGAGCAATAATAGCACCTACCTCTTACGGTTGTGAAAATAAAAATGATAATATTTATAAGGCACTTAGCATAGTACCTGACCCATAGTAAGTGCTATATAAATGCTGGTTGTTGTTATTATGATGATTATTATTACTTTCCCTTTTCTTTGTTTTCTCAGCTCTTAGCACAATCCCTGATACACAATAGGTGTTGAATAAATCCTAGTTGACTATTTTAAATTCCCAGAAACTGTACTGTAGAAGAACACATTATAAAAAGCAAAACTCGTAGATGCTTTTGAAATTTCTTACCATTGTAGAATATCCATGCCACTTGGTGTATATAGTCAACAGTCAACCCCCTTTAAGGACTTTTTTATTCCTGTACTTGGATGCTGATGTTATTTTCATTATTACTGTTTTTGGACACACAAAGAATTTGCTCCAGATGGGGAAATAGAGTATAGGCAAATATTTGGGCAGAAATATTTTATATTAACCTTGGAAGAAGAAAAAAATTACAGTCACTTAAAAGGTGTTTTTTTGTTCTTTTGGCAGAACTTGTTTTTGTATACCATAAAAAAGTTTGTTATTAGGTTAAACACTTTCAAATGCTACTCAGAGTAGACAGGAAGAGTAGACTGGAGGCTTCTGCCAGATAGGGGCTTGGTTTTTACTTAATTTGCATTGCCTTTAGTGTGAAGTGTGATTTTCTGCATGTTTTTAGGAAGCAGTAGGTGCTTAAAAATAGAAAATAACCATATTTACTTGAAAATTCTGTACTAAAATTTCTTTATGACAGCAAAGTAGGAGCAAATGATTGAAGCTTCTGGAATAAGCAGTATTCTCTTCAAAAGTCATTAGTCTTTGATATTTTAGCTCTCATTTACACATTGACTTACTCAGAGTTATACAATGATTCATTAGAATCCAGCTCTCCTTAACATTTTTTTTAGCTGTACCTTGATATTTAGAACAAAAGACTATAGAATTGAAACTCAGTCTCGTTATGACAAAGATAATTTATACTTAATTGAAGGGAGGTGTTACATTTGGAATTTTTTTTATTTTAGGTTTCAAGTGTAAGCACTGAAATTCTAGGAGATGTAATTCTAGGAGAAAGACTAAGTAGTTGCTTCAAATAGTGTATTGGGGTCCACTTTCCTCATATCCAGAGAATAAAGAGAGAGGGAAATGAGAGATACTTAGGCAGAAGATAGGTAGAGAATGGACACTGACTAGCTAGGATTTTCAATATCTTTTGTATTTCAAGGCTGCTCTTTTAATTTATTTGTCTGCCCTGGGAGGGACAAAAGACATTGTGAGTAAAGAAGACTCTGCTGGCAGAAGCTTGTGGTTTGAAAGCAGAGAGAGAATGTAGAAAGGGTATTTAGGGAGGGACACCATTTATCTCCATTTTTGTAAATTCTTTCCACATGTATTAGGGTAAATTGGGGATTGAGATATGGTCAAATAATTACCTTGTTGGAATTGAGTCAGACATTAATAGTGTTTATAAATGCATTTAAATACTGTTATATTTTGTTGCTTTTGGGAGTTGCTTCTTTGGGGGCAAAAACTCTCAAAGTAATACTTTACAACTTTTATATAGAAATTAGAATGTATTATGATTTCATGTTGGATTATTAATATTGAATTATTTAGCTGTGTCTATGGCCAAAAGTGCTCTAAAACTTTCATAAAAGTCATGCTAATTGCTTATCTAATATTTATATTTTGTTTATATATATTTATATTCTGTTAGTCTGTTTTATTTTTCTGACTGTTGATTTTTAGTTAAAAGCTATATTTTGGTTTTATTCTTTTACCCTCTCTCTACCTTCTCATTTTTCTCCTCATCTTTCCTCTCTCTCCTATGAAATTAGTATCTTCATCATTTAGATTTGAAACTGAAAAAAATTGTTTTTTGGCCTTAGGATAGATTTTTTTTGTGGCTGAACACTAGGTATTTGTAGAAATCTTCAGTGTATCTGGTTCCCATGGTTTTAGAAATAAAACACTTTTAAAACTAAGTGACACTTACTTATACTATATATAACACCCACAGTTTTGGATGAAATAATCTGAAATTATCTATAAGAAAAAAGCTATTTTTTTGATACTTTCAAATTGCTTGAGTGAATTATGCAGTATTAATAATGGTAGGACAATAAAATTTCCCATCAGATTAGTTACTATATTTCAAGCTGACTTTTGTGTTGTGTTCCAAGTTTTATTTATTTACTCATAAACTATGTTGACTTAAGGACTGAAATATAAGATTTCTTTTGATTTTTAGTAATATAAGCTGTTTTAGTCCACAGCAAATCTATATTTTAAAGCTTTTTTTCCTTCAAAAAAATATATTGGGTTTTTACAATGCGGAAGATTCTTTTGCCTTGCTCTTTCCCTTCTGCTTTGCTCTTCTTCTTTTTTCTTTCTTGGTAGTTTTTAGGTTCAGTAAAGATTATGATGATCTGAGAAGTTTGAAGACCATGTATACAACTTTTTATTTAAAATACCAGTATTAAATCCAATTTAATGTTCTTACATGGCTTTTTATGAATTACATTCTTAATTTTGATCAAGAATTAATGAAAGAAGCAGTTGGAGACAGAATAAGGCAACTAGGATATTGAAGAAGGAGGGTATCACTGGAATGGAGAAAGGAATGACCTAATTGTATTGGTGTATCCCTCTATTTTCCTGCGAAGTACATGTTTGTGAATATCATAAGATCTTTATTAGAGTGGAAAAGAACTTAGAGATGTTATAGATGTTTGCAAACTGGGCAGTATTGCTTCCTGATGGACATGGGAATGATCCAGGGGGGTGGTAGTAGCCTCAGTTGCATTTGGGGGTGTGTTGAATAAAAATAAGGGGAGGGTGTGGAAGCTTAAGGAAAGAAGAGAAGAAAAATTTTGAAAAACTATTTTTGTATGTTTCATCTGTTGCATTGCAGAGTTATAATCATAATGATTACATTATTTTCCAAATAAAATACCCAAAATACAAGTTAAAACCTACCAGTCGTGAAATCTTCCCACAGGTCTTAATAAGCAAGTGTTGGCAAGCATGAGTGTAGCTTGTTGCTGGGAGGTCCAGCATTCTTTAGCAGAAATATGTGTGTAATGACTTGTTTACAGTACAATATTACATGGTTACACGCTGTAATATTGCATCATCAAAATTTCAGAAAAGGAAAACCCACAAATTTCCAATTAATTATTAAATGTAAGATGTGTTATTTAAAAAATATGCATATTTTTTGAAATGACACAAATTTCTGACAAAAATATTAAAGGGTTAAGGAAAGTATATTTCCAGAGCAATGTGCTAAGTAATTTTTTTTTTTTGAAAAGGAGGTGGTAGACCAAATAATTTTTGGGACCTCTGGGTACAGTCTTCTCTGTTTTACTGATAGAGAAACCTAGATCCAGATTACCTTTGCTCTACAGGCTTTTTTATTTTTTTTTTGTCTAGGAATGTCCTCCTTCCCTCTTTTTTGCTTCCTTTATTTCTGGTGAGACTTCCAGAGTTAATCAGTGGTCTCTTCTCCATGAAGCCTAATCCTCTCCAGAAATTTACCAACTTTTTTGGAATTTTTGTGGGTAGGGAAAGAGGAGAATTTCCCTGTCTCAAGCTGTGATTTTCATCCACATCTGTAGGTGTGGAAACTTCCTCCATGCAGATTGTCCACTTTCCTATAGCCTTAGTTGCCTGGAGGCTTAGAGAAATGACTTGCTTTTGGTCACACAACCTGTATGTATCAAAAGTAGAACTTGAACCCAGGTCCTTCTGACTCCAAAGCTAGTTGTCTATCCACCTTAATATGTAGTATTGTGGATTATAGTTATATGGATTTGTGTCTTAACCCCTTACTAAGCTATAAACTATATATCATGGAAACAACCTCTTTAAAGAAGGAGTTTGCCAGCCCAGCTACCACCAACACCAGCTGCCACCTAAGTTTAAGAGTATGGGTTGCAGTAGCAACTTTTGCACCCTTGTACCCTTGTCCACTCTGGGATTAAGTTTGTCCCTTGCAACCATTTTCCCAGTGTTTCACAAATAACTCAAAGGAGTTTTTGGATGGTAGCCTCTAATATACTAACTATGTCAGTTGTTGGGCAGGAGAACACACCAGTAACACCAGCTATGCCAGCGTAACACAGGTGGAGACACTAGCACACGTTCAATCTTTATCTGGGTAGACAAGAAGACAGGAATGGAGTTACAATAAGGGGTTAAATAGACTAGCTTACTTTAGTCTTCCCAATGGGTTGATATTGGGAACACCAATTCCTACAGCTCTAACTTCCCACAGAGGGGTGAGAATAGTAGGAGCTACAACTCCTACAGGTCCCCTAAGCCTCAGTGGGGGCCAGGTGAGGCAAACACAGATTCCTCCCAAGCCTTGATGGGGATTGATCAAGGCATGAACCTCATTACACTGTCATATTCCCCAGTTACTGACCAGTGCTCAATTGATTTATAGGGCAAAAGACAAAGAAGGCATATGCTAGCAATAGTCTCACAGGTTAACTTTTGGTTCAGTGAATGCAGTTTTATCGTCATAAGATAACTTTACTATTTACTTTGCCTTATGTCTTAAGGACACATAGGACTTTCCATCAGACTTGCAGTGTAAGCCTCATATTTATATTTTCTACCTTTATTAAAATATGAACTCCTTAAAAGCAGGGACTGCCTTATTTTTCTATCAACATCCAGAGTGCATAGCACAATAGTTTGAATGTAGGCAAGCTTTTAATGAATTGTTTTTATTTCCCTGTCCAATCAGCAACCATATTTTATTTAAATTTTTTATTTTCCCCAGTACCTGAGTACAGTGCACATAGTAAATACCAAATAAATATTTAAATAGACAAATAAAAAGTATCTTGTCATATATCTAAGTAGTTGGTGATAGTCATGGTGAAAGTAATATTTATGGATCTTTGCCAGTACTAGAGTTGTGGTTGTAAAATTAATTTATTAAAAACATCTTAGTGTTGCTGAATGGACACATTACCCTAATAGACTGATAAGTCTTGTTTTAGGCCAACAATAAATTTCCTAAGTTATTTTTGTGAACATAATATAAACTCAAGCAATTCCCGCTCCCAAATAAGTGACTGAATGCTTAAACTAGAAGGCACATCGTTATTATAGCATCATATTATGCTTTCTACTATTAGCTGTGTTTTTTTTTTTTTTTGGTGGGGGGGAGATGTGACAACAGGGCAGGAGGAGTGTTTCTGGTTATTTTTACTTGTTACCACTGATAATTGTAGTTTTAGTAGTTTGTTATTTAGCATATATGGATTTGTTTTGATACCACAGAGTAAGATAATTCTTTGTTAATGCTGTTGGGAACTGCTAAGCACACAATATCATTTAGTTATGCTCCATTGAATGAGCATTATGGTGGGCAAAAGCATAAGTTATATTTCTCTAGCTTGTGTGGTTTTTTTTTTTTCCTTTTCATTGTTTCAGGTAAGGTATCTCATTTGCTCCTTAAACACTTTTATTTTAAAAATCTGGGACTCGGGTATAAAAATAAGAATTTTTTTTTAAATAAAGTTTTTATTGAAGTCTCTTGTTTTTGTATTTTTTTCTGCATCATCATAATTTTCTCTGTATTCTTCCCATCACCATGCCAGAGAACCATTCCCTGTAACAAATAGCATTTTTAAGGCCAAAAAAAAAAGATGAAAAAAATCAACAGAACTGTTTAATATATTGAAAAATCTGAATATATGTTCAGTGTGTAATGCCTATGAATATCCTGCCTCCATAAAAGAGTGAGTACAGAGCGTTTTCATCTCTTTAGTTGAATCCTACTTGATATTTGTAAGTTTGTTTTATTTACTTTTAGGTCAAGTGTGAACAGGTATATGTGGTGGTGTTGTTTCCATTTACTTTGTGGTAGATATTATATATGTGTTAAGTGTTTCTTGGCTCTACTTTCTTTACTCCACATCAGTTCAAATAGATCTTTTCATGATTTTCCATATTAATTATATTCATCTTTCTTGTGGTACAGTAATATTTGATTACATTAATGTGCTACAATATGTTTTCTCCATTCCAAGTTGATGGACATCTACTTTTTGCTGTCACAGAAAGTGCTTCTTATAAATATTTTGGTATATATAAAAACATTTTTCTTATTGATACTTTTCTTGGAATATAAGCCTAGCAGTGTAATTTCTAGTTCAAAGGATATGGACATTTTGGCTACTTTATTTGCGTAATTACAGATTACTTTCCAAAATGATCTTTTTTATTCACAGATCTACCAATAGTGCGTTAGTGTGCTTGTCTTCACACAACCTCTCCAACATTGACTCTTACACGTTTTTATGTTCTTTACCATTGTAAAGGGTGTGAAGTAAAACCTTGAGGTTATTTTGGTTGCATTTCTCTTATCAGTTATTCGATTCATTCATGAATGTAGTTGTAAAACTTTTCTAATTCTTTTGAGAACATTTTGTTTATTTCCTTTTGACCACTTACCTATTATTAACTCTGTGTGCGCGCTTGCATTTGTGTGTGTGTATATAATACCAAATTCTTATCAAATAAATTTGATCTAGAGATTTTTCTCACTTGATCACTTCCCTATCCTTATCCTAGGTATGTTCATTTTTCTGAGCAAAAAGCTTTTCAGTCTCATACATGAAATTATACATGATAACGATAGAAGTTTTCTATTATCTTTTGTAATTGCCTCTGTGTCTTGTTCGATTAGCAAGAATACATTTCCTACTCCTAGTTGTGAGAAGTGTATGGTCTGATTCTTTACTAATTTTTTTATAGTATAATATTTAATGGAGTGTAGTGTAAGGTGTTAGTCAAAACCTAGTTTCTGTCAGACTGCTTTCTAGGTTTCCTACCTCACACGAGTTTTTTTCCTAGGTAGTTTACATTTCCCATTTTATCAAATATCGAGTTGTTAAATTCCATTGTTTCTGATTCTCCCTTTTGTAGTTTGTTTCATTGATCATTCCCTCTATTTTTAAACAAGTTCCAGATTATTTTGAAGACTGCTATTTCATTTCATTGATATTTTGATTTTGGTAATTTGGTATATCATTAAAAGTGTAAATTAACTTAGGTAGTATTGTAATTTTCATTACATTAGCAGGGACTAGCTATGAGCACTGGATACGTTTTCATCTATTTTATATATATGTGTGTGTGTGTGTATGATTTTTTTTTCTTTAAAAAGCATTTTGTAATTGAATCTATGCAAGTCTTTTATGTGCTCTGATAGGTTGATTCTCATAGATTTTAAGCATTTTGTAGTTATTTTTATGTTATTCCCTTTTATGTTATTTCTTCTTGGGTTTTATTATCATACTGATTTTTGAGGATTTATTTTGTAGCCTTCAACTTTGTTAAAGCTATTAGTTGTCTCATTAAGTATCTCTGGTGATCCTAGAGAGAATTTTCCTAGTATACCATCGTATCATCAGCAAATAAGAATAGTTTTATCTCCTCTTTTCCTGTCTTTATGCCATTTCTTTCTTTCTCTTGTCTTACTCATGTTGCTAACATTTCCAGATATATATAAAATTATACTGTGAATAATGGGCATCTTGGTTTCACCACTGTATTTATTAGAATAAGTTCTAGTGAATCTTCATTGCAAATGATGGTTTTGGTTTTAGATAGGTGCTTTTTATTATTTTAATAAAAGGATCCTCTATACCTATACTTTGTAAGCTTTTAGCATAAATGAGGTCTTTTTTCTTTTATTGAGATAATCATGTGGTTTTGGATGTTTTGGTTTTTAATTTAAGTATGCTTGATTATATTCCTACTGTTCAACCTTCCTTACATCTGTGATATAAATTTCACTTTGTCCTAATGAATGATTTCTTGGATAAATCACTGTAGTTCGGTAGAATTCTGTTTAAAAAAAATTGAGCCTGATGTTCATTAATCACATTGACCTATAGTTGTTTTCATTTATATCTCTGATTATTAGTGAAATTTAGTAATTTTGATGATTATTGACAATTTTCTTTGGAAAAACTTTGAAATTCTGATTTTTCTTGTTTCTATTATAGCTTGTTTCTATTCTTAGACCATTTGTTTTTATGGACTGGGAATTTCAGTTTAGGAAAATTTTTCATCAGAGTCATGGAGAAGTTCAGTGCAAAGTCCAAGTTGAACGAAGATTCTCTATAGATGGAAGTTTTTCAGATGATATCATGCTGGTCATTTCATATCCCCAAATGTTGTAGAGCCTCCTGGAAGAGATGATTTTGTCATCTTACTGTCCACATAAGAAAAACACAAGGAGAGGAAGAATGTTTGTTATATAACATGTCATTTAGATGGATAGCCTCTAGACCTTATCCATGAGCATTTGTCCAACTGTGAGTGAGAGAGAGAGACAGAGAGAGAGAGAGAAATACAAGTAAGGGCAAAAATAGTCTCTGCCATGGGACATGGATAAATCTCAAAGAATAGACAGGAGTGTATAGTTTGTGATCGGCATAATTTAAGGGAACAACCATAGCAATGACATTACAAATCTATTTGAATAGGAATTATTGGGAATTTAGTTAAAAATATATTTTAGATATTTTTATCTTTTTTCTTTGTGATATTTTTCCATTATATAATTTTCTTTTGGTTTCTCAATTAAAAAATTTCCATAGGAATCATGGTTCTTTCATTTCTCATATTGCCTTCTACTTGCTGAACCAGGAAAAAATATCAATAACCTTTTCCCAGTTAAGTACTTTAATTCCATTTTCTTGACTTTTAAAAATGTTAATTTTTAAAGAAAATACCTTTGTCTTCCTACTGGACTTTATTGAGATATCTGGTCCAAATAAATTCCTTTCCTGCCAGGATTGCTGATCAACTTTTTCAAGAATATTTTTGCTATAATTAATTACAGGAAAATTATTTTAACAGCATTTGCTATAACTTATTGCTTTCTGTGTTTCTGTATTGAGACCTTCATTTAGTTAGATAGTATTCCTTTCTCTTTCATTGGTCTTTTTCTATTACTCCCTTTCCACCACTCCCCCTCTCCCCCCCAATTTTTAGTGCTCAGCACTTTGTAATATGTTTTAAAATTTGGAAATGCTAGCTAGACCACGTTGATCTACTTTTTTCTTTACTGTTCCCCTTGATATTGTTGTTTGCTTAGTTTTCCATATAAATTTTATTGTTATTTTTATTTAATTTTAAAAAGAACCAACCCTCTGATTTTTTTCAAGCCTTGTATTAAATGTACATATTAATTTGACCTTGCTTAAAATTTCTACTCAGCTCTATTCCATTTGCACTTTTTCTTCTTTAAACTGAGGAAAACAAGGAAATCCAGAGAAGCCTGTCTTTTCTCTCCTTGGCCTACCTGCACTGAGGGCAGTCATAGACTAATTAAAAAGGAATCTTTTTTCTGTTAAGTTGTCAGGGATAATTGATATAGATCAGGCTTAGTTGTGTAAATGCCTCTTATAATAATTCTTTGAGATTCAAGTGTTTCTCCCTAAACTCAGTACCAGTTTGTCAGAATATATAATCTGACAGCCTATGCTCCCTTCAACATTTCCTTTCCCAACTAAGGTATTTTTGGTTTTGGTTTCCTCTCTGTATTTCAGTTCCCAACATGTTCTTTGGCTAAATTACTTTGGGAAGCACTGTTACGTATAAAATAACACTGAAGAAATAATGTTTGTGTTTATATAATGTTTTACAAAATTGACATACATCCATATAGATACCAATTAAAGCTTTAGAATACCACAAGTAGTAGTGGTTCAAGGAAACAATCAAAGTGGTATATAAAGTATGAATTAGAATAAGTGTTACATACCAATAAATAAGTTATGAATAAACTGCCCTCTTCTTTGATTGAAAGCCAGTTCTGAGACTTCTATTCCTCTAGAAAATCAAATTGTTCAAAATTATAAATTATGTTCTTTGATTGTAATTTCCTGAATCTAGTGTTATGTTAAAGTAATTTGAAATATTCAATTAATAAGAATAAATAAAGCTTTATTACAGCTTTTGAAAGATTTGATTTCTAATAGGATTGGAATTGTCTTGGTCTAACCCTGACCCATCAAGCTGAGTTTCCTGCTGTGAAGTATAGTTCTGTGTTTTGAAAATGGCAGCCCCCACTGAGAGACAAGAGCTTTAGTGTCTGATTACAGATGCAGCTTCAGAAATAGTTAACAGACCCACTTTATAAGCACTTCTGACAATTACTCTTTGAATATATGTGCATTAAAACAGTAATTGATAATAATATAACTGACACTTATGGTCCTTTAGAGTTTGAAAAATGCTTTATATGACATCTCATTTGAGCCATGCATCAGCCCTGAGGCAGGATTACAAGTATCATTATTTATGCTTTTTAAATTGGGAAACTGAGGCTCAAATAAGTTAAGTAATGCACATATTTATGCAAAGCTAGTATTTGTTAAGAGTCAGAATTTGAATTCAGATCTTCTAGATTTCACGTTTAGTAGTCTTATCCTATATTCTCTCCAATGTAATCAGTAGTAGCTACCAACTGTACCTTGAATGTACACTGCTTCCTGTATCTGTGGCATTGTTAATGACATCCCTTGGGCCTCTTTGCTTGCTCTTCCTTAATCATTACTACCTTTCCTCTTAAATCCTTAGTTTCCTCTCATTGTAACTTTGCCAAACTCGTTACATACTTGCAGCCCACCTTTACCGGTGCAGGTAAGGTTAAGATTATGATATACTGAAACACACACGGTACCATCCATCTACCATTTTCATGATTGTATACTCATTTTATGGAGTCATATTAATGTATTTTTATAATCAGCGGCAGTATTTGTACCACATTTGAACTATCTCAGGTGTCTCTGTGCTAGGTGATACAGTTGAAAATCTTGAAAGCATTGAGGTGTCATTTTTGAAGTTAAGTAGGGGGAAGATGCCAAATGAAAAGGAAAAATTATTGATGATATTACTATCGAAAATATGAATGAGAAGATGTTAAGTATAGCCAATATGCCTACTTTCTCATCTTTGAATATATTCTATATTCCATTTTTATGGCATTGATGGCTTATTTGAATGTCAATTTGAAGATGTTGACTTAAGCATATTTTACTTTTCTTTAAGTTAAAGATCCTTAGTTTCTTCAAATGATCTTCGTGGAACATTAGCATGAATTTTCTTAATATTCCGGTTGGCATGGTTGTTTATTTTGTTTAGGTGCTAGATTTTTGCTCACAATTTTAGGAAAGAAACAAAATTAAGAGTAATGGTCATGTTAGTTGCATTTTGACCTGGAGTTTAAATGAACAATATCTAGAAGTAGCTCATTGGTAAGGGAAAGGACACTGAAAAAGACAGG
Organism: Bettongia penicillata ogilbyi; assembly: GCA_023548195.1. Taxonomy (NCBI): domain Eukaryota; kingdom Metazoa; phylum Chordata; class Mammalia; order Diprotodontia; family Potoroidae; genus Bettongia; species Bettongia penicillata. Next base: position 441,138 of record JAJHZJ010000712.1, on the reverse strand, counting down.
TCAGATGTAAAGTCACTTTTATATAAAATCTGTTGTTATTATAAATTGTGAGATTTAGTTGTCTCAGGGGTACTGATTTTTTCCTATAAAAAAGCATTGATAAATAAAAAGATAGAGCTAATAGAAGGCTCTTTGGAGCAATGGATGCATGTTGGTGTAGGGATTGTTAACAAATTTGGAATACATTGGGAAAAATTTAAAATCTGTATGGATGCTGTAATTTGATTGTTACTGAAAATTACAACTTTTTCTTTTTTAAAAAATTATTTTTCTTCATTATTTATTTATTTTTAATTTTCAACATTCATTTCCACAAAATTTTGAGTTTCAGATTTTCTCCCCATCTCTCCCCTCCCCCCACCTCAAAACGCCATGCATTCTGATTATCCCTTCCCCCGGTCTACCCTCCCTTCTATCACACCCCTCCCTTCTCTTATCCCCATCTTCTCTTCTTTTCTTGTAGGGCAAGATTATATATCTGTACCCCATTGCCTGTATTTCTTATTTCCCAGTTGCATGCAAAAACAATTCTCAACATTTGTTCCTAAAACTTTTGAGTTCCAAATTATCTCCCCTCCTCCCTCCCCACCCATCCCCACTGAGAAGGCAAGCAATTCAGTATAGGCTATATATGTGTAGTTTTGCTAAAGATTTCCCTAGTAGTCACGTTGTGACTCCCTCCCTCCTGTCCTGCCCCTCCATTTATTCTATTATCTCTTTTGACCTTATCCCTCCCCAAAAGTGTTTACTTCTAATTACCCCCTCTTCTCATTTGCCCTCCATTCTGTCATCCCACCCCCCCATTCCACTTATCCCCTTCTCCCCTACTTTCCTGTAGTGTAAGGTAGATTTTTATACCAAATTGAGTGTGCTTGTTACTCCCTCCTTAAGCCAAATGTGATGAGAGTAAACTTAACTTTTTCCCTCCTAACTCCCCATTTTCCCCTCTATTGAAAAATCTTTTTCTTGCCTTTTTTATGAGAGATAATTTGCCCCATTCCATTTCTCCCTTTCTCCTCCCATTTTATTCCTCTCTCACCCTTTAATTTTATTTTATTAGATATCATTCCTTTCTATTCAACTCACTCCATGCCCTCTGTCTATATATATGTGTGTGTATAATCCCTCCAACTACCCAGATACTGAGAAAAGTTTCAAGAGTTACAAATATTACCTTTCCATGTAGGAATGTAAAGAGTTCAACTTTAGTAAGTCCCTTATGTTTTCTCTTTCCTGTTTACTTTTTCATGCTTCTCTTGATTCTTGTTTTTGAAAGTCAAATTTTCTATTCAGTTCTGGTCTTTTCATCAAGAATGCTTGAAAGTCCTCTATTTCATTGAATGACCATTTTTTCCCCTGAAGTGTTATACTCAATTTTGTTGGATAGGTGATTCTTGGTTTTACTCCTAGTTCCTTTGACTTCTGGAATATCATATTCCAAGCCCTTTGATTCCTTAATGTAGACACTGCTAAATCCTGTGTTATCCTGATTGTATTTCCACAGTACTCAAATTGTTTCTTTCTGCCTGCTTGTAATATTTTCTCCTTGACCTGGGAACTCTGGAATTTGGCTACAATTCCTAGGAGTTTTTCTTTTGGGGTCTCTTTCAGGAGGTGATCAGTGAATTCTTTCCATTTCTAGTTTATCCTCTGGTTCTAGAATATCAGGGCAGTTTTCCTTGATAATTTCTTGGAAGATGATTTCTAGGTTCTTTTTTTGATCGTGGTTTTCAGATAGACCAATTATTTTAAAATTATCTCTCCTGGATCTATTTTCCAGGTTAGTTGTTTTTTCCAATGAGATATTTTATATTGTCTTCTATTTTTTCATTCTTTTGGTTTTGTTTTATAATTTCTTGATTTCTCATAAAATCATTAGCTTCTCTCTGCTCTGTTCTAATTTTTAAAGAACTGTTTTCTTCATTGAACTTTTGAACCTCCTTTTCCATTTGGTTAATTCTGTTTTTAAAAGCATTCTTCTCATTGACTTTTTGGACCTCTTTTGCCATTTGAGTTAGTCTGTTTTTAAAGGTATTATTTTCTTCAGCACTTTTTGGGTGTTCTTTAGCAAGCTGTTGACTTACTTTTCATGATTTTCTTGAATTGTTGCTGTCATTTCTGTTTCCCATTTTTCCTCCACGTCTCTTACTTGATTTTCAGAATCCTTTTTGAACTCTTCCATGGCCTGAGACCATTATGTCTTCCTCTGATGAAATGCTTTGTTCTTCCTCATTCAAAAGGATGGAAGAAAATACCTTTTCACAAAGAAACTAAACTTCTTTAGTCTTATTTTTTCCCCCTTTTTGGTCATTTTCCCAGCCAGTTACTTGACTTTTGAGTCCTTTTTCAAGTGGAGGGTATACACTAGTGACCTGTAAGTTCTTAGTTCCTCCAAGGTGGCACAGTCAAGTCAGAGGAGTTTACTCCTCTCCTGGCCTGTGCTCTGGTCTGTGAGCATCCATAAGCATTCTTTTCTGCCCTGGAACTGGGAGTAGAATTCCCCCTCCACAGCCACCAACTTCACCACACCAGTGCTCCTCCTCACCTCACTCCTCCTCACTTGAGTGTCACTCAGGACACCCAGATCAGTTGCTTGATTTCACCAGGGTCTTGTGTGGATGCTGGTGCTGTAGTGGCTGCTGCCACCGTGAGGCCAGGGCCGGCACCATAGTGCTCTCCCCTCTTGCCCAGGTGAAAGAGCTTTCTCATTGACCTTTGAAGCCGTTTCTGGTGTTCGTGGATTGAGAAATCTGGGAGTGGCAGCTGCTTCCTGTGATTTTGTGCCCTGCTACCAGCTCCAGTCCTGTCCGTGCCATGTGGTCCAGGCTGGGCAGCATTATACTCTGAGCCCGGTGTGATAGATCCTTCCTTTTGGCCTTCCAGGCTGTGTTGGACTGGAACTTTGTTTCCTCTGTCATTTTCTGACTTCTGCTGCTCTAGAATTTGTTTATAGTCATTTTTTACGCTATTTTATGGGGGAGAACTGGAGCAGGTCAGTGCTTCTACTACGCCATCTTGAATCAGTGTATTAAAATCAGCCTATCATTGTTATATCATACATTTTGGAATGGAGAGACAGCAAGTTCCATTCAGTAGATATGGTAGTAATCCAGGAATGAAGTTAGAAGAACTTAGTGAGAATGGAGAGGGAAGAAATGGCAGCTCATAGTAGAGATAAGATAAAATATTGAAGAAGGCAAACTCAGGGTGACTCTAAGGTTTAGAGATACTGGGGGAGTAGAACATTATAGTTCAAAAGTTCTTTGAAGTTGAATTTTGCAATGAACTATTTCTGTACATAGTAATTAATGAAAATTTGCGATTTGAATTAAGTGAAAGTGTTTCCCAAATCATATCTAATTGAAAAATGGTAAAATGTTTATTAAGCAGTCATTTCCACTTTAAAAATATAGTGATTATAAGTATTAGGTGGCTTATTTAGAAAAAAATTATGTTAAGTTATTTTCTCTTTTGTCTATTAGACAATTTTTTATTAGCTTCAAAGGGACTATGTAATAATTATAGTGCTCTTAAGATTTTAAAGATTTAAGTAAGGATATTTGATTTTTTTCACATAAAACCTTAGCATTAGTGTTTAAGTAGTCATTAATTTGTAAGTGATACATCCAGCTGAAAGGTAAGGAATTTGTACTTTATTTGAAGGACACTACCTTTGGCAGTATAGCAGTAGTGAGTGCAGTGTTGTTTATAGATAGAATTTATTAAATTTCCTTGGCAGGGACTTTAGCAAGTTGACCTTATAGGATAGAAAAAAGAGTGCCGCTTATTATGTTACAAGGGGCAATCTTGTTGTTCACAGTTCAAAAACATGTACAAAATTATGATTTACTAAACTGAATCACAGTATACTTAATCAACTATGCTTTGAGTTAAAAACAAAAATTCAACTAAAATTTTATTCAATTTTAGCTAGAGTGGTTATTGGATTTTTGAAATATCCCCATTATTTTTTAAGTTCTGTGCATGAATTACGATGATGATGTTGATGATGATAACAACAAATATGAGGTGCTCATTATGTGCCAAGCACTCTGCTAAGCACTTTACAATTATTATCTCATTTGATCATCACAACTATCCTGGGAAGCAGGTGTTAATATTATTCCCATTTTATAGATTAGGAAATAGGCATATAGAGGTTAAGTGAGTTTGCTTGATCACATGGCTAGTATATATCTGAGGCTGAAGATTTGAACTCAGTTATTTCTGACTCTAGGCCTGACACTATCCATTGTACCACCTAGAGAAGGGGAAAGAGGAAGGAAATAAGTATTTGTAGTAGCACCTTCCATGTATCCAGCACTGTGCTAAGTACTTTACAAACATTATCTCATATGGTTCTCACAATAACCATTTAGCAGTTGAGGAAACTGAGTTATTAGCTGTCCATTGCTAAATTTGCTGCCTGTGGACCTCTTATTGACAGTACATCCATATTTTGGAGGTACCTGCATGAACTTACTATTTTCTATGCTTTAGCTGTTAAAGTATAAAAGCTGTCACCTAAGTTTTGTCTTATCTACAAATTAGAATGGACAGTTTTGAGCGGGGTATCAAAGCATATATATATATATATATATATATATATATATATATATATATAGGCATTATTTTTTGTGATACCTCTAGTTTTCAAATATTCAAATAACAACTATAACTTGTACTATTTTAAAATGAACTCTTGCACTTTATAAGTTTATGAAATGGATTGCATATATTATATTTTAAAAATGTTAAGTAGATATCATTTAAGTATTATTCCCATATTATATATATTTTAATATATGAGATAACCAAGGTATAGAGATGTTAGCTGACCTGACCAAAGTGACAAAACTAAGTTCATAGCTAGCACTTGAACGCAGCTTGCCTAACTCCAAATGTATTACCTTTTTCTACTCTACTTCCTTGTTGACTTATATTTGACGAGGGGAGGGGAGTGATAGGGGAAGGTTGTTTAAATTTTGTTTTTGGTATTCCGAACTTGATAAATATGAACATTTCCATATACAAAAAAACAAAGGATGAGCATGAAACACATGAAGCAACATCTCCATTGTATATTCCAGTCTCACATCTTACAACTATCTTTTGAACATCTCAAATTTAATGTCCTGTAGATGTCCTGAAACTCAAAATGTCCAAATCTGAACTCATCTTTTTCCCCAAACCCTGCTTCTTGCCTGCCTAGCTTCCCTGTTTTTATTGAGGGCATCCTCCTCCTTCTGTTCACTCATTCACCAGGGTCCCCACCCAAGAGTCTTCCCCTTTGGTCTCTCTCATCCCTGCACATCCACATCCTGTCAATTCTACCTTGCCAACATCTCTTGTGTACTCCTGCTCCCCTCTGACAGTGTCTGCTTCCTGGTGCATGCTGTCTTCACCTCATGTGTGACTTTTGCAATGGCCAGCTGATTGTTCTCCCTGCCTCAAGTCTTTTCCCACCATATTTCCCACTAGATTTTCAGTATGAACTTTGTAAAATGCATATCACCTGTCTGTTTAATAACTCCTACTGGCTCCCTGTCATGTCCAGGATCAAGTATGAAATTTTCTATTTGGCATTTAAAGTCCTTCATAAAGTAGCTCTTTCCTACCTTTCTAGTCTTCTTATAACTTACTCCTCTCCATGTACTCAAGGATCCTCTCATCGTACTCTGTTACGCTGATTTCCTTGCACAATACATTCCATTTTCTGACTTCTTGCATAGTTCACTTGCTAATCTCCATGCCTGGGATTCTTTCCTCTTCTTCTCTATGTCCTGGTTTCCTTCTAGTTTCTGCTAACATTCTCCCTTCTGCTAGAAGCTTTTCTTGGTGTCCCTGAATCTCAGTACCTTCCCTCTGAGAGTCTCTCTAATTTATCCTGTATATGTCTTGTTTGTACATAGTTATTTACATATTGTCCCCCATATTATTCTGTAAGTACATTGAAAAGAGGGACTATTTTTTGCCTTGGCGATAGTACCAGAGAAAACAACAGCGAAGCCAGGGAGGTATAGCAGGTTTTGTGGGATCATTTTGTGATATGGATGGGACATCCATGTTGAGCTGGCCTTTTTTTAGCTGGAAATAAAAATTTGAACGTCAGAATAGAGGTTGGGACTAGATATAGATATATTTGGCTGCCATCTACATTTGGCAGCAGTTAAAACTATGGGAATAAATGACATTCAGTTCAGCTGACGTTAAGTACCTATTATGTTCAAGGCCCTGTTTTGCTGTTCAGTTGCATCCAATTCTTGGTGATTCCATTTGGGGTTTTCTTGGTAAAGATACTGGAGTGGTTTGCCATTTCCTTCTCCAGTTCGTTTTACAGATTTAAGTTACTTGCCATCGGTCACACAGCTAGTAAGTGTCTGGGGTCAGATTTGAACTCAGGAAGGTGAATCTTCCTGATTCCAGGCCTAGCACTTTATTCACTGTGTCACCTAGCTGCCCAAGATCCTGTTAGTCAAGAGAAAAAGTAGGCAAAGGGGCCAGGGACAAACTCTTGGGGAGCATAGACATTAAGAGGTCCTGAAGAAGATGCGTTAGCAAGGAGGCAGAGAAAAGAAGCAAATATAAAATTGGCAGCAGTTTCAAATTCTAGAAGGAAATCTTTCTGGGAGGCAGGAACTACTTTTTTTTTTTTTTTTTTAAAGAAAATTACAAAGCTTCTTTCTCAAAGACCAACTTCTGCATTCTTTTTCCTCTTCTGTATATCCGTTCCCCTTCTTTCTCTTTTCTTCCTTTTTCTTCCCTTCTCCCTTTAGATCCTGATACAATTTGAATATTCCCTATTTACTCTGTAGTCTAGGCTGCAAACCCTCTTTTCTTTATATTAGCTGAGAAATAAGAAAGCTTTACTTGAGTTTTATGAGGTATTTGTTTGATTTTAGTTTCTCGAGGGCTGGAGGGTAGAACGGCAATTTCTTTGGTATAGGTATTTCCACAAGTGAGAAAATTGGCTTTATTGAGGTAGGACTGTACCTGGTCTGAAACTGAGGCATTGTCAGGTAAATGATTTGCTCATGTCTGTATTGACTGTGTATTGCAGAAACTTGACTTGAACTCAGCTATTACTGATTCCTCCTTGACACTTTGAGAAGAAAAGCAATATTATATCAGTTTTTCATGTGAAGTCATACAAAGCATATTTCCAAATTAGCCATGTTGCAAAAGAAAAAAAAGGTTTTGGTTTTTTTAAAAATATAATAGTGCTTTGATTTGATTGGTTTCTAGGCTAGCTTCTTAGCCATTGCACCATTTTGCCTCCTTCCTGGAAATTAAGGAGAAGTATTTAAGAAAATTTTTTTCCTGGAGAAATTAAAATTTTTCTAGTTTAGAAATAGTGAGGGGATAGTGATTAGAGCTCCAGGCTTGGAGACAGTAAGGCCTGGCTTTTCTATCCTGCCCCTGATATTGACTACCCTTCAATGGCTGTGGGAAAGCTACTGAATCTGAGCCTCAGTTTCTTTATTTTTAAAATGGGGCCAATAATACTCAAATTATCTATTTTACAGGTCTGTTATGAAGCTCAAATGTGATAATGTTACATAAAAGGCTATGTATATTTCAGCTGATGACATTCAACCATCCCCTTTCATCTTATCTTAGGAGTATCACTAAATATTAATTAGTATTCACTATCTGTGATGGGATAAGTATTTTATTATTATCAGAGCCAAAATTAGGGATAGTTAAAAGCTTTAATGAAGCTTAACTTTTTCTCCTCTCACTAGTACCGTGACTTGTCTTATGAAATATGTGTGTGACTTTCAGTATAGAGATTTGGCTCTTAGCTTCTCCCACAACACAATAAATAAGAAAAAAAAAACACCAAACAGATCCAAATCCTAAATCCATGTAGAAAATCGCTGAAGAAAATATCCACATTCATCTCCCAAAATAGTATTGTATCATGTCTTATAGGATCAGCCATAACATTTTAAAGTACTAGAACTTTATGTTGTCCTTTTAATACTCACAACTCACTGCCTTTCTTGTTTGTTTGCAAAATTGTGCCTTTTGCCACATTCAGGCTGGTAACTTGAGAAAAACTTTTCAAGTTTTCAGAGCTAGATTAACATGCTTTGGTCCAGTTAATGCCTTTTACCTTTCTTGACCTCTTTCCCTATGTTCAGTTTGATGATCCATCCTTTGGCTGAGTCCCATAACCAGAGCTGGTCCTTTCTTGGAATGCTTCCTTACGTTTTTATTCTATTCTAGCTCTTTAAATGTACAGTATTTTTATATAGACTGTACAGACAATTTTATCCAAGGGTATTTGTTTTATTTTGTTGTTTTTCAACTCCATGGAGTTGTTTTAAAAAAAATTGTGAAACAGTTATGTACAGTATTTGTAGAACTCATTATAAATATAAAGCTAATTTGATAGCTTGAGAGCATAAAATGCTTCCTCTGCAGCTTGATTTTGGTAATAAAATAATCTTTGAAATGTTAAATTTAAATTACTCATTAATTTTAAATGTATTTGAATTTGATTTAAATGTTTTTAAAGATTTTATTTCAAGAACTACAATTTATATAACAAATAAGCTCTAGCATTTTAGTTTTTTCCCCATTTTAAAAACAGTTGAAATTTGAAATCAGAAGAAATTGTCCTTAAAATAATGTTGACTGACCTTCATAATGAATGCCAAGCAGAATCGGATAGCACTTTTTTCCTGAAAAATAATGAGAAGAAAAGGGCTTATTTCTGACTCCTCTCCTTGCTCCCTTGAAATAAAGCTTTTGTTACATGGAACTGTTTTCTCTGTTTTAATTTTAGTTTTTGTTGATTTTGATAGTCATCCCACCCTATCACATTGTGTGGTTTTTAAAAAATTTTTATATTTCCAGCCATAAAAAAATTTCATATACAGAAAGTGACAGAATGTGAATTAGATCCAACAGGTGTGAATCTAACTGAATTCATAGCATTGTATATTTTGAGCTTCTACTACCCACTTTACCAATGTGGGAACTGAGGCTCACATAGCAATTAGAAAATCTCGAATTTGAACCCAGCCTTTGACTGAGAGTCAGCTGACACTTAGCTGACTGTTACTTGGGCAAGTCACTCTGGCTCACTCAGCCTTGATTCCCTCATTTATGAAATGGGGATAATAATAGCAGCCAACTCATGAGATTGTTGTGAGGATCAAATGAGATACTTTTGTAAAGAGCTTTGCCAACTTAAAGGGCTGATACTATTTCACATTTGCAGTGAGCTGCAAGAGGAGTGAGCCTCTGATGAGATACTTTTGTAAAGAGCTTTGCCAACTTAAAGGGCTGATACTATTCCACATTTGCAGTGAGCTGCAAGAGGAGTGAGCCTCTGAGGTTGAAAGGCTTTCCCACTGTATTTCAGGAAAGATACTTGGCAGAATCCGATGTTCTGTATTCTGAAACATTTCAGAGTACCTAACATCAAATCCTTTGTTCTATGTTGTTTGTCATCCAGTCAGGTACAGTGCTGTCATTGCATATTTTTGTGTTTGAATTTTTGATTTAAACAATTTGTAATTGTGTTCATTAGCTGACAATAAAATTCTTTCTATTTCTTAATAAAGCCTTTTACTGATTACTGTATTTGCCTGCAGAAATACACTTAGGGCCCCAAGAACATTTAATTTTTGTCTGAACCATTTTGTAAGAAATGTATGTCTCACAAGCATATACACACAACCTTATTCAGGTATATTGATTGATAAAGAATTGGTTTTATAATTTTTAAAATTCATTTACCTGGGGGACAAAAAAAACCCAACTCATTCTTTCTCCCCTATCCACTTCTACTTTATTCTTTGACCCACAGCCTTCACTTCTGCGATATTCTGAACAGAGAGATAGAACTGAATCCAAAAGTATTCTTGGAAATCTCTGGAATTTTTGAAAGGATTAGAAAAGGTCTATGTTTTCTCTTGGCAGCTTTAATACTTTAATAGTACTGGTGAAATATGTGCTATTTAATGACATGTGTTGCCATTTATTTTTCTTTTTAAGTACTGTCTTTCTATTTCTGTTCAAATTTATTGGCTCTGTTGAAGTTAAGAAGGAAGTCTTAGCAATGATATTGATCATGACACTATGATGCTAATATGTTCTTGCTGCCCACAGAATCAAGTATAACTTTCTGAGCCTGGTAGTCAAAGCCCTCTACATTTTGCTTTTTAATCAACCTCAGTTTTATTTTATCCCATGTTGCTCCATGTATGCTTTATTGTGTCCAGACACTGTTACACAAACCTGCTCTACATTTTGCCACAACTTCATGACTTTCCCTGGCTTGTTTCATATGGTCTGGATTGCCCTCCCTGTTATTTGCATCTATTTTAATCCTTATCAGTCTTGTAAGATCTATCACTAATGTCATTCCCTCTGTGAAGTTGTTTCTTGATTGCTCCCATTTCCTTCCCTGGAATTCTCACAGGCATTTTTTAGTCCGTTTTTTATTGCATGAATTTTAAAAAAAGCATTTATTGAGACTTTTTTACATGCCAAACTTTGTGCTAAATGCTGGGGTTACAAATAGGCTTCCCCTAACCCTCCCAAACCTCCCCCAAAAATGAGCAGGCAGAGCTCTCTAAGTGGGAACTATAACACTCACGTATCATAAAAGAGCAGGGTTGCTGGAAGGGCCCAAAAGTCCTAAAGGTACAATGGAGAAGTGAATAGCAAGGTCCAGGTGTTCTCTCAGTTCACTTACAGTTCATTTACCAGAGTTGTGAGGGTCATAGCAAGAGGGTAGGTGGTAAGACCTGGAAGATTTCAGGAATGCAGGGCCAAATATTGGCTCAGCTACTAACTGCCAGTGTAATCTTGGACACATTGCTTGACCTCCCTAGGCTTCAGTTTCTTCATTTGAAAACGAAAAGGTTCAATTAACATCAGTAATGTCTAACTCAAGTAGAGATTGAACCCTGCCTGCCCTCATACTAACTTAGAACACCACAAATTAACATTATCTATGTTTAAAATTTTTATTTATTTTGTTAAACATTTCCGAGTTACAGTTTTAATTTGGTTTGGGCTCTTGCATGCTATTTTGCCACTTAGGATCAGATGATATTTGAGGTCTATTCCAGTTCTAAATCTTTGATCTTCTAGATTACAAAATTATTGAAAAAGAACATTGATTATTACCTTTATAGTTTCTTGTTCTGCCAGTCTAGTTTCCTTGTAATTAATGACTTCTGCAAGTTTGAGACATACATACATACATATTATATGTACTTATTATAACATGTATTATAAGAAATTATATATGCACACACAACTAAGGTTTACAGATCATTTTGTACATACATGTTATATACTATGTATGTACACACATACATACATAAAACAGTTTTTGCAAATTTGTAGACATAGAATCTCATAACTTTGGACTTTGTAACTTTGAGGACTTACTTTGTCTTCCCATGTTTCTTTCTCCTAATCTATAAGACTGGGATAGTACCTTATGGAGTGGTGATGAGGAAAATGCTTTGTAATCTTTAAAGAGCTATACAAACCAGAATTATGATGATGGACAGATTAATGTGCATCATCAATAATGTCCACTTGAATAGAGTAGTTGTTTTGAAAATTGTTTTTGTCTGATCACTTCCATAATGGTGTATTCAGTGCCAATATTGACATTTGTTAATAGCTAACTTGACCCTTCTTTCAGTTGCCGTTCTCATAGAGATTATAAAGATAGTTATAGTCTCTTTAAGGGCCTAGTTGCAAGTCGAATATTGGAAAAAAAAAGACAGGCTGACATTGGGAAGTAACATTTAAGAATCATGTGGATATGTACTTCTTCTAGTGGAGATACAGGGAAGGTGTGTTTTAAGAGTAATCAATGAGGATCTGTGAAGAAAGATGGAGATGAACAGTATCTCCCTTATTTGAACTGTTTCAGCAATGGTGTTATGAAACAGCTATGAAAATTCTGTGAAAGTTAGCAGCCTTTGGCAGTTCCTTTTGTTTATTGAAGAGAAGAGAGAAATATTAAAAGGCATTATATAGATTTATTGAATATTTTGAGACTGAGTTTCCAGACATGTGAAGAAGAGTCAGCTACTGATATTTTGAGGCTTTGAGGTAATTTGGGGAGTGATATTGATGATAGCCAAAATATTGTAAATAGTGTGTTTATATGTGTCTTTATTATTGTTCTCATTGTTAATTAATTATGCAAAATAATTTTTATGTTAATTTAAATCTATACACATGTAGAGTTTAATGAGAAATAAAATTTCTCTGGTTCACTGAATAATGTTTAATGAATTGGAGTGGAGCTTGAGCTAATTAATTAATAAGAAGTCATTATAGATTTTTTTAATGAAAAGTAAATTATCCACCATACTTTCTAGATCATTATAGAACTTGGAATTAATAAAGTAAATATATAGCAATGAGTTAAGTGGCTTATTGAGATTGGGTGACCCATGAGTGATTGTGGTCCAGATTGTAGAGCATTTCACTTCCCCCTTCCCCTGCTTTTATCTGCCTTGTTAAGAAAATACCAATACTTTTGGGATAGTTGTTTTTAATTTAAGTTAAAACTACAATCAACTCATACAATTTCCTTCTGCCTGCTTTCACAAAATAGTTGTTTTACCCTATTTGTAACTTAAGCTTCATCTAGCATTTTTCTCTTTTTGAGCTATTTTTCTTCAAAAAAAAAAATGGGCTTCCTGATTTTTATGACACTTTGGTAAAGGTACTATTCACCTATGAACTTACTATCATATTTATCATTGTTAAAGATGTTTAACAATCGGAAATCTTAGGCAGTTATCAATGCAAAGTTAAAAGCTCTAAAAACAGTAATACTACTTTGGCTCCAAACTTGGTCATTTTGTTCTAATACTGATGTGTGAGGGCAGTAGTGTGAAAAATGGAATACATCACGTGTCACATTTGAGATAATATATATTTTAGAAAAAAGTTAACTTTTTTGACCCTCAAAACGGTAGGAAACCAAGTTGTATATTTATCAGTTTTTGTTGGTCACCTTTGAGAGTTATAAGTACTGGCTTTAAGTGGCTTTTTTTCATAAGCACTTCATTTGAAGGTTTAAAATGAGTTGTGCATTTTTGCCCAGACCCACATTGCCAGTATAAAGCTGTCTTTAATTATATCCCCAAATAATGCTAGTTATGTGTTGAATGGAGTTTTTTCTTGGGTCCTGTAATTTTCTATTTCAGCACTATTTATTAGATTAATCTGGTATTGGATTGCAGTAAACAATTTGACCAAGAACCATATGTTTTCTTTGTTTCTTTAGCACAAATACAATGGGTTAAATAATTATGCAGTGGTTCTCTTCTAAATATACAATGCATCTCTAATAACCAAGTTCTGTTTACTATGGAAAACATTGTAGCAGTAGTGAACATTTCCTTCTTTGTGCCTTCCATTCCAACTTTCTTTTTTAAAGCTTTTGAATATGTGAAAACTGTTTGCAATATAATTGCATAAATATATTTTTATACTCATGATGGTCTTATATAGAATCATTGAGGAATTTTCCTTTTCCTAACCACCTTGTTTCATGCATTTTTTTTGAAGTTTCAGTTTTTTTTACTATCATCTGACCTAAACAGCCAACTGGATGAACTCTTTTCAAACCATCAACAATTGGTCATTTCTTTTTTGATAACACAACAATGTTTAGATGGATTTTGAGTACTTGGGACATTTTTGTCCATTTTCTGGCATTAAGTTTTGAATTAGAATTTCTCTAGTTAATGGACGTTAATATAAAAGTATTTCAGTTTAATTTGTAAAACTAATAATTTAAAAGGTCTTATTAAGTAATTGGAGAGACCATGTGAAATAGTGAATAAAATAGCTGATCTTGAAGCCAGGAAGGTACAGGATCAAGGACACAGACTAAGTGGGTAATTCATTCATTCCCTTGATGTAAACTTCAGAGAAGGTGCTAAATGACATGCATTGGCCGTGGGGATTCCCTCTTTGGCAGTTCTCTCTGCCAACGAAACACAAATCCAGTTGCTGCCCTATTTTAAGTTGAAAAATTAGGTAAACACTATGAAATAGAACTTTGAAGAAAACAATTGTTTTCCTTATCATAAATTTTTTTTGTAAAATAAACTTCTGTTGTAACTTAATTTCTTAGATTATTATCTTGATTTTGGTGCTTAGCAATTTTTCTTTCCTATTAATTTTGTTTATTTAATTTCTTTTTGGTTTTCAACATTCACTTTTATATGATTTTGAGTTCAAAATTCCCCCCCTTCCCTTTTCCCCTCTCTAAGATGGCATTCAATCTGATACAGGCTGTACATGTACAATCATATTAAGCATATTTCCACATTAATCATGTTGTGAAAAAAGAATCAGAACAAAAATTTCCCATTAATTTTGATAATTGAATATTACCATTGACTTTATTTTTGATTGTAATTTTAATGCAAACCTCAAGAGCTTTTTGGAATTATCTTAGCACATACACCATTCAGAATTTTTGTATCTATATCAGATGCTTTTTTTGATAGAATGGTCCTCTGTATTGAACAGCTAGCTGTCTCCCGAACAGCTGTTGGATATAAATAATAAATACAGTTTCTAAAAGACAAAAGTCACTGAACACAGCTCTGAGTGCAGTTTATTCAGTTTGGTAGTAGTAAACCAAATCATAAATATATTGGTCATATATAAAGAGTTCTTTGTTTTAAAAACAGCAGCATAGCTACCTTATATTTTTTCAATATGCAGTATGAGTTCATTAGTCCTTTTATTTAAGTTCATTTATAACTGTTTGAGATATAATAATACTGTGTCCTGCTTTTACATTTCTTTACCTATAGCTTCCATTTAATAAAAGGAAATGACTTTTTAGAAAAAAATTAAGATTGAGTTTTTTTCTGTGTTTAAATTAAATGAATTTCTAAGCTATACCATGTGGGCATAATTTCTGTTGATGGTAAACATTTATAGAATCCAAAAAACCTAGAGCTAGAATTAGCCTTCTGATTCATCTTGTCTAGAGGTTCCTACATTTATTTGACCCACTGCCCCCTTAAAAAAAATTACTTGGAATCCCCCTGGAAATCTACTTTCTTTAACCCTTTAACAGTTTTTTGAAATTTATGTAATTAAAAAAAATTCAAAATGTTTTTAAAAAATGAGGCATCTTAAATATAATAATTTGTTGCAAATTTATTTTTATCTATGATTTATCATTTATTTATTTTTTTTTCCCTGCATTGAAATTTTGATAATGTGATATTGTGTCATGTAACTGTATAATATCATATTATAAATAAGCCATCACATGCATATATTCCTGCCAGTGCATGCTGGACTCCCTGACAATAACGTATGGCCTTCCTACAGTTGTCTGCCAACACTTGCTTGTTAAGACCTGTTGGCAGACTTGACCACTAATAGGGTATAACTTGCATTTTGTGTGTTTATTTGGAAAATAATGTAATCACTATGACCTTAACTGTTACACAACAGATGAAACTTGTATGAACGATTTTTCAAAATTTTCTTCTCTTCCGTTATGCTTCCATCACCCCCTTATTTTTATTCAGTGCCCCTCAATTGTATTTGCCCCTCCCCTCCTTCCCTCCAGGGAGTGATATCGCCCATTTTGGGAACTTTTGATTAGTCCAGTCCTTTTCCAAATATGAGTAGTATAGTATTGTTGTGGTTTGTTGTTCTTTTGGTCATGTCTGACTCTTATGATCCCCTTTGGGGTTGTCTTGGCAAAGGTATTGGACTAGTTTGTCATTTCCTTTTCCGGCTAATTTTACACATGAGGAAAATGAGGCATACAGGATTAAGTGAGTTCCCCAGGATCACAAAGCTAGTGATTTGAACTCAGAAACTGATGAATATAAAAGTTTAAGAGAAACATGTAAAAGACATGTAGGAAGTGATGTAGGGTGAAGAAAGTGGAGCCAAAGAGTCATATACAGTGGTTACAGTGATATAAATAAAGACAGTTCTTAAAGGAAGTAGAACAGTTAAAATATAACAGATACTGTTGTTAGAAATTTTTTATGATCTTAACATATGCATGAAAAGCAATTTGTTAGAAGACAATCCTGTAAGACTATGTATTTTGTTCTAATAATCAAATACTTTTTTTAAAAACAATCAACAAAAACAGTAGAATTTTCTATACCTTTCAGTTAAATTCAGTATGACTATGAAGATATGGTTTGCTGTCTTTTTAAAAAATTGAGTCATTTAACCTCTCTCAGACTGAGTTTCCTTATCTGAAAAATGACAAGAGTTAGACTTGATTGTCACCTTTTGCAGTTGATGTTGGCATGTAACCAGCAATTTTGTTCATGATGATTTTTTGTTTATCTTCACCATGGTTTCTCTAAGGTAAGGTAACAATGTCCCATATTTCTTCCTACCTTTATGACCATAATGAAACCATATTCACCATTTTGTTTTTTTTTTAATTTTTTTCATTTTTAACATAGTTTATAACAGGTAAAAGAATTTAAACTTTTGGTCAGGTGATGCTTCTTTTTAAAGCATTTACAGTATGGACCACAAAAGAATTTTTTTTTAATCATTAATCGAGACACAATGTTTATGTTTGCTAACTTCACAAACTCTTGACCTAATTGTCTCCACAGTATTATTAAGAATTAAAGGACCTTAACTAACTGTTGTTGGTCTAAAGTCCTAAGCCTAATATCTTAATTTTAGACTTGACTATTGAGTCTATAATTTAATAGATTTGGCATTAAGCTTAAAAATTTTTGACTATAGGAAATTACCACCAAGAGTAGGGACATTGCAGGGAAACAGTATCTCCCCAACTTCATGTCACTTCCATGACAGGCAAGAGTAGATTGTCAACTTGCATTCAGTCAGGATTAAAGTCTGCCAGGTGTCAGTGGGGAAATTGAGTCAGGAGAATCCTACCTCAGCCCAGGCTGAACAGCCACTCTCCCACCCTTCCCATGAGATCACCTTTTGCAGTTCATACCAGCATCTCACAGGCTTACTGGCATCATGGATTGGAGGCTCAGAATGCCTTTCTTGCTATATCTGGAGTTAGACTTAGAAGAACAGTAGAAGAGCAGTCACTTAATAGTCCCATAGCATCTAAATATAGCAAGTTCCAATAACCAGGTTCAAATATGATTATAGTTTCACTTTGGCTAAGGAACATCTTTTGAGGCAAGTCTTAAGTGGCTTACATGCCTTTCTGTACGTGTTCTAGTTTCTGATTAAATAGCAATCATAAAATCAAAGTTACCGTTAAAACCTTAACTTTTCTATCAATGCCAAATTTTACCCAAGGTTACCTTCCTCTAGGAAATTTAGACTGAAATTCTTTTCCCCAAACTAAAGATATCATTGATTTATTCTCAGTAGTTAATTCAGTCAGTTGTTTTAATACTCATTGCTTTTACCTCACTTTGTAACATAATCCAGTTTTTCTCCCCATCACTCCCTTCCTCTGCTTCCTAATACCTTGCATTCTGATTACTCCTTCCCTCAATGTACCCTCCCTTCTATCACACCCCACCTTTCCCATATCCCCATCTTATCTCTTTTCTTGTAGGGCAAGATAAATTTCTATACCCTATTATCTGTGTTTCTTATTTCCCAGTTATATGCAATAATAATTCTCAACATTTGTTTCTAATACTTTGAATTCCACCGTATTTCCCTTCCTCCCTCCCTCCCCATCCCCACTGAGTGGGCAAGCAATTCAATACAGGCTAACTATATGTTGTTTTGCAAGACTTCCATAATAATCATGTTGTGTAATATTGACTGTATTGCCCTCTGTCCTACTCTGTCCTCCCTTATTTTGTCCCCCATCAATTGACCTTGTCTCTTCTTGAAAGTGTTTATTTCTAATAACTGCCTTCTCCCAGTTTTTTTTTTAACTTTGCTCTCCCTTCTGTCATTCTCCTCACCCCACTTGTCATCTCCTCTCCTACTTTCCTGTGGTGTAAGATAGATTTTCCTATCAAATTTAGTGAGCATGTTATTCCCTCCGCCCATATATGGAGAGAGTAGCTTCACCTTTCCCCTCTCCCCTTCTCCCTTTCCTCCTCCATACAAGATTTTTATTATCTCTTTTATGAGTTATAGCCTGCCCCATTCCATTTCTCCCTTTCTCCTTCCAGTATTTTCCTCCCTCACCCCTTAATTTTTATTTTATTTATTTGTTTGTTTATTTGTGTGGATATCATCTCTTCTGATTCAACACGCCCTGTACTCTCTGTGTGTGTGTGTGTGTGTGTGTGTGTGTGTGTGTGCGCGCGTGTGTACAATCTCTCCATCTACCCAAGTACTGAGAAAAGATTCAGGAGTTATAAATTTTTTTTTTTGCATATAGTGATGTAAACAGTTCAGCTTTAGAAAGTCTTTTATGGTTTTTCTTTCCTGTTTACCTTTTCATGCTTCTCTTGATTCTTGTATTGTAAGGTCAAATTTTCTATACAGATATGGTCTTTTCCTCAATATGAATGACTGAAAGTCCTCTATATTATTGGATGACCATTTATTCCCTTGAAGTATTATACTCAGATTTGCTGGGTAGGTGATTCTTGGTTTCAATCCCAGTTCCTTTGACCTCTGGAATATCTCTCTCTAAGCCTTTCATTCCCTTAATGTGGAAACTGCCAGATCCTGTGTTATCCTGATTGTATTTTCACAATACTTTTTTTCTTTCTAGCTGCTGGCAATAGTTTCTCCTTGATCTGGTAACTCTAAAATTTGACCACAGTATTCCTAGGAGTTTCTCTTTTTGGGTCTCTTTCAGGAGATGATTGGTGGATTCCTTCAATATTTATTTTACCCTCTGGTTCTAGAATATCAGGGCATTTTTCCTTAATAATTTTCATGGAAGATAATGTCTAGGCTCTTTTTTTTGATCATGGCTTTCAGGTAGTCCCATCATTTTTAAATTGTCTCTCCTGGATCTATTTTCCAGGTCAGTTGTTTTTCCAGTGAGATGTTTCACATTATTTTCTATTTTTTTCAACCTTTGGTTTTGTTTTCTAACTGCTTTGTTTATCTCACAGTCATTTCATTTCCCTGAACTCAGTTCTCTCTTTCAACACATTATTTTGTTCATTGAGCTTTTGAACCTTCTTCATTTGACTAATTCTGCTTTTTAAAGACTCCTTCGCCTCATTGGCTTTTTGGACCTCTTTTTCCAGTTGAGTTAGCCTCTTTTTAAAGCTGTTAATTTCCTCAGCATTTTTTTGGTTCTGCTTTAGTAAACTGCTAACTAGTTTTTCACGTTCTTCTATTGCCTGAGACCATTTTAAGTTCCCTTTGGAGACCCTGGGGGCAAGGGCCTTGCCTTCCTCTGACAGTATGCCATGTTTCCTAGGAAAGTAACTTTCTATGATCTTATTTTTTTTCCCTTTTTTTGGGCATTTTCCCAACTAGTTACTTGACTTCTGTGTTTCCTCTACACACCCACCCCACCTCCAGTTCAGACAAGCCAGAACTGGGGGCTGAGATTCAGATGAGCTGCTCCAATCCCTCAGGGGCTTTAGAGGGGGCACGGCCACTATTCGGTTTGAGATTAAGATCATCTCCTCAGGTTGGGGCAGGGCCTCCACACAGGGCTCAGCTCCCTCAGGGACTTTATGATGAGACCTTCAACAAAGGATGGGGACTACTGCTACCTCTGCTGCTGCCACCTGAGGAAACCTGAGTTATGAGGACACCCTGCTCCCTTCTTGGCCAGCTGAAAAAACCCTCTCACTGACCTTTAGTGCCTGTGGGTTGAGGGATCTGCGCTGCCCCTAAAGATTCTGTCCCTGAAGCCTGCTCGATTCTGCTCCTCCTGGGAAAGAAATGAGATATTGGCAATAAAATTATGAAAAGAGAATTAACGTGGTAAGGTGTTACTGGAGAGAACAAACTTCTTAAAATCAGAATTGGCCACATGGTAAAAGAGGTACAAAATCACACTGAAGAATATAATTACTGAATGAAGTTGTTGATTGTTTCTATGATTTATTGTTTAACCCACCCATTCTTAGGGATTAAATTTTTTAGTTTCCAATTAATTTTTGGTTTATCTTTCCATGGTCTTTTATTACATATAATTTTGATTGCGTTATGATCGGAGAAGGATGCATTGACTATCACTGCCTTTCTGCACTAGGTTGTGAGGTTTCTCTGCCCTAGTACATGGTCAGTTTTTGTATGTGTGCCATGTACTGCTGAGAAAAAAAGGTATATTCCTTTCTCCCTATTCATTTTTCTCCAGAGATCTATTATATCCACCTTATCCAGAGTTTTGTTTACTTCCTTAACTTCTTTCTTGTTTATTTTGACGTTAGATTTGTCAAGTTCAGAGAGGGAGAGGTTGATGTCCCCTACTAGTATAGTTTTGCTATCTGTTCCTTTAACTCCCTTAACTTCTCTACCAATTCAGATGCTATACCATTTGGAGCGTTTATGTTTAGAAATGATTTTGTTTCATTGTCTATGGTGCCTTTTAGCAGGATATAGTTTCCTTTCTTGTCTCTTTTGATTAGATCTATTTCTGCTTTTGCTTTGTCTGAGCTTAGGATTGCTTACCCCTGCTTTTTTTCACATCAGCTGAAGCACAATATATTCTGCTCCAACCTTTTACCTTTACCCTCTGTGTGTCCTCCCATTTCAAATGTGTTTCTTGTGAACAGTTTATTGTTGGATTATGGTTTTTAATTCATTCTACTCTCTGTCTCCACTTTATAATAGAGTTCATCCTATTCACATTCACAGTTATGATTATTATCTGTGTCTTTCCTTCCATCCCCTTTTCCTCCATTTATGCTTTTAGTTCTCCCTTGTCCCTTCCCCTCCACAACAAAGGTTTAATTTTTGAGCAACACTTCCTGCAGTCTTCCCTTTCTTCTTTCAGCCCCCTCCTTTTTACTCCCCTTTTCCCTTACTACTTCCCTCCCATTTCGCCTCCCCTCCCTTTTCTTTCCTCTCCTACTGCCTGTAGAGCTAGTTAGATTTGTGTACTCAGCTGAGTTTGTTGTTCCCTCCTTGAACCAAATCAGATGAGAGCAAATCTCAAACCATGCTCATCCTCCTCCCCTCTTTCCTTCTACTGTAATATGTTTTTATGCCTATTCCTGTGATGTAATTTACCTTTTTCTGTCTCCTCATTTTCACATCTCCCATTAAAATCCCTTTGCACCCTTAAAATCACATTTCATCACATCATTTACTTTATACCTACTCCATCTATCTGTATTTCTCTTTTACATATCATAATAGGTATACAGTTCTCAAGATTAACAAGTATTATCTTCCCTTATAGGGAGGTAAACAGTTTGCTCAAATTGAATAAAAGTTATTGTTTCTTTTTTTCCCCTGTTTACCTTTTTATGCCTCTCTTGAGACCTGAGTTTGAAGATTGAATTTTCTATTAAGTTCTGGCATTTTTGTCAGGAAGATCTGGAAATCCCTTACTTTATTGAATGACCATCTCCTTGCCTGAAATGTTATGCTGAACTTTGCTGGGTACTTGATCGTTGGGTGTAGTCCCAGCTATTTGCCTTATGGAATATTGGATTCCAATTCCTTTGATCTTTTAATGTAGAAGCTGCAAGGTCCTGTGTGATCCTGACTGTAGCTCCTCGATATTTGAATGGTTTCTTTCTGGCTTCCTGTAGTATTTTCTCCTTCACTTGATAGTTCTGGAATTTGTCAACAATATTTCTTGGGGTTTTGAGTTTGGGATCCTTTTCGGGAGGTGAACAGTGGATTCTTTCGATGACAATTTTTCCTTCTGTATTTAGCACTTCTGGGCAGTTTTCTTTGATGATTTCCTGGGAGATAGTGTCCAGACTCTTTTTTTCATTGTGGCTTTCTGGCAGGGCAATAATTTTTTAATTTTTTCTCCTGGATCTATTTTCCAGGTCAGTAGTTTTTCCAGTTAGATATTTTACATTTTCTTCTATCTTTTCATTCTTTAGATTCTGTTTGACTAATTCTTGATGTCTCATAAAGTCATTAGTTTCTACTTGCCCAATTCTAATTTTTATCAAATTGTTTTCTTCAGTTAACTTTTGCATCTCCTTTTCCATCTGTCCAATTTTTAAGGAATTATTTTCTCCATTTAGTTTTTGTACTCCCTTTTATGCTTCCTTTTCTATTTGTCCAATTTTCCCAGTTAAATTTTGTGCTTCCTTTTGTCCAATTTTCCTTTTAAATTCTTCAATGATTTCTTTTTCATATTTTTAAAATCATTAATTAGTTTTTCTTCCCTACTTTGGCTTTTAATATGCTTCTTGAGCTCTTCCAAGAATGCTCTTTGGGCCTGAGATCAGTTCACATTCCCTTCTGAAGTTTCAGATGTGAGTACAGTCTCAATGCTGACCCCTATGGTATGCATATTTTGGTCCTTGTCCCCATAGAAAGATTCTGTGGTCTTATCTTTTCTGGTTTGCTTCTTGCTCATGATGATCACCCTTTTCCTGGCTTTTAAAGTGGATCTCTGCTTCTGGGATACAGTGGCTCTGTCCCACGGTTCTTGTGCTTAGAACTTGAGGCTTTGTGTATTGTGGCCTCTGGTTCTTTTCAGCTAGAAGCTAGAATGCTATAGCTTACCTGGTACTGAACTTGCTGGTGTGCCAAAGCAGAGGCCAAGTGAGTGTTTCTGAGTTTCCCAGGAGTTTCCCTAGAGCTAGCTGCATTAAGTGTGGGGGAGGGGTGGTCTGGCCACAGGAGGTCTCCTTTTGTGAGCACAGGCAGGCTCAGTGGTTGGTGAACCCCCTTTGTGCTAGTGTCTTTCTGATTCCCTTGGCTTTGCTGAGGCAGGCCTTGGGTCTTGGTGTTGACGATTAAGGGTTTGATCCCCCTGGGGCTCAGGATCTTCCTCTAGTTTGTTGAGGCAGTGCTCTTGAGGATAGCTCCAGTCCTGCATTGGTCCCCTTTCACCACAGCAAGAGGAACCCCCACATTATGATTTTCCTAGCCTCATGGCTTAAGAGACTGTTTATCCCTTCAGCTGACCTCACTGTTCCTGAATTTTTCCTGGGGAAATATTCTCTAGGTTTTTCAAGGTCAGCAAGGGGAGGGGATAGCATTTACTGATCACTCCGCCATTTTGGCACCTGGTGGTTCAAGTAGGTGACTTACAGACATTTAATCTGCAGACTAGTCTCTGTAGTGACTGCTGCAGTTGCCTGTGATTCTCTCTTGATAAGTTCCACTGGTCTCCTCTCCTGGACTGATATGTTTGAAATTCTGCAGTGCTGCTGCTGCTTCAGGTCACCGGGGACTTCATGCTCGGCTTTGCTATGGTGGGATTTGTGACAGCACTGTACAACAGATCCTTTCCTTCAACCTTCCAGGCTGTCCTAGGTCAGAAATGTGCCATACTCTGTCTCCTATTGAATTCTGTTGCTCTAAAATTTGTTCAGATTGTCTTTTTAGAGGCATCTGAAGGAGTTTTTCTTAGAACTTAGGTGAGTCATTGCTTTCACTTTGCCATCTTGGCTCCGCCCCCGATGAAAATAATTCCTTAAAAATGAGTTGGCCAAATGGAAGCTAGTGATTCCATGAAATATCAAGTAACAACAAGAGAATGTTAGAGGACTAAAAAAAAATTACAAGAAAATGTGAAATATACAAAAAATAACTAAGCTGGAAGATAGATTGGAAGAGAGAGAGTTTAAAATCACTGGAACACCTAAAGGCATAAACATCATATTTCAAAAAATCATAAAGGAAAACTGCTCAGATATCTTAGAATCAGAGGGCAAAGTAGAAATCAAAAGACTCACTGGTCACTTCATGAAAGAAATCCTAAAATGAAAACTGCCAGGAATATTATAGCTAAAATCCAGATCAAGGAGAAAATACTAAAAGCAGCTTGAAAGAAATAATTCAGATACTTTGGAGGTGTAGTCAAGATCACACAAATTGTGGTAACACTCACTATGATGGAGTAGCTTGAAATATGATATTTTGGAAATGCAAAATCACATAGGAGTGGGGACCATTTTACATTTTTCTTTGTTTGATGGGCTGTCAATAGCTAATGAATTCATCACTTGATGGCCAGCCTACTTGATATGAGCTTTATATAGGTAGGCTGGTCCTCAAACATTAATACAGGTTTCATTTCTGCTATTCTTTTTGAAATATTTCTAGAACATTTCTAGCATGGTAGAAATATTCAGGAGTGCAGTGTTTGAGAATCCAAGGTCAGTGGTAAATATTGATGGAACATTGTAATAAGGTTGTTTTGTTCAGAGGATGATATAGCCCCAAAATTTAGAGAAGGGCTGTATCTGAGGTTGAGTCTAGAGACTTTACAAGTTGGTCAGTGCTTAATGCCTTTAGGAGGGAGAGCAATTTGTGAGGAGGCCTCTTGAAGCCTGGATCAGAGAGGAAGAGCATATTGTATATTGGAACATTTGAGAAAATATATTGACTCTAGTTGATATAATTTATACATTACCTAATTGAATATAATAATACTTGTAATTGGTAGAACATTTTTCATGTAATTTGCTTCTTGTCTAACACTTGTATGTTGAAAAACCAGTTTTTTATTT
The DNA here is from genome assembly GCA_023548195.1 of Bettongia penicillata ogilbyi. Lineage (NCBI taxonomy): Eukaryota > Metazoa > Chordata > Mammalia > Diprotodontia > Potoroidae > Bettongia > Bettongia penicillata. Next base: position 416,599 of record JAJHZJ010000712.1, on the reverse strand, counting down.
TTAACTTTGTATTAATATTGAATATATATGCACATACTTCCCTTCTTTTAGCCTCCTTGGTGTTTTTTACCTTTCTTTCCCAGTTTTATTTTTGGTTTGGACCTATGTTTTCATTCATTTTTGGAACTTTTGGTGTGGAAATGTCTTAGCTGTGCATCTCTCTTCCATTCCCCTGTCTTGAATTACATTTTAATTTTTTTAGTTGTGTTAATAATTAAGTGAATACATGTTTTCCCTACTTGAATGAGGTCAAAGACTTTTTTTTTAGATGTATGATGCAACTTTCTGCCTTTACAACATTGTTCATATAGGTCTTTTCCTTACTCGCATTTTTGCCACCTGAGTGCAGGCCCTTGTCACCTCATACCTGGGCTATTTAATAGCTTTCTGGTTGGTCTTTCCTACTTAAGTGCCTCCTCATTTCAGTTCATTCTTTGCTTAGTTACCAAACCAATATTCTTAAATTGTTTGACTATGTCACCCACTCAGTAGACTTAAGTAGCTCCCTTTCCCCCTAGGATCACATATAAAATCTTCTGTTTTTCTTTTAAAGCCTTTCACTACCGACCCTAGACTCAAGAGGGCCTGAATTCAAATCTATCTTCAGACACTAGCTTTGTGACCCTGGGCAAGTCACCTAAGCCCGGTGTGCCCCCGCAATCTACCCCCACCCTCTCCCTCTCCTCCCAAAAAAAACTTCTCACCATCTGGCATCTTCCACTTTTCTTACCTAGCACTTTACTATCCTTTATATATGCCTGGATGCAGAGACACTGACATCAGTTCTGTTCCTTACCCATGATACCTTTTCTCTGATGTCTGTCATGTTTAGTGTGTTTCCCCTTCCACATTTCTTATTCTTCATATAGCTCATTCATAATTTGTGTATTGGCATTATCCTTGGTTATTTTATAGTAAGTATTGATTTATAGAGCACATCTAAAATAATCAAGGGCAGTAAATAATATTTAAGAAGATAATTGGTTTGTTTAGGCAACTTTTAAGGAATATATCAATTCTGTAACTATCTCCTAACTCTGTATGCAAGCAAACCAAGCCTGAAATTTAAGCCTGAAAATTGCTCTATAGTTTCAAAAGATCCTCTCACAAGTGATCATCTATACTTATCATTTCTCTTAGTGGAAAACTCCATCAGGTTAGGGATTCTGCTTTCTTATCTCTGTATTCCAAGATCCTTATAAAATGATGAATGTAGAAAAGAGTAGAGAAAATTATACAACCTCAGAGTTAGAGGGGACCTCAGAGGCCATCTAGCCCAGCATGTACATGACCAAGAACTTAGAAGCGAGGCTTTCTGTTTTACTGGATTGGATATTGCTTCAAATACTTATGAGATTTTGAGCAACTTTATTTGAGTCACTAATAAAAGTGTTAAATAGTGCAGATTATTGGGCCTCTTACTCTAGTGATCTCCCTGTAAATTGATATTGAACTAAATTTACCGTTGAGGTCAGGGATTAATTTGTTTTTGTCCTTGTACCTAGCTTGTAATGCCTTACACATAGTTGGACTGGATCAGCTCTTATTTATGGATTCTTTTAGTCATTCAGATCCATTCAGTCAGCATATCTATATTCATCTCACTTTGTACTTGTCTTTCCTATATGGCTCCATCTTGCCCAGAAGGATAGGGTTTTTTAGCACACGAGAGAGTTTTTGATATAAACTCCTGAAAGATATAGAAAGGGAGGTGATGGGGTCAAATGCCCAAGAGAAGCTGTTTTCCTTGAGAAGGAGAGCATCTCATCATTTGAAATTATTGCAAAGGAGATGAGAAGTGAAGATATAATACAGTTTTTCAGGTATGTAGCCATAACAAATAGAGAACTCAGAAGTGCTATAACTAGCAGAGGGCAAAGTTTGGCCTCCATGGTGCTGATGTTGGAGGGCAAACTTCCATGGTTCCTCATGTTTGACTGCTGTTATGAATGAATTTCAATCGTGTACAAGCTCAGGAGACTCTTGCTCCAGAAAGTCTTATAAAGAATGAGCTGTCTTTCCATTCTGAGACTAACCTCTCAATGGTTCCTTCCCTACCCTCTCAAATGAATTACAGATCTGCTCAGCAGGTTTTGGATATTTCAGCATCATTGAGAAGGCTTAGATGGTGGGGTTGACCCAGGATTTAAGATTGGTAGTTTGAACATTGAAAGATAAGGGCAAGAGAATAAGGAATTGAAGGTGGAAGGCAGCGACTGGTTGAGAATAGGCTCAAAAGTGAGGAAAGAGAAGTTTATAAAGATGAGATTAAGGATGAGGAACTTGAAGATCTGAGTAGGGTTGAGGAACTGGCTCTTGGTCAAGTTAGAAATATTTTTTAAGCACCTGCTAGGTGCCACGTACTACCAATAGCTGAGGATACAAAGAAAGGCAAAAAGCTTTGCTTTCAAGTAACTCACTTTCTAATGGATAAAAAAAAGCAGCTAACTATGTAAGAATATGATATTTACAGGATAAACAGGAGATAATCTCAGAGGAAAGGCACCAGAAGTATATTTGGGAATAATGTAATGGGAAAAGTGTAAGGAAAGGAGATTTTTCTGTTACCCTTTACTCAGTCTCTTTGCTTTTAATGAAGTTTAAAGAATTGGTAAAGATATTTAAGGAAAGTAGGAGTACTGTGTAACTTATGTACTCCTAAATTATCTGTTTTATTAGCCATTTTTTAACTCAGTTTCTTGGGATATTCCTTTATTTTGGGAAAACTCATTCTGACTTACTAGAGTGTGAGAGGAAGGAAGAATATGTGATTGTTGTCATTGCTCATTAATGTTTGACTCACTGACCACCCTGTATGGGGTTTTCTTGGTAGAGATACTGGAATGGTTTGCCATTTCCTTCTTCAGTTCATCTTGCAGATGAGGGAACTGAGGCAAACCGAGGGTTAAATGACTTGCCCAGGGTCACACAGCTAGTAAGTGTCTGAATCCAGATTTGAACTCCAACAGATGAGCCTTTCTGACTGCAGGCCTGGTACTGTCTTCATTGAACCACGTAGGAAAAATATCCTTTTTGTTAAAATATCAGATTTTTGATCTATAGACCATTCATTCGTTCATTCTGTCTGGTCATTTTGGACCTTGCCAGCTGTCTCCATCAGTTAGAAAAATATGGCACTAACATATAGCTAATTAAGCCTAAAGAGCTGTTTTTGAAGGTTTCTCCTGCTCTGAATAGTAATTCCCAGATGTCAATTAATAAAGATCTTATCTTGTTTATTTGAACATGGTAGAGGCTGAATTGCTAAACCATAGACATCATTGATGATATTATCTTTTCCTGTAGTAGTCGTGAAATATTTCTACTTATTTTTAGTTCTTTTTTATATCTGGTACAGGTTTGTCCCTTTTAAACTTTAAAATATGAAATATTTCTACATAAGAGTTTGGGAAAGATTTTAGGAGTTCTTCTGTCAAGGCATATTTATAAAAATGTTGATCAGGAAGAGTTAACAAGCTTCTTTTCAGTGTTTTTTTCTTTTTTACAAACCACCTGTTGCCTTATGTGCATAAGTGTATAAATTTGAACAAAGTGCTCATCACTTGTCAGCTTTCTGTGGCAGCATAAAAATTACTTATGGTGCTTGCTTTGCAAGAAGTTCTTTTGTGTTTGTGACACCAGCTTTGTTTTATACAATTAAAGTATTACACGCTAGAATAATCTAAATTGCAACCACTAAATGGGGATGTAGTTCTTTTTTCCATGGAGCCGAATTTGTTTACTGATTATATACAGCTATTGACTACTGTTTAACATGACAAGTTGTTTTTTTCTGTGAACTATGAAAGTTTTTTTCTCCATTGTGTTGGCTAGTGTAAAGAATTTTTATGTTTATTGCTGAGTTCTTTTTAAAAGTAAAATTACAAAATTTTCCCTCGTTAAAAAGAGGGAGGAAAGAGAGAAGTAGAAAATTTCACATGAAGAATAATTCTATCTTTATTAGATTGGGGTTTTGAGAGAAATTTAACTTTGTGAAGTTGTCTTACGTCCATCCTAGGTAAGATATGGTTGTGTTTCATTGCTTCTCCTTTTTTGTTATTAAAAGAGAACAAAAATGATTGATTAAATTTGAGGACTGATTTCTAAAGTAAGTATTTAGACTATTTTGTAAATTTTAAATTATTAATCTTCATGTTGTCCTTACCACCCCAGCATTTTCTTGAAATCTTGGTAAATAATTCATTTTGATTTATTTAAATATGTTAACAGTATTAATATATGCTTTTTAAATGAATTTTCTTTCAAATGTTTCTTTAGTGAACAGTTTTCACTGCTAATGGAATGGAATTACTTGTTTAAGCAAATTAATCTCACATTTTATTTAAAAAATACTTTAAGAATATCCTTCTCAGGTTATTAGTCTAACAGTATCTAAAAGATAAAATACAATATAGGAACGTTTAGCAAGGAGGCCAGACCAATAACACCAGAAGAATTGACTATTCAAACTAGTCTTTTTATGGTCTTACAAATAATAATCTAAATTTTTACATGTGCATGAACCTAGACTTATTTTTTTCTTTTATATTATGCTTGATGTGTTATGGTGATAATATATTAGACCTCAGTATGGTGATTAGATGCGTCATAAGATTGAACATCTGCCTCCAAGGGCTTTCAGAGAGGGTGTGAGTTCCAATGGTGATGTTACTAATCAGTACATCTGTCCTTGAGGCTTTTAGTGTGAGCAGGGAGAGTTTTCTATTTTGGAATCATCATTATCTGAAGATGCTTTTTGTTTGTTTGTTTGGTTTTTTTTTTTTTTTTTTTTGTATTTTACTTAGGCAACTGGAAAACTTATGCTTGTAGTAACTAAAGGAAGAACACTTGGCAAAACAAAAGTTTTTGGTGATGGCCATAAATGCATTCTGGGGATTCTTACTTGGCTTCATTTTGTGAATGACTTAAAAAGTGGTCAGGTTGGATTTTAAACTGAAGAACCTAATATGCGTAGATATAATGCAAACATTAGTTACATAGTTCCATAGGGAGAAATTGTAATGAAGGTTGAAGCACTGCAGAATTTTGACAGGATACTTTGCTGGATTTACCATAATGCATTACGAGTCCTTGCTGGCTGGGAAAGCTGCAGTAATTAGTGTGTGAGTGTGTGTGTGTGTGTGTGTGTGTGTGTGTGTGTGTCTGTCTGTCTGTCTGTCTGTCTGTCTGTACGGGTGTCTGTAAGGTATGGGGATGTGAATGGGTCTGCCCATGTGTATCTGCACATTATACCAGAAGGTGGAAACTGGTAACTAATAGTAAGAAAACTAGTGAAATAGTAAGATAATAACCATATAGAAAACATTGTGATATGCATGATTTTTAATCTTCTTAATGAATAAACCATAAAGTAAAATTAAAAGAAATTATTTCGCTAAGTATTACATTTGATAGCAGAATAGCTTCTTTGCTTAGAAAAGGCACTACTGGACAAAAATAAGACACTTAGCTTGTGTAGTTTAATTTTTGTACAAATTGCAGTTGAATAGATTATGTAAATTTAAATATTAGAACTTTCTTTAAGATGCTTTAGAGTCACAAAAAATATTAAAAAGAATGTTTCATAGAGTTATGTAGAGGAAATTTGGGTCATATTTTAGTATCAGATTACTTTTTAAATAAACTCAGTTTAGAGTTTTAATATTTAATTAAATATTAATATTGGAGATTATGCTTCACATCTTCTACTCCTATGTGAGGTACTGCTACTTTTCCATGTGAACTGTTGAGTGGTTGGAAGGGGATAAAAAAGTAACATTTCTTTAAGGAAAACTGATAAAACGTACTTCTGGAGAAACAGTCCCCTGTATAAAGTGTGTTCAGAAGGGACACAGTCTTTTCTGAGGTCTGGATAGAGAACTGGCCTTTAGGTAAATGCAGTGTGAAAGTTTAATTGAATTTAGAGCAATGGAGGGCATTACTCTTTGTAAATGCTACTATTATTTTGCACTGTTTTTCAAAAGAAGGAATAATCAAAACATTATTATTATTACTCAATCCAGTAGCTTATCTGTATGTTAACTGTTTTAAGAGTTTTGAAGTATAACACAGAATTATAAATTAGTAACTATTTGGGGACTATGTGTGGGTTCATACTTTAGAAAGAGATGGATTTTTCGAATTTACTTAAAAATAAGGAAAGATGTGCCATTGAATACCAGGAAGCTGTGACTTCAGGCATTTGAATTAGTTAAGGCATTAGACCAGTAGGAGAAACACTAAGAAGTAGCACCCTTCAGCAGCTTCTCTGGGAACTCACCAACTGAAAGAGAAGCATTACTTTGCTGATTGATTAAAGAAAAGCCAGAGTAGCTGCTCAAGTTCGTTGGATGAGATGACTTCTGCCCTTGTCTGTGTACAGAATAATTGCTCTTTGCTCTCTGGCACCTTATAAAGCCCGAGAGAGGGCAGTCATTCAAGAGTGCCTCTGTCGCCTTCTACTGCCCTCTCTGGTGTGAGAGGGAGAAGCAAGGGGAAGACAGACTTCCTGTCAGTTTTGCAGTGAAAAGTGGTTTGAATTCTTTGGAGGAAGAAAAATTTCTTACCTTTTGCAGGTCTGAGGAGGTTGACGGTTTTCTCTGGTTTAAGTGACCTACTTGTCCCCTTTAAAGGCATCTTGCTTTTTTTTTTTTTTTAATCATGCTTGTTGAGAGTGGTTGTGAGGGAAAGGAACTTTTCACTATTTTGTTGACTAAGAGGTAAAGGCAAAGTGTTGCACTGCTGGAGAGTGAAAACCATCGTTCCTCAAAGACATCGAGATCCGCAGTCTATACTCATGTGTTTACTCATGTGCATGAGTTTCCTCAATGTTTTCCAGGTTTGTTTAAGTCTGTGCCTACCCTTCTCCAACATACAGGAGAGTGACTCAAGTTCACAAATGGAATATGATGTTTTGATTATTCTTGCTTTTGACTTCTGTTGAATATGATTTTGATTATTCCTATTCCCTCCTTTTTTTTTTTTTTGAGTAGCAGGGAGGTTTTGGCTATTGCTTTTGCCTTAGTATTTAGTGAATATTTTGTGTTTAAGAGTTAATTCTAGGGTTAGCTAGGTGACACAGTGAATAGACACTAACCGTAGAGTCAAGAGGACCTGAGTTCAAATTTGGTTTTAGATGCTCACTAGGTGTGTGACCCTGGGCAAGTCGCTTAAACCTGGTTGCCTTCTTTCCCTTCTCCTCCCCGCATCCCCCTCTCCAAGAAAAAAACTGTTAATACTTCCTCATGGTCACTGATTTTAATAAATAAGAAAAATGGTAGGTGGAGGCTTAGAAACTACAGTAGTGAGTTATGAATTCCCTGCACATATGGGACTACTTCTGTTCCCTGAGAATAGAGATAGTAGCAGATGATAAGGGCAGCGAGGAGGTGCAGTGACTTAGGCTTGCTGGGCCTGGAGTCTCAAGACTCATCTTCCTGAGTTCAAATCCTTCCTCAGATACTTCCTAGTTGTGTGACCCTGGGCAAGTCACTTAACTGTTTGCCTTGGTTCCTCATCTGTAAAATGAGCTGGAGAAGAAAATGGCAAACCACTGAAGTATCTTTGCCACGAAAACCCCAAATGGAGTCATAGAGTTGCACATAACTGAAATGACTGAACAGCAACAGCAAATGTTCCCTGCCTTGGAAACCTCGACCTGCCAGTTTGAGTGCATGTTGGGTGAGAGCACCAGCCCTAAGAGCTCTGCTAACTTACAGATTTCCAATATTGATCAGTGAGAATATTAAATGTTAGAAACATTGAATATATCCATTTGAATGGGTTTGAACTTCAATGGCATAATGTTGATTGTGGGAAAAAATAGTGATAATTTTGTGAGATGTCAAAATTTATGTGATAAAGAAATTTAATCCTGAATTTTAAGGCAAGAAAATCTTGCATTTTCAGATAATATTGATTATATCAGTAATCCAGTTAACAAGGATTTATGAAGTGCTCGCTGTGTTTCCATGTCTATATTAAATGCTATTGAAAGAAAAATTTAGAATAATCCCTGTCCTCAAGGAGTCTACATTCTAAATGTGGAGACAAAATGCATATACAAAGACAGATACAAAGTAATTTTTGTAATTAACCAAGAGGACTAGAAAAGGAAAAAGTCTTTTGTTGAGCTGAGCCTTGAAGGAAGCCAAAGATTCTAAGAATCTTAAGTAAGAAGGAGAAAGCATTCTGTCTCTGGGATAGCCAGTGCAAAGTTTCATGTGCGAGGAATGATGAGTAAATTAGCAAATAAGCAAATTAGTATTATTGCTTTGTGGAATGTGGATGGGAGTGAGGCATAAGGTAAAAAGGGACTTCTTGTGATGACCTTAAATGCCAGGGAAGTTTAGACTTGTTTTTAGAGTAACAAAGAGCCACTAGTGTTTATTGTGTGTGCCTGTGAGGGGTGGGGATGGGTGTGGTATGTGATGTAGAAAGATACATGCTTAAAATAATTTTGATAGCTATGTGGAGGATGAATTGGAGTGGGGAGAAAAAAGACTCTACCTGACCAATGAGGAGGTCCTTGCTATGCAGTAATGTCGATGAAAGTCAATGAGGACCTGAATGAAGGTGGTAGTGGCTCTGTGAGTAGAGAGTAGGGGTATTGCTGAGAAGTGTTCTGGGGAAAGAAACATCAAGTTTTGTCAAGTGATTAAATAGGTGAGTAAGGTTGGGAATCTTGGGTAGTATTTGGAAGGATGGTAGATTCTTGACAATATTAAGGAAGTTTGAAGGGGAGGGGTGGGTTTGTGGAGGTAAAATAATGAATTCTGTTTTGTATGTGTTGAGTTTGGTATGTTTATGGGATATCAAATTCTAGATGTTCAAGAAGCAGTGACACCAACTCAAGAGAAATGTTAGGGTTATATGAATCTAGAAATCATCTGTAGAGAGATGATAATTTTAAAATTAAAAAATTTGAATTTATCTATTTTATCCCTCTTACTGCACTGGGTTGGGTGGTGGTGGAGGAGAATGAGAAAATTCTTATAACAAAAGTGCTTAGTTAAGCAAAACAAATTGAACCCTTGGGAGCTGATGAGCTCACTAAATGAGACAGTATAGAGGAAAAAGAGGAAAAAGTCCTGGGATAGACCTTTTGGGAACATTCACTTTTCCCCAGGACAAATGACTTGGATAAAGATTCAGCAAAGGAGACTGAGGAATGGCTGGATAGGTAGGGGAAAATCCAAGAGAGAATTGTTTCATGAAAACTCAGAGAGGAGAGATTTTCCAGAGAGAAGCTTGCCCACCAAGTGTCAGATGCTGCAGAAATGTCAATAGGATGAGACTTGAAAAGTTTTTTTGATAAATTATTTGATAATTAAGAGATCTTTAGAAACATTAGAGAGGGCAGTTTTGCTTGAATGAAGAAACTGGAAGCCATGGGAAGAGAAGATGGGAGCATAATGTTATCAGGGGTATTTAGCGAAAGAAATTTTTAAAAGTTTATGATAACTTTAGTCCCTCTGCTTCAGATTCAAAAACTGTGAAGATCAGTCTCAGAAATTCTGATAGTACTATCATGAATGATTCCATTGAGGATGAAAATAAATGACTTACAAAGAGAATAATATAGACACCCAAGGATCCTTCTGAAGCACTGAGATTTTAAGAGGATGTAAGCAAAAGATAGAAAAGAAAGACACAAAACCAAGAAAGGATGAAGGAAAAATTGCCTGAGGAAAAAGGGGAATTGTTTAAAGAGACTGACTGATGTGCTTACAGATGAATCTCAACCATAATTTGGATTTGATAAAGATACAACAGATGGAACTAAGGGCAGGCAACAGAAGATGAAAGTGAGAACATGGAGCAGCAGTGCAGTTAGGTATCAGGAGTGCTATATCTTAGAGTGGGCTGTGATTGGCAGAGAAAGCTAGGGCCACAAATATTTCTTTAAAAAAAATTTATTGCAGAAAAGAGAAGGGCCAAATCTTCTTAACTCTTAACTTTGTTTTATCCTTTACCAAGGATTTAGGTTGGAAAGGACTGAATAAAAATGACTTTTGGAGAGTTCATAAGCAAGACTAGTAGAGAAGAAAACACTTTGCTATCTTTGATGAATTTGAGAATAGAAGCTTCAAAATACAGGCACAGTACTAGACTGTGTTATTGAAAGATGGTTATTACACATTTAGAAAAAGAGGCAGTGATCACATAGAACCAACATGGCTTCATCAAGAACAGGTCGTGTCAGAACTACCTTATTTTCTTTCATTGACCAGGATCAAGAGAATCTACAGATAATTTACCTTTTAGCAAAACATTTCATAAAGTATCTGATGCTTATTAGGTGAAAATGATGTAGACTAGAATTAGTATAGTTAGGTGATGGCAGGTATTTTAGGATTTAGCCTTGGCAGTTAAGATCTCATCGGTGATCAGATTTGGAGAGAACAGTTTGGAGAAATTTCTCATTGGTTCGGTGAGTTTTTTTAAAAAATTGAAGTATGAGGTAAGGTTTTCAGCTGAGAGATTTCAGGGAGGGGAGGGTCATGGAAAGTTTAAGTGGAAATGAAAAGGTGGGAAAAACTCCTGTGGTGAGATAGTGAATTGATTATGGGGTATGAAAGGATTACTTCCTACACTGAGGGCTCAGTTGAGAATATGTAACTTAAATTTGTAATAGAGCCAGTCAATGTGGTTTTCATGCTTTTTCTTTAATTTGGTTCATAAGTAGCACATGAATATGAGTGAAAGGAGTGGATGGTGGAAGGCTGAAGAAGCTTGGCAGCACAAGATTGATGGTTGGATATGGGGGCAAGGGAGTCAAGTGTGGACAGTGTGGGGTTGAACTGGTTCCCCAAGAGGTCAAGATAGGAAAGGAGGAGAGTATAGCCAGGGCAGAGGTGATGACCTGGGAAGGTATTGAAGATTCGAGAAAACGGAGGTTATGGTGAGGGAAAAGTCTAGAGTTATGGGATTGTAAAGCAGAGGGAAAGATGGAATGAATAGAAATTGTGATGTGATAAAAGAATTTAAGAGTTCATTAACGTGAAGGTGGGACATTTGTGGGTAATGGCAAGATCAAGGATATGATCATCTCTCTGTGTAGGTGAGTTGGAGTGAAAGACAAGGTCATGGGAAGTGAATGTTAGGGAACACATCATTTGAGGAGTATGAGTATGTATGTTGAAATTTCCTATGATGAGGGTAGGAGTAGAAGAGGAGAGAAAGCCTGAGCCAGGCACCGAATTCAGTTGAGGAAGCCTTGGAGGTCAGTAGATAATAGCTATCAGAATCTTGATTGGGTGATAAGCATGAATTGAATGATAAATAAACCTCAAAAGAAGAATGATTACTGTGTGATTAGTGAGTGGTGACTGAGTGATAGTGATAGAGGTAGGATCTGGAAGTGGCTATGAGGTATGAGTATTCTTACTCAATACAAACATTTGTTCATAGCCATTGACCATTTATCTATTAAGGAGTGACTTTTGGTCATCTATATCTGTTAGTGTCTGATACATCTTGGATATCAGATGCTTATCAAAGATAAAAATATGGATAGACTCTTATTGGAAATATAAAGATTTTTTTTCTCTAGGCAGCCACTTAACTCCTTATCCTAGTTGCATTAATTTTGTTCGTGTAAAAGCTTTTCATTTTAATGTAATCAAAAATTATTTGTTTTATCTTTCGTAATTATATATCCTCTGCTTGATTTTGAATTCACATTTTTACCTACCTATAGCTAAGAAAGTTATGTGATTTACTTTTCTAATTTTTTTAATGGTATGATTTTTTCAAATTCAGGTCATGTATAATTTTGAATTTGTTGTGGGACACGGTATAAGTTGTGGTCTAAACCTATTTTTTTCTAGATTGATTTCTAGTTTTCTCAGCAATTCTTGCAAATAAGGAATAAGGTAATTTACATTTTTGGATTTATTGAATATAAGGTTAATGAGCTATATGAGTTCTGATTTTTCATTGACTAGTCTATTCATGTAAAATTTTTGCCAGTACCAAATGGTTTTTGTTTCACTTGTCTGCCACAGATTTAGCAAGGTTTCAGATACCAAAAATCTTGATTGTATAGGGAAAGGTACCATCTCCTATATCTGTCACTTAAGTTGACAGGAGAAAAAGCTTGGAATAGCATTTCATTCATGGCAAAGTCTCTAGTCACAGCCCTGATGTCACAGAAAAAAGTGGAGTTACTTGCTGTCAGAGCATTTGGTTCTCAACTGAGAAAGCTCTTGCTTTCAACATTTCCAACATCGAAAAACTTGGGCTGGAGATACATCTACTGAATAGTTAGTAATAGCCCTGGATGAGCTCATGCTTTTAATAAGGGAGAGGGGGTGTGGTTAGGAGTCTTACTGTCACTGGGCAAAATATACAAGGTGGGAGCAGTAAGAAGTGGAGCAGACCAGCTTTATAGAAAAGATACATTCCCACACTGGAGAGCTGCCCAGGAGGATGAACACAGGGAAGCTGGCTGGTAAAGAGGGGTGAACTTTATAGAGTTTTTATCTGGGTCAGAGAGGACCAAGCATTGGGAATTGGAAGCTGGGAACTTGGTTTTGGGGAATGGGTTAACATTCAGGACTGATGCTGACTCCTGCTGGGAGGAATATAGAGGAAAAATTGATAACTAGTTGACACTGAATCCCCTGCTGTTGGAATGGGGGCTTCCACTTTTATTACCGGTCTTACCTCTGACTAGGTGTGTATGTGTTTGTCCTTCATTCCCGAAGAAGACCGTGCCATCAGAGAAATAATGACATGACTTGCATTTGACTTTGTTTTGAGTGAGGGAGGGCTGTGCAGGTCACCAGCCTCACTTCTCCTCCAGAGCCATCTGACACAGTGACCAGATATTCATCAGGATGACTGGAGATGACCCAGGATGAGGCAATTGGGGTTAAGTGACTTGCCCAAGGTCACACAGCTAGTGAGTGTCAAGTGTCTGAGGTGAGTTTTGAACTCATGTTCTCCTGACTCCTGCACTGGTGCTCTGTCCACTGCACCACCTAGCCACCCCTTACCTCTGCCTAGGTGACTCAGGACTGTATGTATGTATGTATGTACGTACGTACGTACGCATGTACGTACGTGTGTGTATGTATGTATACATGCATGCATACATACACATATATGTGTATATATTCACATATATACATACATATACATATATATGTGTGTGTGTATATATATATATTTGAGCTTCCCCAGTGCTTGTTCTTGTAGTGAGTTGGTTAGGCTACTATATTCTTTACATTTATGTGACTTCATTCATTTCTTCCTCCCTTTGTCCCTGTCATGATTGGGGTTCATTTTACCTTTTACCTGTATTACCATAATTCTCTTTTACTTGGCTTCAGAATCTCCTTTCTGTAATGTATTATTCCTATCAGAGAAAACTTTGTTATATGTCATTTCACTTCACTGCTCGCTTAGTGGCCCGCTTTTCCATACATGATAAAGTAAAAATTGTTCATCCTTACACTGAGGCTAATACCATGTGTTTTTTGTTTTGTTTTTCTTTTATCACCAGCATTTAATGCAGTGCTCTGCATACAGTAGGTACTAATAATAAACATAACTTTTTAAAAAGTTATAATAAAAGTAACAAAAGCCAGAATTGCCCTCTTTTATTTTTAAGATTTACATACATTATTTGATCCTGTGGACAATTATCAGGTAAGTGCTATAGCTATTATCATACTCATTTTACAGGTGAAGAAACAACCTGAGTGTCTTTATGTGACTTGTGCATGGTCATGCAGTTTGTGCTGGGCTGAGGGAGCATTTGTACCCAAGTCCTGCTGACTGTAACTCTAGTGCTCTTTCTGTGCCTTACATTATATTGTCTCTAGTAAATGCTATTTTTAATTGAAATTCTAGGTTCCCAGTGACCTGGCTTCAACCTGCTTGAGAGCTAGGACTCTTGTTTTTAACCCTTGTATCATAATGCCTTGTATAGAATACACTTAATAGAGCTTATTGAATCTCCCTAGTTTAATGGAATCTTATTGAGGCCAGGTATTCGTTCATATTTTTCTTTGTGTTTCAGTGCTTTCTTTGTTCATAGAAAGTCCTTAATAAATATTGTTGAATTGAATTGGTCCTTCCTCAGTGCCTCATTTCTCCTTTGCAGGAAAGGTTTGAATTCCTGGTTCTGACACTCACTATCTAGGTGATCATGGGCAACTAATTCCACTTCTCTGGGCCTCAGTTTCCTCATCTTAAAATGAAGGGGTTGGATGATAGGAACTGTTCCTGCCCTTGATCTGTGATCTATAATTTAACTATAGTATTTCCAAACTTGTATTAAAATCATTTATGTAGGTCTTAGATTATCAACTACTTGGGAGTAGGGACTAAAAGTTATTTTTTTTTGTTTGTAGCACATTGTGCATAATATGTCCTTAATGAATGTTTGTTGAATGCAATTGAATTGAATAGTAGAAGAATAGAAGGTGAATAGAGAATATGCTTTAAGGAAATATATTGCGTTTGCAATATAGTTTGCCTCTATTTTTGATGCTTTATGATTTTTAAAAAATAAGTTTTTATTGATGACCTCTGTTTTTTACATCTTCATAATTGTCCAGAGTATCCTTCCCCTAATACATTCTGCAGAGCCATCTCATATGACAAATTTTGAAGACAAAAGAAAAGGAAAGGAAGAGGAGAAAAAAAATCAACACAACTGGTCAATAATTTAAAGAAAGTCTGAAAAGAAGTAAAATATTTAACACCTGTGGTCTTTCCACTTCCATGAAGGGAGATGGGTGGGTGGGAGGGAGTTATCTTCTCATATTTCTTCATTTGAATCATGCTTGATCTTTATAATTTTGTTATATTCACTTTTGATTTTTTTGATGTATGGTTGTCCTTTCCATTTGTATTGTTGTAGTAGTAATTGTGAATGTTGTTTTTGTGGATCTCTTTACTCCGAATCAGTACATACACATTTTTCCATGCTTCTTTGTTTTCAACACATATACCATTTTTTTTTTTTTTTTACAGTACAGCAGTATTCTGTTGCATTCATATTCTGCAGTTTGTTTAGTCATTCTCCAGTCTGTGGAAATCTGCTTTGTTTCTAGTTAAAGTGCTGTTATAAATATTTTGGAACATATAGGAACTTTCTTCTTATTAGTGGCTTCTTTAGTGTATGGACATAGTAACAGAGTTTCCAGTTAAAACAATAATAACATTTTGCTTTATTTGTATAATTTCAAATTTCTTTCCAAAGTGGCTGTAATATTTCATAGCTCTGCTAATAATGTATGTATGCCTGTTGTTCTACAACTCTTCCCACATATACTGTTGCCATTTTTTGTCCTGGGAGGTGATACCTCAAGATTTTGATTTGTATCCCTCTTATTATTAGTAATTTGGAGCAATAAAAGTGAATACTTTTAAATTCTTCCTTTGAAAGCTGTTTGTTCACATTGTTTGACCATTTATCTATTCAGAATGGCTATTACTTTTATATTTGTTTTTAAATTGTTTATATATCTTGAATTCCAAGCTATTATTAAAAAAAATTTGATCCATAGATTACTTTCCCATTCTTCCACTTCCCTTCTTGTTAATGGTGCATTAATTTTATCTGTTGAGAAACTTTTTACTTTTCATATCTATTCTAACTTTTAAAATTGCTTCTGTCCCTTCTTCACTTAAGAAATACATTGTTAACCCATATCTGTGAGAGGTGTATGACCCTTTAATTTTTTTTTAATAGTATGATCTTTAATGTTAAAGTAATATATTCATATAAAATGTCTTATGGGATGTGGTATAAGGCTTTGATCTAAGCCTAATTTTTGCCAGACTGCTTTCTAGTCTGCCTGGCAGTTTTTATCACAAAAGTTTTTATCACATCTTTCCTAGGTAATTTTTGTTTTCTGCTTTCTCAGATGTGGAGTTACTGAGTTACATTGCTTTTTATTCTCCCTTGTCCAGTCTGTTGCATTGATCAATCTCTCTTTTAAAACTAATTCCAGGTGATTTTAATGACTACTCCTTTTTGTAGTTTGAAGTTTAAAATTCTCTTCCTTCTTCATTCTTACTTCTTTTCATCATTTCCTTAGATAATTCTAGATTTTTTGTTTTCCCAAATGAATTTTTTATTTTATCAAGTTTAGCAAAGTCCCAACGTAGTCATTTAGTTAATAATTCAAAGTGTAAATTAATTATATTGACAGAGAGTAGCCATTAGCACTGAATATTCCTCCAGATATTTAAGTTGTTCAAGAGCATTTTGTAATTGAATCTATAAAAGTCTTATTGTGTTTTGTTAATATTACATAGAAATATTGTTGATTTTTGAGGGTTTATTTTGTAGCCTACAACTTTGCTGAAGCTGTTGTCTCAGTTGAATATCTTTACTATTCTCTAGGAATTTCCCAAGTATATTGTTACATCATCAGCAAATAGGAATCATCTCCTCATTATCTATTGCCATGCCTTTAATTTCTTTCTTTTGTCTTATTACTGTTGCTAGCATTTCCGAGTCTATGTAAAATTATAATGGGGAAAACGGGAATGCTTGTTTCACATTAGTATTTATTGGAAAAAGTTTTAGTGTATCTCCGTGAAGGTTGTTTTTTATTTCAGATAGATTATTTTTTTGATTTTAATAAAAAGTCCCTCTATGCCTATACTTTGTAAGATTTTATTATAAATAAATGCTTTTCTTTGTCAAAACTTTTTTCTGCATTTATTGAGGTAATCCTGAGGTTTTGGATATTTTGACTTTTAATATGATTAATTATGGTGATGGTTTTCCTACTATTGAACTTTCTTTGTATCTCTAGTATAAATCCTACTTGGTCATAATGAAGAATGCTTTCTTTGTTAAATTGCTGTAGTTAGTTTGATAAGATTTTGCTTAAAATATTTGAGTCGATATTCATAAATGATATTGGCCCATAGTTTTCCTTCTATTTTTTATCTTTCCCAGGTTTAGGCTATATTTGTCTCATAAAAGAATTCTGATAGAGTGCTTTCTTATCAGTTTTAGAATAATTTGTGAAGTAGGGGAGGTAATTATTCTGTTGAAGTTTGATAGCCCTCTCCTGTGAATCCATCAGGATCAGGAGGTTTTTTTCCCTTTGTTCCTTTATAGCCAGGTCTAATTGCTTTTTTGAAATTTGATTATTTAAGATCTCTATCTGGTCTCCTGTTAGTTTGGGTATTTTATATTTTTAAAGGTATTCCTCTATTTCTTTTGTGTTATCAACTTTGTTTGCATATAACTGTCCATAATAGGTTCTGATTATTTATTCTTTTGGTTTTTTTCCAGTTTTGTTAGGATTTTAACTTTCTCTTTTGCTGTTTTATTAGTTTGATTTTCTGCCTTTTTAATTAGATTGGCTAAGTTTATCCATTTTATCAACCATCAAGGATCAGCTTTTAGTTTTATCATTTCTGTGGTTTCCAATTTATTTCTTTGCTGATTTTAAATTTTTTCTCATGTTTATTTTAGATTTATTTCTTGACCTTCTAATTCATTAATCCTTTATTTTTCTTATTGGTTCACATATATTTATAAGGATATGGTTTTTCCCTCCTGACAACTATTTTAGCTGCTTCCCAGAAATTTTGGTAAATTATTTCATCATCATTTTCTTTCACATAATTTTTGATTGCTTTTATGATTTGTCCTGTGAGCCACTCATTATTTGGAATTTCATTAAGTCTCTATTTGTTCCTTTTATGTCTTTGGAACCAGCTACTTTTATATTATCTTATGGTCTGTACAGTTTACCGTTTCTGTGTTTTTACATTTATTTATAATATTTCTCAGACCACTGAACAGTCAGGTTTTTTGAGAAAGATTCATGTGATGCTGAGAAATACATGTATTCTTTTCCAGTTCCATTTAGCTGTATAGCATCTGGTATTCATCACTTAAAATGGGGATGATAATAGCTCCTGCCTCACAGGACTGTTGTGAAGATCAAATGAGATAATATTTATAAGGCACTTAGCATAATGTCTGTCTGGGACAAGATAGGCAATATATGAAAGTTTATTCCTTTTCTTTCCCCTTCCCCATTTCTGTCTGCTCTGGCATTGAATTGTCTGGTTCTTGACCCCATGATTATCTGTTTCCCTCTCTATGTATTTTTCTTGTAATCAAAGCTTTGAAGGTATCCAGTTTTGATCCATTCTTCGTTTTCCTTTCTAGGCAGTTTCATCTATTTTTAAAGCTTTCCCTAAGGGGTCATCTTTTCCATTGTGTCTCATTCCTAGAAGAAATTCCAGTTCTTCCAGGTTACAAATATTGACCCATATATCATCATATTCCACCGTTTTCTCCACCCCCATGTTCCTGGTTATGTAGCCTGCCTCATTATTGTCTTTCTTCATTTGCCTAAAAAATTTGCTCCCTAGACCACTGTGTTCCCTCTCCCCTAGGTACCAGTTGTCCCTAGGAATTCTAATTCCTCCCTTTCCTGTGTTAGGAGAGTGATCTTCTCAAGCATCAAATCTTCTAGACAATATTCAACACATGGTCCCTAACTTCTTCAAAGAACCTCTGTCTTCATCAAAAGAGTACTCACCGGTAGAACTCCCTCCACCAGTGGATCCCTCTCCCACCACTAAAGCAAGACCTCCTTAACCCTTCCGTTTTTCTGCTTCCCTTCTCTTCCCCAACTCATCTGTAGGTCCCTTTTTTTCCCCCTGAGAGGCTATGGGGTCATCTTCCCCTCATTCCTAGTCCTCAGTTTTACCAAGAACATTACACTCCATATCTCCACTCCCCTCATCCTTTCATGTACCCTCTCATTTTGTAATGTAGCCCCACTGAAAATATCGAATTACCTGTAGTTAAGGTGTTACACCGTTCTGTTTGCCTTAAACCTGCCTCTCCACAGTTATCTCCACTTGACTTATGCTTTCATTCTGTCTGCTCCTGTACATTTAGAGTCCTCTTTGGTCTTTTCACTTTCTCCCTGTTGCAGCTGCTGCTGGATATCTTCAACCTTCTTCATTTATGTTGTTTGAGGTATTTGAGAAGTAAATAATTTCTTCAAGTCTGGTTTTATTTTGTTTTAAAATCCCCCCTTATTATTGAAGTCCCTCTTTTTTCATTTGTTTAAACTCAGTTTTGAAAGGTAAGTCTCCCTGGACTTCGTCCTGAGCTCCACTGCTCTTGGGACATATTCCATTCCGGTCCCTCTTGTGTTTTCTGCTGAGTGCAGAATAGTCTTCTGTTAATCGAATTTCTTTTCCTTTCCTTCATATTTGACAGTCTTTTTACTGGTTGCTTGTTGAACTTGTTTCTGAATCAAATTGTTCAATTTTACCTTGCTATATCTTGGAATCTTTATCCTTTTATTTTTGTTTTTGTTTTATTTTTATGAAAGTGATTCATAGATTCTTTCAATTGACTTTCTGGGAAATTTTCTTGTGTTATTTCTTTCATCATAATAATGCTCAAGTTTTTAACTTATTTTCTTCTGTGAGACCCATGATCCTTAGATTGTCTCTACAAACCCTGTCTTTGAGATCTGTATCTTTTGGATAGAGAGCATATTTTCTTTTGTCCTTTTTATATGCTTCTGCATTCAATCCAAGCCATTTTTCTTTCTTTTGTTCTTTAATGAGACGCACCATTGCAGATTCAAGTTTTTCTCTGGTGCTAATTATTTTTGCTCTGTAGTTCTTAATTATGCTCTCATAATTTTCATTTTTCTTCTAAGCTCCTCAGGATTGTTTTCCTTTGTTGTTTTCTTTTCCCCCAGTAGATGGCCTGAACTTGTTTAATAGATCTCAGGGTGTTATTTCTTTCTACTTTTAATGTTTGATTTGTCTGCTGATAGTAGATGTCTTTGAGTTTTCTTCTCCTGGAAGCCTTTGACATTTTCAGCCTTTGTCCCCCACTATTATCCCTAGGGGCAAGATCTCAAAGTATATTAAGCTTCCTTCTGTTTGGGCATTTTGCAGTTCACCAAGTCTAGATCTCTGCCCCAAGTGGCTTTTGGGAAAACAGGTGGATTTGGAGTTGAGGGGAAGACTGTGGTGTGGACAAGAGCAAATACGAGGAGAAGGCTGAAAAAGTAGGGTGGCACCAGATTGTAGAGAGCCTTGAATACTAGGCTAAGAAGTTTGATATCCTTATTTATCTCTATTAGTAAAGTGAAGGTGACCCTTAAGTTCTCAATAGCTGTGCCGGTGAAGCATAATCTCTGGAAATGTCTGCTGTTTTAGATATCATTCCAGCAGCAATGTTTGGGTTTATTATCAGTATATTGCTGGCGTACATATCAGTACATTGAGTCAGGTGATCTCAATTGAACTAGTGATGTCCCTTATGTAGGGATTTCCTGGTGAGGAAATTCCTTTTACCAATTTAGATCAGCACTTTTTGTGCAACTTAGAATCTTACAATTGGCTGAGGCACTGAGGGCATAAGTCACTTAAGCAGCAGCTATATCAGAAGTGGAGTTTGAAACTAGCTCTTTCTGGCTCTGAGGTCAGCTTGCTATCTATTGTGTCATTGCTGTTGGTGAATAGAATTACAGTCCACAGAATATCAAGAAAGGAAACTCAGTAGTTCACCTTGTATATCCCATCCCCTTCTGTGACATAAGTGATGGATAAATGATTACTAGGCTTTATTTTGAAGACCTTCAATTAAGTGTATCCTTATAAGACTATGTATTCTTCTTTTGGATAGTTTTGAATGTTATGAAGTTTTTTTTTTTTTTTTTACAACAATCTAAATTTACTTTGCAACTTTTATCCATTATTCTCTGCCCCCTGGGCCCAGTGGAACAAGTCTATTTCTTCTACTTTAGAGCCCTTCAGATAAAGTCAGATATTGATTAATACAAATAATGAATCCCTGTCCAATGATCATGTGTATTTGAATGAAAACTATATGAAGTTATACTTATGTAAAATATAATAATGGGTTATAGCCTAATAGAAATGTGCATTGAGAGTTCAAATAATGCAATCATTTCTTAGGATTCATTATTGATACTACTTAGAGCTAGTTCTACTTGACTTGCTAATGCTTCTCCAGGCTAAACATCCCCAGTTCCTTCTACTGATTCTCATTTAACACGATTCTCACAAGGGTTTTCACCATTCTTGTTTCACTTTCTCTGGAATCTTTCCAGCTTATCATTGTGGTTACTAAAATGTAACACCTATAACTAAAAATAGTATTACGAATGTCTGACCAGGACATGCTCAGCATCATGCCTTTCTTTATGCAGCAGAAGGTTGTGGTCGCTTTCTTTGCTGCCATATTACACTCTTGACCCAGTGAACTTGTAGTCCACCAAAACCCTGAGAACTTTTTTAGATGAACTGTTCTGTATCTCCATCTTTCCCATTTGGTACCTGTGAAGGTGGTTTTTTAAAAAAGCAAGACTTTTCCATTTATTTCTATTTAAATTCGTATTTGATTTGGCCCAATGTTTTACCCTATTAAGATCTTATTGAACTCTGTCTCACTCTGTCATCCAGTGTGTTAGGTATTCCTCCCAGCTTTGTGTCATCTTTAAATTTGATATGTAGGCCATCTATGCCTTTATCCAAGTCATTGACAAAAATGTTAACCACAAGCTCAGATGCCTGGGTCACTCCACTGGAGATGCCTTTTAAGGAACCATTAATCACTACTCTTTAGAACCAGTCATTCATCCTGTTTCAAAGCTGTGTAATTTTATTATCCTCTTACCGACATATTTCAGGTTTCTTTTCCCCCACAAGAAAATTCTTTGTCTATGGCAATTCATTATTTATTAGGATTCTTTCAAATTCTCGTATGGCAGCTTGATAGAGAAATAACTTGTAGCAGTTTTGTGTCTGGAGGAACTTGAAGGCTTGGTATTTTATTGAAGTATTACATTGTCTTTGTTCAGAAAAGGTGCTGGCTATCTTACTGCTCCCTGCTGTTTGAGGGGTGAAACAGCACAATTGCTGAAGCTGCTTTTCTTCTGTATGCTGCCCTAGTCAGAGGTCAAGTGCTCTGATAACAGCACTGTAGCTGCTATTGATGAAATAGAGTACCGCCACAGGGAAAAAAATGTATGATGTGATCATTTGACCAAATTTCTAGTTCTGGTCTTGGAGATGAAGAGTCTAGTTTATTTACATGTTATTATCATTGTTCAGTGAAGAGGCACATATAGCTATTAATACATTAATAATAAAATTCGATAAATCTAGATCATAGATTCTTTGGTATGTTCAGGTCTTTTTTTTTTTTTTTTTGCATAGCTGAAAAGTGATATTTATACCAAACTATATTTTATGATGGAATCTTTGTCTTTTTTGATTCATTGAGAGAAGTGTTTCCACTAATGTTAATTAGCTAGTAACTGCTGTTTTCAGTGTGCTTCAATTACTGTATGTTGCTTGATTATATGTTATGAAATAAATTTAAGGTTACTTGCTAGACTGTAAAACAGTAGTTATGTATTAGCTTACTCTTAGAGGACAGGTTGTATAAATGTGAGGGAAGGGATATCAAAAAGGAAGTTTAAAAATGAAAGTAATTTTCAGACAGTTTATTACTGAGGTGTCTTTATAAATTTAAAATTCGCATTTCCTATGCCTGGTGTCCAGCTGCAGTTTAGAGGTGCCAGAATGGCTTAAGTTCACATAACTAGAAAGTGACACTGTCCTGGTTTGAACCTAGTCTTAGAATCATAGGATCATCTGGGGTTTTTTCCCCCCATTAACAACAAGCTAATCTAATGTATGTTGAATGTATTTATATATTGTGAAGATTTCTCAGTCATTACTTAAACTTTATAATAATTAATTTTAACAGTTATTTAATATTTGTGTATTATCAGTTCAGTACAAGCCTATTCTATAAATTGTTGACTATAAATTGCTCCCCCTCTTCCTGCCCAACAAAAACCCCAACAGCAGCAACAGCAAACCAGTCAATAAAAAGATTAGTGGCCTTTACTTGAAATCAAGGTATGAGGTTCAGGTGCATCAGTGATTAGTATGCAGAACTAGAAAATTTGGACGATTAGGAATGGAACTTTAGTAAAATAGTACTCCTTCATTCTTTCTCTGAATTAAGAAATCTCAATTTAAAGCATTTGTGATTCATTAAATAACTAATCCAATCTTGGAGACAGCTGATAGTTTTAATATTTTTACATAATAGTCAAATTCAGTTCACTGTAGGAGAGGATACTTACACCACCCATGAGATTTTCCTTTATATATTTTTCTGTGGTAGATATTAATGGTTTCCTTTTTGTAATCAGATGTAGATTAAGGGGGAAAAAAAAACTACCTAATGTTCATTTGCTGCATATTTAAAAAATTTTCTTGTCAGTATTTTAATCTGAGCTTGAGTCTGCTTTAAAATTTTTAGCAACGTTTATACAGTTTTCCCTTCAGATTTAAGATAAGTTATACAGGATGTCCCAGAAATCAACGTGTGATTTTATGCTATTAAAACTTAAAACTGCACTAATACTTTTGGTCACCCTATTACATCTCTGACTGTAAACCTTTGGGCTTACGAATATTTCAAGGCAAGTTTCTTTATTAGAAAACGTTTTCCCTCCAGTGTTCTGTTAAAGTGAATATTCAGAAAATTAAAACTAATTGTACATATGGGGATAATGTAATAAAAATTTTCTCATTGATAAATTGGTTTTCTTGGTCATAAATCAAATGATTTACAAAATATCTATAGCTTTCTGTGTTATATAACTTCTCCCCATTAAACTTGTTTTTCTTTTCAGAAGTTTGTCAGACCTATATGCTAATAATACAAACAAAAAGTTTTGACAGTGGAAAAATCCATTTTGTGTTCTGTGTTATCCATAGAGAGTAGAGGTGTGTGAGAGTACAATAGGAAATTATTTGCTAATCTGTGTAAAGATTATCAAATTGAACTTGATGCACTTTATAGACATTTAACATATGGTGTAATTGTAGGTTTTGTAAGGAAAATCCTTTCCAACAACAACACAAAACTCCACTTGCATATTATAAAGAATATTTGAATTTTGAATATAGTGGCCCCTTTTTTATGTATTACGCATTGTAGTTGGGAACTTATGTAATTGGTCATTTTATGGATAAAAAGCTTCAGGTGTTTTTGAGGAAAAGTTTGCATAAACATCACCCATTTCTATTTGTAAATATTAGAAACATTGCTTAAACTTTTAAAATAAAATAAAATTTGCTATTCATGTTGTTAAGTTTTAAAATTTTGAGGCTTTGTTTTAAACTGGCTAAAATAATATTCTGCATGTTATGCTAGTTTGTTTCTTTTCTGGCATGTTTTATTTTACTTTTAAAGTTAGTTGAATTAGTTCAGTTTTTTCTAAAAATTATATTTTTATGTATTAATAGTTAGAAAATAGGCCTTTAATTCAGCTTCAGAGAGAATGAACCTTATTTTGACAAATAATTGCAATGGACACGAAAATAATTTCTAAAACAAAAGTATTCAAATATAGTTGACCTTTTTTCACAATGTAAAAGGTAGCTTATATAAATTTAAATTAGAGTTGTTAGCCACAAGATAAAGAATCATAATTTTTTAAATGCTTTAATGAAGCATTTAAAGGTTGAAAAATGATATATGGGAAAAAATTGTAAAATTTTATAAATTATCATGTTTTTTAAAAACTCAGTCTTTTTCAGCTTTAAGATTTAATTGGTATTTATTTTATTAGCTTCAGAGAAAGTTCATTGTAGAGTCGCATTTGTTTGAGCTTTGTTAATTGAATTTCTGATGGCCAGTCTGAAAAACTTCTAATCGATGCTTCCAGTTTTACATAATATTATAAAATTTAATTTATGACAAAGTTTGTTGTAGTTTGCTTATAGTTTCTGGCTTTTATTGCAGAAAAGGATAATACTGTAAAACTGAATTTATACTGATTTTTAAGAAGCAGGTATTTATACCAAACAGCTTGGAAGTGTAAAGATCCATGTCAATATTCAGAATTCATATTTTCCTTGAACAGAAGGTTGTGATAAAATGGAACATGGTGTGTTTTCATTGCCTGTTGAAAGACTTTCATGCAGTTAAAATAAGCATTTTGATGGTGGTTGAATTAAGAGTTTTTGTCAGTCTCTTCTCATCATGGATGATTAGACTAAAACGTCTGCTTGTCTTGACTTGAGATCACCACAGCTTCAGATAACATGCTTTGTGATTGAAGGTCGAAATATTTTGAATTCTAATAGGCTGCCAGATGAATTGCTTGAAATAGACTGTAAAATTTCAAGGCTTCCTTTTCCATCTGCTGTGAAAAGAACCATTGGGAATGGTTGAGCTTGATGATCATAGAATTACTGGATGGTGATTCTAAAACCCTCAAAGGGAAGTTGCTATGGAGATCTAGTTCCAAACTGTGAAATGATTCACCTTTGAAAGGCTTCAGGGTCTGAGAAGCTGAACACATCATTGTTCAGGTGGTCATTGGTTAGGAAATTGCTGGTGCCTGTGTAATCAGCACTCCTGTGGTAGTTAACGATCTAAAAAGGTTTGTTCTGAATGATGTGGGACAACAGCAATGTGCATAAGATGGCTTCTCTCAATCATAGTTTGCTCCGTTTGATGCTTGTAAAAATATAGCAGAGAAATGAACTGCTTCATGAGGAAGTCTTTTGAAAATAAAATTTTTCACTGATGGGTTTGACATCTAAAGTAAATAGAAACAAATGTTTTCAATGTAAAGAAGTTGTAGTTGCAAAAACATTCTTTGTTTTTAGTTGTTTTTTTTTAACCGAGATTTGTGATGTGAACGAAGAAGATAGTAGAAATTGGAAAGAAATTATGATGGAATGTGTATTTGTCTAAGTTGAAGACATTATCATGGTGAAATCAAATATTTTCATCTCTTTATGGTCTAAGTGTAGTATGCAAAGAGTCTCCACTTAGACTGAATGTCTTTTAAGGCTTCCTGACGTCCAACTTTTTAGCTATGAATTAGGATAAATAATCAATTAACTATTAAGTGAAAAGTATTTTTGTTATACTGTGTTGTCAGTATGCATGAGGGTACTTATGTATTTAAAGTAGCTTGAGGATCATACATTTTTAAAACTGGAAAAGATCACCAACAGATCATAGACCTGCATCTTGAAAGACTTTAGAATGCCCATAGAGGCAATCTAGTACACCTCTCTCATTTTACTGATGAAGATAGACTCAAAAATATTTGTCCAAGGTCACACAGGAAGAAGGTAGCAGATACAGGATTTGAATCTACTTCCTCTCAATCCAAATTAGCCCTTATCATCACATTGCCTGCCTTTTGTTTGAAGGACATTTTCTTTTCCATTTTTAAACTAATAAACTTAAATGATTTAATTTTTAAATTTACATATGTATGATTATTAAAATTCAAGTAAGATTTTAAAATTCATTTGCGAAGAAGCCACTGTTGGGTGTTTCCATAAAATTTTCGGGTTAGGTGGATATCAAAATTAATTTCTTAAAACCTCCACAGCCTTGAAATACAACAGTTGAATATGGAACTTTATTCCATTTTCATTTTAAATCTTGAAATTACATGGAGACCTGAGTAATTCTCCAAATGTTTGAATGGAACATTTTTTTGGCCACCCACCAAGTCATTTACAAAACCAAGAAGATTACTGTAGTCATTTTGACTCCTTATTGTGCCACTACTGTGCTATCATTCATATTATTCTAGTCACCATTGTAATAGGCTCAACAAATATTACTGAATGCAATCAAATGAGATAATGTATGTAAAGTGCTTTGCAAATCCTAAAGCGCTATCTAATGTTAGCTCTTATTATCATTAATTTATTGAATCTTTAAGGAGAGGACTGTATTTAAAAAGGTAGTTAAATTAAATGTTACATTATTCACAAGAAGTATTTTTAAAATAGGACCATAATCACCTAATTGGACAGCATAAAAATTATATCCTATTTAAAGACGTTTGTAGTTATATATAAACTTATCTTAGCTAGCCTTTTTTGGGGGTGAGCTAGGGAAGAAAAAGAGTTAAAAGAACCAGGCTGGTATGTTAGTGACTAAATTGCATCTGGTTCATGTTTATTTAAAGAGTTGCTGATGTCTAATGGAAAAAATTGGGGGAAAAAAACCTAGCGTTGATTGTATCTTTTCAGGTTTTTTTCTCTACTTATTTTTATTACCAAAGAATTTTTGAAAACAGGGTTGTCGAGCCTTAAGATTTCATTTACACTTCTTGCTTTCTAATGTGAGGTCATATTTCTCTGACATAACAATTATTATGGAAATGATTGTTCTACAAGAAGACTGAAAGTGAATTCTTAAGTAACTAATGTCTCTGTTTCATGTAAATGTTGTTAATAAGAGAAGATAAGTGAATTTTATAAATATTTTTCCCCTTAACATATTCTAAAGATGTATGTCAGTGGGTATTTTAACAGGATAGAGTTATATGCTATGAGTTCAAATAGCATGTACATAATTGTCATCTCTTGAGAGGCATGTAGAAGATATTTTATGGTATAACATTATGCTTAAAGTATTATTGATAGATGATCACAAATAAAACTGCATATTTATGAAAATATTTAGACTGGACCTTCAACAAAACGACATCAGTGGAGTACTGACCCCACATCAGTGATGTTTCAGATGCTTTTTAGCTAGGAATCAGAATACTAATCCAAATAAATGCTCATTGTGTTTAGTAAGAGTTCCCATGAAGAATCTTCTTTGGCTGCCATGGTTCATTCTGAGTGTCCCTGTTCCACACTTGGATTAACATCTTTGGAATGGGATGTGAATCTCAAGGGATCATTTCTTCAGAAATCACCTTCCTCCTTAAATATATATATGGTAGTGACAGACTAATTTCATGGGCAGAGCATCCAGTGGGGAAATGAAATCATTTACTTCTGTCATGAATCCAAGCTTGGTATGTACTTGGGTCTTCAGAAGATCCTTCTTTTTAGGCATTATTGAGCTTATGAAAAATTAGGTCTAGACAAGGGAACTAAGTTTGCTGTTTGTATTAGATGATTAGAAAATTATGCTTAAGGGGTTCAAACCCAGGATAGCTGGCAGGTGGATAGAATTTTTCTGGTAATTGTTATGGTAAATAACATGATCTTAAGTTCTTTGTTTTACAGATATATTGTTGCCAAAAGTAGTCATGTAAAAAAGGTTAATATTTATATATAATTTATAGGATAAGCAGATGTGAATATTGGTTCTCCTTACTATATAGTTCCTGAACTTTGCAAGTTCAGTGATTTTTGTGGGTAGTGGGGATCAGTCTGGGTGTGAGAGAGGCTTGGGCAGGAGTCTTTTTCTTGTCAACCATGGCATTCCTTTAGTCAGTCACTTGGATCCAGTGATTAGAAAGCTATAATCCTGGAATCATGCAGCCTTTCTCTTGATAGAAGTCTATACTTAGCAAAGCTGCTAGGTCTGTGTGTGGTTGTATCTGGATCTGAAGCTTTCTAGTGAATTCATAGTGTGATGTGAAATGACTGGTTTGAGAACTCAAGGAGGGAGAAGTATGAGAAAAACCCAATAAAGAATGCTAGAAGTAGGAAGTTGGAAGACTGAGGAGTCTCCTCACCCATTTCATGGGTCTACCTTTCTGGCTTATAGACCAGTGCTTTTTGTGCCTAACTCTACTGCTATTTTTGTGAGATGACTGAAAGAGAGCAATATGGACCAGGCTTCTGGTTTTTTTTCCCCCGTGAGAGTTCTACATTTAAAAAAAAACAATGCTAGGTTGATTTTGTACTGCCTGTGGCAGTGCTGTACACAGTAGATTAGTGATGGATATAGAGCCTAGATGGCCTTGCTTTTCACTGTTTTGTCATCATGGAATAATCAGTTAATCTTTGTGAGATTCAGTTTTCTGGTATTTAAATGAGATTGAAACTTGTAATACATCCCAGATTTGTTGTGAAGTTTCCTGCAATATGTAAAATGCATTGCAAATAAATATCAGCTGTTATTGTCAGTGGATTTTATCTTGCCTATAGAGCCTAGTGGCTTACTAGTATGATCGAACAGATAACTTCTTTTAACAAAAATAATTATTATATTGTAAATTTGTAACAGAATCACTGTGTGCAAGACATTGGTCTGGGATAGATAATAAAAGATAGTTTTAAGAGCCTCATATATGTATATATGTATATATTTCATTTGATTTATGAACCAGTGATGATTATTTCATTTCGTAGATAAAAGACGATTCAGAAGTTGATTTGCCATAAGCCACATTTGAGCCAGAATGTGAATCCAGTTATACTAACTACCAGTGTGATAACTTTAGTATTGCTGTACAAAATAGGGATGATTTCTAATAATTTATGCAGAAATTTTGTCATGAGTAATAGAAATAATATAGGAGGCATACTGAATTTTGGTCAATCAAGAGTTTATTGAACTAAAATTTTGTTAAAGAATTTGTGTAGGCTACTTGGATTTACTTATTCACCAGAAAGTGATAGTGAAATTGAAGTTTTCCCTAGTTTATTGAGAAATGAATGCATGTGGAAAATGTGGAAATTTTAAGTATGACAATGATTGTTAAGTTTTTAGAACTCCGTAAGACTTGCAAGATGGATGCATTATTGTCCAAGACATTTCTGCTATGAAATATCTCTTACATTTCTTCTATATATAGGATTGTTAGTCCAAATTTACCATCAAAAAGATGGAATGGAAGGGAAAGAGCAGTTCTTTGGCATGGACCCCAAAGAGAGCTTCATACATAACAGAGCTTTTAATTGTAATCTCTAATGTAGATGTGTGCACTTTTTTTCAAAAATTGTATCAGACAGCTTGGGAATTAAATGATTTGCTCCCAAGTGATCATAGCTAAATTGGTTTCAGGATCAAAGTTTAATCCCTTTATTTGTAGTTCCATGCACAGGGAAAAAGACAACCTTTCTTAGTTGAAGTCTTGCAATCTTTAGCAGCTATTTTGCTTCGCTTCTTGGTGACTAAACACCATAATTTTCGTTCATGACTATGCCTCATAGCGCTTCAAAATATAACATTATTATGAAGATTTAATCTATATTCTTCCTATGACATTTCATTACTAATTTTGTAATAAAAATGTTTTCTTATTAAATATGTGGTAAATAAAACATATTGTTTGTGAAAATGCTAAAGTATTTTGTAAGAATCAAATCTCAAGTGTACTCACTATAAGCTTTTTCAAAGTTCTGCATATAATTCATCTGTTTATCAATATGATTGAAAGAATATTTTGTAAATCCAAAAATTTATTAAATGCCAGCCAATAAGTGTCTATTAAGCCATTTATTCTATGTCAGGCACTCCATTAAATGCTAGGGAGACAAAGAAAAGCAAAAATAGGGTCTTTTTTCTCAAGGAGTTTTCACATTCTAATAGGGGAGGCAACATACAGATTAACGGTGACATGGAAGATATGTACATGGAAGGTAATCTCTGAAGGAAGAGGCTAGAGGAATATAAGGGAATGGGAAATCAAGAAAGATCTTATTCAGAAGGTGGGATTTTATTGAATTTGGAAGAAAGCTAGTGAGTTAGGTGAGTACATTCCAGAATGGGCAATAGAATGCAAGTTAAGAGATGGAGTGATCCATATGCAAGGTCACACTGGATGCAGGGAACAGGAAGAAAGTCAGTATAGTTGGATCATAGGGTTTGCAAAGTATAAAATGGCAAGAAAGATAGGAAGGATCCAGGTTGTGAAGGGACTTCTATGCGAAACAGAATTTTATATTTGATCCCAGAGGTAATTGGGGACCATTGAAAGTTATTGAGTACAGAGGGTGTGTTTTGGGAGTGTGTGTGGGTTTGGGTGTGATGCAGACATGGACCATAGCATGCCAAAACTTTCTATTTTTCACTATCACTCAGAGTCTGTTCAAGTTCATGTTCATTGTTTCCATGACACTATCTGTTCATCTTGTCCTCTGCTGTTCCCTTCTCCTTTTGGCTTCAGTCATTTCCAACATGGAGATTTTCTGGTTCCAGGAGCCAGGATGACTGAGTGATCAGTAATTGCTATTTCCCTTCCTTTATTGACCTTGAAGAGCCCAGAGAGACTGTCTCCCTGGGAAAAATCCCGGAACAGTGGGAGCAGCAGAAAGGGTAAACAAACAATCTCTTAGCCCACGAGACTAAGAAAATTGCTAAGGAGGTCCCTCTTGCTGTGGCTGAAGGGGACCACTGCGGAACTGGAGCTGTCCCAGACAGCCCACCTTAGCCAACCGGGAGAAGATCCTGAGCCCCCCAACACCAGGATGCCAGTTGTACCTCAGCTCCCCAGGGGAATCAGAAAGACAGTAGCACAGATGGAATCACCAAACACTGAGCTTGTCTATGCTCTAGCTCAGCAGAGGAGACCTCATGAGCCAGACCACCACTTCCCCACACTTAACACAGCTAGCTCCAGGGTAACTCTGGGGAAAACCAAAAAGACTTCACCTGGGCAACTCAGCACCAGGTAAGCTGCAACCTGTTAGTTTCTAGCTGAAAGAACCAGAGGTCACAATACACAAAGCCTCAAGTTTTAGGTACAAGGACTGTGGGACAGAGCCCCCTGTGCCCCAGATGCAGAGATCTACTTTAAAAGCCAGGAAAAGGGTGATCGTCATGAATAAGAAGCAAAGCAGAAAAGAAAAAGCCGTAGAATCTTTCTGTGGGGACAAGGATCAAAACATGAAACCAAAGAGGTCAGCATTGAGACTGTACTCCCATCTGAAACTTCAGAAGGGCATTTTAACTGGTCTGAAGCACAAAGAGCATACTTGGAAGGGCTCATGAAGGATTTTAAAAGTCAAATTAGAGAAACAGAAGAAAAACTGACCAGTGATTTTAAAAATATGAAAAAAGAAATCATAGAAGATTTTAAAAGGAAAATTGGACAAATGGAAAAGGAAGTACAAAACGTAAATGGAGAAGGAACAGTTGGACAGATGGAAAAGGAGATGCAAAAGTTAGCTAAAGAAAACAATTTGAAAAAAATAGAATTGGGCAGGTAGAAGCTAATGATTCTGTGAGGCATCAAGAATCAGAGAGAATCTAAAGAATGAAGAGATAGAAGAAAATGTAAAATATCCAATTGGAAAAGCAATTGACCTAGAAAATAGATGTAGGAGAGAAGATCTAAGGATTATTAGTCAGCCAGAAACCCATGATGAAAAAGAGCCTGGACAGTGTCTTCCAAGACATCATCAAGGAAAATTGCCCAGAAGTCCTAGATCCAGAGGGCAAGACAGTCATCAAAAAAATCCACTGTTTATCTCCTGAAAGGGATCCCAAACTAAAAACACTAAGGAATATCATTGCCAAATTCCAGAATGGCCAAATGAAGGAGAAAATACTAC
Organism: Bettongia penicillata ogilbyi; assembly: GCA_023548195.1. Taxonomy (NCBI): domain Eukaryota; kingdom Metazoa; phylum Chordata; class Mammalia; order Diprotodontia; family Potoroidae; genus Bettongia; species Bettongia penicillata. Next base: position 384,298 of record JAJHZJ010000712.1, on the reverse strand, counting down.
TGGCAGCCAGAAAGAAACAGTTCAAATATATCAAGGAGCTACAATCAGGATTATACAGAACCTTGCAGCTTCTACATTAAAAGATCAAAGGAATTGGAATACGATATTTCGTAAGGCAAAGGAGTTGGGACCACAACCAAGGATCAATTTCCCAGCAAAATTGAGCATAATATTTGAGGTAAGAAGGTGGACATTCACTGAAATAAGAGATTTCCAGACCTTCCTGATGAAAAGGCTAGAGCTCAATGGAAAATTCGACCTTCAAACACAGGTCTCAAGAGAGGCATAAAAAGGTAAACGGGGAAAAAAACCTTTGTTATTCAGTATGGGCAAACTGTTTCCATCCTTATAAGGGAAGATGATACTTGTTAATAGATGGAGGGAGCAATGTGAAGTAAATGACATCATGATAAAAATGTGATTTAAGAATGGGAAGGGATTATAGTGGGAGAAGTGAAAAGGAGGAGTCAGAAAAGTAAATTACATCGCAGGAAGAGGCACAAAAATATATTACAGTAGAGGGAAAGTGGGGGGAAGATGACCATTGTTTGAGAGTTACTCTCACCTGATTGCGTTCAAGGAGGGAACAACAAACTCATTAAAGTACAGAAATCTAACTAGTTCTATAGGCAGTAGGAGAGGAAGGGGAAAAGAAAAGGGAGGGAAGAAGTAGTAAGGGAAAAGGGCATTAAAAGGGGGAGCCTGAAAGGGAGGGAATACTGCAGGAGGAGGCAGTCAAAAATTAAAACTATTGTGGAGGAGAAGGGAGAAGGAAAAACTAAAAGCATAAATGGGGGGAAAGGGGATGGAGGGAAAGACACAGATAGTAATCATAACTGTGAATGTACGGATAGCAGAATGGATCAAAAATCATAATCCAACAATGTGCTGTTTACAAGAAACACATTTGAAATGGGGGCATACACATGGGGTAAAGGTAAATGGTTGAAGCAAAATATATTGTGCTTCAGCTGATGTAAAAAAATTAGGGATAGCAATCCTAATCTCCGACAGAGCAAAAGCAGAAATACATCTAATCAAAAGAGATAAGGAAGGAAACTATATCCTGCTAAAAGGCACCATAGGCAATGCAGCAATTTCATTAATAAACATATATGCTCCAAGTGGTTTAGCATCCAGATTCTTCAAGTAGAAGTTAAGGGAGTAACAGGAAGAAACAGACGCCAAGACTATACAAATGGAGTACCTCAACCTCCTCCTCTCTGAACTTGATAAATCTAACCTTAAACAAGAAAGAAGTTAAGGAGGTGAATAAAACTCTGGATAAGGGAGATGTGATAGATCTCTGGAGAAAACTGAATGGTGATAGAGAGGAATGTACCTTTTTCTCAGCAGTATATGGCACATAAACAAAAATTGACCATGTACTAGGCCATAAAACCCTCACAATCCAGTGTAGAAAGGCAAAGATGGTCAACGCATCCATCTCAGATCATAATGCAATATAAATTATATGTAATCAAAGGCCATGAAAATATAAACCAAAACTTAATTGGAAACTAAACAATTTAATCCTAAAGAATGAGTGGATTAAACAACAAATTATAGAAACAATCAAAAACTTTATTCAAGAGAATGACAATAATGAGACAACCTTCCAAATCTTATGGGATACTGCAAAAGCAGTTCTTAGGGGAAGTTTTATATCTTTGAATGCCTACATGAATGTAATAGAGCAGGAGATCAATGAATTGGGCATGCAGCTGACAAAGCTAGAAAAGGAACAAATTGAAAATCCCCAAGTAAATACCAAATCAGAAATACTGAAAACCAGTGGAGAGATTTAATAAAACTGAAATTAAGAAAACTATTGAACTAATCAAAAAACTTAGAGTTGCTTTTATGAAAAAACTAATAAAATTGATAAACCTTTGGTCAATTTGATTAAAAAAAGAAAACCAAGTTACCAATATCAAAAAGGAAAAGGGTGAACTAACCTCCAATGAGGAGGAAATTAAAACAGTAACTAGAAATCTTTTCCAATATGAGGGTCTTTTCCAGTGAGTTCCATCTTCTCCTTATGTGACAAAAGTATTTAAGCTTCAACTTTAGTATGTGACCTTCCAGTGAAAAGCCTGAATTAATTTCTTTAAGTATTGACTGATTTGACCTCATTTATTTCTAAGGCACTCTCAGAAATCTTCTCCATCACCACAATTCAAAAATGTTGATTGTGCAGTGTTATGCTTTCCTTATAGTCCAACTCTCATAACCATATATTGCTATTAGAAAAACCATAGCTTTGATTTAGAGAACTGTACTTGAGGAAAATCCCTTTGATAGATGATTAGAGTATGGATGGGAGACTTGAAGGAGTGAAACCCATTAGAAGGCTATTGCAGTAGTCCTTGGGAGAGATGATGAGAGTCTGTACAGATGTGGTGGCTATATGAGTGCACAGACAAGTTACATAAAAAAGCTGCTGTGAAAGTAAAAGTGACATTTTTAGAAAAATTTTATACTATGCAAATACACTTAAGTCCTATGAAGCTTTGTGTTTATATAACATTTTAGAACCACTTTTCTTCTGTGTTTAAATTTGAGGAGTTCCAGTGTTAAATTTTAGAGCAACTTTTCCAAGTTGCAAATACTCATGTTCTTATGTAGAATAACAGTTTATATGAAGTGATTATAGTAATTAGTTGCCACATCTCCTATCCTGATTTTTACTTTGAAGTGTCTCTTATATGTGAGCCTTTTGTTCCATTTCCTCTTCCATCATTCTCATTCATTATTACCTGATCATTGTATATATAGCCTCTTTGAATTATACTCATACGTAGTCTGACTCCAGTGTCTTCCACCCTTCAGTCCATTCTTTGCACTCCTACTAGATTAATTTTCTTTAAATACTATTTTTATCTTCTTGCTCTCCTGTTTAAAATATTCTGTGACTTCCCTAGTAAAATTAAGCCAGCCTAGCATTAAAGACCCTCCACAATGTGTCTGTAATTTACCTTTTTCCAATTCTGACAGTATTAGCAATGGTCGAAATAGAAAAAAAAAATCATTAGATTTATAGCTTGTTCTTTAAGTTCTGAGTCTTATCTTTGAGTTTGATTTTCTTATATGTCAAATATAAATAGATAACATTACTTGGGATCATAACTCTAGAACTGGAAGAGATTCCAGACAACTCCCAGAATCCATTTAGACTAGGGTTCAGCAAACTTTTTCTTTAAAGGGTCTAATAGTGTGTATGTATATGACCCCGCAGATCAATAGGTGAAATCACAAATAGCGTGTTGTTAAGTATTAAATTTCCATGAACTTTTTCTTAATGAATTTCAAAATAAAATAATAATTGAGTGCATATTTTTGTGATGCAAGTCTATTAATGAGAAGAATGGAGAGATAATATTTTACTTAATTGGGGCTCATTTGTATTTGCTATCCTTAAAATTCATTGCAAATGTTCATCTGTTAATGCTGGTCTATAATGAGATTTTACATGTTTCATCTTTAAAAATATCTTTGTACATAGATAGGTACTGCCAATACTAATAACAGCCCCATGATCTTATTTATCGCTTGGCATTTATAGAATTGTTTAATTCTTCTCTTAATATTTGCCTTTCATTATGTTATCAAATTGTAGCTTAATCACTTCTAATTGAAGGATAGGTAGAAACTCCTTAATTGCACAGTTAAATAAATTTTGAAATATGGAAATTTTTGCACTTGCATTGAAGTCCAAAAGACACCACCAGAACTGTAGTTTGAACTCAGAAAATATTATGTACTGCAAGTCACTTTTTGTTTCAACTTTTGACGACATAGGATATACATACCTACTTTACATACACACTCATATATATGTATATTTAATATCTTGAAATTACTTGGGATTCAAATGTTACTTGTCATCAAATTGACTTATCCTGATATGTTTCTCTTGTAAGCCATTTTTACTTTTTAATTTTAGATTGAATTCATTAAGAAACATTATGAAGTTTTCAGTAAATGCTAATTTCAGAAGCCAATCAGTGTTAGATAACAGTGTTTGAGGGCAGTTCCTGTTCAGAAAGATGTCAATTATGGCCCAAGCTTAAAAAAAATCACAACCGTCTCTCCTTATTTTGACATAATGAGTAATTTTTTAAAAAATGTTGCAACATGAAAATACACATCACCCTAAACACTATTGATTTCTATCAGTTGTTTCCTAGTCCCTGAATAGTCGTGTTTTGAAGCCATGTGGTCTCTGCTGCAGCTACTCAACTTTTGCCATCCTGGTACAGAAGTCACTATTAACAATATGTAATCAAATGAGAACACTGTGTTCTAATCAAACATTATTTTAAAATATAAAAACCATTCTAACCCTCCTCTCTCCCCTGAAAATAAAAACAGTAGGCAGTGGCCAGATCCAAGCCTTGAGCTATCAGGATAAAGTCCCTTATGTTATAGATGAGGAAACTTGATTCCAGGCAAGTTAAATGTCTTTGCCATGACTGCACAGGTATTAAAGGGCCACAAGTAGAACTTAAACTCAGATCCTTGGCTCCAGAATGCTTTGTCCTCTGTAGCACTTTGCTCCTACTGTATCTTAATTCCTCTTTCCTCCTCAATTACGCTACAAATGTTATGAAAACACAGAGACATTGCTCTTTATTTCACCTGGAAAATGTTAGAGTAGCTTCTGGTTTTTAGTATAAGAATAATAAATAAAACTAGATAATTGAAACTCTTATTTTAAAATGGATTTAAATTCTTTATGATCATCAGTTAAGGGCTTGTTGAGATAGAATTTCTCTGAGGATAGAGATTCAGGTAGGATAAGAAGAGGCAGAGATACTGAAATAGAGATGGGAACAGAAAAAATAAATTGGGGAAGCTAGTAGAGTAGCCTTTTAGACTTTTAAGTCAGTTATTTGGTTACATCCTGGGTTCTTAAGGGTGTTGAAACAACTGTTTAAAGGAAATCAACCAACCAGTGGTTATTGCATACTTTACTATGCTAAAATGCTTAATTTTGAAGGGGTAGGGTTGTTGCAGTGGAAATAATGTTAAATTTGGAACTAAAGTGCCCATGTTCAAATTCCAAACCCAGTCCAATATTGCTTGTTAAATCACTTAAGTCCTCAGTTTCTTTTGTAACAATAAAGGGGGTTGGATGATGATGTCTGAGATCTAGCTCCATGTCTGTGGTCTGTGTTGTTAATATCTATGTATCAGCAAGGACCCTGGCATACACAGGAGGGCCTGCTGTATAGGTAGGTTCTTAGATTTGCTTTTCTAAAAGGAAAGCATCTTTTGAAGGGTCAGCAATCTAATCAATATTATTCACTTAGTTCAGGGGACAAAAGTCAGCACCCTGAACTTCAGAGAAAACACAAACAGAAATTACAAACAGAAAGACCAATACAGGGCTTCCAACAGACATCATTACCAGAGAGAGAAACACCAACATATGGGTTTTCAAAGCCAGGGTGGGCTTCTTAATGGCTACTCAGAGGCTCATCTGGCACTCAAACCTTCTTCCAAAAAATAAACTGCAAAGCAAAACCTCACCTCAGAGTATGTATACTCTATTCAGGTTTGAAGGGCACAACACTTGTGACCTTGTGCCTCATTAGAAATTAACAAAAGGTTACTGAGGCCTATTAATGGGTGGTAAAGATCTTTAACTCTTCCCCATCCACCATTAAACTTACAGTCTAGCATAGTGCTACTTGTGCATGGCAGACATTTAATAACTGCTAATTGAATTCTTATATGAGTTTGTATTTTAGTAATTTATCTCTCCTATTGTCAATGAAAAATTCAGTTATTTTGTGTTGGTGAATCAAAATTTTACAAAAGTAAAAGTTTTAAAAATATATTAACTTATTTGAGCCTTAAAATAAGTTGTTTTGAGAACCAAATAAAACTTTATATTATGTACTTTAAACATTACACAAATGGGAACTACTTTTTCCCCCAGTACTTGGGAATATGAAGAAGGACTTCATTAGTTGTCCTGTGAAAGACACTGTTAGGATTACCAGATTTGTGACTTTTTCCTCTCTAATTCATTTCCTCAGGATGACTGTTCTCACTATTCTGTAAAAATTCTTACACTTCCTGCAAGTCCCTCATTCATGATGCTTTCCCTGACTTTTCCATCCTGTAGAATGTTCTTGCTTCTCTGTGTTTGCATAGAATAGTATATGCCTGCTGAGTGCCATGTGAATAAGACATTAAAAATTAAATTGAATTTTGAAGCTTATGCATCTTTTATCATATATTGTGCAGTATTACAATAGGGAAACATGCCTTAAGTGAGAGTGTTACCCATGGTTCTGTCCTGGGCTTTCTCATTTCTCTCTACAACAGGGATTCTTAACTTCAGATCTAGAGACCCCTTCAAAAGTTGTCCATGGATAGATTTCAGACTGCCTTTGCTTTCTGATGGGGAAAAGAAAATCTTATCTTTATTTTCACTCACCTAAATGCTTGTTTATTTGATAGATTTCTTAACTAAAATTTTGTATTTCCTTGAATTATGTAAGAATATTATATCTGAAGGGTTTTTATAGATTTCACTAAACTTCCAAAAGTATGAACATTTAAAAAAGGTTAAGAATCTGTTTTGTACCTTCTATTTTGGAGATCTCATCAGCTCCCATGGGTTCAATTATTTCTGCACAAATAATTCCCACATCTATTCAATTCTAATCTCTTTCCGTCTCTAACTGCCCTTACAAGGCCACAACCCATGTAAAAGAACACATCATCTCTTTTTTGGACTGTTGTACAATAGCCTTCTAACAGATCTCCCTGCTTCGAGTATCTCCCCCCCTTATTCCATCCTCGATTTAGCTGCCATGGTGATTTTCTAAAGCGTAGATCTAATTGTGTCATATTCCTGTTTAGTGAACTCCAGTAGCTCCTTGGTACTTCCAGAATCAAGTAAAAAGCCCTCTGTTTGGCATTTAAAGCTCTTCATAAGCTGGCCACTTCCTACCCTTTTCCTATCTTTCTAGCCTTCTGGCCTTTTGCTTAATTAATAACTGTATTTAATAGTTCAGCTGCTGCTGACCTACTTGTTCTCAGCCCTTGATTGTACATTGCTCGACCTTGGTGCCTCTTAAAGACTGGTTTTACTCTCTGCCTGGAATGCACTGCTTCCTTACCTGTGTCTCTTGATTTTCTTGGTTTCCTTCAAGACTCAGCTCAAATGTCATTTTCAATAGGAGACCTTTTCTGGTGCCCCTACCTCCAACTGCTAGTGCTTTCTCCTCTTGAACTCCTTTTTTTTTCCTACTCAGTATATATCTTGTAGGTACCTAGTTATTTACATGTTGTGTCCTCTATTAGAATGTGAGCTTCTCCAACTGCTATTTTGCCTTTCTTTACATCTCTAACAATTAGCACAATGTCTAAACACATAGTAAGTGCTTCATGAATGCTTACTGACTGACTTCTGAGAATCTCTACATGGATGGCCCCCCAGGTATTTTCTCAACATGTCGAAAATGAAATCCATTATTTTTCCTTAGCCGGTTTTCAGACTTCCCTGTTAAAATACCACTGCCCTCATGGGGGTCATCCATGATGTCCTTGACATCCTCCACCCCCTGCATTATTTATGTCTTTTTATTAGCCCATTGTTCCTACACAGCCTCTCCCACATCTTCACCATTCTCTCCACTAAGATGAATGCCGGTGTAGTTGATTTCCTAATTAGTATCTTTCTTTCTGTTATGATATTAGTATTCTCTTCTGTCTCTTCCATAGGGGTGCCAAAATAATCTTCCTAAAGCACAAGTCTGACCACACCACTCCCTTGCTCAAAATTTTCAATAGCTTTTTAATCATATCTAAGATAAAATAGAAACTCCTCAGCCTGGCATTTAAAGTCCTTAGCAATCTGGCACCATCTCTCTTCCCAGATAGAGTTCACATCACTCCTTTTTATATGCTGTGTGCTTCCCATGCAAACTGACTTACTTTTTCTTTCTCAGACTTGCTATTCTATTTCCTGTCTTTGTGCTTTTGAAGAGGAAGTCCTATATTCCTGGAATGAGCTACCTCTTCACCATGGCCTTTTGGAAATTTCAGGTTCATTTTAAATTTTACCTCTGGTGTCACTTCCTATCACATACCTTTCTTGATCCTCTAGCTTTGAGGGCTCTCTCTTTCCTAGATTATTCTGAAGTCAGAGACTTGTTTCTTTTTGCTATTCAGTATCCTTTTGTTGAATTCAATTTGTCTTAGGTATTTTAGGACTTGTGGAATTTTGGATTTAATTAGCTGTAATGGCATATACCTGTAATCTCTGTTAAAGAGAGGCTGAGGTTGGTGAATCAGTAGAGATTGGGAGCGTGGATCTGCAGTATCCTCAGCAGATTATGTGTCCACACTGAATCTAGCATTAATCAGGCTGGCTAGCAAAGGTGAACTGACCCAGATTGGAAATGGTAGTTTAGATTGGACTCTGATTGCCACTTCATGTCCATCCTAGGTCTCCAAAAACCAAAGCCAAATCCCTAAAATTTTAAGATTTAGAGTGAGAAATATTCCTCAGAATGTGACTTGTCCAAATTTCTCATTTCACAAGGCAAGGCAACTGAGACCCAGAATGATTAAGTAACTTGCCTGAGTCAACATAGGTTGTAAAGTGGCAGAGCCTGCCATTAATTTCTGCTCCTTTGATTTTAAATCCATCACTCTTTCCAGCATGTCCTGCTTCTTTGTAAAAAAACTAAAAGTTTATAGGAAACATAGTTTGTATTTTTATATTTCCCTGTAGTGTTTTGTACTTGGTAAATGCCCAGTAAGTATTTGCTCAGGAAATAAGTGAGGAAATGATGATTTCATAGTTGCATATTTCTGTTGGAAGAATAGATGGCAAGATCATTTGTGAACAAGTAAATATGCCATTTTGTGAGGCTGCATGTTATAAATGGAATAGATTTAAAAGAAATGATTAGATCTTTTTCTCGCAGACTCAAAGTTTGGAGATTTAATGATAAATGAAGATGTGAGAATACATTTCATTTAATTTTCACATCTCTCCATTATGTGTATTCTCTGTAATTTTATCCATTGTTTGCTTATTCTCCATAGCCTGGAAAAGATGTTTCTATGTGTATATTTATGTATATCATCATTCATATACATAGGTCTAGGAATTATGCTTTTTTATTTAGACCTGTTGTAGTTGTTGTCACAATTATTTCAAGTATTTCCCTTGAAAATTTACTTATTCTTCCTTCCTTTGTCCACTTTATAGAATGTGGTTATTTATAAAATGTTCCATTTTCATATCATTAATGTTTTAGTATTAAAATTGGATGAGAGTATAAATGCTATCATATTGGCTGTATACTATTCGCTACTCTTTTAGAGTTAATGTGCACTCCATTTTTTTAATGTTCAGACATATAGAACATCATGTTCAAAATAGTTAAATTCTGATTTTAAAGAAATTAAGTGGAACTGTTTTAGAGAATAAACTGAATTCTTTAGAAAAAAGGAACCTTATATTACTGTAGCAAAGTAACACAAAATCTTTATCCTGCTACTGAGAGGTGCAGGTAGTTAAAAATACATTTATACATATTATTTAAAAAAAAATCTAGTTAACTTTAAAATATGTAAGTTTTCTTGTCGTTTAGGGTTCTGTGAAGCTGATCATCAAGAGGGTTGCAAATCATTGGTGGTTTCTATTTTCAGATTTCCACATCCCAGAGTAATTTGCTTTAATTTCACCCAATTTAACCTATACTTCACACCATCACCATTCAGCTTTAATAGCTATGTTCTATGCATAAGAAAAGCAGATAAATGTCCACAATTAGGCTGCAAATGATTACAACTAGTTAGGGCTTTATGAAGACAAAACTTAAAGGACTGTGGCGCCAAACAAAGCCACAAAAGAGGGCTAAAAATGCCGTCTCTAGAAGTCAAGTCTACCATGGCATTTGATTTATCACTTTTGTACTTGATTTTACTTATGTTTAAGACATTGGCAGGTGTGCCTACTTTAACTGAGAAATATTCATCCTTAAAGAATATTAGGTTTCTTTTGGTAGTTAATGTATTTTGATTTTCAATTTATTTGCCTACCTGAAGATCAGCATACATTATCCATATTTATAGATTTTTATTAAATAAATACTGTGATTTTCAAAGTTAAGCCTAGATGGTTTCAATTGTAGTAGTACTCGTTTCTCTCTCCTGTATTAGAAATAAGTAAGAGTATCTCCTTCAGTCCTTATAGAATAATAGTATGTCCATATATCGTGGAAGTATTAGTAATGTTTCTTTATATGTAGCTCAGTCCAGAAGTGCATCAAGAATAGAGAACATACTGCCTTTTTTTGGGTAGATTTTAATCTTGTAAAATAAAAAGGCCTACTGTTGAGTTTTAGGACTGCTGTAGAATTTCTAGCTCTGTTTCAGAGAAAAAGAATCTCAATTAGAAATAGCCTATATCTCTTTAACCATAACTGAGTAGATTGTAATGGAAAGTTTTTATCTACAAGATCTTTTTTTTTTTTTTTTTTAGTGAAATCTGGTACTTCGAAGGGGAGCAAGAATAAGATTCATTTAAAGCCTATCATTTTGTTAGCTATCATCAGTAGTTATTAATAAATAACCAGAAAAATATAGATAGCTCCAACTACATTTCACTTTTTTATATAACTCATTTTATGCATACATGGACACTGTAATTAATCATATAGTAGATGAAATTGCTTGAGTTACTAGATTGCATTTGTTATATGTGACACCACCTCTTATTATAATAGATACATTTTGAGGGTTACCCATCACTTCTTTGGTCTATTATTAAAAAACCATGATTACTGTAAATGGAAAAGTCAAAGAAATTACATGATTACATGTTAAAAATAATTTCCAAATAATTCAGAATATTGCCTTTTGTATTTTTTAGTCTAAAAGCAGTGTATAGGAAAAATACATTCAGACTTGTTATTTTAGGTGTCCTTACCTTACAAGGTGGCCACAGTAGCTAGAACAAGACAATATAGCTTACATAGCTTCACATTTCTATTAAACTAGTTTCATATGCTATATCATAAAACTTTCAGTCCAATCAGCAACTAAATTTAAATACTGCAAATTGTAGCAGCAAAACAATAATTCTGCTGATTAGCCCCTTTCCTTTTCTTGTAAGTGAACTGTTTATGCTGTTGAGTACCTTTTGAAAAAAGAAAAAGCCAAAACAGCCTTGATTAGTCAAGGAGTAATTGGATGACTTGATTTTAGCAAGAGAATGAATTGGTTGATGATAGCCTGTAACTAAGTGTAGTGGTTCTGTTCAGATGAATACATAACATACAGTCATCAAATCTTGACAGGTATAATATATAAGCAGTACTAGAAATCTTGGCGATGTTTTTAATAAAATGTTACATGAAATTTGGATGGTGATCCTTTACAGAAAGAAATATCTATATTTTTTGGGGGGTGATGGGTTAGGAAACTGGGATGAGAATGGGGTTATGTCTGTTTTGTTTTATTGTTGTGGTCCATATGTTTCTATATATTTTGTGCTATCCTATAGCATAAAAAGGAAATTTTTTTCATACAGCTGCTGACAGATTGTTGACCCCTGAAAAGATGCATTCCTGTTAGAGAGAATAGAAATACACACACACACACACACACACACACACACACTTCCTATGCAGAGAGAACAGAAATATCTATATGTCTATCTATATATAGATAGATTTAAATATATACATAGATATAGATATATCTCCATATATAAATGAACTGGAGGGGCCTTTGTGAGCCAGTGAGGCCACTGTTTCCTCTTGTCAGTGTGAAACAGAAGCTTAATAAGTTTACAGATTCAATAAGCAGCATGGTTGGGATTTGAGCCCTAGTCCTACAACTCTGAATGCAGGGAGTACATTAGGGTTCATTATTACAGCCCTCTGGAAGACGTGTGAAGAATATTCTGTATTTGTTAATTAACCAAGATGGGCACATCTGAAGAAATAAAGATATTTACGTTGCAACTTCTGATACTGTCCAGGTTTATGTGTGAGTCTTGGAGAATACAATATAAATTGTGTATGTATATATATATATATATATATATATATATATATATATATATATATCTGCCATAGGTATATACTTTGAAGTACAATTATTCTTTTTGAAAATTCATGGCATCCTAAAATACCAGAGCTAAAAGGACTTTCACATAGATTATCCCACTCTCTAGATGACTATCTCATCTATAAAATAAAATAAAAATAGCTTCCTGCTTCAACATTATTTCTCCTGTCTTTTTGCTGTTTGCATGGATTCTTTCCCTCCAGTGCTGCATGCCCAGAATGTCTTCCCTTCTTGTCTCTGCCTCTTAGAATCCTTGGCTTTCTTCAGTGCTCATTAGGTACCAACCGCTACACTAAACCTTTTCTGATCCTCTAGTTAGTCCCCTCTCCCTTCTCAAAATACCTTGTATTTACTTAATTCTTTTTGTTATTATAGTAGAAAATAACACAAAGCAGAGACTGATAGTTTTGTCTTTGTGTCCCCTGCCCCTGGCAAACTGTCTTGTACATACTTAAGAAATGCCTCTAAATTTAATTGTTTAATTGAATCTAATTTAGAGACTTACTTAGGTTCATACGGCTAGTTAGTGGTGTAGCTGAGAGATTAGAATTCAAGACTTTCGACTTCCAGCTAGCAAAATGATACGTTAGACAATTTGTGACACTCTACTTGTTTGTGGGATAATTTGACATTCTTAGTTCACATCTAACTTAGAATGGGACCACGGTGACTGTTTAATATTACTTGTATTGACCATGCCAAAACATGGTTCCTTTAATTGCCTCTATTGGAATTGTTGTCTAAGATCTAGTTAAACTCTTTGTCTTCCTCATTCTGTCACTTGTTTTTAAATTCCTTGCTCTATTGGCTTCTTCCCTATTGCCTATAAACATGCTCATATCTCTCTGATCTTCAAAAGACCCGCTTTATCCTTCCATCCCCACTAACTATTGTCCTGTTACGTTTTGTTTTTCTCTAATTTGTAGCTAAAGTCCTTGGAAAACTGGTAGATTCTTCTACATTCTCTCCTCTGACTTTCTTCTAAACGACTTAAAACCAGCTTTTGACCTTATCATTCCATCAAAACTATTCTCTCAAGTTACCAGTGATCTGCTGGTTGCCTTGAAAAACCTTTTCTCAGTCCTTATCTTTCTTGACCTTTCTGCAAACTTTAATATAATTGATCACCTTTCTTTCCTTGGTACTCTCTTCTAAGTTTCCAGGATACCACTCTTTCCTGGTTCTTTTCCTATCTGTCTGACTGCTCCTTCTGTCTTCTTTGCTGCATTCTCATCCAGATCACACCTTCCAACAATAGATGTACCATAGGGTTCTCTCCTAGGCTCTCTTCTCTTCTCCTTCATTTGGTGATCTCATCAGCTCCAGTGGATTTAATTACTGTCTCTCAGTTGATGATTTGTGAATCTACCTATCCTGCCCCAATCTCTGCTGACTTCTAAGCTTGCATCTCCAACTGCCTTTTAGACATCTTGAACTCTAGATGTCCAGTAAAAATCTTAGACTCAACGTGTCTAAACTCTCCCCCTCTCCTATCTGCCTATTGTTGTGGAGAGCATCAGCATCCTCCCAGTCTGCCAGGCTCATAACCTAGGTAAGTGTCATCTTGGACTCCTCTTACCACCCATATCCAATCTATTGCCACGGTCTGTTGATTTCACCTTTGAAAAATTTCACAAATACGCTTCTTCTTTCTTCTGGCACTTGTACCACACTGGGTTGGTTCTCATCATCTTATACCTGAACTGTGGTCAGTGTGTCTGCCTGCTTTATGTCTCTTACCCATTCCAAACCAGCCTTCACTTAGCCACTAAGTGGTTTCCTAAAATGAGTGTTTCACCACATCACCCTCCTACTCAGTATGCCAAGGCACTATTCTAGGAGTAAGGGATAAAGTAAAAATAATGAAACAATACACACTTTGCTTAGGTTCTAAATTTATAAAAGAGTTGTTATAGCTGAATAAGTATGGAAACTTCCAAATGGGAACACTAAAGAATATGCATATTTCTTTGCACCGCATTGCATATTTCTAAAAAATGGACCTTATGTTAGAGGGTTTAAAAAGTGCCCAATTAATATAAAATGGCACAAATAACAAATTAAGCATACATAGACCCTAGCACTATTGACAGAATTCAAGGAACACATGCAAATGAGTAGACTAAAATGGACACCTAAATGATGAAATTCTTAATAATGAGGGTCAAAAAATATAAAATTGGTAATTATGTGAAAGATTGAGACAACTCATTTTTGAGATGGAGCTAAAGCAGTTATGAAAAATTATATCCCTTAAAAAGTAATATTAAGGAAATTTTAAAAGATGCAAAAATTTTGAAGAAAATCTTGGCAAATAGGATATGACACCTTATTAGAAAGATAATAAGTTATGACCAAGTTAGATTTATTAGTTAAATACAGGGTTGGTTCAACATGCTGCAGATTGTAAATATAAAACAAATAAAAAATGTCTTTTTGTAAAAACCATGTGGTTATAATTGATGGCGAAAAGCCTTTTTAAAAATAGAATCACAATATCCATTCTGTTAAAAATACTAGAAAGGTAGGCTTTTCATTAATTTATTATTATTAAAATTATTTTATAAATTTAGAAATATTCATATTATAATTATTTTTATAATTTATAGTATAATTATATATAATTATAAAATTATTAAAATTACATTTAAATTATTAGTTAATAATAATTATTAAGCATTATAAAAACAAGAATCATTCCAAGACCATCCATCTTGTAGTCTTATAATTTGAATCAGGTACTTATACTTCTTTAACAGAAAAATTTGCTACAAAGATTATTCATAGTTAACCCATTTCCGTTTTAGGATATTCATAGTTCATAGAATACTAGTGTTTTCATTAAGACTAAGATAAAAGCAAGAATGCTTATTATCACACCTACTGTTTTATCTAATGTTACATATCATAGTTGTAGCAGTAAGACAAGAAAAAAGAAATTGAGAGAGTAAACATGGACAAATAGGAAACAAAATTATCACTCTTTGCAAATGATATGACTTACTTAGAATACCCTAAAGCATAATAAAAAAAATTTAGCAAAGTTGCAAGATGTAAAATAAATCCACACAAATCAGCATTCCTTTGTTAACAATACCCAGCACAAAGAAATGTTGAAATTTTCATCAAAATAGCTATGTAAATAATAATTGATAATTTATATAACTGTGTAAATGCCTGAAAACCTACTGAGATATGTGAGTAGAAATGTGAATCTAACTTCAAAACATTTTTTGCATGGAGAACTAAATAATTAGAGAAGTTGTTGGGAAGGTAACTTAACATAATAAAAATTACAGTGCTATAGAAATTAATTTGCTTAACTGTGCCGTGCCAATCAAATGACCAAAGGATGATTTTACAGAACTAGAAAAAATAATTACAAAATTCATACGGAAAAACAAAATGTCAAAAATCTTAAAGCAATAAGAGAAAAGGGGAATTAGCCAAGTATTACAAGCTCTCAAACCATACTACAGTGCACTAAAAACTGAAACTGTTTGATACTGATCAATATAGCAAATCTATCAGTGGAACAGATTAGGTACAGAATATACAGAAGCAAATGAACAAAGTAGGATGCATACTGTCAACCCCCCAATTATTGGGGTAAGGCTTGATACATCTTGATAGAAGTTGCTGGGAGTCCTGAAAAAGTTAGCCAGAAATTAAATATAGACCAGTGTCTCATATGGATAGACCACATAAATTCCAAATATAGATACATGACTTATGCAAAAAAAAATATTTTATCATAAATTAGAAGATCAAGGAACAAATTATCTTTCTGATCTGTGGATAGGAAAAGAGGCCATGAAGACGCAGGGGATAGCAAGCTTCTTGGAAGCAGTTTTGATTATATAAAATTGGATCTTTTTACAACAAATCAAACAAGTGTTATTAAAAGCAAGGGAAATGGAACAAGTGAGAAACATTTTTGAAGCAGTTTTTCTCTGATAAAGGTATCATATCCAAGATAGGTTATGAATAGATCATTTTTATAGAAAGCCAATCTGTCAGCAGCTGTATGAAAAAAAAATCCAAATTACTAATATTAGCATGTAAATTAAACAACTTTGAAGCTTTACCTTATACTCATCAGATTAGCGAAGATGACAAAAACGTGAAATGACAGATGGAGAGACTGAGAAATCAAGTACGGTAGGGCACTATATGTAATCACTATACTGGCCATGCTCTCTTACCCAATAGTAATAGAGCACACATTTAGGTTTAGCTATATACAGCAAAGAGATCAAAGAGGAAAGAAAATGACCTTTGTGTGCAGAATATTACAATTCTTTTCATAGTACCTCTATGGAAAGTAAGAAAGTGTCCACCTATTGGGGAATGGCTAAATAATTTATAGTTCATGAATGTTTTAAAATATGAGGAAATTAAAGAATTTACAGGTTCAGAGGAAATTGGGAACATCTTTATTAATTGATATACTGAAGTGAACAGAACTAGGAAAACAGATTATGCGATGATAGAACTCTGATCAATACAGTGGTTGACTACCATGCCAGAGGACTAAAGATGAAGCATGCTATGCATTTTTTAGGTTTTATTTTTAAAATTTAATTTTAGTTTTCAACATTCGTTTCCATAAGATTTTGAGTTCTAAATTTGCTCCCTTTTCTCCTCTCCTCCCACTCCAAAATGGCATGCATTGTGATTACCCCTTCCCCCAGTTTGCTCTCCCTTTTATCATCCACCCCCTTATACCCTTCCCCTTTGCTTTTTTGAAGGGCAAGGTAGATTTCTATACCCCATTGCCTGTCTATCTTATTTCCTAGTTGCATGTAAAAGCAATTTTTTAACATTTGTTTTAAAACTTTGAGTTTCAAATTCTCTCCCTTCTTCCCTCCCCACCCACCCTCATTGAGAAGGCAAGCAGTGCAATATAGGTTATACCTGTGTAGTTATGCAAAATACTTCCATAATAGTCATGTTGTGAAAGACTAGCTATATTTCCCTCCGTCCTATGTCCCTCCCCCAGTTATTCTGTTTTCTCTTTTGACCTTGTCTGTTTTCAAGAGTATTTACTTCTGACTACCTATTCCCACGATCTGCCCTCCCTTCTATTGATAATCCCCGCCCCCCCGCCAATCCCTTTCCCTCCTTTCCTGAAGGGTAAGATACCCAATTTGAGTGTGTGTTATTTCCTCTTAAAAGCCAAATCTCTTGAGAGTAAAGTTCATTCCATCTTATCTCCCCCCTTTTCCCTTCCATTGTGAAACCTTTTTCTTGCCTTTTTTTCGGAGATTATTTTTCCCATTCTACCTCTTCTTTTCACCTTCTTCCAATATATTCTTCTCTCACCCCTTAATTTTAATTTTTACATATCATCCCTAAATATTCAACTCACTGTCTGCCCATCTGTCTCTATCTGTCTGTCTATCTATCTGTCTATCTATCTATCTCCTCTAACTATCCTAATACTGAGAAAGGTCTCCTGAATTACAAGTATCATCTTTTCATGTAGGAGCATGAACAGTTCAACTTTAACAAATTTCTTATGATTTCTCTTTCCTGTTTACCTTTTCACGCTTCTCTTGATTCTTGTATCAGAAAGTCAAATTTTCTATTCAGCTCTGGTCTTCATTCTTTTGATTCTGTTTTATAGTTTCTTGATTTCTCATAAAGTCATTAGCTTCCATTTGCTCTATTCTAATTTTGAAAGAATTAGTTTCTTCAGTGAATTTTTAGACCTTTTCCATTTAGCCCATTCTGCTTTTTAAGACATTCTTCTCATTGGCTTTTTGGACTTCTTTCGCCATTTAAGGGAGTCTATTTTTTAAGGTGTTTTCTTTCAGTGTTTCTTTGGGTCTCCTTTAGCAAGCTGTTGACTCAATTTTCATGATTTGCTGCATCACTCTCATTTCTCTTCCCAATTTTTCCTTTACTTCTCTTACTTGATTTTCAAAATCCTTTTTTAGCTTTTCCATGTCCTGTGACCAGTTCCTATTTTTCATAATCCATAACATAATGGAAGGTTAGAGTGTACAAGGTAGGGCCAGTGCATATTCTTTGCCACCACGAATAGGGGATTCAATATTAGCAATAATCTACCAAGCACTTTTTTCAAATTACCTTCTGAAACAAGTTTGTTTAAGGTGCATTTGCATCTGACAGACAAACATAGTGAACTAAACAATAATTTTCTAAAAAGTATAACAACCCAGGAAATGAAAAAAAATCTAAAGCATGAAAGAAGAAATCTTAAAATTTGGAAAAGAAATATGTTGGAAATCAGACATATTGTAGAGCTCATACAATTAAAAATTTTCTTTGAAAAAAAGAATCAAAAATGTATAAACCTTAATCAACTTTATTAAAGGGAAAAGGACACACAGTAAATAAACAGAATAAAAATTGAAAAAGCTGAAGTCATAACAAAATCAAAAGAAATGTAAGGAATTGTCATAGCCTCTTGAGTACTACTGTAGGTCAACAGCAACAAAGCTGAGAACACAAAAAAATTGAGGATTACCTTAAAAAAAAGTATCATAAGTAACAAAGCACTAAAGAGAGGGGGTGATTTTAATCCAGTCCCAGAAAAGGAATTTAAATTAGGTATAAAGTAACTTAACATAGAAAAAAGGAAAAACTGTTTCTACTGGACATATACCAAGTGAGGTGGAAGGGAAAATTTCGAGTTACTGTCAGCATAACCCAGAGGCATTCTGGGGAGTCTATTTTCCTGGCTCATTTCGTCAGAGAACCACCCAGCATATTGGATTCCTCCCAGGAGGATAACAGATTAAAGACTTAAATTGGCAGCTCATCCCCTCATTGAATTTGTGCTATTCATTATTCATAGTAAGAGGAGTTCTTTTGTTCACCATTTTGTGGCTCTAGTATTTTGTTATTCTTCCAATTTCAGTGGCTAAAGTACATACCCCACTTCTGTCTCCAAGAGGTCTTCTTATTGGCCACATCACAAAATCCATGGAAAAAGCATTGTATGAAAAATTAGAGTACTTGGATTCAAATCCCACCTGACTCTTACTTACTTGCCTAACCTTGGCAAGACATTTAATCTGCCTGGGCCTTTTTTGTTGTTGTTTTAAATAAAATAAGACTTTAGATCTTTGATCCTCTAATGACTAGCCCTTATGTGTTTCATTGATTTCAAGAGATCTAAAAAAAGGTAACCAACACCTTTCAGGGACTCCACTCTCTTACCATACATTAAGCCATGATAAAAGGGGTGACAGGGAGTGTGATGGTGAGATCCTAGAGCTAATTATAGCTCCTATGCCATCTGTTAAAGATAAAGAAATAGCTATCAATGTGGCTTTTGAAACTTAATTTGAGTATGGGTACAGGGAAGGACAGCAAACTTAATGATTTTGCCTAATGATGATGATCAAACATAGGGTGGCCTAAGTGTTGTTTAACAAGGTAATAATGAGGTCACCCTATATTTAAAGCATGACAGTGATTATGATTTCACTATTTCTTAGAGAAATTTAACCAGTGCAACATTAGCCACAATGAGAAAGCCGAAGTAATCCAGAAACCACCTTAGAGACATACGTATATTTCCCGCTATTTAGCTGAGATGTTTGTGGCAAGGAAAGGCTGTGGAAGTTTACAGTTCCCTTTGTTAGTATTATTACATGAGGGAATGACAGAACACTGTGATAGCATTATTTCATAAAACAGTAAAGAGCAACTGAAGGCAAAATAATAAGTTGTTATATAGTAAAAGTGATAATAGCTCACATTTATATAATGCTTTAACATTCATGAAATTCTTTACATAAATTGTGTGATTAGATCCTTTTACCTTTTGGGGTCTGTGTCTTTCTCTTGATTTTTAAAATTTAAGGTTTTTGTTTCTAAAATTAATAATCATCAACAAACTTTAGTATTTCTATGTAGACAGAACAGAAAAAGAGGAATAAATCCATTATCATATATATGTCTTATATTTAAAAATGTAATAAATTCAGCACTTTGATTTTGGAGCTATACCACTTGTCTTTCTCTTTTAGAACTTCTTTCCCCCCACCTCTCCTTCTAGTTCTTTGGTACAATAGAAAGTGATTGCATAAATTAAGTTTAGACCAAGATCCCCCACCATGTACCATGTACCATAATGAGCTCCAGGGGAGATATGACATGGATATAAAAGATTGTATCATAAAAAGTTAGAAAAGCTTAGAAGAGGGTGCCTTTCACAGTTGTGGGTAGTGGAACAGTTCATAACCAAGTAAAGGACAGAGAGGATTACAAAAGATGAACTGGACAAGTTTTTGTTAATTAAAATTGAAAAGATTGGGCGCAAACAGTGTCAATATATTTAACATTAGAGGGGAGAGCGCTTGAAAAATGTTTTTGCTGAAAATTTCTTACTTGAGGTCTTTAAGCAGAACCTGAGTGTTCCTTTGGTTAATAAGAATGGAAAAAAGAAGGGGGATGGATGAAAGACAGTATAGAAGTAATCAACAAGACTTTGCAACTTACTTGAGTGTGAGTACAGTTTGCCTTACTACAAAAGGTTCATGACAAAAATCTGCTTTTCGTGCTCTATATACATATGTGTGTGTGTGTGTGTTACACACACACCATATACTGTATATAATATATATACACATACACAAATTCATAGACATACTGATATGCTTTTTGTATCTAAATAACAATTAATGAAAATCCTATTGAGAGAGGAAAACTTGGTTTCATTAGGTTATTCCTTTTCCCTGTTCTTGGCAATAGTTGATATGTTGCAACTAGTAAAAAATGTAAAAAAGTCCTTGAGTAATTGAATATAATTAAGTACACATGTTGAATCTGGATTTTAATTCATAACTTAAAATGACTTTAAGGACTCCTTAATAGTATCTATGTTTAATTATCCATAATGTAGGTACTGTATGGGTAACTTATGCTGTTTCCTATTGCTGAATGTAGTCACTTCTATTGCAATACTTCTTTTGAAAACACCAATTTATTCCAGTGTGAATGACATATTAGGGAACAATTTGAACATAACACAAATTTTTCATTTTTTTACGCACAACTTTGTCTGCAAGAAACTCTTAATTGCATGCAAAAGACTGTACCTAGCTGAACCAAGACATGTAGCCACACAAAGCATATACTCCTCAATCATCTATCAGCTACCTCAATTCATTGTGTGTTTATTATGCAAGGTTTTCTTGTTTTCCTCTTTCCAAATTTTGAACCTTTTTTTTATACAAAAACATACATTCAACATCTCAAACATTTATAAACATCCTGGTTCAAAGATACCAAAGGAAAGCTTTAAATATTTAGAAGCTTGAGATAATGAAGTGTTTTGAAATAAGAGGGAATGTGATAGCATTGAAGCAAGAGTCATAAAGGAATGAATCTACATTGCAGACTATCAGAGACAATGCCACAAAGATAAAAGAAATAACTGTGGATGAAAGTATATTCCTAACTCCATTTTTCTCATAAGCCTTGTGGTTTTTATTGTGTGGCCTTTGCTTAGTATGGTGATTTTTAGGAATGGACATCTCATGTTGTAGCAGAAATGTACACTAAAAGGTAGATCGTATTTAGTAGCTGCCATGACTGTATGCATATGCAATATCAATTGCTAATTTCCTAGAGTACTAATAAGGCTAGGCTTTTGCATAGTATTTTGGTGATAAATATAGCCTCTTAATTCAGATTTCGGCATTCAGGGCTGAAAAAAATTTTTTTTGTTGGGGGGCGTTAACTAACACAATCTGCATAAGGGTGAGTTTTTTTTCTTTCTCTGGGCTCTTTCTATCCCCCACTATGTTTTTGTTTCATCCCACCTCCAGTCTATTTTTATATTGTTAATACGTTATTTCTAGTTTAAATAACACAGAACAGAAGAGAGATATGTTTCATTAGAAAAGCTATTTATAGTTTCTCAAAACAGAACTGATCCTTTTTGTTGCTTTTTTCAGTATTAAATAATCATATTGTTTGTCTCAAGAGTGATAATATTGTTTGTAGTATTACTTGATTGTTTCCTCATATCAATTACTTCGTGTAATAGTCCTTCCTGAAACACTTTGAATTTCTTTAATTTTACTTTGAGACCCTTGAAATCAGCCATGGTTTATTTCTTATTTTGATGAATTTTTTAATATGACAAAAGTGTGTCAAATTGTATTTCAAATTAGTGCTGCAGATTTTAGTTCTGGAGAAAGGTTCACATTTTTAAAAAAATCAACCAAGGAAATGTGGGATCATCTGCCTGTATATAATTCTAGCCTGAATTATCCGAACTGGTATTTCCCAGTTAGTGTGAAAAGTTAATTTTCAGATATGCTGATTTACATCAGAGTACTATATATATGTATATTTATGTCTACATGTCAGTCTTTCAATTGTACATTACTAATGAAATCAAAATGTGATTTAAGGCCATATTTTCATTGAGTAGCTTCCTCTAAATAAAAAATGGAGAAGCAGAAATAACCAATGCTTTGATTTATTTTATATTGGCAGTGGATGATAAAAAAAATTTACATCATAGACTAGCCATTTATTTTTCATAATGTTTGCAAAATATTTGTTTTCCTCAAAGTGTTATGAATGTATTCATTTAAAGTCATTAAAATTAGACTAAAGCAACCCTTTTTATTTTTCTCAAACTGTGAAGGCTTGGAAATTTAAGCCATTACTAATCATTTGCTTTATCAGCTTAGTTTTGTCAATGAATTTCTCCTCAAAACCCCCACCCCCATTTTGTCCCAGAATTCTTTTAACTTCCTGTTCTCTTTAGGAAGAGAACTTATCATTAACATGAAAAAGAAGTGAAATATCTTTTCTATTGTATATTGTATTCAAGTTAAAATACTTTAAAATGTAGTATTTAGCTTAATGCAATATAAGTGATTGTGAAAATCGTTTACAAATCTTGGTGGACTTTGTAGAAAGAGAGAAAGGGAACTAGAACCACTTTATATGAATATGTGTATATATATTTATGTATGTAAATAAAATTGAAATTGCTTTTATGGTCAAAGAGAAAACAAGTTTCAAATGATGAACCAGATTTTAAAGCATGAAAGTGCATGCATATTTGGATAGTGACAGTAAACTGCCAGTCTCTAGTAGATAAGGTTTAGAGAGGCACAAATTTAAGGGGAAAAGTCAATATGAAAGTATTCTATGCAATGTCATAAAAACTGGGGAATTTTCTTTTTTATTTTGATAGACCCTGTGACCTTCAAATAAATTGGCAATCAGATTTAACTTCATTTTAAACAATTTGAATGGTACATATCATGCCTGCAAGAAAGTGGGAGCCACCAATTCTTAATGACAAATCTTTAAGAATTGAAAAAAGGGGGTTACTTAATTGAATGTTAATTTTACTTAATTCAACCAGTATATTTAATCTTTCCCAAAATTTGCTCATGAGTTTAAGAAATACAGCAGTAGTTCTTAATAAGAAGAGCCTTTTGTTTTTGTTTAATGAGAAATTAGATTTTGCTTTGGGTCTTCCTGTTATGTGGCTTATTTTGGTCTATTTCAGTTCAGAACTTACATTGTCTTTTTACTGACAACTACATAAAATAATTATTTCCATGGTATGGAATAGTGTAATCTTGATAACTTTTCCCACGTATACAGTGGGGAAGAATTTGTGAGAAGAGAAATTAAGTTAAATAAGTGGCCTCTAGCATTTTGCAGAGAAGAGCTAGTTTTAATTTACCCACAGCCTTGTGATTACTGGAGAGAGGGAAGGAGCACTACTAGCTGGAGTCTCTTTATTGTTGGGAATTTAAGCAAACTATATACACTTCAATAAAATTAGTTGTAACTAATAAAAACAATTTCACTGTATTTTTACATACTCATTTAGACATCCCATCATGTAAAGTGGTTCTAGCTTCCTTTCTCTCTGGAAATTCTTTTTTTTTTTTTAATTTATTTAAATTTTTACATTCATTTTCACAAAATTTTGGGTTCCAAATTTTCTCCCCTTTTATTCCCTCCCCCCACCCCAATATACGGAGCAATCTAATTTTTCCTATCACCAATCTGCCCTCTCTTCTATCCTCCCTCCCTTCTCTTGTCCCCATCTTCTTTTTTTTCCTGTAGGGCCAGATGACTTTCTATTCCCCATTAACTGTATTTCTTATTTTCTAGTAGCAACAACAATACTAACCAGTTGTTCCTAAAACTTTGAGTTCCAAATTCTCCCCATCCCTCCCTCCCCACCCATTCCCTTTGGGAAGGCAGGCAATTCAATATAGGCCATATCTGTGTAGTTTTGCAAATGACTTTGATAATAGTTGTGTTGTGTAAGACTAACTGTATTTCCCTCCATCGTATCCTGCCCCCGCTTTGTTTCTATTCTGTCTTTTGATCCTGTCCCTCCCCAAGGGTTGAATTCAAATTGCTCCCTCCTCCCATTGCCCTCCCTACCATCACCTCCCCCCCACTTGCTTATCTCCTTCTCCCCCACTTTCCTGTATTGTAAGATAGGTTTTCATACCAAAATGAGTGTGCATTTTATTCCTTCCTTTAGTCAAATGTGATGAGGGTAAACTTCTTGTTTTTTTTCTCAGCTCTCCTCTTTTCCCCTCCACTAAAAAGTCTCCTGCTTGCCTCTTGAATGAGATATAATTTACCCCATTCCATTTCACCCTCTTTCCTCCCACTACATTTCTCTCTCACCATTTACCTTAATTTCTTTTAAGATATGGTCCCATCCTATTCAATTCACTCTGTGCTCTCTGTCTCTGTATGTGTGTGCATGTGTGTGTGCATATGTGTGTGTGTGGTCCCACCAAGTACCCAGATACTGAAAAGTTTTAAGAGTTACAAATATTGTCTTTCCATGTAAGAATGTAAACAGTTCACCTTTGGTAAGTCCCTTAAGACTTCTCTTTGCTGTTTACTTTTTCATGCTTCTTCTCATTCTTATGTTTGAAAGTCAAATTTTCTTTTCAGCTCTGGTCTTTTCATCAAGAAGGCTTGAAAGTCCTCTGTTTCATTGAAAGACCATGTTTTCCCCTGAAGTATTATACTCAGTTTTGCTGGGTAGGTGATTCTTGTTTTGAGTCCTAGTTCCTTTGCCTTCTGGAATATCCTATTCCACGCCCTTCGATCCCTTAATGTAGAAGCTGCTAGATCTTGAGTTATCCTGATTTTATTTCCACAATACTGGAATTGTTTCTTTCTAGCTGCTTGCAATATTTTCTCCTTCACCTAGCAATTCTGGAATTTGGCCACAATGTTCCTAGGAGATTCTCTTTTTTGGGTTTCTTTCAGGCGGTGATCGGTGGATTCCTTGAATACTTATTTTGCCCTCTGGTTGTAGAATCTCAGGGCAGTTTTCCTTGATAATTTCATGAAAGATGATGTCGAGGCTCTTTTTTTGATCATGACTTTCAGGTAGTCCCATAATTTTTGAATTATCTCTCCTGGATCTATTTTCCAGGTCAGTTGTTTTTCCCATGAGATATTTCACATTCTCTTCCATTTTTTCATTCTTTTGGTTTTGTTTTGTGATTTCTTGGTTTCTCAGAAAGTCATTAGCCTTCATCTGTTCCATTCTAATTTTGAGAGAACTATTATCTTCAGTGAGCTTTTGAACCTCTTTTTCCATTTGTCTAATTCTGCTTTTGAAAACATTCTTCTCCTCATTGACTTTTTGAACCTCTTTTGCCAATTGAGTGAGCCTATTTTTCATGGTGTTATTTTCTTCAGCATTTGTTTGGGTCTCCTTTACCAAGGTATTGACTTGTTTTTCATACTTTTCTTGCATCTCTGTCATTTCTCTTCCCAGTTTTTCCTCCACCTGTCTAACTTGATTTTCAAAATCCTTTTTGAGCTCTTCCATGGCCTGAGCCCACCGGACATCCCCCTGGGATGTCTGGGATAGAGAGGCCCCCACCTCCACATCTTTCCCTGATGGTAAGAATCCTTCCTCGTCATCAGAATTGAAAGGCGGGAACATCTGAACCCCATCAAAGTAGCTTTCTGTAGTCTTATTTTTCTTCCCTTTTCTGGGCATTTTCCCAGCCAGTTACTTGACTTCTGAGATTCCTGTCCACCCCCGCCTAGATCCACCCAGCTAGTGCTTGGGTCTGAGATTCAAATGGGCTTTCAGTGGCAGGCAGGGCTGCTATTCAATGTGAGCTTAAGTTCTGGTGCTCGGGTGGGGGCAGGGCTGCCTCCCAGGCTCAGTTCCCTCAGGGGCTTTATGCAGAGACCTTCAGTAATGGGGCGGGTGGGGGCTGGGCCGTCTCCCAGGCTCCGTTCCCTTAGGGGGTTTAGGCAGAGACCTGAACTGCCTGCTGCTGCCTGCTGTCCCAGGCCACCACTGCTGCCTCTGCCGCTCCCTCCTGAGGGGGCCCGAGTCATGGAGACACCCCCCTCCCCTCTAGGCCAGCCCAGACATCTCTCTCACTGACCTGTAGCGTCTGTGGGCAGAGGGACCTTCCCGGCCGCCGGAGATTCCGTCCCTGAAGCCTGCTCGGATCTGCTCCTCTTGGCCGCGTGGCCAGGGCAGCTCAGGGGTGGGCTCTGCTGTCCGGGGCGTGACGGACCCTGGGGACGGCTCTCCAGGGCTCTCTGGGATGGAAATCTTTTCCACTGTGTTTCTGCGCGCCTTGCAGTGATCCAGAATTTGTGGGGAGTTTTTCTTGCAGGAAATACATGGGCTGTGGGTTCGGAGCTAGCATACGTGAATCTTTCTACTCCGCCATCTTGACTCCACCCCCCTCTCTCTGGAAAATGTATAAAGGGTGTTGGTAGCAGCAGCTTACTTGGACATTCACCAGGTAAAGGTTTAAGAACACAGATTTGTCTTTTTTTTTTTCATTTAATTAACTCTTTACATTCATTTTCACAAATTTTTGGGTTCCAAATTTTCTCCCCTTTTATCCCCCTCCCCCTACACCAATACCCCAAGCAATCCAATTTTCCCTATCTCCAATCTGCCCTCTCTTCTGTCATCCCTCCCTTCTCTTGTCTCCATCTTCTCTTTTCTCCTGTAGGGCAGATGACTTTCTATTCCTCATTAACTGTATGTCTTCTTTCCTAGTTACAACAACAATATTAAACAGTTGTTCCTAAAACTTTGAGTTCCAAATCCTCCCCATCCTTCCCTCCCCACCCATTCCCTTTGGGACAGCAGGCAATTCAATATAGGCCATATCTCTGTAGTTTTGCAAATGACCTCCCTGGTAGTCGTGTTGTGTAAGACTAACTGAATTACCATCCCTCCTAACCTACCCCTCGTTGTTTCTCTTCTGTCTTTTGATCCTATCCCTCCCCAAGTGTTGACTACAAATTGCTCCCTCCTCCCTTTGCCCTCCCTTCCATCATCCCCCCCCCTTGCAATATCTCCTTCTCCCCCCCTTTCTTATACTGTAAGATAGGTTTTCATACCAAAATGAGTGTGCATTTCACTCCTTCATTTAGTCAAATGTGATGAGGGTAAACTTCTCGATTTTTTTTTTTCTTTCTCAGCTCTCCTCTTTTTCCCTCCACTAAAAAAATCTCCTACTTACCTCTTAAATGACATATAGTTACCCCCTCTTTCCTCCCACTACATTTCTCTCTCACCATTTACCTTAATTTCTTTTAAGGTATGGTCCCATCCTATTCAGTTCACTCTGTGCTCTCTGTCTC
Source organism: Bettongia penicillata ogilbyi (assembly GCA_023548195.1). Classification (NCBI taxonomy): domain Eukaryota; kingdom Metazoa; phylum Chordata; class Mammalia; order Diprotodontia; family Potoroidae; genus Bettongia; species Bettongia penicillata. Next base: position 356,557 of record JAJHZJ010000712.1, on the reverse strand, counting down.
TGTATGTGTGTGCATGTGTGTATCTGTGTGCATGCGTGTACATGTGTATGTGTGGTCCCACCAACTACCCAGATACTGAAAAGTTTTAAGAGTTAGAAATATTGTCTTTCCCTGTATGAATGTAAACAGTTCACTTCTGGTAAGTCCCTTAAGACTTCTCTTTGCTGTTTCCTTTTTCATGCTTCTTCTCATTCTTGTGCTTGCAAGTCAAATTTTCTTTTCAGCTCTGGTCTTTTCATCAAGAAGGCTTGAAAGTCCTCTGTTTCATTGAAAGACCATATTTTCCCTTGAAGTATTATACTCAGTTTAGCTGGGTAGGTGATTCTTGGTTTGAGTCCTAGTTCCTTTGACTTCTGGAATATCCTATTCCACGCCCTTTGATCCCTTAATGTAGAAGCTGTTAGATCTTGAGTTATCCTGATTGTATTTCCACAGTACTGGAATTGTTTCTTTCTAGCTGCTTGCAAGATTTTTTCCTTGAGCTGGGAGTTCTGGAATTTGGCCACAATGTTCCTAGGAGTTTCTCTTTTTGGATCTCTTTCAGGTGGTGATCAATGGATTCTTTCAATACTTATTTTGCCCTCTGGTTCTAGAATGTCAGGGCAGTTTTCCTTGATAATTTCATGGAAGATGATGTCTAGGCTCTTTTTTTGATCATGAGTTTCAGGTGGTCCCATAATTTTTAAATTGTCTCTCCTGGATCTATTTTCCAGGTCAGTTGTTTTTCCCATGAGATATTTCACATTCTCTTCCATTTTTTCGTTCTTTTGGTTTTGTTTAGTGATTTCTTGGTTTCTCGTAAAGTCATTAGACTCCATCTGTTCCATTCTAATTTTGAGAGAACTATTAAATTCAGTGAGCTTTTGAGCCTCTTTTTCCATTTGGCTCATTCTGCTTTTGAAAGCATTCTTCTCCTCATTGGCTTTTTGAACCTCTTTTGCCAATTGAGTGAGCCCATTTTTCAAGGTGTTAATTTCCTCAGCATTTTTTTGGGTCTCCTTTACCAAGGTATTGACCTGTTTTTTATACTTTTCTTGCATCTCTGTCATTTCTCTTCCCAGTTTTTCCTCTACCTGTCTAACTTGCTTTTCAAAATCCTTTTTGAGCTCTTCCAAGGCCTGAGCCCACCCAACACCCCCCTGGGGTGTCTGGGGTACTGAGGTCCCGCCCTCCACATCTTTCCCTGATGGGAAAAATACGTTCTCATCCTCCCCATCAGATCCGAAGGTCGGGATCATTTGCATTTGTTGGTAAAAACTCTCTAAAGTCTTATTTTTCTTCCCCTTTCTAGGCATTTTCCCAGCCAGTTACTTGACTTCTGAGATTTCTTTCCACCCCCGCCTGGATCCGCCCAGCTAGTGCTTCGCCTCTGAGATTGAAATGCGCTTTCCAGCAGCAAGCTTTAGTTCTGGCGCTGGGGTCGGGGCAGAGCTGCCTCCCAGGCTCAGTTCCCTCAGGGGCTTTATGCAGAGGTTTTCAGGAATGGAGCGGGTGGGGGCGGCGTGGTGGGTCCCGCCTCCTAGGCTTAGTTCCCTCAGGGGCTTTATGCAGAAGCCTTCAGTAATAGAGCAGGGTGGGGGCAGGGCCGTCTCCCTGGCTCAGCTCCGTCAGGTTTTATGCAGAAACCTTCCGTAATGAAGATCCTGCCTGCTGTTGGGGGATTCCTGAGTCCTGGGCCGCTGCTGCCTCAGCCGCCGCCCACGCCTCTGCCTCCGCTGCTTCCTGCCCCCGTCTCTGCCGCCGCTGCTTCCTCCCGCGGGGGCCCGAGTCACGGAGACGCCCTGCTCCCCCTCTCGTCCAGCCCAGCCTTCTTTCTCACTGACCTGTAGCTTCTGTGGGCGGAAGAACACAGATTTGTGTAATGGAAAGGGATCTCAAAAGACATGCAGGCTAATGGTACTCTTCTACAAATTTCCTGACTTTCTGTCCTTGACGGTCTTCAGTGGATAAAAATCCTAGGATACCCCATTTGTCAGACAGCTCTAATTATTAAAATGTTTTTCTGTACAAAGAATCAGAATTGACTTATGGAAGTTCTACCGTTTATTCCAAGCTCTAGGAATGTACCTAGACATGGACCTGGCAGAATAAATCTTAATACTTCTTTCATATAACACCTTTAAGATACTTTAGGATATCCTCACTAAGCCTTCTCTTTTCCAGGTCAAACACCTGTGCTTTGTTAAACTGATTTTCATATGGTATGGTCTTCAATCCCTTCACTGTTACATGCACTTTCTTTAGATATGGTTGTCAATGATATCCCTAGTGTGTAGCAACCAGAACTGTGTGGTGTTCTTATTGTCATTTGGCTAAGGCACAGTACACATGACCTATCATGATGTTGCTGTTTTTTTAATGCAACCTAAAAATGAAATTAGCATTTTTGGCTGTCTTACTATTTACTCACTGAACATGTAGTGCATTGAAATTTGTTTTATCAAGTATTGTTCAGCCACCTCCGCCCTCACCTTCTGTATTTTTTAAATTAAAACTTGACCTCAGCCCATCATTCCAGCATTTAGCAGATGCTTAACAATTTCTTGTTCCCTTACGCTCCTCTCCTCGTTTTTCTCTGATTTCTTTGGGGATATAAGTCTAGTAGTGGTATTTCAGGGTCAGAGGGTATTCAGAATTTAATAACTTTCTGTGCATAGTTCCAAATTGCTTTCCAGAATGATTGGAACAATTTTTTCCAAGTCCTGCGCCGCTTTATTGTGATAGCTTCCAGATCTTGTGTGATCCTGACTGTGACTCCATTGTATTTGAATGGTTGTTTTCTGGCTGCTTGAAGTATTTTCTCTTTTACCTGGGAGCTCTGGAAGTTGGCTATAATATTCCTGAGAGTTTTTATTTGGGGATCTCTTTCAGGTGGTGATGAGTAGATTCTTTCAGTTTCTTTTTTACCTTCTTGTTCTAGTTCATCCAGACAGTTTTCCTTGATAATTTCCTGAAATATGATGTCTAGGTTCTTTCTTTGATCATGAGTTTCAGGTTATTCAATAATTCTTAAATTATCTCCTCATAATCTGTTTTCTGGGTCAGTTGTTATTCCAATGAGATATTTCATATTTTCTTTTTCATTCTTTTGACTTTGTTATTGTTCCTTGATTTCTCATGGAGTCATTAGCTTCCACTTGTTCAGTTCTATTTTTTTGTCTTTTTAATGTTTTTTTTTTAAATTTTTTTCCATTACATGTATAAACAATTTTTAATATTTTAAAATAATTTTTCAGTTCTAAATTCCCTCTCTAATTCTCCTCTTCCCCCATCCTTGAGAAGGTAAACATTTAATATACATTATACACATATAATTGTGCTCATAATTTTCATAGTAGCCGTTTTGCAAAAAAGAGCACAGACAACAAAGGAAAAACAAGCCCAGCAAAATAAAGAAAAAATTTTAAAGTATGCATTGCTTTGTATTCTGACTTCATCAGTTCTTTCTCTTGGGGTGTTTTTCATCATAAGTCTTTCAAAACTATCTAGGGTCATTGTATTGCTGAGAATAGCTAAGTAGTTTCACAGTTGATTATTTTACATGTGTGTCTGTGTGTGTGTATACATGTGTCTGCGTCTACTGCTGTCACTGTGTACAATGATCTCTTGACTCTGTTCATATCACTTTATGTTAGTTCATATAAGTTTTCCCAGATTTTTCTGAAATCATTCTGCTTGCCATTTCTTACAGCATAATAATATTCCATCACAGTCACGTACCACTGTTTCTTCAATTATTCCACAATTGATGGGTATCTCTTCAATTTTCAGTTCTTTATTGCAACAGAAAGAGTTGCTATAAATATTTTTATATGTATAGGTCCTTTTTCTTTTCTCTCTTTGGGGTATAGATGTTGTAGTGGTTTTGGTGGATCAAAACTTATGCATAGTTTTTATAGACTTTTGGGCATAATTCCTGATTGTTCTCCAGATTGGTGGGATCAGTTTTGCAATTTCACCAAGAGTGCATTAGTTTCCCAACTTTTCCGCATTCCCTGAAACATTTGTTGTTTTCCTTTTCTATCAAATTAGCCAACCTGATAGGTGTGAGGTGGTAACTCCGAGTTGTTTTAATTTACATTTCCCTAATCAGTAGTTATGTAGAGCATTTTGAAAATATGACTATGGGTAGCTTTCATTACTTCTGAAAAATTCTGTTCCTGTTTTTGACTATTGATTAATTGGAAATGACTTGTATTCTTATCACTTCTATTCGTTTCTCTGTATATTTGAGAAATGATGCCTTTATCAGAGAAACTTGTTGTTAATTTTTTCCCCTATTTCATGCTTTTCTTCTAATCCTGGCAGCACTGGTTTTGTTTGTGCAAACCCTTTTTCATTTAATGTAATCAAAATTATCTATTTTACATCTGATAATCCTCTCTGTCTCTTATTTAGCCATAAATTCTTACCTTAGCCACAGTTTTTCAGGTCTTTATTCTAATTTTTAGTGGATTATTTTCTGTGAACTTTTCAACCTCTTTTTCCATTTGGCCAATTCTGTTTTTTAAGGTGTTATTTTCTTCAATATTTTTTGTGCCGTTTTTCTCAACATTTTAATTATCTTTTCATAGTTTTTTTCATTTGCTTTCATTAATTTTTTTCTCTACCACTTTGATTTCAAAAACAAATTTTTTTTTTAGCGCTCTTGGGTATTCTTCTTGTACTTGTTTGCAATTCACATTTTTCTTTGAGTTTTTTCCTTGTGACTGTTTTGACTTCCTTGTCCTCTGAGTTTGTGTTTTTATCTTCCCTTTCACCATAGTAAATTTTTATGATTAGGATCTTTTTTTGTTATTGTTTCTTCATTTTTCCACCAAGTGTCTTGATTTTGAACTTTATATCAATGTTGGGCTTGTGACTGTCTCACGTTTCAGATTTTTATATACTGATGTTTTCAGACCTATTCTAGGGATTTGAAGTTTTCAGTGCTCCAGGGTTGGTGTATTCTGGGAAAAAGTGTGGTCAGTGGTCTCTTGGACTGAAATCTGGTCCTTATCTCATTAAGGATGTTTGATCCCTTGAAGTTACAGTTAATACTTCTCAGGGCCCCCAAAGTTTTCCCTTCTCAGGGTCCTTTGTTAGGATGGGAAGTGATAGTATTCCTCAGGGTTCTTGACCCCGTGTGGACCAGAAGGGATACTGCCCCTTAGGACTTGCGTTCCTTGATAGAAAGTGCATCTCTCTGCCCTTGTGCTGGGACCCAGAAGTGGGTGTAGGCAATGGAGTTACGAAATAGTGTCTGGTCTTCTGTCCATTGCTGGCTCTGAGGTATCCTCTCATCTCTTTTTGACCACTTGACACGTTCCCTTCCTGTCTGTGGCTTGGGAACTTCCAAAGCTGTTTTTTGTTTCTGTCACCATCACCTAGTTCCACTAATGGCTGTTCATTTAGGCAGACTCCAGGCCAGCCTCCTTTCCTGTATCACAGATTTTTCATTCTAACCTGTGTTGTCTTGGACTGGAAGAATGTTTCACTGTGATGTTTTGTTGGCTTTGTCACTTCAGAATTCTATTTGAGGCATTATTTTGAAGTTGTTTGGAGAGGAATGTTGAGAGAGCTCAGCTTTTTCTCTTTTGCCATCTTGCTTCCATACCCTGGAAGTCTTCCTATGGCCCCCATAATATTTGTCATTTTACTTTTTTGACATCTTTTACAGTCTGATGGGTATGACATGGTAGAATCTCAGAGTTGCATTAATTTCATTTTCTTCCTGTTCAGTCATTTTTTTCAGTTTTGTCCAACTCTTCGTTACACTATTTGGTGTTTTCTTGGCAAAAATAGCAGAGATGTTTGCCATTTCTTTTTCTCACTCATTTTATGGATGAAGAACTATGTGACTTGCCCAGGAACAATAATCTAGTAAGTGTCTGAGGTAGATTTGAAGTCAGGAAGATGAGTCTTTCCAACTCCAGGCCCAGTACTCTTTCTACTGCACCACCCTACCTGCCTTGAATTTCTTTATTAGCAATTTAGAGCATTCCCTGCCCTCCTTCCCCCTTTGGCTATTGATTTCTTCCTTTGAAAATTACTTTTTTATATCCAATGACTATTTATCTATTGGGTAATGGATTTCATTGTAGTGCATTTGAATCAATTACTTACATATCTTGATTAGGGAACCTTGTTGCAAAGTTTTCCCCTCTCCGTTATCTGTTTCCCTTCCATTTTTACTACATTTGGTTTGTTTGTGCAAAAAACTTTAAAGATTCAAAATTATTTTTGTCTCCCCATTCCTTCCCCCTATCCCTGGTGCCATACAACAATGAATTTATTTTAGAAAGACAAAAGAAGCTAGCATTTATAAAATATTTTAAGTTTTGCAGATCATCTTACAAATATTATCTTATTTGATCCTTACAGCAACCCTGGGAGATAGGTGCTATCATTATCTCCTTTTTTTACCAATGAGGCAATTGAGGCAGACAGGAGATTAAGTAACTTGTCCAGGGTTATGCTGTTAATGCGTGTTTGAGGCTAGGTTTGAATTCAGATGTTTCTAACTCCAGATATAGTGCTTTAATCCACTGTGCTACCTAGAGAAAAACCAGCAAGACTTCATTATCTCAAAAAAAAAAAAAAAAAATCTGAGCACACACACACACACACACACACACACACACACACACACTCACATACCTGGGGAAACTTCTTCTCTTACCCTCCACACCACACAGGAGGGAAGTGGGGTCTTCTTATGTTTCTTCCTTAGGAATAATAAAAATGTTATTTAAAAAGTATGGAGAGGGAATGATTGAATAGACAGCTTCCCATAGGACATGTGAGGAAACAGAGTCAAGCCCACACATAAAGGGATTAGCCTTGAAAAGGAGTAGATTCATTTCTTCCTCAGACACTGGAGTGAAGGAGGAAGATTAATATGTGTAACTCAGAAAATTATAAGAAAATTGGGGGAAAGACAGTGAATTCAGTTTTAGATTTGTGCAATAAGTAGTTGGAAAATGCTTGACTGTAGGTCAGGGAAAATGTTGGGGCTGGATGTTACAGTCTCTTAATATATGCCTATAATAATTTTTTATTTGCCTTTTCCTTTCCTAGTTTTTTATATCTCTCTCCCTCTCTCCCTCTCTCCCTCTCTCTCTCTCCCTCTCTTCCTCTCCCTCTTCCTCTCCCTCTCCCTCTCCCTCTCCCTCTCCCTCTCCCTCCCTCTCTCCCAACACATCCTACCAAAACTCACATTTCACAAATATTTAGACCAGGGGTGGGGAACCTGCGGCCTTGAGGCCACATGTGGCCCTCAAGGCCCTAAAGTGCAACCCTTTCACTGAACCCAGACTTTGCAGAACAAATAAAATCTGTAAAACTTAGATTCAGTCAAAAGGTCACATTCACCGGCCTAGAAGGGCACATGTGGCCTTGAAGCTGCAGGTTCCCCAAACCTCATGTAGGTGCATTATGAATGAATCTTAGGCTGTCCCTTGAATTTATCCACTTTCTCTTGCCTTGTTTTTCATTGTGAGCCATGGCATATATTTTTAGGAATACCAAGCTAGGTTTAGAGGTCTTTTATGTGGTTATGGAATAGAACAAGCATTCATTTTGGTATCTAATTTTGTTTCATTTTGGGATCAAATATGAGCTAACTAACCTTCTCTGAGAGGTTAATTTACAGGTACAGGGTAATACAGCTAGTATATGTCAGAGTGACTTGACCTCGTGCCTTCTGACTCTTAGGCCAGCTTTCTATCTCCCATGAGGCATATTTGTGAGGGACTGCTAAAGAGATTTTAAGAAAGTAGAAGGCAAATTCTTTCCCCAATATGGTTTTTCCCTTACTTATATTTCCCTCCTCCTACTCTGTTTTTTTTAAAGCAATATCTAAATCTTTTGTTTATTATTAACTTCTCTCATTTGTAAGCCAGGTCTAACTAAATTGTACCTGATTATCTTAAACAGTTATTGTTGATGGCCTGAATAATTCCACTTTGAAGGGGAAACTGCCCGTATTTATTATTTATAGAAAAAAGTTATTTCTAACATGTATGGAGGATATTTTATTTTTCAGTGTTTTGAGAGTATGAAAAATGTTAGCTGATTTTATATGAAGTTTAATCATTCTATAATAATAATAATATCCCAAATACATGAAGCTTTGTTTTTGAAATGCTGTTTAAATATTAAATCTTATTTTGTGCTGGTCATTACTCCAGTGAATTTATGTATGAATTTATTATAATTTATCTGTCTACTACTACTTTCTGTTTAAAATAATTCTTATTTGTTAATTTTAGGATACTGTTCTTTATCTGGTAATTTGAGAAAATCCTAGTTGAATTATGCTGCCACATTATGTCTTCACTAGGGCATAAGTCAGTACACATGCTTCAGTAATATCTGGTTGTTTTACCCTTATGTTTCCAGTTGACAATTTGAAATTATGGCTTCAAATGCACTTTAAATATGTGATAATAGCATGTGTTCCTAATAAGGGCCAGTACCATTTTGTACATATAGTGTGAATGGTTGTCAGTCATATATGACAAGTGCACCTTCATCTGTTTCTTTGATAGCCCCCTAAAAAACCATACCCTCAAATCAGACCGATGAAATTAGCTGCTGTGTAAATTGTGTGTCTGAGTGGTTCATTATCTAATCACCGTCAGAACCACAGTGATAAAGTAGATTGAAGCAGAGAAGAGGTCTGCCAGATGATTTCAGGCCTTGTTCCCTCCCCCCATCCCTAACCCCCAAAACCTGTTTTCCTTGGAAACCTTAATAGTACAGTTCAGAACTTAAGAATTCCTTGCTGGAACTCAAGGTGTTTTAATGTTCCAAATGTGGAGCAACATTCCTATAACTTAGTAAATTCTCATTTTAAAGTTTATAATTTTATCTATTTGGATCAGTTTTTACTTGCTAAACTCACTTGTTTTGAGATACTTTGTTTATAGCTAAGGCATAGTAATGCTAAATTGCGATAAAGTATATCATGAATCAAAATAGAATTCAGGATACTAAGTATAGTTGTGATTGACTTACAAAGAATTTTATATTTATCGTTATTCTTATTTTGTTGTATGTTCCTTGTAAACTGAATTTCTTCTCTCTTTGATATGTTTTAGGATCATTTGAAGATGATGACATTACTCACATTGAAGGAAGTGTAGATCCTGTTCGAGATATAGAAATAATACATGAAGAACTTCGACTTAAAGATGAGGAAATGATAATGCCCATAATAGATAAACTAGAAAAGGTTGCTGTGAGAGGAGGAGACAAGAAATTAAAACCTGAATATGTAAGTAAAAGTATGTGGTTATTTTGTATTTAGTTTCCATGCTGTCTTTTGTTAAAGATATGCCATTCCAAGTGTCCAGTGTTCTACCTATATGTAGAAATGTTAAAATGATCAAAAGTCATAGCCTTGTCTCTTGGTAATCTAAAGTCTGAGTGACAGGCTAATTAAAGTGTTGTTTCTAGCTACCTTTTCGTTAAAATGATCTAAGATTTATCTTTTTTTTTTTTTTTGCCATTAACCAGGAGAATATTATATGAATGATTTTATATTGAAATTTCAAGAAGTGTGAATCATGTTTTTCAGACATAATTTGTTTGGGAAGCTAGCCATCTACTTATAATGAAGCCCAAAAGTAGCAAGAGAGGGCTAGTTATTTAAAAAAAAAAATTTCAAGTGGAAACAAATATAAACATATATAATTATTAATACTAAATTTCTTTTCCTACAAAGTAATAATCACAGAACTTGAAAATTTAAAGGTAGTTTAGTTGCATTCTAGTTACAAAAATTTCTACTCAGGAACCCCACTATAACATACCCAGTAAATTCATTTGGACCAAGTGACTTGAATTCATCAAGGGCATCTGGGTGCTCTCTTGCTACCTTCTTATTTTGAGAATCACTTTCCTGTTGTTCTTTAATTTCTAGTGCAAAGCTCCTTTTCCTTGGCAGAGAAAAGGTAAACAGAATGCGAATTGAACAGCTCTACCTTCTTTTTCTGATCAGGTATTATGTGATCCACCCTCAAATAAAGTTCCTTTGCCTCCTTTTCCTTCCAGTATAGTTTTTAAAAATTCATTTTTCTTGTCTTCATCAGCCTCATTTCATTCTTAGCTTTAGCGTTCTTGACATTATTTTTACAGGCACACACCATGCCCTTATCAGCTCCTTTTACCTGATGATGATTCCATCTTTTACATACATACATACATACATACGTGTATACTTGTGTCTGTGTATACACACCATTCTCTTTAGAACAATTTGTTTTTTCTTGTCAGTGGAATTTTCCTTATATATTAAGAATTTTATTCTGGAACAACTTCTGCCTCTCCAGGGCTGTCTGCTCCTATAGTAAGTATCTTATTTTGGGATCCTACCCATTTTTTGAAATCTCCATTTCCAAAATGTTAAGTGTGTCTGAGGCTGTACTTGAATTGATTTCTTTTTTTAATTTTTTTCTTTTTTTCTTTTTTTTTTAAATTACAAACTATAAGATTCCCCTATTATATTGCTAGCTCCTTGAGGGTAGGGGCTGTCTTTTGCCCATTTTTTGTATTCCTAGTAGTTAATTTAGTGGCTATCACATAGTAGACACCTAATAAATGCTTATTAATTGACTAGTAAGGAGTGATTGTTTCTCTCTAGAGTTTCCATCTGTCTTTTCCCTCCCAGCAACACATTATTTCCTATTAATAAGCATCAGTTTCAGAATAGAATTTCTTTGGTTATTCCATGTTTTGAAGTATTGAATTCTCATTATTTCAAGTCAAGAAGTTATTAGCTTGTTCCAATTTTGGCACAGATGTGAATAAGTATAAAAGAAGCAAACATAGGATTTGAGTTCAAATCCCAGCAAACCACTTAACTTCAATTTCTTCTTCTGTAAAATGAGACTGGATTTTACAGCCAGTCTAAGGTCATCTTATCTGAGGAAAATGTCATTATTATTATTTTTTAAATGTACTCAGTACTGGCCTTTCAAAAATCACACAGTTCTTTTAAAGGTCATCAGGATGGAGGGAATGGATGGATGACTTTGATCATGTTGGAGATCGTACCCAAATTAGTAATCTTGTTGAACTCTTGGAATATTGGAGAATTTCTTTTAATCTGTTTTGATCCTTGGTTTGAGACATCTTGAAATTAACCAATTTAACTCTACGCCATTCTCTGCTCTTGAATATCTTGCTCCCCTGCCCAGTACCCCTTATGCATGACCAGACTTAGGCTTGAATCATTCCTACCATGTTTCTCCTCTTGATCTACTCATTGGCTTCTGAGTAAATCTTTGTGGAAAGTCGTGCAAACCTGATGACTAAGTCCAACTACAAGTTAATGTTAACTTGTCTCAACCAGCGCTTCACTGAAATTAGGCAGTCCTTTTAGTCATGAGTACTTTCCCATTTCTAATATAGCATTTTTTAAAAGGTGTATTTTTTTTTCTTTTTTCCTCAAGCCTTTTTTTTAAGCTTAAGAAAATAGGGGCCATTTGTTATGTACAGTCTTTCATCTCTCCATAGACACTGGCTTCTTTTCTGTTGCTTCTAAACACAACCAGGTGTTTCTTTTCACAAAACCCTCACGAGACTTTATCCTGTCAAACCATTATCCTATATCTCAGTCGATTAGTAAAGTATTTAAGCACTTAATATCTGCAATGAAAAGTGCTCAACACTCTAAATAAAAAACTCAAGTGAAACAACCCAGTGTCCTAAAGGAGTTTACAGTCTAATGGAGTTTACAGTCTAACATGGGAGATAATAGGTACACAAGTATATAGAAAACGTTTACAAAAACCTAACTTTGGAGGGGAATTGGCAGTTCAGAAGATATCTCTTTTTTTCAGCCAAACCTCTGGATAGAATCAGCACTCATGACCTCTGTCTCACTCCTCTGGATTGTACACTGTTTTTGATCACTCAACTGAAACTGTTCTCTCCAAGTTATCTTTGATTTTTTTATTGCCAAAATCTCATTTTCTCAATCCTTATCTCTCCAGACTTAGCATTTGACAATCTTGAGCCGCTCTTGCCTGGATACTCTCTTCTGAGTTTTTATGACACTGTTAACACCTGATTCTTCCCCTTTCTCTTCTCCTTTTTAGTCTTTTTTTCTCCTCCTGGGATTATCAACCATAACCTTATGGGTGAACCTCAAGACTCTTATCTTGGTCATCTCCCATAACATTCATTATTTCATGAAATTTCATCAGCTCACATGCATCTCTATTATGAGGATTTCCATATGCAGCCTTATTCTCTCTCCAGATCCCCAGTACATTATCACTAATTGGATATTAGATATTTGAAAGTAGATATACTGTAGGCGTCTCAGTATCATCGTGTGTAAAACAGAATTCATTATTTCTCCAAACCTTTCTCCCATTTCTTGACTATCGTTCTTTCTTCTGAGGACACTACCACTCTTCAAGTCACTCAGGTTCATATCCTCACTGTAATGTTCATTTTTTTGCTCTCACTCTCCCCATGTATCTTGTCATTTGTTATCCCACATGTATTCCATTATATCTAGTCTCATTCTTTTCCTTAATTCAGAACCTCATCACTGCTTGCCAGGACTGTTGCAGTAACCTCCTGTTTGTTCTCCCTCCCATTGAGGTTTCAGCTCTGGGACACCAAAAGTTGTTGCAGTTTCATGATGTGTTGTGGTGGAACCATTTCAAAGAATTCAGAATCAAAGCACTTCTAATCCAAGTATAGGCATTTATGGAGATTGACATTTCTCATGAATCAGGCTAAGTTCCAAGAGGAACCAGCAACTTCAGAAAAAGCAAGATGGATTTTTATAGGGTAAAGATGCAATTACATAACCGAAATATGATTAACGCAGGAGGAGTTTGTTAAGGAATTAGGTAATGGAGGAGGGGTCCCAGCCACAGTGGAACTATGCATGTGATTACCCACAATGCATATAGAGAATGAAGAATACCTCCTTATAGTAAGCCTCTCTATGTCACAAGTTTACTCTAGGTTAGTTCTTTACAATTACTGCACAGGTGTCTATCTAGGGAAAGTCCCTTCTGTTATTTTGGGGTCCATATCCTGCTTGGGCATCCTGGTGCTGCAGCTTTCTGATCAGCTGAGTATTGTGGTCCTGTCTAAGACTAGATGGATGTGATTGTGGTTAAGTGCATGGGGCATACCTGCTGTTTCTGTGGGAAATATGAGGAACAGGTCTAGGGGCAGTGCCTAGGCAGAGGCAGTGACAATGCATGCTATTTCTGTGAGAACTATGAGTTCATGGACACCCCTATTGCTGTAGTGAACAGTGAGGCATACATGAAGAAGTTAGGACATTGGCAGCGGGGCTAAGTAGGTGCAGTGGGCCTATAATGAAGCTAGAATTTTGGGGCTGGGAGCAACTCTCTTAGGATCCCATTATTTCAAGTCTTTCTTCATGCCAAAACATCTTCCACAAACTTCCAAAGTGACTTTCTTAAAGTGCAAGTTTGAATGTTTTAGTTCTTTACTTAATAAGTGCCAGTGGCTTTGCCTCATTTCTAATATAAAATATTAGCTTCTTTGATAACTAAAGCTTTTCACAGCCTGTCCCCAAAAACTTTTCAGTCTGATTGTGCATTACTCTCCTTCATGTACTTGTTTTTCTTTTATCCTTAGTGCCTGGTAGGCACTTAAAAAATGCTTGTGGATTTTCTGATTCATAATACATAGACAACTGAACCCTCTCCCCTCAACTCCCATGAAAAACCACGAGAAGGGAAGGGAGAAAAAACTCTCATAATAAACATATTTTAAAGAAAGTGAATTGACAGAATGACCATGTCCAAAAATGTATGTCTCGTTTAACCTGAGCATCACCCCTTAAGTAGTAGGTAGCATGCGTCATCCTAGGTTCCCTGGAGACACGGTTAGTCATTGAACTGATCAGAATGCTTAACTCCTGCAGAGCCGTTTTTCTTTACAGTGTGGTCAGTATGTTAATTGTTTTCCTGGTCCTGCTCACTTCATGCCACATTAGTTTACTATTAGCCAGGATTCTTTGATATTGTTTCTTTTGTTATTTTTTATAGTCCAGAAGTATTCCATTACATTCATATGCCATAATCTGTTCAGGCATTCCAATTCATAGGGCCTCCCTTAAATTCTAGTTGTTTAATTTCCTTTTAATTCTCTCCACCTCCTTTTTCAGGATCAGAAAGTTTGCATGTTTTTGATTATTCTCTCTTTGGTGTATTATCCTTCCCTTCATCCACACTCCCATATCCTTACTCATATCCCTAATGAACTTGATAGATTTCTCGACCAGAATTATGTGTGTTCATTCCTTCTTTGACCATTTAAGATAAGAAGGAGATTAATCTAGTTTCTTACCTCATCCTTTCATCCATCTTGGAATGCTCTTCTCATATGCTCCTATATGAGAAACAGCATGTTCCTTTCTTCTTCCTTCCTACACTAGTGTATTGCTTTTACCCTCTTCCCTTTTACATTTTCAGCTCCCCCAAATAGAACCAATCCATCCTCCAGGACCTCTGTTTTCCTTATTTAATTCCTTCAATACCCTTTGAAGACATTAAGGTTATGATGGGACACTTAGTTTTCCCTCTCGATAAAAAGTTCTCATTTCATCATCATAGAATTCCTTCCAGTTGCTCAAATAAAATTATTTTTCTGTATTTCTCTATAATGTTTTTGTATTTTAAAGTTCCTATTTAGCTCTGCTTTTTTCATTCAGCTTGAAAGTCCTCTGTTTCCTTAAAGTTCCTTTTTTTTTTCTTCACTGGATTATATAAAACTTTGCAGGATAATTATTGTTGGTTTCAAGCCTATATCTTTTTTGGATTTTGGAATTTTGTGTTGAACTCTGTTACCCTGAGAAACTGGGGTGGAGTCTTCTGGTGTAGGTGGACCAAGGTTAAAGGAATAGATTTCTGCATAGTTCATGTCCTTATACAAATTTGAGACAGAAACTCGAGGGGAGCCAAGATGCTAGAGTTGGAGAAAGAATTAGACTCTAGCTCTTTGCCTTCATCTCTTCATCAAAGATCTAGAGAATGCACCAGAATGAATTCTGATCAGAAATGCCAAGAAAATGTCACAGTGATTTGTATTTCCAGCCCAGGACATCTTGGGGAGACAAAAAGAGAGATCCTAAGGACACTGAGGCAGGTGCTGGCCAGGATCATGCATGCATAGCATGTACATGCCAGCACCTGGTGGGACTAACAGTGGGTACCAGGTCACAAAGCATTAGGGTAAAAAGAGATCCCAGGGAATCCCTGAGTAAATTCTGAGAGAAGTAATGGGTACCATCTGGCAGCTCTTGTCATCTACCACCCAGTGCCAGGTCACAGATCCAGAACAAAGAGGAGCAAGTTCCAGTGGCAAATGGTAGCTCTGTGGCAGTGATCCATGGAGTAGAGCAGAGCATCCCAGACCAAAAAGGGAGAGCCTACAGTTTAGTTGCTCTGAACGTGCAGAGCCTCCTAACAAACCTAGGTCAAGAACAGGCAGAGCTCAGGAGGGCAGGGAACAAACCTGCCTTCAGATCATACCACTTTGGGATCACTGAAATCTAGTAGCTCTCTAGCTGAAGCTATGAAAGCAGCAGAAGGGACAGAAGAAGACAGAAGCTCAAACTAGTCATCTTTTACTTCCTTCCAGAAGTGTACAGAGCTTTGTATTAGCATAGAATTCAAAGTCAAAAAGTAGACTGGAAAAATGAGAAAACAAAAGTAGAACCCAACTATAAGACCTATTATGGCTACAGGGAAGCTAGACTCCAACTCAGAAGAAGAGAATGACTTGGAAAAAAATCAACAAGCAAAGACTTAAAAAATAATGGAAGTATGGACAAAAGTCCAACAAGAATTCCTAGAAGAGCTAAAGCATGAGAAAGAGCTAAAATTATTTTTAAAAAGGAAATGAGAACAATAGAAGAGCTAATAGGAAAAGAGGCAAGAGCTAGGGGGGAAAGTTATGAAAAGGGAATTAACAGGTTGGAAAAAGAGATACAATACCTTACTGAAGAAAATAACTGCATAAAATTAGAATTGGCCAGATCAAAGCCACCATGAGACATCTAGAAATAGTAAAAGTAAAAAAAGCTAAAAGAAAAAGAATAAAATATGGACTATCTCATAGGAAAAAACAACGGACCAATTTCTGTAATGAATATTGGTGCAAACATTTTTAAAAAGTATTAACAAGGGGAATACAACCTTATATTACAAAGATCATACGTATGACCAAATTTGATTTATACTAAGAAAGCAGATCTGAGTTCAGTAGGAGGAAAACTATAAGCATAACTGACTGTATTAATAAGAAAACAAACAAAAGTCATCTGCGTATTCCACTAGATGCAAGAAAGGCTTTTGGCAAAGACAACACTCATTCCTGTCAAAAACGCTAGAAAGCATAGAAATAAATAGCTCTTTCCTTAAAATGATAAGTAGTATCTCTCTAAAATCCAAAACAAGTATTATCTGTAGTAGGGATTGACCAGAAACATTTCCAGTAAGATCAAGGGCAAAGCAAGGATATCCATTTTCACCATCACTATTAAGTATCATACTAGAAATACTAGTAATATAGCATTACAATATGTTATAGCATACAACAAGAAAAAGAAATTAAAAGAATAAGCATAGTCAAAGAGGAAATGCAGCTATTACTTATTGTAAGTGATGGTTTTTTTAAAGAACCCTGGAGAGTAAAATAATAAACTAATCAAAGCAATTCACAATTTCCATGAAATTGTGGTATATCAAATAAACCTTCCATAAATCAATAGTATTTTCATGTGTTACCAATAAAATTCATCAGGAAGAGATCGAAAAGGATTCCATTTTGAATAACTGCAGATAGTATAAAATACATACACAATAACAATATGAACACAATTACAAAATACCCTTCACACAAGTAAAGACAAATGTACATGGAAAAATATTAATTATTAATGTATAGGTCGAGCCAGTAAGTAAAAAGAAATTACATTACTCCTGAATTGGTTTATTCATTGTGTCACACTAGTCACACTGTCAAAAAATTACTTTATATAAGAAAATTCAACTGCAGGAACAGAAGACCTAGAATATCAAGGGAATCAGCGAAAAAAAGTGATGAGAGGGCCCAGTAGTACAATACCTCAAATTATGCTACAAAGTTGTAATCTTCAAAACGCTTTGAAACTTAGTAAGAAATAGAGGTTGATCGGTGGGAAAGATTAGATCAAACAACATATGACAAATCTGTAACTTAGTGGTTGATGAACCTAAAGATCCCATCTTTTTGGGCAACGGACTTTCAGATAAACTGAAGAGCAATCTGGCAGAAACTAGGAGTAGACTAACAGCTTACAGTGTATACCAACACAAGCTCACAATGGGTGCATGATTTTAGATATAAAGAGTTGATATCAAAAGCAAATTATTAGAAAATGGAAGAATATATCCGTTATATCTATGAGTAGGGGAAAGAGTTCATAACTAAGAAACTGAAAGGTTCACAGGAGGTAGAATGGATAATTTCAATTACATAAGAATAAAATATTTTTGCACAAATAAAATCAACACGGCTAAAATTAGAAAAAAAAGCAGAAGACTGGGGGCAAAAATCTTTGCAGCAGATTTCTCTGATAAAGATCTTACTACTAAAATATGTAGGAAATTGTGTCCAATTTACAAGAAAGAGCCTTTCCCCAGTTGAAAAAATTGTCAAAGGATATGAATAGACAGTTTTTAGAAGAAGCAATCTAAGCTGTCAATAGCCATATGAAACATACTCTAAATCACTAATAACTAGAGAAATGTAAAATTAAAATAACTCTGTGGTACCACCTCATATCCATCAATTTGGTTCAGATGACAGAAAAAGAAAATAACATGCTGGATGCACTATGGGAAAACAGGTACATTAACTCACTGTTGGTAGAATTGTGAACCAAACATTCTGGAAAGCAGTTTGGAACTACCCTCATAAAGCTATTGAACTATGCATGCCTTTTCCCCTAACAGTTGTACTACTGTGAGGGAGCAGAGAAATCACAGCAAAAGGAGAATGATAAATGGTCCTATTGATATTTATTAATGTCAGTTATCTCTTCTGACTCCTTAGCTTTTCGTAGGCTATCTTTTATGTCCAAATTGTTCTCTTTTCTTACTTCCGCTTTTGCCAGCTTCTTTGGGGAGGCTTTCCTGATCTTTCTGTTACCATCTTTGTGAAGTATGCGTTGCTTGTTTTTCTGAATTTTGTGTTGTCTTTCTTCCTCAATAGAACTTAAGGTCCATGTGGCCTGGGAGAGGTTTAAATTTTGTGTTTGCTTCCCCATTGCCTAGCATAGAGTGCTTTGCACATTAATCTTGAATGAATGAATGTATGAAACTGTAGCAGCAAGCATCCTGACACATCCAGGATGGTCTGCTAGCACAGGTTCTTAGATCTTCTTTTCTAAAAGCAAAGCAACAATCTTTCATTACATTCACCAACAGAGAAAATGCAAGAAGAGAAATAAAGACCGACAGGGCCTTGTAAATGTTTGACCATAAGCAGTACATGCATCACAGATCAACAGACAGATCCAACTGTCTGACTGTTACATACATACTTGGTTACTAGAGAGAGAAGCACCAACATCTGGGTTTTCAAAGCCGGGGAGAGTGGTATTCCTTAATGGCTACCCAGAGTCTCACCTGGCTTCTTCCAAGTCCCCAAGCAAAACCACCTCATTTTATACACATACACACACACACACATACACACACACATATACACATATGTATATATATGTATATATACGTATATATACATATATCATACATACATACACATTATATGTGTGTGTGTGTGTGTGTGTGTATAAAATTTTCAGAGCTGAGGGCATCATGACCCTCCTGACCCAGTGCCTCATTAACAACTAATAAAAAGTTTGGACCTTCCTACAAAACAAACCTTCCCTAATCAAGCTTCCCTTGATGGGCTCTACCTGAGGCCTATTAATGAGTGGGAAAGATCTATAACTCTTATATAACAAGCCTCTCCTAATCAAGCAACTCTCATTAACATTACAGAAACCAAACTCAGTAATTTCAGTGCAAAACTGGGAATGGGTAAAGGTGGTAAGGATTATATTGGAAAATATGTATCAGAAAAAAAAAATAATGCAAGAGTTCAAAGATTTGCTGAGTACACAGAAGTCCTACACCTTTATATCATTAATAATTTCTTTCAGAAATGAAGCAATATGGCAAATAATTGGAAATTAAGGGGATTCCCATCAGTTGGAGAATGGCTGAACAAGTGGTGGTATATGATTGAAATGGAATGTTATTGTGCTGTGAGAAATGACAAGCACTGTGGTTTCAGAAAAACCTGGGAAGCCTTATATGAAGTGATGCAAACTGAAGTAAGCATTGTACACACAACAGTATTGTAAAGTGATCATCTGTGAATGGCTTAGCTCCTCTGACCAAGACAGTGATCCAAGACTTTCCAAAGGACTTAACGATATAAAATGCTGTCCACCTCCAGAGGGAGAACTAATGAGCTCTGTGTACAAATCAAAGTACTATTAAAAAAAAAACAACTTTGTTTTGCGACATGGCTAATATGTTGCAAATACATTTTGTATGATTTCACATGTAAAATTTATATGATACTGCATTTTTTTTCAAGGAGTCAAGGAGGGAGAGAATTCAGACTTTTAAAAGATGAATGTTAAAAATTTTTTTAGTTAATTTTTTTTTAAATGTAATTGGGAAATGGTTAATGAAATAAATAAAATACATTTACAAAAAGAAATTTACCAGTAGGCACTAGACATAGCTCCAGATAATATCAGAGAAAATTACAATTATATTTTAAGGCACAAGAAAAATGTGTCATTGATGTGGGAGTAGTATGTCATATGCAAAAAAACGATGGAGTGTAAAAAGAGTTTAAAGAAAGTTTGGCAAGAGATTAAACAAATCAGAATCATCTGAGTGATATTTAAAGGTAAAAGTCGAAGAGGATAATAAGCAAAATATGTATACGCTACCAGGAGCAGTGGAGATAACACTGTTGGGCTATATTATCATAGTTCCAGATATACTTACAGAGCATAGGTTCTGAAAATGGACCCCCTGTGGAGTGCTGGAATGATCCAGGGCCCATGGTAGTAGCTTCTGGTGTTGAATAAAAATAAGGTTGCAATGGAAGCATAAAGAAAGAAGATAAGTAAATTTTGAAAAGCCATTTTTGCATGTTTTATCTTTTGTGTAGCAGAGTTAAAGTCATAGTGATTACATTATTTTCCAAATAAACACACAGGATGCAAAGTATACCCAGTCAGTAGTCAAGTTCACCCGCTGGTCTTAACAAGCAAGTGTTGGTAGGTGAGCAAGTTGTGCATTGTTGGGAAGTCCAACATGTATTGTCAGGAATATGTGCGTGTAATGACTTGTTTATAATACAATACAGTTCTGTGATGCAATATTGCATCTTCAAAATTTCAGTGCAGGAAAAATCCCACAAATTTACTATAAATTATAAAATTTAAGATATTTCATTAAAAACATATTTTGCATATTTTTGAAATGATGTGGATTAAAAAAGCATTAAAGGAAGTCGATTTTGGGGGGACACTGAGTAATTTTTTTTTTAAAAGGCCAAATAAGTTTGGAAACCTCTGTTATAGAGCATGTAGTAGTGGAACTAAAGTGAAGAAAATAGACAGTCAAGTGTACATATTGGAGATACATACGAGGCGTAATAGAACTGGGAGAGAATTGTGGGATTGAGTCACAGTTTACCTAAAGTGAGGGGAAGATACTAAAAGTATGGGAAAATCTCAGACCTTATTAAAATGAGAGAACATCATTATATATGCCTATGTTCTATCCTATGCAAAGTTATATTCTATGATGTACTACATCTTTTCTATCTCACAATTGACTGAAAGATATAGATATATTTATCATTTGTTAATTATAAAGAAAGTATTTTATTCACTATAACTATAATTTTGTCCACTATCATTCACTGTTCTACCCTAAGGATTCTTTTCCAATAATCTTTCTAGTAATTTTAGAAATAATGTTAATGATAGCAATAATATATGAAGTATAAACATAAGCAAAGAGGGATCAAACTTAATGATACAGTCAATGGTCATCATCTTATTTGGACAATCCTAGAACATCCACAAAGCTAATTGAAACAGTAGCTTCAATAAAGTAGAAAGATATAAAATAAGCCTACAAAATTCAGTAGTATTTCAGTATAGCCACAGCTTAGTGTACAGTAAATATGAGAATCATAATTACCTGCAGAAGAACTCTTTTCTTGAGAAATACTGCTAGGATAACTAGAATGCGGTTTGGCAGAAATTCAGTTTAGACAATATTTGACACTGTAAACCACAATTAAATAGAAATGAATATACAACATTTGAAAAAAAGACTAAAAGAAAATCCTGTCAAGTATGTTACACAGCAATATTGGGGGAGATATTTTTAACCAAATATTTAAGATCAAGATCTGTTCTTTTATGTTTAAGTAGTCATAATATATGAACCATTCTTTAGTTTTTGAATAAATTTTTATTGTTACTTTCTTTTTGCATCATCTAAATTTTTTCCTTTATTCCTCCCTTCTTTCCTCTCTAAGGAAATATTACAAAGAATTTTTTTTAAGAGAAGAGGAAAACAAACCAGCAAAACAAATTAATAAGTGGAAAAAAGACTGAAAATATAATTAATATTCCACATTAGTGAACCTCCCACTTATGCAAAGAAGTTGGGTAGAGGGTGTTTTCTCATATCTTTTTTTTATTTGATGACATGCTTTTTCTTTGTTAATTCTAAAACAATCTACTTTTCGTGGTGGGTGTGTGTGTGTGTAGGTGGGTGTATTCTTTGTGTATTTTTCTTGGCTTTTTTTCACCCTATAACAGATCAAGTAACTTTTTCATACTTATCTTTTTGTATCATATTCAATATTTCTTACAGCACAGTAATAATCTGTTGCATTCTTTTACTACATTTTATTGAGCCATTTCCAAGTCAGTGATTGTTTACTTTGTTTCTAGTTCTTTTACCAGAAAAAGTACTACTAAGAATATTTTAGTGTATATGATGATTTTTTTAAATTAACAACCTCCTTGTGGTATAAGCCTAGTTGTGGAATCTCTGGGTCAGAAGGTATATCACTTTACTCTGTATAGTTCCAAATTTTATTTCAAAATGGCTGTATAAACTTTATTATGGAAATGTTTACATGATAGCATACATGATAGCATTCAAATAACATATCAAATTGTCAACCATTTTTAAAAGAGGAGAGGGGAGAAAATTTGGAACTGGAAATCTTGTAAGAATGAATGCTAAAAATTGACATATAATTGGGAAAAAATACTATTTTAAAAATTGTACAGATTTGCAGTTTACCAGCAATGCACTTCTGTACTGATCTTTTTACAGCAACTCCAGCATTAACTGTTCGAGTCTTCTCTCATCTTTGTTCGTTGGCTGGGTGCGAGGGGAAACCTCAGAATTCTTTTGATTTGCGTTCTTCTTATTCTTAGTTATTTGGAGCATGGATATGGCTATTAAGACTTTAAATCTTCATTTGAGGATTGCTTGTTCATATCTTTGTCCACTTTTCTACTGAGGAATGCCTTTTGGTCTTAAATATCTGGAAGTCCTCCATGGTTATCTAAGTCATCTTGGAAATTGATAGAAAATCTTCTCCCTATTTGACAGCTTCCCTTTTTGACACAGATGCATTAAGTTTGTGCCAGAAGCCTTTTAATTTTGTGTAATCTAAATTGTCTTTTATATTTTATAATTGCTTCTATCCTTTATTTCATTAATGGGTAGTAGTGGCTCAGGCCTGTCTAATTCTGTGAGGAGGCTAACACTGGTGTATCCCTCAAGATCAGGAATTCTGAGTAGGGCTATAGTTGATTAGGTGTCCTCATGAAGTTCAGTACCAGTATGGTGAGCTGTGGGGAGACTGGTGTTGCCAGGCTGCCTGAGGCGGGGAAAATTAGCCCAGGTCAGAAAATGAGCAGGTCATCAAAACTACTGTCTCAAGTAGTACTGTAATATGGCTCCCTGGGTGGTTACTCTACTACCCGTCTGAGTGACATAGGAGATCCAGTCTGCAGAAAGGGATGGTGGGGAAAACAATGCACCTCTTATACATAGCTATGAAAGCTGTATTGTGTTCAAAATAACTAGTGGGGGTAGATTTTATATCTGAGAAAGTAGAATCTTTCAGTGGTTGTGAATTCTATATGGTCATGCAATTAGTACTAATGATAACATTAGTTGGGATGTGAAACTTAAGTGTTCTAAGTCAGTTCAATTCTCTGAGTCTTACAACCCTTTGATGTAATCTTCCATTCTTTTCTCCTTCACTCTATTCTTTGAAAATGTGGTTCTCGTGGAGCCAAGATGGCAGAGTAGAAGGACGCACATTTACGAGCTCCGAGCCCACAACCCATGGAATTGAGGTAAAAGGAGATCCCCATAAATTCTGAATCTCTGCAGGGGGTGCATAAACATAGGGGAAGAGATTTCCGTTCCACTGAACCCTGGAGAGCCGTCCCCGGGGTCCATCGCACCCCGGAAAGCGGACCCCACCCCCACCCCTGGCCGCAGCCCGAGAGAAGCTGACCCGAGCAGACTTCAGAGAGGAAAGCTCCGGGGGAAGCTCCGGCAGCCGGGAAAGTCCCTCCGCCCACAGAAGCTACAGGTCAGTAAGAAAGAACGCTGCGATAGGGGAGGGGAGCGGAGCGTCTCCGTGACTCAGGCCCACTCAGGCCCCCTCGGGAGGAAGCGGCGGCGGCAGAGACGGGGGCAGGAAGCGGCGGAGGCAGAGGCGTGGGCGAGCGGCTGAGGCGGCAACGGCCCAGGACTCAGGAATCCCCCAGCAACAGGTAGGATCTTCAATACTGAAGGTCTTTCCAACCTGAGGGAGCCGAGCAGGGGAGACGGCCCTGCCCCCACCCTGCTCTACTGCTGAATGCCTCTGAATAAAACCCCCAAGGGAGCTGAGCACAGCAGGCGGGGCCCCCCACCCCGCCCCCACCCGCTCCGTTCCTGAAAGTCTCTGCAGAACGCCCCTGAGGGCCCAAACTTAGGAGGCGGCCCTGCCCCCACCCCTGCGCCAGAACTAAAGCTTGCCGCGGGAAAGCGCATTTGAATCTCAGAAGCCAAGCACTAGCTGGGCGGATCCAGACGGGGGTGGAAAGGAATCTCAGAAGTCAAGTAACTGGCTGGGAAAATGCCTAGAAAGGGGAAGAAAAATAAGACTTTAGAGAGTTTTTTCCAACAAATGCAAATGATCCCGACCTTCGGATCTGATGGGGAGGATGAGAACGT
This sequence comes from Bettongia penicillata ogilbyi, assembly GCA_023548195.1. Classification (NCBI taxonomy): domain Eukaryota; kingdom Metazoa; phylum Chordata; class Mammalia; order Diprotodontia; family Potoroidae; genus Bettongia; species Bettongia penicillata. Next base: position 332,222 of record JAJHZJ010000712.1, on the reverse strand, counting down.
ATTTTTCCCATCAGGGAAAGATGTGGAGGGCGGGGCCTCAGTACCCCAGACACCCCAGGGGGGTGTTGGGTGGGCTCAGGCCTTGGAAGAGCTTAAAAAGGATTTTGAAAAGCAAGTTAGACAGGTGGAGGAAAGACTGGGAAGAGAAATGACAAAGATGCAAGAAGAGTATGAAAAAAAGGTCAATATCTTGGTAAAGGAGACCCAAAACAATGCTGAGGAAATTAACACCTTGAAAAATAGGCTCACTCAATTGGCAAAAGAGGTTCAAAAAGCCAATGAGGAGAAGAATGCATTCAAAAGCAGAATGAGCCAAATGGAAAAAGAGGCTCAAAAGCTCACTGAATTTAATAGTTCTCTCAAAATTAGAATGGAACAGATGGAGTCTAATGACTTTATGAGAAACCAAGAAATCACCAAACAAAACCATAAGAACGATAAAATGGAAGAGAATGTGAAATATCTCATGGGAAAAACAACTGACCTGGAAAATAGATCAAGGAGAGACAACTTACTTAAAAATTATGGGACTACCTGAAAGCCATGATCAAAAAAAGAGCCTAGACATCGTCTTGCATGAAATTATCAAGGAAAACTGCCCTGACATTCTAGGACCAGAGGGCAAAATAAGTATTGAAAGAATCCATCGATCACCACCTGAAAGAGATCCAAAAAGAGAAACTCCTAGGAACATTGTGGCCAAATTCCAGAACTCCCAGCTCAAGGAAAAAATCTTGCAAGCAGCTAGAAAGAAACAATTCCAGTACTGTGGAAATACAATCAGGATAACCCAAGTTCTAGCAGCTTCTACATTAAGGGATCGAAGGGCGTGGAATAGGATATTCCAGAAGGCAAAGGAACTAGGACTGAAACCAAGAATCACCTACCCAGCTAAACTGAGTATAATACTTCAAGGGAAAATATGGTCTTTCAATGAAACAGAGGACTTTCAATCATTCTTAATGAAAAGACCAGAGCTGAAAAGAAAATTTGACTTTCAAACACAAGAATGAGAGGAAGCATGCAAAAGTAAACAGCAAGAAGTATTAAGGGACTTACCAGAAATGAACTGTTTGCATTCATACAGGGAAGGACAATATTTCTAACTCTTAAAACTTTTCAGTATCTGGGTGGTTGGTGGGACCACACATACACATATGCATTCACATGCAGAGACAGAGAGCACAGATTGAACTGAATAGGATGGGACCATACCTTAAAAGAAATTAAGGTAAATGGTGAGAGAGAAATGTAGTGAGAGGAAAGAGGGGAAAATGGAAGGGGGTAACTATATGTCATTTAAGAGGCAAGTAGGAGATGTTTTTAGTGGAGGGAAAAAGAGGAGAGCTGAGGAAAAAAAAAAAAACAAACAAACAAAAGTCTACCCTCATCACATTTGACTAAACGAAGGAGTGAAATGCACACTCATTTTGGTATGAAAACCTATCTTACAGTATAAGAAAGCGGGGGAGAAGGAGATATTGGGGGGGGAATGATGGAAGGGAGGGAACAGGGAGGAGGGAGCAATTGAAAGTCAACACTTGGGGAGGGACAGGATCAAAGGACAGAAGAGAAACAATGAGGGGCAGGTTAGGAGGGATGGCAATTCAGTTAGTCTTACACAACAGGACTATCAGGAAGGTCATTTGCAAAGCTACACAGATATGGCCTATAATGAATTGCCTGCCATCCCAAAGGGATTGGGTGGGGAGGGAGGGATGGGGAGAATTTGGAACTCAAAGTTTTAGGAACAATTGTTTAGTATTGTTGTTGCAACTAGGAAAGAAGACATACAGTTAATGAGGAATAGAAAGTCATCTGGCCCTACAGGAGAAAGAGAAGATAGAGACAAGGGAAGGGAGGGATGACAGAAGAGAGGACAGATTGGAGATAGGGAAAATTAGATTGCTTGGGGTATTGGGGTGGGGGGAGGGGAGAAAAGGGGAGAAAATTTGGAACCCAAAAATTTGTGAAAATGAATGTAAAAAGCTAAATAAATAAATAAAGAAAGAAAGAAAGAAAGAAAGAAAATGTGGTTCTCAAGACCAACTCCTCTATGTGTTCCTTTGATTCCTTCCTCTTCAGTCATCTCCAGCAAATTGCTTCCACAGTCATCTATTTTCTTTTTCCCTTCTCTGCTCACTGAATGCATGCACAGCACTCTTATTCCTTTAAAATACTCTATGCACCCTACCCGAGGCTGCTAGGTGGCATAGTGCTGGATTTGGAGTCAGGATGACTCATCTTCCTGAGTTCAGATTTGGCCACGTTACCAAGTGGTAATGACACTTACCATTAATCAGCTGTGTGACTCTGGGAAAGTCATTTAACCCTGTGTGCCTCAGTTTCCTTATCTATAAAATGCAATTGAAAAGGAAATGGCACGCTACTCCAGTGTCTCTGCCAAGAATAGCTCAAATGGTATCAAGAAGAGTCAGACAGGACTGAGAAACAACTGAACAGCAATAGAACCTACCATCCTCTCAAGCCATTCTGTATCTTTTCTCATTTTCTCAGTTTAATTTCTAGTAAAAACCATTTATGCTCATTGCTTCCACTTCTACTCACATTCTTTTCAGCTCTTTGCAATTTGGCTTACTGCTTCCACCAGTTATCAGTGATCTCTTAACTATCAAATCTGATATCCTTTTGCCAATTCTCATATCTAATATTAGTTAGCAACTATATACTGCTTTAAGCTTTACAAAGTGATTTACCACTATATCTCATTTGACCGTCACAACAACCCTGGGAGATACTATTATTTCCCCCATTTTATAGATGAAGAAACTGAGGCAGAGGTTAACGGACTTGCCCAGAGTCATATAACTATTAAATAACTGAGGCTGGACTCAGTGATCACCATTGCCTTGTTGTTGGAGAGGGGCTTGCATAAGTCAGTGAAACCATGGGCCATGATGTGTAAGGTAGCATTACCCAAGATGGACAAGATGATCCACTGGAGAAGGAAATGAAAAAGCACTCCAAGAAAACTCCCTTGGACAGTACTAAAATGCTAAAAGAGGTAACATCAGAAGATGAGCCCCTCAGGGTAGAAGATTTCCAGTACTCTACTGGGGAAGAGAAAGAAAACTACAAGTACCTCCAGTACTAATGAAGTACCTGGGACAAAGACAACAGGAAACTCAGCTGTGAGTACATTTGGTGATGAAAGGAATATCTAATGCCGTAAAGATCAGTATTGCATAGGAACCTGAGAATGTAAGATCTATGAACTAAGGTAAACTGGATGTGAGCAAACAGAAGATGGAGAGATTAAATATCAGCTTCTTTGGTGTCAGTGAACTTAAATGGATAGGAATGGATGAATTTAATTGAGGTGATCATTACATATACTATTATGGGCAAGAATCCCATAGACAAAATGTAGTACTCCTCATAGTCAATAAAAAGGGTGAGAAAAGCAGTACTGGGGTATAATCCCAAAAATGACAGAATGATATTTTTCAAATCCAAGGCAAAAACAGTTCAGCATCACAGTAATACAAATCTGGGTTCCAACCACAGAGACCAAAGTGGGTCAGTTTTATGAATACCTACAAGGTCTTCTAGAAATAACACAAGAAAATGATGTTGCATTTATTGTAGGGGATTGGAATGCTAACATAGGAAATCAAAAGATGATTGGAATAACAAACAAGTGTGGCTTTGGAATATTGAATGAAGGAAGACAGAGACTAAAAGAGTTTTGTCAAGATAACATGCTGATCGTAACAAATACTCTTTTTCAACAGTCTGAAAGGTGACTACATGTGGACATCACCAGATGGTCGGTGTAGAAATCAGATTAATTATATGTTTTGCAGCCAAAGGTGGAGAAGCTCTATACAGTCAGTTAAAACAAGACCTGGAGCTGACTGCGGTTCCGATCAGGATCTCATTGCAAATTCAGACTTAAATTGAAGAAGGGGAAACCATCAGACCATATAGATATGGCTTAAATAATGTTATGAATATGAAGTAAAGATAATAAGTAGACTTAAAGGATTGAATCTGTTAGATATATCTAGAGTGCCTGAGGAACTATGAACAGAGACTTACAATATTGTACAGAAGGCATTAAAAAAAACACCAAACGTTACAAAGAAAGAAGAGCAAGAAAACAAAATGACTATATGATGAGGCTTTACAATAGCTGAGGAAAGAAGGAAAGCAGAAGGTAAAGAAGCAAGGGAAGGGTGGAACCAACCGAATGCAGAATTCTGAGAATAGCGAGGAGAGATAAGCTGGTTATCTTAGAGCAATGTAAAACAATAAAAGAAAACAAGAGAATGAGAAAGGCAAGAGATCCTTTCAAGAAAATTAGGGATATCGAGAGAAAGTTTCATGCAAAAGTAGGTTTGATAAAATGATAAAAATGTAGTGACTTAACAGAGGAAGAGATTAAGAAGGGGTGGCAAGAATACACAAAAGAACTATATAAGAAAGATCTTAATATCATCAATAACTATGATAGTGTGGTTACTGATCTAGAGCCAGACATCTCAGAGAATGAAGTCAAGTGGGCCTTAGGAAACATGGCTAGCTACATGGCTAGTAGAAGTAATAGAATTCCAGCTGAGCTATTTAAAATCCTAATAACTGAAGTGTTGCATTCAGTATGCCAGCACATTTGAAAAGGGAGTATGACAAGCTAGTATATTGTCACCTTATCTAGTTAACTTATGTACAGATTACATCATGTGAAGTGCCAGGCTGAATGAATCAAAAGCTGGAATTAAGGTTTCCAGAAGAAATATCAACAGTTTCACATATGCAGATGATACTACTCTGATGGCAGAAAGTGAAGAAGAATTAAGAAACCTCTTGATTGGGGAGGACCCAGGGAATGTGGAAGAGGTGAGTGTCAAAGTTGGTTTAAAGCTTAACATCAAAAAACCTAAGATCTTGACAACTGGTCCCATCACTTCCTGGCAAATACAAGGAAAAGAAATGGAAGCCGTGTCAGATTCTATATTTTTGGGCTCAGAAATCGTTGGAGATGTTGGCTGCAGCCATGAAATTAAAAATGTATTTGTTCTTTGGAAGGAAAGCAATGGCAAATCTGGACAGCACCCTTAAAAACAGAGACATGACCTTGCTGACAAACCATAGTCAGAGCTATGGTTTTTCCAGTTGCAGTGTATGACTGTGAGAGTTGGAATATAAGGAAAGCTGTACATGGTACATAACCAATGTTTTCAAATTGTGATGCTGGAGAGTACTTTTGAGAGTGCCTTGGACAGTGAGGAAGTCATAGCATTCAATATTTAAAGAAATTAATTCAGGCTATTCACTGGAAAGTCAAATACTGAAGCTGAAGCTTAATGCTTGCCCACATAATAAGAAGATGGGAGTCACTGGAAAAGATCCTGATGGGAAAAATTGTGGGCAAAAGGAAAAGGGGACAGCAAGGGATTAGATGGATAGATACTATCATGGACGCAACAACTATTAATCTGGACAGACTTTGAGTGATAGTGGAGTTTAAAAGTGCCTGGCATATTACAGTCCTTTGGGATCACAAAGAGTTGGATATGATTGAACAATGACAAACTCTTGTTTCCAGGTCCAGCACTTTCCATTGTGCCAGCCCTCTTGGCTTTTGTGTAGAATATGACACTGCTGTGATCCTGCTGGATGTTTTCTCCTCTTGGGTTTTTGTCATACTGTTCTTTGTTCTTTTACATATCTACTGTTCTTCAGTCACTGTTGCTTGTTAATCATGCACAACCTGCCTCTAACCGAATATGCATCATGGTTCTGTTTTGGGTTGTCTCTACTCTCTTTTTGTGATTTCAACAACTCCTATGGGTTTAAAAAAAATAATTTCTACATAGATGACTCAGATCTGTATATCAAGTCCAAGTTTCTCTTCTGAACTCTAATCACAAAACGTTGACTATTTATTACCCATTTCAAAGTAGATGTCCTGTAGGCATCTTATCATTAACATGTCTAAAACTATTCAGAATTACTCTGCACTTTCTGTTGAGGGTATCAACAACCCTAGAATCACCCAAGTTTGCAACCTCATTGTAATCTTGTGCTCTTCGCTTTCTCTTTTTATATATATATCCAATTGGCTATCAGATCTTGGCATTTCTACCTCTACCATGTCTTTAGGAGCTATCTTTTCTACAGTCATATGACCACCGTTCTAATTCAAGGACTCGTCACTTCTCTCCTGAACAATTATAATGCCTCTTAATGGATCTTTCCTCTTCAAGTCTCTCCTCAATCCAATCCATCCTCCACACAGCTGCCAGTGCAATGAACTCCAGTCATCCCTCCCTCTTACCTCTGGAATAAAACAGAAAGTCTTCTTTTTACTTTTAAGGCCATTCAAAAACTGATTCCTTTCCAAACTGGTTTTCTTATTGTTCCTTATTCAGCACCCCATGTTCCTCCTACATATTTTTACATGGGTTGTTCCTTACACTTCAGGTGGACTCCCTCCTCACCTGCCTCCTTAGAATCCCTAGCTTCCTTCAAGGTTTAGCTAAAGTGATACCTTCTACTTGAAGCTTTTCCTTATCTTTTCTCTTCCCTCACTCCCTAACTTCTGGTGCTTCCTCTCCTCTTCTTCCAAATTATTTTGTATTGATATACATATGTGTACATGTTGTTTCCCCTTGCTTGATTGTAAGCTTCTTAAGGTCAGGATCTAGTTTACTTGTCAATTTGTATACCCCAGGGTTTTTCTCCTTTGCCCCATGATAAATCTTTTATTGGGCGGTCTTGTACCTGAGTGTTATGGATCAGAAAACCATAGAGCAAGAGATCATGAATAGATAAGTAGTAATCGCTCACAAGTACTAAAGATGATTAAGCTTGTCCTTTTTCTTTTTTTTTCTTAGTGGTTCTTAGATCAAAGGATTTAAAGCTGGAAGAGACTTAAAAATCATCTAGCAGTCTAACCTCCTCATGTTACAGATAAGGAAACTGTAACCCATAGAGACATAATGACTTGTTCAAAGAGATATGGGTAGTAGAGCCAAAATTTAAGCCCAGTTTGGGTGCTTTCCTTTGTGTCCCTTTAGTGACACTATTAATAAGTGAAATATTATTATATTAGTAAAATTTTCATTGAATGGCCAGAGAAAGATTGGTACCCCAGAAAATACACATGAGAATGTATACTCCGGCATTGAGAATATGGTTGAAGAATACAAAAACTGGCAGAGTGATGTAAAGAATAAACAATAGTGTAAACATTTATAGTTATATATTTAAGCATAGGATGTGATTAGGGTCAAAGTTTAAGGGAAATGTAACTGGAGGAGCTTTTGAGGTATATCTAAAATATCATGGATATTGAGAAGTATTTGAATTATGCCTCTTTTGTTGTCAAAAATTGATCACTTCAGATGTTAGGAGGGATAGTTCCTATAGAGAGGTAAGGATAGAAATGTGACTAATCAGTGAGAACTGAAGACAGTTTCCATCATTTACAGAGAACATGAATACATTTCAGGGTTTAATCAGAATGATCAAGATGGAGTTAGGTATAAATGACAGCAGTCTGATGAGATGCAGGATATGTTGAGATTAGCCACTGGGTAGTCAATTTCCATTTATCTGGAATCCAAACCAATTCCCTCTACACTCTATTTTTATGAGAAACAAAAGATAAATACACACATATAAATTAATCTACTTAAGGAAAAAAAGCAGCTCTTAATATTTTATAATACTTTATAAGCTTGGTACAAATTCAACCCAGTTGGAGAATAAGCATTTACTTAGCACTTGCAGTATGCTAGGTGCTATGCTTTGCACTTTATAAATATTAATTCATTTTATGCTCACAGCGATTTTGAAAGCTAGCTCTTATTATTATTATCCTCGATTTACACTGGAGAAAATTGAGGCAGACAAAGGTTAAGTGATTTTCCCATGGTCACATAGCTAGAAAGTGTCTGAAGTCAAATTTGAGCTCAGTTCTTCCTACCTCTAGGTCTAGCATTCTACACATTTCACCATCTAGCTGCCTGTGATTAGGAGGCAATTTATTGATATGGAAAAAGCACTAGATGAAATGTCAAGACACTTTAGTTTTTAATCTTAACTGGATAGAATTGGGTTTAAATTTTTTTCTTGTTCCCAAACTTCCAGGTACAGTTTTACAGTTCCATCCCTTCTTAGACTATAGATCTGTGCAGTGATGGTTGATGCTGTTCCCAAGGCACTGTACTTTCATCTGAATTTTTTCATTAAATTATGTTTGACATAGTTATATATACATATATATGTGTATATATATATGTATATATATATATACATATATATATATATATATACACACAATTTTTAAATTGTAATCCAAGTAATTCTCAGGTAACCAAGAATTTTTAGTAAAGGAATACCTGCAATATCTCTTGTATTTATTACCTCCTCACTGTCACTGTATTATTACAGGCCCTTCTTAACACTGCCCAGGACTGTTACCCTTCTCTCCTCAAACGCACATCTTCCTAACTTCATATAATGCGTATGTGAGAACATGTCTCTGATTAAAATATTTTTCCCAAATTAAACATCAATTAAAGTTTATGGCTAATGTTCTACCTTTCTAACTGTCTCTCATGTTACTCTTTGTTTAAATTGAATTATTATACACTCCATGCGTTTTCACCTGTTCTTGACTCAAATGCAGCCTTTCGCCATGAAACATTTGCTTGATTTCCATTCCCGTTGTAACAAACATCCCCTTCATATTTCTTACAGAACTTGCTTTTGTTCTTGTCTAATGCACTTATTTTGTATGTGTGTGTGTGTTGTAGTTTTCTGTTTTAGCAAGATTGAAAGTTCTACTAAAGCAGGGAACTTTGATTTATCTTTTGTATTTACAGGATTTACACCCTAGATGATTAATTAGATGTTTATTGAATTATTAGGTGAAATTTATAAGATTCTCAGAATGAAAAATTAGCTTCTGAATTTTTTGCTTTCCTTTCTAATTTTTGTGTCTATGGAAAAAAAATATTGTAACAATCTTATATTTTTGTTTCTTTCATTGGTTGTCATTGTCCAAGAATCCATCATCCATTGGCCAAGTCACTAATGGCAAGCCTCTCCAACTAACTCAGTTGACTTCTTTTTGGACCACAGATTCAATCTTTCCTTAGCACCATACTGAATCTTTTCATCTTTTTATAACTTGCCAAAACTTACACTTCCTTCACAGAGCTCAGAGTTACTTTGATGCATACATTTTTTGTCTTAATATTTTAAGTTACACAGTTTGAAGCTATAACTAATTAAATTGACATCCATGTATTTTTGTCTAGAGTAACTCATGCTTATGTTTTGAAGGAAAGTTAGATAAGTTGGCCTTTTATACCAAAACTAGCTAACGATCTTCAGTAAATGTTACTTGGACTTTCTTGCCTGTTAAGGGGATAATTGGATTGCTTTTAACTAAAAATAAATTATTTTACATTTTAAAAAATATATATAGTGTCAACTCCAAGGCAAGTCCAGAAACTTAGCCATAATTTGGTAAATGACCCCAAAAGTCTTGAAAGTGGTTTTATGGAAAATATTTTATTGAAAGAATTCTAATTATATGTAATTCTATTCTTTGCCTTTAGTTGGAATTCCATTGTCTCTAATTTGTGATATAAGATGTTGTACTGGAGGAAGACTTGAATGTCAAAAAGCTTTTGTGATAAGGTTTTTAAGTAATGTTAAATTAAAATAAATCAAAATTGATGCAGTCAAAATTCCTTCACAAATTATCAGAATTTGGTAGACCTATTGGTTTAAGACAAGTATATCACACTTGCAAACAGCCCTCTTTAGTTCACACTTTATATGAGTGAAGTTAGTTCCTTTTCCTTATTTTTGGCCTCATTAATTTTTTTTCACGTTTATAATTGTAAAACTAATGGGGCCAAATATAAGATGGTACTAATTTTTCTCTCCTTTTTTGTATAATCTTGTTGCATGTCTCTACATAAACTGTTCTGGCCACTCATCATAGTAACCAGCTGGGCCATTTCACCTGCTGGAGCCATTAAAGAGGACTCTCTCCCCCTAGATTAATCCCCTCCGACATTAGTTTTTTGCACTGACAACTGGAGCAGGCATTCAGAATTTGCAGGTGGCCAGTGTGACGCACATAATTGCCTACAATTTTAGGCAATGAATAAAAATGGTCTACATTACTTGTCAAAGGTTGTATATGCAGTGCCAAGTGAGATCTATGGGAAGCCTTTTAGGGTTTAAAGAACAGTTAATAGCAAGGCTGCACAGTGCTTTTTTAATCATAATGCATTTGTAATATAGCACTTTGATCTTCTCCTTGTAGGAAATGGTGTTACATTAGCCACTTTTAAACATTTATGAGCGAAATTCAGTTATAGAAGAGTAAAAGTGATTATTCTTAGGCAGAGCATGTTAGATTTCATTAAAAGTTTTCAGCTTGCCCCTTCCTTGTTAAAATCTGTGGGGAGTCCTGTTCCTGGAGGGTTTCAAATCCGGATGTGAGGATGTAGGGCTTTTTCCTTATTTTTTCCCCTCAGAAACAGCAAGATTTGGAAGGAAAGTATACTAAATATTGAAGTAATTTTTAATAAGTGGATGTTTATAAAAGTCAATGACATTTGCCCAAGGAAATATATTGATGAAAATGCAAGGAATTGATTATTTTAAAATAATTAATCGTATATTACAATAAGTTCTATGAGTATATTATTTAAAGCATTAGCCATAAATTATCTTTAACAAAAAACAGATGACTCTCAAATACACTACTTCTGGAAGAGCCAGGTTTGACCTTTCAGACCCAAGAGCCTTTTATTAACACCTGCCTGTAAGGAGAACCTTGCCACACGCAGCTTTTAGATTCAGAACCACAAAACTGATGAGGAAAGGCTTGAAGGGTTCAGTTTGTGTCACTTGCTGTTTGCCGTTTCCATTTCACAGATGATTAATCTTTCTGTGAAGAAAGGCCAGAGAAACAAAGCACATTGGGCTCTTCCTGCAGTTACTCCTTCTGAATGCACACTAGCTTGCTAACTAAAAGGCCTTTAGATTTCCAGCAGAGAGAGATGTTCTGAAAGTGAATGCAGCTGGTTGGAGGTCACCAGTGCAAGGCTCTTGCCATTGTGTAATGGAGGCTTTGGCAGGTTTCACTTTTTTGGGGGAGGGGGGTGGGGGAGAAGAAGGTGCTGGCAAAAAATTAATTCAGAATAAAAGGGGGTTTGGGTCAGTTAAATTAATTTTTTAAAGGATGGATCATCTGTAATAGGCTCAGTGTCTTCAGTTTTTTAAAAGAAAAATGTGTAATTTAATTTCTTCTACCTATCCCCTCCCCTTCTTAATTGTATGTTTATCTCGTATTTGGGCTCACCCACTGATGGTGAAATATTACCCTGTTTTATTTACTCAAAAATATGGTTGAAATGTATTGATTTTAAAATCTTTATCAATATTTTGGTGACAAAATCCATTCATTATACTTATTAAAAATGACAAGTGTGTTTTACTAATATTCATTGTTTTTAAATGCAATTATTCTTTAGCATTTTATTCACCTTATAGAACAACAGAATTATTTTTGTGTTAAGGGTTAAAAAAAAACTCCATGTCTTTAGCATCAAAATTATATATTTGTTCCTTGTTTGAACTAAGTGTATGTTTATCTTTAATTGACTTCTTCTTCTTCTTAATCCTGTGTAGGACATAATGTGCAAAATAAAAACTTGGGTTATAGATGAAAAGAAACCTGTACGCTTCTATCATGATTGGAATGACAAAGAGGTAAGCAAGAAATATGCCTCATATTGGTAGCTTTTTTTTTCTTTTTATTCTTCATGGTTATGAGGGAGTAACTGCTATTTTACAGTGATTATAACATTTATTTAAACTTTACTTCTGTCGAAGAATACCATACCCAGATTGATTAATTTTCTTTAAAGATATTTAAATGATATTTAACATTTTAGAAATGAAAAGAACAAATTAATGTTTGCTTGAAAATGATTTGCTCTACAAATATTATGTATTTTTTAAAGAATTCGATCTCTGTGCCTGTATTTTAGATTGAAGTGTTGAATAAACACTTGTTTCTAACTTCAAAACCAATGATCTACTTGGTTAACCTTTCAGAAAAGGACTACATCAGAAAGAAAAACAAATGGTGAGTGGCCTCCCCTCCCCCACCTTGATTTAATAGATACAAGTAGCTGGAACATCTTTTACATTCATTTTACATACACATACATACATACATACATACACACACACACACACATTCTTTTTGTTAAATACTGTTTACACTTTTTCTTGCTCACTTTAACCGAGTTAAAAATGCTTATGTGAAAAGTGGGTTTTCGCTTTTCAGTTGGAGGCCTGCCGTTAATTTATAGTAATATAAATTGTTTTTTAAAGCTGTGTCGTCTTCTTTCTATCATGACCTATATACGCTTTCGTATACTTTTCCTCCAATTAAGTCCCATACATTCCCCTTCAATTTTAAGTATTCTTAGCTTGCTCTTTGAAAATTGAGATTACATGCATATATTACCCCCTCCCTGCCCCATACATGCACACATATATGTTTTTTAAAGTTCAGAATTTGATACAATGTTAAATGTTTTTGTAATGCCAAAATATCAATTTTTTGAATCATGGAATAGTGCATAAACATTAAATACTAAAATGTAAACCTTAGGCTTTAAAAAAGTCCAAGGAACCCTTGTATGTATTTGCCTCAGATATTACATCTATAATCTGCCATTTTTGATTTATCAGAATTAGCAGTGTTTGATACATGCACTCACTTCAAAAAGTTATATATATGCATATATCTGCATGCTTGCACACGTACATATTTGCATCGTACAGAGATTGACTTGCTTCAGTGGACCCACAGTATTTTCAACTATTAAGTCATCCAAACAAATCAAAACTATCCAAAGCAAAATATCTGAATTCTCCAAAAATACACCCTCTGTTTCTCCCTGTACTTCATTAAGTACTTAGATGCACATGGTTTCAATTTTCCATTAAAAATTCTCATTTCCATATGATATCAAAGAGTGAGAAGGCTTTAAACTGAAAAATAAACATTCATAGACTGGAAGCCAAAACAATAATTAATGTCAGATGGTTAACTCCAATAAATCATTAGAATAAATTCTGTGAAATTACTGCAACTAAAACTGCCCTGTTGATATTACTCTTAGACATTTTGTATTTTGTAATGTCAGAATGAACTCTCTTGGTAAGACTTTAGGAAATTCAAACTTAAAATAGAAACTTTGTTTAAACTGATCAGCCCCCTGTTTTTTCCATGAGATAATGTGATTGCAAGAAAAAAATCAGTTCTGTCTTGTTTTGTAACCTTGTAAATATGATGATTAATATGTCACATTAGTACTTTTGGGAAAGAATTTTAATTTATTATTTGACTTGAATGTAATAAATCTTAGCACTCTAGTTTTCAGTGTAAATGTTGAATTTTCCTGAGGCTCAGTGTAGCAATACAGACATCAAAGTTTATAGGAGAAAGGATGAGTCAGTTTCCTTGCCCAAAAGGGCTCCTCACACCTGTATTTGGATGATTACAGGTAGAACTCACTGGCTCTAATTGTACAGTAAATACCATTTCCCAGACCCTAATGCTAGACAGACTGCTTGGGAGACGCCAGTCTGTGATTTAGCTGTCGCCAGACACCCCGTGTTTTTTGTGATGCCAGTTGTGATGATGATATGGTTATAGCCAATTGAAAGTAAACCTTTTGTATAAATTACAAATTTTTAATTTTTAAGAATTTGGAGATATGAATTGGGCAGTCCCACAATACATAGAATTAATTGATTTTGTATATAGCTAATGAACTAGTTTAAAAAAAAAATTCAGGTCTTGTGGACTTTATTGTAATTGTAGCTGAAAGATCAAAGACGGGTAACTGAGTGATGTTCCAGAAGAGAATTTACCACATAGCCATTTTCTGTACAGTTTCTGCCGCCTGCTGTTCCTATTTTCCCTCAAGCTAGCCATTGACTACCCCCTGTGCATCCCTGCTCGTAAAAAATGATTGAGGAAGTATTTGTCATGTATTTATGAGTGGGAAACATTGTGTGATAGGGAATGGCATCTACTGGAGCCAGAAAGATTGCCATTTTCCTTTCATTCAGACACTCTGCCATAGCTTTAAATCCTCTGTTTATGCAACATAGTTTTTTTATTAAAGTGCAGAATCAATTTTTATTATAAAGGATACTAACGGTGTGTTTCCATCTTTTATAGCAGTACAAACAGATGTAAATGATTAAAATATATTTTACTACTAGATGCCTTTTAATTTGTGTCAAGAGTTTTTGGTTCATGTTCTACATCGCAGTCCCATTTGCACCAGTTGCTCTACCAACAAAAAAGTTTTGTTTTTAAAGTTTAATATGTGATGTTACTGTAACAGATTAAGGTTAGTGCAGGAAACAGTCAGCAGTAAATGTTTTCATAGGTCTTTTACAACTAGAAAAGTATTTAAAGCAGGCAGAAAAGAAGAGGGAAAGGTTTTCTGATTGTAGTCACATGAAAAAAGCTAAAACTGTTTTTGTTGTACTGGGTCACCATTTCAGAATTAAATGAACATTTTAATTAATAGTTAAAACATACTTAAATTTAAGTGGTAGCATGTTATTTTTCAATCCTAGAAAAAGAAGGAACCCTTTGAAAGATAGGACTATTGTGTATCTGAGTAGGTGTATTGACCTTTTTGTAAGATATAAAAACTGGAATGGCTCCAAGCATCTACTCATCAGTTTTAACAATGTTGAATTAGTCATTCAGTTGATTTATGATTAAGAACTAGCCCCTGAAGAGAAGCTGACTTGGTAACTGTGTCAGTTTCACTTGTGTTATGATCAAATGACAGTAATGCTGATGTTGTATGAAGAAATCAGAGAAACCTTTTTTTTTTTAACATAACAAATTGCTATTCTTTGAATAGTTAGAAAGTATGTGCAGAATTGTGATGGAGAGATAGGACTTTTCCTGTGGTCTTCAGAATTTCTTTTTTCTAAATATTATTGGATTTTACTTATTTCTAAGATAATTCTATTCCATTTCTGAGATGGATGCTACATATATTCAGTATTAATTTTTAGTTGGAAGTGCCTTTTGAGCCACAGTGTCAGGCAAATATAGGACACATTGAATCTGTCAAACCGTTGCTTAATTAGGGGTTTATATTTCAGCCTTTGCACTTTTGGTGCTCTGTTAGGAGTAGTACATGGCATCCAATTATGAAATCAGGTGAGCAAACTAATTTCAGATCTACTCTACACCCACATATCGGCTCATTATGATGTGTTGCACTTTTGTATGCTCTTTTGCTTCTCCTATTGAAAACTGATGATAAAGAAGCATCTTATTTCCTCATTTATTATACTATAAACCTAAATCCTCATAGAAAAGAAAAAAATATGACCTAAATTTAGGACATTAATATTTAAAACACTTAAAAAACTTTATTACCTTGATTTTTCTAACATAACATTCATTTTTGCATTTAAAAGAAATATACAGATGTCTGTGAGGGGTAGCATATAAATAAGAGCAATATGTCAACAAAATCTCTAAATTTTGGAGAGAAAAGTGTCATTCATATTCATGTTGTGTTTTTACCAAATTTCTTTTTGTACTGTGGTCCTAGTTTTTTCCACTTCTCCCTTTTTTATGTATGTTTGTATTGTATCATTTGCATATGTATTTGTATAGATAATATCTAAAATTAATTTAGAATTATTTGTACCGTATGTGGTTGAAGATAGGAAATTTGTGGAATGCATGTAATTTTGAGGAGGTTGGGGGAAGGCAGGGGTTCATCTCTAAGAACCAGAGCTGCTACAACTAAGTGGGTGTGTTTTCACTTGTGACATGTAATTATAAAAACATTTATAAGCAGAATGTAAATTCCTCCAGGTATAAGTAAACTGGTCTTCATTTTGTCCTTATGTTCTTAACACTTTACACATTTTGAGCACTTTCTAAATCCTGTTGTTGAATTGAATGAGAATAGCCGTTTCTAGGTTGGAATTTATAGTATAGTTTATTTGGAGTTTATAGTATAGTTTATATTCTTTCAAGTAAACTCAATAAATAAAAATCTGAATTTGGAAAAATGTCATATGATTGATTTCAAAGGAGATTCATTATTTTCAGCAAAAGATTAATTTAGGTAAATTCCACTGGTACATACAAAATGTGTTTCCCCTTAGGTGTGTAACTTTATAGGATCTCTTATATTATCTATTATGTAAATATATCTATTATATAAAGCAAAGTAATTCAAAGGTCCATGATTTTAATTCTGTAGGTATACTCTTAACAATACAGATGCTAACTCACTGATAGAGACTTTTTTTCTTAGTACTTGTGGCCGGTAAACTAAATCACATTTGTAGTCACACCTTCTGGAGACAAATCTTTTCAAAATTAACTAGCCTTGTCCTTAGACAGAGTTCATATCCAATTCTGCTCTTAAAACCTTTCTTTCTTGTTATAACTGCCAGAAGTTGTGCCCTACTGGCATAGCATTTGGGAACTTAAATGTCATAATGAGAAGGAAGAACAAACAAGCTTTCATTAAGTACATGTTATGTGCTAAGCACTTTACAGATATCTTATTTAGTGACTTCATAATGAGACTGTAGAGTTGAAAGCTAAATGACCTTCTGATAGTACACTAGAGTTGGAGACAGGAAAACCTGAGTTCAAATTCTGCTTCATACATTTACCTGTTTTGTGACTGGATAAATCATTTATCTCCTCTCATAAATAAGTTTCCTCATCTCTAAAAGAAAGAAGGTATTTGAGTTGTTAGCCTCTTGTCATTATATAATTATGTGACTGTAGTGGAGAAAAGCATGGTATACCTATGTCAATATTTTGCAAGGTTTCACTATACCATTGATGTAATTCTTGCCTTTGAAAATAAAAACGCTAAAGCACAAGGTTTTTTTTGTGTGTGCGTGACAGATATTCTCATTCTCTTCCATGTCGTTCATACTTTTTCTTTGTCAGCTATTTTTCCATGTGCCCAGTATTACATTGATGGATATCACAGGCAGCCTCAGCGTAGCACTGATAGATTTCTATTTAGTCTACAGAACTTCAGTTGTTGTAAATACTGGTTTACAATTACCTTCAGAAATTACATTAAAAACATATTTAACATTTTACACATAAAATATTAAGCAAATGAACTTACTAATAAAATTATTACCTCTACAAATGAGCATATTAGCCTCTAACCTGCTCTTAATAGTAGTATATTTAGGTGCTAAGACTTAGGCTCTTGAATTCCTTTGGCAGAGAAGGTAAAAGAATGTAAGTGGACCAAGAAAAGTTTCTGTTCAGAAAATGACTTCGTTTGTTTATTTCCAGAAGAGAAAATAATACTGCATTTACAAATATAAAAATATAGTTTGTAAATTAGATAAAATCAAGTGGATTCAGAATATAAATCATTAAGAGAAAATTGTACCATATTGAATTTGCATGTTTATTTGCTGATTAGTATTTTCCAAATTGTGATTGTTCAGTTACGTTCAACTACTTATGGCCCCATGACCCTTGGGATGTAGACTCTCTAGTAGATTAAGGAAAACAGATTAAGTGTTTTACCCAGGGTCACAGCTAGTAAATTTCTGAGGTTGGATTTGAACTTGACTATTCCTGACTCCATGCCGAGTGCTCTATCCATTGAGATATGTAACTGTGTCATTTTCCAAGATATTTTGTACTCTTTCCTTAGTATAACATCTTCAGAGTTCAAAAACATAGTAAGAAGAAAAACCACATGTGAATAATTCAACAAGAAAGCTAAAAACCCCTGTACACGTTAGTAGATATTGGATAGAGTTTTTGTGGCCAGCATGATAAAGAATCTCTCTAGACTTACTAAACTGCTCTTTGCATGACAGGCATGCAGTTCATTGGTAGTTCTTAACTCACAGCTTTTCTCCCTTAGATTTCTATCAATTTGATGATGTTAAAGGGATGAATTCACTTTTTGGTTTTCATATATGAGAGACAGATTATACTCCCAGAGAGGTGAGAACATCAGAGCATGACTGTTTGCAAGATGAGTGATTAATTTTATTGGAGGTGATTAGCTTGGATTAGAATAATTCAGAGGGTAGCCCCTCCTTTGTGCTGTTTACTTTTGATAGTTACTTACTCAGAATGGTGCAGTAAACTTAAAGAAGAACCAGAATAGAGCTGGAAAGGACCAAGTTAAGAGAAGAACTAGGTCCCTTCAGTAGGAGTGGGAATGAAGTCTATAGATTTGTACAGCTCTTCCTAGGTAGAGAGTAATGATAGGAAGTGGGATTACTAGTAGAGGTCTTACCCACATAGCTGCACGTGTGTTTTCCAGCACATTTCCTGAAAAGGTGCCACGAGTTGGGTACTGTTGTGGAATGGTGAGAGGACCCTATTGATATCAAACTAAAATAGAAATGGGAACCATTAATACATACATGTGGATCCCTATAGACTACATGTTGGCTTAGTATAAAATTTCATGTTATATATAATTTATATGTATTATATTTATATATCATATTTTATTGCATTTTTATTTTATCAGATATTTCAATTGATATCCTAATCTGGTTTGGACAGTACTTGGGACTGTGGCCTGCTGTATATTTAACACCTCTGTTCTAAAAGAACTGTTGAGAGTTATGTGATTAAACCTTCTAGGAAAAAAAAAGTAATTATCTTTGACCCAAGTGTGAACAGACAGTGACAGAGGAACAGTAATGTGAAAAATGGCCTTGGACTTTGTAATACAATTAGGTGGTAGGAGAGTGTGTGTGTGTGTGTGTGTGTGTGTTTGTGTTTATTAATATATATTACAGAGAGATATTCCTGAAGTGAAGATGGAACTGATCTGAATATGATGGTGTGACTCTCTGGCAAATTCAAATTTTGTTCCCTTCTAGGGTGAGGGGAATGTAACACTAGAGAAGGAAGAAGAAATTTATTAGCTATTATTCTAAGATATAGTGAACCCATTTTGTAGGTCTCCATTTTCTGTAAGGTAAATGATCTGAGTGCACATATGCATAAAACTACATTTGTAGACACTAAAGACTACATTCTGATATTCCCAGAACAACCTCGAATGGGGGCACAACATGCTAGAAATCCTTTTACTTAAATGTAGTCTGTATAAGCCCAGAGCTTAGAGTGCTAGGCTATGAGTTACTCTCACTCCATAGGATCATCTAATTCTCTCATGGAAAATTATTTTTATTCCATGCTGGACACCAGGAAGTGAAAAGTTGGTCTGAGTATATAGGCAGGTCCTTACTCATATGTCTAATTTGCTCCACCAACAGAACCATTGGAAACACTGAGGAGAGCCCAAATGAATAGTAAAGAAATTGTGAAGGGCAAGAAAATTTTACAAGAGTGGAAGCTGAGGGCCATCTTCCTAGTAAAGTAGAAGCAGCCTAAGAAATATTAGCTCTCTGTTCAAAAATATTTTCCCTTTTACTGGCTATTTTAGCTTTGCTTTGTTATAGAAATCCATATAGTTAGATATCCCTTTTAGTTGACAACCAAATGTTACCTCATTTAATCCTGACAATAGCTGTGTGAAGTACACTCCCATTTATACATGAGTATACTGAGGGCGATACAGGTCAAGTGACTTGCTCAAGGTCACACAGCTAATAAGTGTCTAAGGCAGGATGTGATCTTTCTCACTCCAAGCTTAGACCTTTATCCATTATGCCGTCTAACTGCTTTACATATTAAACACAAAAGTGATACGAAGGTAAGGGACATTCAGTTACAAAGTAATAAAAATTTGTTCAGTCAGAGTGATTTCCTTTTAGTATCTAATTAGATTAGCTGTGTTGACAGAATTGAAATTTTATTTGTGGGCTGTTTTAAAACTTTGAACCTTTTGTAGGATAGATGGCCTAATCTCATTAGGGCTACAGTGCCACAGGGTACTGGTACTTAATTCTAGTGCCTTCATTCCCTCTATTAATTATTTATGGTTTACCCCCTGTATATAGCTTCTTTTTACATGGTTATTTTTATGTTGTCTGCCCAATGAGATTGTGAGTTTCTGGTGGGCAGGGGACTATCTTTTGCCTTTCTTTGTATCATCAGAAGTTATCACAGTGCCTGGCACATAGAAGTACCTAATAAATGTTTATTGACTGAATTACTGACACACAGCAGAAGACATAGAGGATTCTATATAAAGCCATGAAATCTCCTATTCCTTCAGTTTACTTTTTAACAATGTTTATAATAAATTCTACGTATTGCTTCCAGTACTCTCCTTTTCTATGCTTCTTTATGAACTCCCTTTTAGTCTCTTTTGTGCTTGTTTTAAAATATTTTTGTCATTCTCTTTATTCCCTTAACCTGGTCTCCATCCTGTCCCAGTCCACCTTCCCTATATAAGAACTGAGAAAGAGGAGGGAAAACCTTAGTAACAAATAAACATAAGCAAAATGAGTGCACGTGGTATCTGTGTCCAGACATGTATGTCTGCCTCTTGTGTCCGAGATCTCCTCTGTCAGGAAGTGGGTAATATTCTTTATCATAGGTCCTCTGCAGTCATAGTTGATGATTGCATGTGTTAGACTTCTGAAGTCTTTTCGCAGTAGTTTTTCTTTACACTGTTGCTGTCCTTGTATATAGTATTCTCCTGGCTCCGCTCAGTTCACTATCTTATCAGTTCATACCATTCAGGATTCTCAGAAATTTTCTCTTTTAACATTTTTAAGGTGCAAAAATATTCCAATACATTCACACAGCACAATTTGTTCACCATTCCCCAGTTGTCTAAGGCATCCCTTTACCTGGTTCTCCTTTCTTCTCTGTACCCTTTCCCTTCCTTCCCCTTTTCAAGTGATACTTTTTAAAAAATTAAGCTGTCCTTCCCCCCACTTCCCATAAGGAGCAATTAAAAAAAAAATCAAAAAACACATTCCTCAATATATAGCTTCACAGTATCAGCAAAACAGATCTTCGTATTCGTCAACTCTGCAAGTGTGTATGTGTATATGTGTGTGTGTGTGTATATATATATATATTTTTTGTTGTTGTTGTTCATCTCAAGAGGTAAGTGGCTTTCATCTTCATTCTTTTGGACTGCGCTGATGAGAATTCTGAAGTCTTTCAAAATTGTTTTTCTTTACAGTGTTATTGTATAAATTGTTGATCAATTTCTGCTCACTTCGCTCTGCATCATTTTATAAGGTCTTCCCACTTTATTGTAAAATTGTCCATTTTATTATTTCTTTTTACAAATAAATTTTCAATTGATGGCTTTTGGTGTTTTTACATCTTCATTATTTCCTCCAGTATCCCTTTCCCCTCCCTCTGGAGTTCTCACGTATAGCAAATATTTTTTAAACACAAAAAAGGGTAAAAATCAGCAAAACTGATCAATAGTACCCCCCCCAGCCAAAATTTATGACTATGTATCATACTTTTGGCCCTCCCACTTCTGCAGAGGGGTAAGATGGTGCCTTCTCATAGCTCCTTTTTTGAACAATAATTTTTCATCATTTATTATAATACAATAATATTCCCTTGCATTCATATACTATGATTTGTTTATTTACTTCCTAACAGAAGGATGCCCACTTTGTTCTCAACTTTTGGCCACCATGTAAAGAGCTGCTACAAATACTTTGTGTGTACCTTTCCCCTTTCTTTGATTTTCTTGTAGTATAAGCCCAGTGGTTATGTAGCTGGGTCAAAGAGTGAGCACAGTGTGCTATAGTTCCAAATTACTTTCTAGAATGACTGGACCAATTCACAGCTCTGCTAGCAGTGCAGCAGAGTGTATCTTTTCATACAGACCTCCAAAATTTGTCATTTTTCTCTTTTGTCGCCTCTGACAGTCTGATGCTGTGGTTGTGTAGCCATTAAGTTTTAGTTCTAAGTTTTTCATCAGGGATACTTAAAAGCCCTTTATTCCAATAAAAATCCATTTCCCCCCTATGAGATTACCCTTAACTTTGTGTTTTTATTCTTGTTTGTAAACCTATAACTTTTTTTCTTTTAGACTGTTGCACACCAAGATCTCTAGATTTTAGTAGTAACTGCCAGGTTTTGTGTGTTTCTGACTATAGTTCTTATTTTTACATGAACTGCTTCTTCATGATTTTTATTATGCCATTCCTCTAATTTTTTCTTTTCGGTATTCTTTTTGTAAGTGGTAGATTATTTTTTCTCTCTTTACTTTGTCCTGTGGTTCTGATAGATGGGGCAGTTTTCATTAATAATTTCTTGAAATATTGTGTCCAGATATATTTTATGTTTTTTATCACAGTTTTGTGATAGTTCAATGATTGTTTAAATTATTTCCCCTTGACCTATTTTACAGGTCACTTGTTTTAATAAGAGATATTTTACACTTTTTCTACCTTTTAAATATTATGATTTTGTTTTAATATTTCTTGCTATCTCATGAAATAATTAATATTGGGGGGGTTATTCTAATTTTCAGGGAATTTGTTACTTGAGTAGAATTTACCACTTTCTTTTTCAAGTTACTTATTCTCTTCCCAGTCCTTTTCTCCAGAGATTTTATTTTATTTTTTATCTCTTTATTTCTTGCAGCTATTCATGTAGCCCTGGTAGCAAATACATTTTTCTTTTAAGTCACTGCTTGCAGTTTTTGCAGTTCATTATTTTTGAGATCTCCAGATCTGCAATAATTCTTATTTGTTAGTGTTTTCTTTTATTTACCTCTTCCTTCAGCTTTATTTCCTTAATTGAGGCGTTATGCCAAGGCCTGACTTTGCCTCTGTTGTGCTTTTGGGTGGGGTTGTTGGCCCTTGGTCATCTTATTTTTGAACCTCTGAGCTCTTGCGCTGACCTCCACCTTTTCGGATTAGGTTCCTTGTCTTAGTACCCTCTCTGACATCACTCTGGTAGGGAGTCCTGGGGTCTTCTGAGTCCCTGAGTATGAGCCTTTCTCATCTAAGTACAGTAGCTGTAGGTTACTGGTTTTAGGCTCTGTTCTCTGCCTTCTCCACCACTTCTGGGCTTCCAGGGTTTCCATACTGGAGCTAAATGACTACTATTAGGTTTTCTCAGGAGAGCCCTTGTCCTTAACACATCTGGACACAGAAGCTTGCAGATTACACTTATCATGTCTCCAGTCGTGCTATTTTAGCCTTTTTTCCCTACAATCGTGAGCTTTTGGTATCGTAATGGATAGAAGTAATTTACTGTAGTTTCTCTTTAGGTTGCTTGGTCATTATTCTTGTTGGTGCAAATGTCAAGATTTTGCTTTAGGCATGTAGGAGCACGTTGCTTATTTGCCTCTTTTCAAGCTACCATCTTTGCCAAGAGTTGCTTATCATTTTAAAAATAGATTTGGTATTTTAGTTTACCAACATACCTAAATATTCCTTAGGAATAAATCTGCTTAGTGATTTATTAGCTACATTTCCATTTGTTAAGGCATAAAATTATCAGTGGCATAAGCCTAGTTATTTAGTAAGAATAAGGGATAGGGCAGAATAGAAGTAGGGAGCAGGAAGCTCTTCCCCCCCCCCCCCAACCCTTAAAAAAATACTTGTAAAAAATTACTCTAAACAAATTCTAGAGTAGCAGAAGCAGAAGCAGTGAAACAGATTTCCAGCCCAACACAATCTGGCAGGTCAATAGCAAGAGTCTATTGCATCGGACTCAGAGCATGGCCCATGCTGTGCTAGCATAGAGAGGACTCGAGCAAACTGCAGGGTGCTGAATTGCTGGCAGCTGCTGTGGTTTCCAGACTTCTCAACCCATAAACACTAAAGACAGCTTCAAAGGTCAGTGAGAAAGCTCTCTCACCTGGGTGAGAGGGAAGTGTGGTCCAACCTCAGCCCCAGGGCAGCAGCAGCTTCTTCTGCAACTCACAACCTGGAGATGGTAGGGGAATTGAGCAGCTGAGCTGGGTTGCATTCCTAAGTGGCAGTTCTGGGGTGAGGAGGAGTCCTGGTGTGGTGGAGCCAATGGCAACTTTGGAGAGGGAATCCTATTCTCTGTTCCAGAGCAGAAAAGAATGCTTGTGGTTACTCATAACCAGAGCACAGGCCAGGAGAGGAGTAAATACCTCTCCCTTGATTATACCACTTTGGAGGAGATATCTCCGAAAACAGCCACACAAAGCTCTGAAACTTGGGATTCTACTCCTCCCTTTAACAAAGAGCTCCAAAATCAAGTAATAGTTGGCAAATTTTCCAAAAAGGGTTGGAGAAAATAGACTATAGAAGGTTACTTTCTTCGTGAAAAGGTATTTTCTTAAATCCTTTTGGATGAGGAAGATCAAAGCATGCAACCAGATAGCAAAGTCAAGGTTCCTACATCCAAAGCCTCCCCCAAAAAGTATGAAATGGTCTCAGGCCATGAAAAAGCTCAAAAAGGATTTTAAAAATCAAGCAACAGAAGTAAAGGGAAAAAGTGGGAAGCAAAATGAGAGGAATGCAAGAAAATCATGAAAAACAAGTCAACAGCTTGCTAAAGGAGACCCAAAAAAATGCTGAAGAAAATAACACCTTTAAAAATAGACTAACTCAAATGTCAAAAGAGGTCCAGAAAGCCAGCGAGGAGAAGAATATCTTAAAAAGCAGAATTGTCCAAATGGAAAAAGAGGTCTAAAAGCTCACTGAAGAAAATAATACCTTAAAAATTAGAATGGGGGCAAATAGAAGCTAATGACTTTATGAGAAATCAAGAAATTATAAAACAAAACCATGAGAATGAAAAAATAGAGGATAATATGAAATATCTTTTTGGAAAAACAACTGACCTGAAAAATAGATCCAGGAGAGGTAATTTAAAAATTATTGGTCTACCTGAAAACCATGATCACTAAAATAGCCTAAACATCATCTTCCAAGAAATTATCAAGGAAAACTGCCCTGATTTTCTAGAGCCATAGGGCAGAATCGAAATGGACAGAATCTACCGATCACCTCCTGAAAGAGAACCCAAAAGGAAAAGTCTTAGGAATATTATAGCCAAATTCTGAGTTCCCAGGTCAAGGAGAAAATATTATAAGCAGCCAGAAACAGTTCAAGTACTGTGGAAATACAATCAAGATAACACAAGATTTAGCAGCTTCTGGACTAAGGAATCAGAGGACTTGGAATATGATATCCCAGAGGTTAAAGGAGATAGGATTAAAAGCAAGAATCATCTACCCAGCAAAACTGAGTATAATATCTCAGGGTTAAAAAATGGAATTTCAATGAAATATCGGACTTCCAAGCATTCTTGTTGAAAAAACCAGAGCTGAATCGGAAATTTGACTTTCAAATACAAGAATCAAGAGAAGTATGAGAAGGTAAACAGGAAAGTGAAGCCATAAGGGACTCATTAAAATCAAGCTGTTTACATTCCTACATGGAAAGATGATATTTGTAACTCAAGAGACTTTGATCTATGCCCAACTGGAATTGGCTGGTTGGGTCCTCGGGGGGTTAGCTGCTACTACTCTTCACAGATTGTTATTTATCCTTCATTCTCAAAGAGGATCAATAATGTCAGGAGGGTGATGTCTTGACTTGCAAGTGAGTTGTATTTATATGAGACAGAGCTATGTCTCACTCTCTCCTCTAGATTAATTGGAGTCCAGTGGCAAGTCATAGATCAGGATGACTGACAATTCCATCAAAACACTGGAATTACTGAAGATCTAGGAAGAAAACTGAAAGAACTTAAACATAAACAGATAAGCTGCCAAGGAAGAAAGTAACATAACAGATTGAAATATTTTTTCTGTATTAGCTAAATTAGCTGATGTCTAGAAATGAATGAATATTACAATACAAAGGCAATTTAATCCATACCTAATGAGAAGACCTTATAAGTTCCCAAGAGAGCCTTGAACAACAGCACAATGTTCCTAAATGATTTGAGAGAAAGAATTGTGAAATAATTTATGGACTGCACAACAAAATAGTTGACAGAATAGACAAATTTCACCCCACAGTGGCATATCTCACCAAAGAAAATGCTGTTTTTACAGAAGGAAAGGGAAAAATAGTAATTCAGGAGGGAAAAATTATTAAAGACAAACGTAGGAAAATTGAAAGAATTCTCACGATTTTAATGTAAGTAGACTGGCTAATAAATTTAGGAAGAGTGATGAATTGAATAATTTATTGCTTTGTAGAAACAGCTTTCAAAAAACAAACAGAATAAAAAGTAGGGGCTAGAACGAATTTTGCTAAACATCAAGTAAATCCAGAAAAGCAAGAGTTGTAAGTCAGTAGGCAAAGAAAAAAGCAAAAATTCACAGCATGAAAAAATAAACAGTTAAAATATTTTATTGGAAGGAACCATGGGACTAATTTTAACATTAAATTTATATAATTTGCATTCTCCAAATATTTAATATTTAAATTCATAAAGGGAAGATCAGCTGAATTATAAGAACATATAGGTAGTTACTCAGTAGTGGCAGGAATTTTTAACATCTCTTCAGTTTTGGAGAAATCTAACAGATAAAATGGATAATATAGATTCAGCAAATTGCTGGAGAAACTAGAGACAGAAGATTTAGGACATCTTCTAAATGGGACCTGCTAAAGAACATATGGAGTGAAATGCAAGTTTTAGGAACATTGTTTATGTACGTTATTAAACTAAAAACTAATTTTTATTCCAAAAAGACAATAAAATTGGTATACCTTTAGGCAAAATAACTGAAAGCAAGAGAAAAATCAGATCAAGGAAACAGCAAACAAGTGAGGTAATTACAACAAAACGAGGAAATAGAAAGACCTTATTATGAACATTTAATTGCTTTTGTTGTTGTTCAGGCCTATGATTAGTCCTGTCCTGACTCTTCATGACCCCGTTTGGGGTTTTCTTGGCAGAGATACTGGAATTCTTCTCCAGCTCATTTTACATATGAGGAAACTGAGGCAAATAGGATTAAGAGACTGACCCAAGGTCACATACTAAGTTATCTGAGGCCAGATTTGAAATCAGGAAGATAAGTCTTTCCAGCAAAGGGAAAAACTTTCAGGATTCACAGATTTCTATTAAACTATTAAAGAACATTTTGTGCTAATATTGTTAAAATTATTATTAAAATTGAGAATGAAAGCACCATAACAGGTCTCTTTTATAAGACTAATATAACCTACTGTCTTAGTGAGGGAAGGATAAAGCACAAGAAGAGAACTATTGAGTAATATCATTATTGCATATTCATTAAAAATGTTAAATATAATTTTGTCAGATTATAATGATTTATTCAAGAAATCATTTATTATGAGCTAGTTAGATTTGTAGCAGAGATTAAAGGAAGATTCAACATTAGGAAAGCAACCAGCATAATTTATCATATTCAAAACTTAAAACCATGATTATTTCAATGGATGAAGAAAAATCCTTTGACTAAGAACAGCAATCATTTATGTTAAAAACCCTAAAGCAAGCATTATTCAATAAGGATACATTAGGATCTTTCCCAATAAATACCATAATAAAGCAAGTATGC
Organism: Bettongia penicillata ogilbyi; assembly: GCA_023548195.1. Lineage (NCBI taxonomy): Eukaryota > Metazoa > Chordata > Mammalia > Diprotodontia > Potoroidae > Bettongia > Bettongia penicillata. Next base: position 304,713 of record JAJHZJ010000712.1, on the reverse strand, counting down.
TCACTTTGACACTATTTGATATATTTCTGGGAATGCTATTAATAGCAGTAAAACAAGAGATAAAGGCATAAAGATAGGTAGAATAAAACTGTCTGTTTTGTTGAACATGTGATGGTTTACTTAGGAAATCATAAGGGAACTCCTGTTCCTAGTAAGGGCAGAGAGGGAAAGGGAAAGAGAAAAAGTATTTCTTAAGAATCTACTCTATGCCAGGCACTGTGCTAAGCACCTTTCGAATATTACCTCATTTCTTAAATAACTACAATCTGGGGATTAGTTTATTAAAGCTCGTAAAATATTTCTATGGAGTTTATTACAAGATGTTATTTAAAGAAATAAAGAGCAACTTAAACAGCTGTAGGAATAGTCAGTGCTCATGATGGGGCTGTACCAATATGCTAAAAATAATAGTAACAATTTTCTATTTTAATTCTATACCATCAAATTATTGAAGGGCTTATTAATAAAAATCAACAAAATAATAAAATTCATTTGAAAAAATTAAAGAGCTGAGATATTGAGGAAAATAATGAAAATAGGGATAAGGCAAGAACAGAAACATGGAGTTCAATAATTCAGTGTTTGATAAACTGGACTACAGATATTACTTAGGCAAGAATTTCCCTTTTGATGTTAAAAAAAACATGAGAAAATTGGAAAGCCATCTGTCAGAAATTAGGCTTAAATCAAGACCGTATTACCATATTTCTTAATATTCTAAATGGACACATGACCTGAGTTTTATACGTCAAAGTATTAAGAATTTAGAAGTGAAAGAGATCACATACCTCTTACACCTATGGATAAGAGATATATTCTTTTTTTTTTTATTATTGAGAAAAATTTATTGAGAATCCACCAGCTCCAAAATGGTCTGGACACATCAGGCAGCTTCTTCTTTTGCGACTCGATCCTTCTGGAGTGGTCCCATGAAAGCTTTTTTCTCCTCCACAGTCTGGAAGTGACCATGACCAAATTTGGATGTGGTGTCGATAAACTTCGGGTCAGTCTTCTCCAGGGCGCGACATTTGGCCTGTACCAACAGAGACTTTCAAAGGGTGAGGACACGCTTCTTGGTCCCAACGACACAGCCTTTCAGCATGATAAAGTCATTGGTCACTTCACCGTAGTGGACAAAGCCTTCCAAAGGATTGATGCTCTTGTTGGACAGATTGTAATCTGTGGGTACATTGTTTTTGATCAGTTTGCCATCCTTGATCTGGTAGCCCTGGCCAATCTTGTAGATCTTTTTGTTGATCTCAGTGCGATGGTGGTAGCCCTTCTGACCAGCTCGAGCCACAGAGAAGGCTACCTGGGCAGGATGCCAAGCTCTAATACATGCCACCTTATGCAGTCCTCGATGGGTTTTTTGGGGCAGTTTCTTGGTGTGCCAGCGGTTAGTGACACCTTTGTAACCCTTGCCCTTTGTCACCCCAATGACATCAATCATCTCATCTTGCCCAAACACTGTGGACACGGGCACCTGCTGCTCCAGCTTCTCATGGGCCCAGTCCAATTTCTCAGTCACACTTCCACCATTCACCTGGATCTCCATCAGGTGAGACTTCTGCCTCAGAGGGAGCAGGCTCATCTGGGTGTGGGCAATGACACGGATCACCTGGCAGTACTTCTTCATGCTACTCAAGTCTTTCTCCAGCTGCTTTTTGCCGTCTTCATCTTGCCACTTTTTACAATACTTGGTGAAGGCCTTCTTCTTGGACTTATGCCAAGAATCGCCTCTTACACTCATTACTGATGTGCTCGGCAAAGATGGTTTTAAAGCTCCGCAGGCCCCGTGGGGTTTGCACATAGCCCACGATGCCCACAATGGTCATGGGGGGCATCTCCACAATCGTCACAGCCTCAACCACTTCCTTCTTACTGACCTTTGAGCCAGGCCTGTCCACCTCTCAAACAATATGGGTCATGCCTGCCTTGTAGCCCAGAAAGGCAGATGGATGGGCTTGGAGGGGTCATCTTTGGGGAAGCTCTTCACCTTCCCCCGATGCCTGCTGCTTCTCTTTTGAGGCAGGAAGCCCAGACACCCATGCCTGGGAGCGGAGAACTTCCGGTGACACATACTGCTGCTGATGTGTCTGCGGCTGCCACAGAGGCAAGTTTGGAGAGCAAGAGATATATTCTTAAACAAAAGAGAGACTAGAGGGAACAACAAAAGATACATTTTATTACATGAACCTGAAAGGCCTCAGATAAGAAGTCTAGTAGTTGAATGGGAACAAATCTTTGTATATTATTGATAGTGAATCAATACAACCATTTTATTTTGGAAAGCAACTTGGAAATATGCAAGTAAATTGACTAGACTGTTCATACCCTTTGACCCAGAAGCTCCATTGCTAGTCCCATACCCGAAGGAGGTTATTGATAAGAAAATCCTCATAGACACCAAAATGTTTATATCAGTACTTTTTATGATAGTAAAGAATTGGAAGCAAAGTACATGCCCTTCATTTCAGGAATTACTATACTACATTATGGTACAAGAATGTAATGAATTATTACTATTCTATTAGAAAGAACAAACTGACACATACCAAGCAGCATGGGAAAGACCTACATCATGAGACAATGTCGGGTGAAGTAAACAGGATTAAGTAAACTATACACAGTGACTGCAATATTTATAAATGAGAAGATCAACATCAAAGAGAAAAATCTTAAGGTGAATGTTATAAAAGTACAAAGAGCGTGTCTTTAAAGAAAGATGAGAAGGCATCTCCATCCCAGCATTTTGTTAAGGTTATGGAGGTCCATGAATGTGGACATTATACATATTCTCAGGCTTTTTCAGTGTATTAATCTGTTTTACTGAATTTTTCCCCTCTTTGTCTTTAAAAATAGTATTTGTTATATGGTATAACTCTCAGGAAGAAAGAGGGACGAGTAACGGGGAAATAAGATGATGTAAAAACATTTTTTAACTGAAAATTATCAGGTTTTGTTTTTCACAGACATTCTTCAGCCTATTTTCTTCCTGTTTGCCTGTGATCCTAGATTAATTGTCCTTCTGCGGTATTGTCCAAAACAAATGTACTATAGTGCTCATAATAAACAACTCAGACGTATCAATCTTGATAATAGATATTCTTTATTCACTTTTTTTTCTGACTACATTGCTAAATTGACTTTGGATCTTATTGAGGAGATCTGTGGTGTTCTGGGGCTTAATACAGTTATCTTTATTTTCTTACATTCATCATTTGTTTAATGAGTTATTATGATCAAAAAATAATTTTGACCTGATAGTCAACTTTCTGGAATTGAGTCTTTTTCAACATTTGTTATGTACTTTGACAAGAGATACATATTTAGTCTCAGACCCATACTTGAATTGTCTTCAGCTTTGTAGGACCTGAGCTTATACTCAGTTGGCATAGCCTTTGATAACCCATCATCACATCCATATCATAATGAATATTATTATTATTATTATATCAGTATATTATTAAAATGGTTTTGTTCTGGAGAAAAAGATGTTAGCAATTTGCCAAAGTTTTTGGCTGTTTTCATTATAAATTAATATCCTGTTCTCTCAATTAGAAGAAAATATTTTTATTGAATGGCAAAGTAGAGACAAGTAGAGCATGTCATTCTCTTTTTATGTCTTCTATGTCAACAGTTTTCATTAAGCCGCCATAGCATTTAACAGTTGCTCATGGATAGATACTAAGAATTAGATGTATATAGTCCCTATCATCCAATAATTTAGCCTCCCATTTCATCTTTAATCCATTTTTACTTTTTCTACCTTTGCTCTTTTAACTAGCTAGGTGACTCAGGAATTGGAGTCTGGAAAACCCAAGTTCAGATCTTACTTCAGATACTTAATAGCTGTGAAATCTTTTGCAGTTCTCTGTGTCTCCCTCTTTCATCAGTTTCTTCATAAGTAACAAGGTTATAATAATAGCCCCTGTCTCACTTAGGGTTGGTGTGATAATCAAAATTAGTTGACATTTGTGAAGCATTTTTATAAACCCTTAATGCACTATGTAAACCATTGTTATTACTACTATTAAGTTTAATTAATTTCTTTTGTTTTTATACCAGTGACATTTAATGACTCAGAATAATTCCAAGTTGTTTTCTAGAATATTTGCATCAGTTCCCAACTTTAACAACACATTCCTATTTTTAATCCAAGTTCTTGATTTCATTTCTCATGTTTTGACCTTCAACTTTGCTTTATTTCCTATTTAATTTTTAATTCCTTATGAGAATAGACCCAGAAAGAGTATATTCCACAATTCCATTCAAAACTCTGTAAGATATTTTTAAAATACTGTAATTCAAGTTTTGAAACATGCTGTGTTTTAATGCAAAGTAATATTAAATGGGAAATCTTGTCAAATTAAATTCAGGGACTGTGGAGCAACTACTTCATGCATTAACCTCTACCTTTTTTGAAGAGCTGTTTTTAAATTTCTTTTCTTGTGAAAGAGCAGGTGTACTGTGTGATCATTCTCCTTTGGACTAATATTGTGAGATCATTTCCTGAAATTAGATTCTCTCTGTTCTTCTTACTAATGTAGAACTTACTAAGAGTACTTTCTGTAAATAGGTTAGCCCATAGATTATATAAATCAAGATGGTATAATAAGATCTGTGATTTAATTTGTGAAACACTAAAGAGGTTTATGATATAAACATTTTTTAAAAAAATTTCTTTAAAAACCTAAAAAAAGGAAAACAAAACATTATGGAAAATAAATGGGTGATGTCTTTGATTTGTGCTAAATTGGATTTAAGTGAGGCAGAGTTGCATGAAGTCGTCAGCCTCTCTCCTCCAGAGTCATCATAGTCCAATGACAGGACAGAGTCAAGACAGCTGGCAATGGTTCAGGGTGCAGTGGATAACCTTGGTGTCTGCAGTGTCTAACCAAGCTCTAAGAGCTCCACATGCCTGTTTCAACTGCCTTCACGGCCATTGAAACAAATTGTTCTCATCCATCCATTCCACCAGGGGAAGTCTTCACATGCTTGAGGTAGACACTCCTCTAACTCACCAAAGAATTTGAGACCCTCGGTTACCCTCAACCTGGTTTGGCCTATCTGCCAAAACGGTTTACTGGGGCATGGCCCCTGGTCATACTGCATTTTCTTGGACCCCCAGGTGAGAGTTGGGTGGAACAGGTGAACACCAAAAGGTGGAAAGCAGCCCTGAAGAGGGTTTAGCAGCCATCACACCAAAGATACTGGTCCTCCCTGAACACACCCTATACCCTGGAAAATAAATAACTATGCTTAAAAAAGGATTCATTAGTTCGGTATAATTTTTTAAATTGCTTTTCTCCTGTTTCTTCTTCTTGTTTGGCCCCTTCTCTATCTCTTTTCTGGACCATTATCCATATCCTCTTCCCTTTGCACAAGTGTACCCTACTGCTTTGTTATTGATCTTTTTCTCTCAATACTTTATTTTTTCTGAATGTTTTCAACTGCCCTGAGGTCAGTTATCTCTATGCAGATATCTCTGAAATCTACATATCTAACCCTCATTTCCCTGCTAAAGCCCTTTGCAAGATACCAGCAATCTATTAGATAACACCAAATGGATAGTCCTATGTACTTCTCAGAATCAGTATGGATAAAAAATTATCTTTTACCCCCAAACTCCTACCCCACTCACCTACCTTTCCTTTTCTGTTGAGGCTACTGTCATCTTCAGAACTCCATTTTCTCTTAACCTCTTATTTCCTGTTAGTCATAAAGTCTTGTGGATTCTAACTTCACAAGGATCACTTGCATCTGCATCCTACTGAACTCACCATACCCACTTTTGTGGTTCAGGCCCTTATCAACTTTCACCTGGACTTAATTATTTTTTTTAATTTCCAATTTAATTACTTCCCATTCCCAAATTAGCATTTTCATATGCATAACATACAAAAAGAAGATTGTATGTGAAACTGTAAATTTCCACTTCTTACTATTTGTGTTTTTAGAAAATATATATTAAATTTCATAGTTGCTAGCTATTCGGGATGTCTGTACTTCCATCTGAACTTTGAAGTAGTCTTTTTGGTGTATTTTAATATTGTAGTATTTCTCCTCTAATTTATACTAATGGCTAATTCCCTATTCCCCCCTCTTACCCTCTTACACACATTAAAAACAGGATAGAAAAAAACCAAACCCTTGTATCAGATAAATATAGCCAAGTAAAACAAATCCTCAAAACAAATCCATGTCCAAAAATGTACTATATCTTTTTTGCACATCCAAAAATGAGATAATCTTTTCTGTTCCTTCAGTTTGTCATTCTCCTTTCTAGCAATGGGTAAGCTATATCATGGGTCTTGTGGAGACATTGTTCATTTATTGTATTGATCAGACTTCTTAAATCTTTTAGAATTGGTTTTCTTTATAATGTTCTTATCATTATGTAAATTGTTTCTTAATTCCACTTTTTTTGCTCTGCAACCATTTTTGCTTCCTAGGATCCTTAGAAATTGTCCCTTCCTTCTTTTCTCCTTCCTTCTATCTCTTCATCTCCCCACTCCCCTTGTCTTCCCTGTGCTGGAAGTACAGAGGTTGGTCATGAGTCAAATCCTACTCCTGATTAACATGGAGGCTTTGACCTTCTCCATTTCTGCACTGGATCAGTTTGATCTTCTATGACAATATGATAGTGCCCCCCATCCAAGCGGCTTTTTACAGTGACATATGTGGACACCCTATTGGCTTAGCCTACTAGACTTCATAATTCTAGGGCTTGAGAGATCCACCAGCCTCAGCCTCCCTGGTGGCAGGAATTATTATAGTGGCTTGCCACCATACCTGATTCTTAAATAATTTCTTCTGGCAAAATAATATTCTGTTGTGTTCATATATACCAGAGTTTGTTCAGTCATTTTCCTATTGGTGGACACCTCCTTAATTTTCACTTCATTTTTTTCTTTTTTTAAACATCTTTCGCAATTGGGAAGTTTTTATTGCTTCTGATTATTTTTTATTATTATCCTCTCCCTTAATTCTATAACAGAATGTATGTTTGACCCTTATTTGTCCATTTCAAATAAGTGAGTTTCATCTGATGTCCACTTTTTCTACTCCTTCCTCTCTGTTTTTATACTCTTCTTCTTAGAAGTACAATTATGAGAAATAGGTTCTACCCCTTTCTTCCTTCTTTCCATAATAATGTGTTCCTCCTTTTACCTTCGCTTCTCTTTTATCTCTTCACATCTCCAGAATGGAAACAAGCTGCTGTTCAGGTCCTCTGTTAGTGCTCTCAATAAGGATATTAAGATTCTGATAGGGCACTTGTTTCTTTTGTATTAGAATGTTAGCATAACATCAGTGTGGAATTGCTTCTAATTCCACAATTAAGTTTACCTTTCTAGATTTCTCTTGACTCTTGTGTTTACATTGCAAAGTTCCTGTTCACTTTAGATATTTCCATCAGAAATGCTTTTTCTCCTATAAGAGTGTACTGAGCTTTCCAGGGTAAATTATTCTTGGTTTTAAACTTATAATATTTATCTTTTAGTATATTGTATTCCAAAGTCTCTTCAGGTTTCTGCCAGGTCTTATTTCATTTTAACAGATTCCTTGGTACTTGAACTTCTTTCTTTTGGTTGCTTTTAGTATTTTTTTCTTGGACATGGAAGCTCTAGGTTTTGATTGTACCCTCCTGGAACTTTAACTTTTGGATTTTCTTTAAGTGATCGCTGGATTGTTTTCATTTTTACTTTGCCCTAGTGGTTCTCCTAGATTGGGAACAGTTTCCATTTATGCTTTTTTAAAGTATTTCCAGGCCTTTTTTTTTTAATGATAGTTTTCAGTAAGTCCAGTGGTTTTTAAATTATCTCTCCTTTTCCTTGAGTTTGGGCCTTTGTGCTGAGGCCTAGATCCACCTCTTGTTGCACTTTATGGTGGAATGATTGATACAGTGTCGATTCTGTGTCACCTGGGTTCCAGTGATCTTTGATAAGCCCCTTTGATCTTGACTTACAGAGAACTGGTTCTTCGTGGTCCTCATTGACAGGACAGAGTGCTAGGGACCTCAGAACTCCAGAATATATACTGCTGCCAGTCCTGTTGTCTTCCAAGGTCTTTATTGTGGACTTCCTACCACCCTTCTGATTTCTGACTGCTTTGGGGGTTTCTCCAGAAAGCCTTGCAGGCTACACTTTTATCTGGCAAGTCTTTTTTGAAGCTGTGTTCTGGTTTACCCCAATCACTTTACCTAGAAAACACTAACTTTTCCGGAAAGTCCATTTCCTACTGTCTGTGGGTTTCTTTCTCACTTTTGGTACAGTTCTAGGATAAGAGTTCTCATATTGTAGTTTTTCATTGGATGTCTTCGTCATTATTTGGCATGGTGCAATTTTTAAGTTTTTGAAAGTAGGTATGTGGGAACTGATATGTCTCTCTATATAGCCATTTTTCCAGAAATTTCTATCAACTGGATTTTTGCAGTTGCCTCATAATTGGTCATTGCTTCTAGTCCAAGGATTCTTACCCTTTTTTGTCTCATAGACCCCTTTGGTGGTCCGGTGAAGCCAATGAACTCCTCAGGATAAGAACTTTTAAAATACATGAAATAAAATTGGTAGGATCACAACAGAAACCAATTATGTTGAAATCAAAATTAAAAAAAAAACAACATTCCCACATCCTCATTCTCCATCCCTTATAATTAAGAATCCCTGCTGTACTGTCTCCTCCCCTTTCCAATCTGTTCTCTGCCCTACCACTAAAGCTCGGTTTGATAATGTCATACTCAAAAGTCTTTCACCTACAAGATGAAATACAAATTAATTCATCTTTCAAATCAGTTCATAATCTGGCTTCATCCTACCTTTCATATTATGGATTACTCCCCTTTACATATCATATTATTTGCTTCTTATAAACTTTCTCTTTACTCTCCTATATGTTTTATTTCACTCCTGAAAAATGTGAACTCCTTCTTGACAGAGACTGTTGCCTCTTTGACCTTGAATTCCCAATGCTTAGCATAGTACTTGGCCCAGAGTTGGTATCTAATAAATTCTTGTTGAGTAAATGAATAAATCATGTAGCACAGGGTCTGGCACATAGTAAGTGCTTTATAAATATTATTGTTAGCTTTGGCATTTGCTGACTGGAGTTTTTGAATACTTGCTAATTTTTTCAGAGTTTGTAATTACAAAACACTAAAGAAAGTGAGAATGGAAAATTATATGTTATTGTCCAGTAAATACGTGAAGCACATTTGAGGATTCTGTGAATAGATTTGCTTGTAATTTTCTTAAAACAGATTGTCCCAAGAGTACTTACAGATAAAACTTAGAGCAAATGTTCAAGAAATGAATTCTCTGCTATTCACTTGCAGTCCTTTCTTTAACTACAACAATTGAATTATCACAAATGGATTTTATCTCTTCTACACCCAGTGTACAGAGTTAAACAAAGTTGAGCATTTGGACCTAACAACTGCATTGGCACAGTGCTCAAGGATAAGTTCTTTAGGATATCTCAAAAAGGGTAATAATTAATATTTTAAAAGATTGAAAAGATTATAGACAGTGCTTTTATAGCAAACAAAAACAACAACCTAGGTGATAGGAACAGTGAAATAGATTTTTATTGAATTGAACCTGCTTGCTTTCTTATCTGTATAAAATATTTACAAGGAATAGGCTATTTGTAAATCAGGGAATCTCTTTAATGAAAATACAAGAAACTGTAAGATTTCCAAAGGAACTTTCTTCAGCCGACCATATCTTTATAGTTCTACTGTTGACTGAAATTATATTGGCTATATTGACAGTATTAGATGCTGTTTGTTATTTTTGAGAAATCATTTCATTCTATAGAGAATATAAAGTCTTGAAAGTTATCAGGGTGTGCCTCTCATGATTATATCATGTTAAGTGACTGACAATTGTAACCACGGTAGACTTCAGATTTACTGATTTATGGACAGTGGATGCTGTTACATTGGGAAATGTGTGCCTCAGCTTTATGAAAAATATCTTCTCCCTATGGTCCAAAGGAATTATTTTTTTTTTATTGATGCTAATGATTTCTAAATTCTCCTGTTCATAGAAAACACTGTACTAAATGCATAAAGTCCCAGAACAACACAAAGCCTCTTTAGTGAAATCCATAATAATGTAAACATTGCCTTACCATCTGCACTAGAAAAACTTTACAGATGGAGAACATGACATGACATGTAGGTAAATAAGGTGCTTATCACACTAGTCTGTCAATGGGTATATTTTGAACAGGTACAGGTAGAAATATAATAAGTTGGTCCTAGGATTGATTATAATAGAGATTTTATATACTCTGGATCATGTTGAGGAAATTGTCTGTAACTTTTAGTGATTTTCAACTAAGGTTGCCCTAAAATCCCAATGTTTTTCTGTGCTTCTGATTTCTTCGTTTTCATTGTTTATTATAACACAGAAATACTCTCCTACTTTCATCTACTATACTTTGTTTAACCATGCCCCATTCTGTGAGCATTGACTTCATTTCCAGTTCTTTTCTACCACAAAAAAAAAGTACTTTAATGAATGTTTTGGTGTGTAAAAGGCTTTTCTTTCTATCCTTGACCTCCTGGGTATACGAACCTAGCCATAGGATCTCTGGGTAAAGGGGTATGGACATTTTAGTTATTTTTATTATTTTTTTTACTACTTGTCAAATCTTTATTTGTTAAGTGGGGAATGTAGGCAGGGTCCAGTTGCAGCCTTCCTCATGATAGCTAGGTCTTTGCTGAGCTCCTTTCTCATCTTTTGACGATTTAAGTTCCCACCCACCCCCTTTTTTGGTGGGGAGGGAAGGAACTTAAGGCCTGCCTATATTTGGAGACCTTCACAATTCCAGACCTGCCCCTCATAAGGGACAAACCTACATGCCTCCCGGATCATATTTCCTACAAACTTGGTGTGTTTGGTCAAGTGCCCACTGTGGTCCCAGCGTCGTGGCTTTGAAATGTTTTTAGTGACTCTGTGGCCCTTATTGAAGCTCACAGTTATGGGATATCAGATGACCATGACTGTGGCACTTTTGTAGCCCCAAATAGTAGTCACAACAAAAGCAGCCATTTTTAAAAAAGCATAATTCCCAATAGCTTTCTAGAATATTTGTACTAATTCTCAGTTCCCCCAGCAATGTATTAGTATACTTATTTTTTTGCAGGCCCTCCACTGATTTTTTGTTATTTTCAAATCAAGATAAATTTAATTCTTGACATAAATGAAAGCTCAGAGCTATTTTGTGTCTCATAATAATATAGAGCAGTCTGTCATGTGATTCTTAATTTGTGACTTTTTTAAGAAATGTTCATATCCTCTGCACTCTCAATACTTAATATTCATCTTCAATTCATCAAGTATTTAGTAATGGCTACATTTTGTCAGACACTGCTGTGCACTGGGGATACAGACTCTAAAACGTAAGGACCTTTATCTTCAAAGAACTTACATTCTCTTGAGGATAATAACTGACATTTACATAGTGCTTAAAGAGTTACAAAACACTTTAGATATATTATCTCCTTGAAGCCTCAAAATAGCCTTACAAGATGGGTTCTACCAGTATCATCCCCATTTTACATATGTGGAAGCTGCTACTTAGAGAAATTAAGTTACTTTTTTGCATCCATATTCTTGGAAGTGTGATTGAAACTCAGGTTTTTGTGATCCCACATCCAGCACTCTTAACTACTGTACAAAAATGAAATACATGTAGATAGAGATTTAGCTATGGAGATAGGTAGATGTATATTCCCCACCCCATACCAAGTCTGATTTAGAATATATTGTATCCATAACTGAGTAATACCCTCTTAGCTATGTTTCCCATTCATGTGATTGCTATTAGGTAAGTCCCTTTTTTAATAGGCATTTTGGTACTCAAGATTTATATATATATATAATCATTTCTAACCTATCTGCTGAGTTCTAGAATGAAAGTAACATAAAGATTATGTTATAAATTACCTCCAGCTTCCCTTTCGTTGGGCATATTTCTGATTGCACAGTAATTTAAAACTTAGAGACTTTTTCTGCAGAAGATTCTTGTATAATAAAGCTTGTCATTAGATTTAAGCTTTTGAACAGTGTTTCCTTCCTGTTATTTTGGTCTATAAGGAGCTTCTGATGCATAATAATGTGATCGAGTGGAAGGGACCCTACTTTGGATTAAGAAGAGACCTGTATTCAAATCTACTGACATTTATTAGACGAGCATCTATAATCTGCATAATTTACCTTGTAAAAACCCTCTACTTATAAAATGGGAATAATATTTGTACTACTAAATTTGACATTCAAACGTAAGACCCAAGAGAGAGTCCCTCATAAGGCACTCAATAAACTGTTGACATTCCTATATGGGAAGATAATATATGTAACCTCTTCTAAGAATTTTATCATTAATAGGGCAGTTAGAAGGAGCCTACATGGACAAAGGGCACAGGTATGATTGTGATGATTGCTTTAAAAAAATGAAGAAGAAAGAGAGATGCACTAGGAGAAGGGGAAAGAAAGGGGGAAGTAGAATGTAGAAATTTTTCTCACATAAAAGAGGTGCATAAGGAAGAACTTGTATAGTGGAAGGGGAAATGGGGAGATGGTTGTTGTTATGGAAAATGTTTGAACTTCCCCTCTCATCAGAATTGGTTCAAAGAGGGAAGAATACATAAACACACTCAGTTGGATATAGAAATCTATCTTAAGCAATAGGGAAATAGGATAAAAGCTATGGAGGAGAGAGGGAAAGAATGATAAAAGGGAGGGCAAATTAAAGAAGACAGTAGTGAGAAGCAAAAAAGATCAAAAGGTAGGGGATGCAGATAGGTGGTGCAGTGAATAGAGGTTCTGGGGTGAAGTCAGGAAAACTCATCTTCCTGAGTTCAGATTCAGCCTCAGACACTTAACCTGACCCTGCGTGTTGCTGAGCAGGTCACTTAACCTTGTTTGCCCTGTGTGACCTTGGGCAGTTCATTTAACCTTGTGTCCTTCAGTTTCCTCGCCTATAAAATGAGTTGGAGAAAGAAAAGCAAACCACTCCAGTATTTCTGCCAAGAAATCCCTAAGTGGGGTCATAAAGAGTCAGACAACATTGAAATGGCTGAACAACAAGGATAAAAATAGAAAGAGAGGACAGACAGAAGGAAATACACAGTAATCTGAACGGAATGTGAATGGGATGAGCTCACCCATAAAACAGAAGTGGGTAACAGAATGGATGAGAAACCAGAATACATTATGTTGTTTATAAGACATGCAATTGAAATAGAAAGACACACAAAAGAGTTGGAGCAGAATCTATTATGCTTTAGCTGAAGTAAAAAAGGCAGGGGTAGCAGTCCAGGTTTCAGGCAATGCAAAGCAAAAATAGACTTAATTAAAAGAGATAAGCAGGGAAACTTATGTTTTGCTAAAAGGTACCATAGTCGATAAAATAATATTATAAAAATTTAAAGACAGATTTCTTTGATAAAGGCTTCATTTCTCAACTATGTAGGGAAATGAGCAAAATATAAAAAATAAGAGCCATTGTCTGATCAAATGATATGATTAGGCAGTTTTCAGAAGAAGAAATCTAAACAATCTATAGTCAAAAAAAATGCTCAGAATCATTAGTGATTAGAGAAATGCAAATTAAAACAACCCTGAGATACATCACACCTATCAGAAATGACAAATGCTGGAGGGGATGAGAGAAAATAGGTAGACTAATAATCTGTTGGTGGAGGTGTTACCTGGTCCAGACGTTCTGCAAAACAATTTAGAACACGACCCAAAGAGTGCTACAACTGTGTATACCCTTTGATCCAGCAATACCATTGCTAGGTTTGTACCCCAAAGAGATCAAAGAGAAAGGAAAAGGATGTATATGTACAAAAATATTTCTACTAGCTCTTTTTGTGGTGACAAAGAGTTGGAAATTAAGAAGATGCCCATCAATTGGGGAATGGTTGAACAAATTGTGGCATATGATTGTGATGGAATACTATTGTGCTATAAGAAATGATGAAAGGGATAGTTTCAGAAAAAAAAAAATGGTGAGACCTATATGACCTGATAGCAAATGAAGGGAGAGGAACCTGGAGTTCACTGTGCATGGTAACAGCAATATTGTGATGATGATCAGCTGTGAGACTTGGCTACTCCAATCAATACAGTGATCCAAAACAGTTCCAAAGGAGTCATGATGAAAAAAATGCTAAGCATCTCCAGAGAGAGAAATGATGAACTCGGTGCAAGTTGAAGTATGATTTTCTCATTTTCTTTACTGTGCTTGCTTTTTTGTGATACGGCTAATATGGAAGTAAATTTTGCATTATTTCACATGTATAATTGATATAATTTTACTTGCCCTCTCAGTAGATAGGGCATGGCAGGAAGAGAGAGAATTTGAAACTCAAAATTTAAAAAGAAAAGGATGCCATAAATAAATAATAAATTTTGGGGGGAGTTGAAAGATATTTGTACTACTAATCATATAATTGTTGAGACATGTACTTTGCATTCTCCTTTTAATTCTAGTGCCTTCCCTCAGTTATTTCTTATTTCTTTATGGAGTTTATTTGTACATGTTTGTTTACTGTCTCCCCAATTACATCCAGTCATGTGGGCAGTTAACATGTACCAGCTACATGCCAGGTAGTGTGGTAAGCTCTGGAGATGTAAATACCGATAAAAACAGACAGTTCCCCCGCTCCTGAGCCACTTAAAATCTAAGTGGAGAATACAACACAAAAGAAAACTAAAGGGAAAAGGGTGAAGAGGTGAGGTACCTGGTACAGGTGCATGATGAAGAGGTCCAAAGTCCAAAAGAATTGTAGCTGGCCGTAAATGGGAGGAAGTATACGCTCTCTCCCTTCCTTCAATAGAGGCCCTGGGGCCTGTAGCCCTGCCCTCCAGTCGGAGAGGCAGAGGCTTCTGGTAACATGTGAGAACAAAGTCAGAGTTACCATTGCAGCATAATGAGATTATCCAATGATGAGTTTCCTGGGGAAGGAGGCATGATAGAAAGATCCAAAGAAGTCCCTAAGCAGTGTCGCCGGTGGGAAATGGGAAAAAGACTGTACTGAGCCCTCTCCTTACATAGAAGCTCTGAAGCTTCTCTGCGCTGAAGTCAGAGGGTCAGATGGATCAGAGAGGCGACGGCATTGATGAGATGTGAATAATGATGCAGATTACAGCTCTGAGGGACAAAAACTGTATTTTGCTTCTTTTTGTATTCCCAGTACTTAGCACAATACCTGGCATATAGTAGGAACTTAATAAATGTTTATTGCCTGATTGGCTTTTGTGAGCACTTTGTAAACTCTTAAAAAATTTTGTAATTTTTTTTTTGATGGGTAAGGAGATGATAAGAGATTGAATGGAAACATTTCTTACATATCCTCTCCCCCTACACACCTATGCACACACATGCAAACATACATACACATATATATGTATACACATAGAACACATGGATAGTAGTTACATTACTAGGATGTTTTGGTTTAAAATAATGAAAAAAGGCTACTGTGACTCATTAACTTTTGAAACAATTTGCATTTCATTAATCATAACAGTATATATATTTGAAAGATAGAAAACTCAGTCGGTAGAACAAATATTTGCTTATGATTTAATGAGATGTCTGGTACTATTTTGCAGTTGGAAGTCTGTACATATGGATTCAAAGATAACTTGCATATATTCCACACTCCCCCAGGGTTTAAAGACCTGCAGCTTAGCAATGCCTATCCTAGTAGAGTTCGGTCATAGATATGAAAATTCTCGACCATATTTGACTGCATAGTAATTTGGCCCATTTCGTTAGACTCTTTGCAGTTTGCATCAGAACTCACTTGATGGGCTTATTATCCTCACTGTTTAGTGTAAAACTAATCTTTAAAAACAGGTACTAATATATGTTCTTTAGAACTACATAACTCCACTTCATTAATGTTAGAATGATTACATTTTTGAAAGGTCTTTGATGCTTTTTTCTTTATATACTACAGTCATTTCATGATATCCTCTTCTACTCCCCACTGTCCCAAATTTCCTTTATAACAAAAAACACAGTTATGTAAACAAAGTAACAGTGTCGATATTGCAACATATTTCACATTTTGGACCCCGTTTTCTACTGTCTCTCTAATAAGGAAGTTTTATCATTACATAACCATTTGGCACCTTCCTGGGCAAACATCTCAATTACTGTTGAATTGAGGCAGTATTGAGAAAATCCACCAGGAATTTAAGCTCCTTTAGAAAAATAGTTTGAAGAAAAATCCGTAATGAAACAAGAGTGAACAGTGCAGTGAAAGGCAGGGTAACAGATAGTGTTCAGAAATAGAGTATGACAAGCAGTGACAGAAGCTACAGAGAAATCAAGAATGGCCTTTGACTAAGGTTTAACAGCTGACCTTGGAGAAGGCTTGTTTTCATAGAGCAGTGGAATTGGAAAGTGTGTTGCAAGGGTTTGAGAAGTAATTTTGTAATGAACCCTAAATTTGGAAACAAAAGATTTAGATTCACCTTACTACTGTGAATTATTGCCCTGTGTGATTGGGCCTCAAGTTTCCTCATCTGCAAAGTTAAGGTACTGAATTATATAACCTCTAATGTTGACCGTCTAAATCTAGATCCCATGACTACTTTACTGAATATGTAGAAATGCTTTATTAGTGTTGTTATTGACTATAACTATCAGTATTATATTACATTACCATTTTGATGGGTCTGTGATTTCTTCCACATATGTAACAATCATTTTTACAGATTTGATGGTCTTGTCCATGTCTCATCGGTTCTCCACTCAAGGTTTACCTAGCATACTAGGGGCTTTCCTTTAGATCAAGAATTCTTAACCTTCTTTGTGTCAAAAACAGATGGCCTATTGGCCATCTGTTCAAATCTGTGAACTTCTCAAAATAATATTCTTTTGAATGCATAAAGTAAAATACATGAAATTATGAGGGAAACCATTTTTGCATATGTGTGTGTGTATAAAACAATTTTTTTTAAAAACAAGTTCACAGATCCCAGATTAAGAATCCCTGCACTTAATTGTTTCTTTCTTACCAACAACTATATTCTGCCTACTTACATAGCCAAAACCTGATTTATTTCTTTATCACCTCTTACCTGTATTATTGCAGTAACCTCTTGATTGGTCTCTCTGCCTCAAGTTTCCTTTTCAAACAATCCTCCACACTGTTGCCTAAGGAATGTTCTAAAGAACAAGTTTTATTATGTCACTTAAAAAAAGTAATCCAACAGTAAAACCTCATACATATGCTTACTATTTATCTGTAAGACTTCATATTAGATTTCTTTATAAGCTTTGTTGAATATAAATAGTATTTTAATAAAATAAATTGAAACTTAGATGTTTAACATAATTTAATATTCATATAACAATCATATGTGAAGTTAATTTTTACACTTTTTCTTTGAACGGTGGTTTGCAGCATTTGGTTCCATACCAGACAAGCATAGTCTTAAATTTAGTTCCACATTGTTTCTTTCTATATTTTGATTTAAAATAAATAAAAGTGAAAATGCTTGCAAATATGTGGTGAAAATTAGTAGGAGAATTTTGCATTCTCCTTACTAAGAGGTGAAATTCTTCTTAAAATATTTAGTCACCTAACTAGCTGATGACAAGCCCGGTATTAGAGGGCAAACTAACCTTTATAGGGAAAGGATCTCTTCAGATATGACTTTATTCTCTTCTGTCACTGGCATACCAGGTATGATCTCATCAAAACTCCCCTGAATGACTGACCAGTGTTTCCAGCCAGATCATTTGAAAATCCACCAGATAGAAGAATAATAACATAAGCCAAGAATAAATTTAAATTGTAAAACAGTCTTAATACTGAAATGAGAGGCAACATGAAGTTTGTTTCTGCAAAATATTTGTGATAGTCTGTGATGGTTTCAAGGTAGTTTGTAATGTGCGTGTCCAACAGTCATAGTTTTCAAAGTCTTAACATTTGTGTTATTGGTTCATAGCATCTTAATCATGTGTTTACCTAACTGATGAGGTACAATTACAGTAACAGAGGGAAGTGAGGATGCTACTTTGATGAAGTGTACAGATCACAAGTGAGGGTATGCTCATGCATCTGATCATCTCTTGGGAATTGATTTACACTCAGATGTCAAACCCTTGTCGTAGTTTGGAAACAATTTGAAGGTAGGTTGAGAAACTGCAAGGATGAATTGCACTTAAAAGTGGTCAAAATTATAATAATATGTTATTGCTGGCTGAATGCCAAAGTTGTTATGTGCAAATAATTTTAAGTTGTTACAGAAACAAACTTGTAATATTTCAAATATGCACATGCCTTTTTCACAGAAGGGAAATATATTTTCCTTAAAGTATCAATAAAGAATTTTTAGTGTGAACCCCTTATAAGAAGGGGTTTACAAACTCCAAAATGGCAAACACTATTCTAAGCTGTATTCTAAGGCATCTTTCTCTTGACTGCCATATCTGTCTGGTAGACATACATATTAAATGTTTACTGAAGGAAGTGGTTTCTAGGCTCATTTGATTTTCATTATGACACTTGTTTCATATTGGTTAAACTTTTTTAGGAAATAGCAATAATTTGTGCCAATGTCTATTCTTTTATTTATTTCCCATTTTGGGACTTCAGCACCTTGTTTCTATGGACCAAGCAGGAAGTGTCTCAGTTGTGTTCTGTAACATTTTCTCATTTTTATTCATTCCTCTAAATCTTTTTTTAAAGTTAGGGGTGTGACCAAATAGACAACTGATTTCAGAAGTACATTTTTGTTTATTTTGTTCATTTCCATCATTTAAGCAATAGTTGGAGAAACTGTTGTGTGAACCAATTCCCCCCAAATTACCACTGTGTAAAGTGCTACAACAGGTGCAACAGATACAGAAGTAAAAACAAAATTGTCCCTGCCCTTAATGGCTTTAAGTTAATATGTTAATTCTTTAAAAGACAAATAAATGATTATAACTTTCATATTTATTCCACATGTTTTAAATATACTCACAATGCTTTGAATTCTGCAAGCCTTTATTAAACCTTTACTGGAGCACTGTGGTATTAACCTGAAAAAATAAAAAGATTGACATCATTTCTTTGCTTTCGTGTTTCTTATTATGGAAGAGAATATGTAATATAGACCCAGAGTTATCTGATATTAGCTCAAGGTAGGGAAGTACATTTCTGTGTTTTGGCTCATAATAGTATTAAGTAAATTTTATGAACCATATAATTTTCTTGGGGAATAAAAAGGTATAATTGTTTGAGAATCACTTACACATTCTACTTACATCTTGAGGTATTGTATTCCTGTAAATTAATTTTGAAATTTAGGACTTTTTTTTTTTTTTTTTTTACATAACGATATGCCAATCCCTATGTCTACAGTTAAAGAACTTTACTGACAGGTGGATGCTAAGAGTGTCTTTGAAGCATTTGAGCAAAGAGAGTAACAGCTCTTGGGAAATTGTAACCTGTTTATCTTGTCAGTAATCAAAACTAGGCTTCCTCATTACTTCTTAAATACCATATATATGGATCACCTGCCCCCTTCCCCTCACCTGCTTTCAAATTAGCAGCCATGATTCAGGACTCACCATGCAACTTAAAATGATAATAGTTCCTAATATAATTGTACTCACTATATTGTTACACGATGCATTTAAAACATTTTGCCAGTCTTAAAAATGCTATATTAATGTCAGTTGTTAACTACTGGAATTGTATGGAAATGATGAACTTCATAGAGAAAAATGCTTTATTAATTACCCAGATTTGTTCTGTGTGAGGCTATTTAGTCCAACTATTTGTCTCAATTGAGGACTTTTTGTAGAATATTTTAAAATATATTGTTTAATTCCACTTTTGCACAACTAACACTCCCTTATTTGAAAAAAAAGGACAAATAATTGACAGAGTTTATTATGTTCTTCATGACTAGATCATTTGGTTGCTTTTTGTCTTTCTTGGAATTGAAATAATAGAATTCTACAATTAGTAGATCCCATTTTATTTGGTATAGTTCTCTTATTTTACAGATGAAGAATCTGAAATTGGACAAATTAAGTAACTTTAAGCAAATCATATTAGTGGAGAAACCAAAACTAAATCCTAATCTTTTTTCCTAGTCTGTAACTTTCATAACTTTTAAGTAAGGATTATAAATCCTTTGAAATAGAACTTTTGGATATACTCTGTTGCTTGCAGGTGTATTTGATGACATATTCATTTAAAGAGCTTTCTGGATAAATTAGTAAACTGGCTCCATAATTATACCTTTCATAGTTATTGGTACATGACAGGACTCATTTTTTAAATTAAGCATTTTGGGGTGACACATTTGTTTGTGATTCCATATGTTCTACTCTCTCTTTGGATAGTTTGAATCACTTATATCAGATTTATGTCGTAAAAGGTTGTCAGCCTAACAGTAGACCTTACTGGTGGATTGAGATAAAAGGAAGACCATTATTGATAGTATGCAGAAGGCATTGCAAAATGGCAAATGAATAACATGCCTAGTAATCTTTTAAAACTTTTTCTTTTACATTGCTTATAGAAACATTTTCATTTGCTGATTATAAAATATTTAATTGTTATTAGCTACTTTATGCCTAGTTATTTCAGTGCCCTATTGACAGAAGGTTACTGGGTTGTTATATTAGTAGTTCCTGACAAATAGAAATTATTTGATATGCTAAGCTATTTCTGACAGAAGATATAAAGTTTTGACAAACATCCATGGCACAGCAAGTGTCCAATTCTAAAGAGCAAAATAAATGCAAACCACCATTATGGGGAACACAAACAGCCTGAAAGCAAGTTATCAGTAAGCAAATAATTGTTGAACTGTTATGAATGGAATAGGATGTTGAAATAGGGCATGATTGGCTGATGTTACATATGTCCTTGATTACCTTCCCTGTGCTTTTATCCTAATAAGTGACATTCTTTGTATTCCCTTGGATGGCTAGACAGTCTGACACTGAAGAAGAATAAATATTGCATGTGGTACACATTAAGCTGTCATCTAAGACAGCATTTATAAAAAGTAACTGGAGAAATTCATAAGGAATTCTGCACTGCTACAGTTTCCTGGCTCTAGTCATAATTGTCAAAGTTCTTGACACATTCGGGTCTTCAGAAATGATTTAGGTTTACAGTTGCTGGATGTATGAATAATTATTATGGATTCATGTTCCTGTGTTGCCTTTGGACATTAATGCCAGTAACCAAAATGTTATATTTTATAGAAATTTGGACTTTAACAAATGATGTAAGGTGATAACAGCAATATCTTTTTGTCATTATCACATTCAGTAGACTCATATTTAAAAGAAAGCTCAGAAAGGCTTTAAAAAAATGTTTATTATGTCTTTAATGTGTTTTAGGAAAACATTATTTTCTTGGGATCGCAAAGGCTTTCAAAATGAACCTTTTGATCTTCTTCAGCAATACAAATATTTTAAAACCTCCTAAAGAATGTTATTTTTAAAAACCGTGAATGTAAATTGTTAGATGATATTTTAATTTTCAGTTATCTTTTCTCATATAAATTTATCTTTGTCTCTTGCTTTTCAAGGAAGGGATGCATATATTCTGGTTCCCGATTCCTCTTAATTTTCTTCTATTCAGTGATTATTTTTAACAGAAGTAATGGTAAAGAAAATAGGAAAGACCAATTATTCTGAAGAAAAAGGTAAAGCATTGTATGCTCTCTTGGTCCTTCTGTCTTTTACTAGTTAAACACACATCTTTTGGTATAACTGATCTTTATAGTTTGCCTAGTGGTAAACTATAGTAAGATACATTCTCTATTCTGCTTCCATTTATAGTTTGTAGCCTGCCACATTGCTTGTTACTAGATCATTTTAGATGAAGTAATTAGTTTTAATCATTCTATAATCCAATCAAGAAATAAAATAGAGTATCAGCTGATTAGTGGGGGACAATGTGATTAAGTACCAACTTAATTTAGTGAACAAAATAGACATGCAAAATAACTATAGTATATAGTTATAAATTGTAGACCATTTTTGGGGGGAAAAAAACCACTCAATGACTTTACAGTGACATCTCACATTCATGAAAAAACTTACTCATTTGAAATTTTGGAGGGAAAAGCATCTTTATTTTGAAATCTAAATAACCTATTTGGGCTGAAGAAACTTTTTTCCAACTATAACACTGATCCAATGTTACCTATAGCTTTTAACTCTCTAGACCACTACAGAGCACAAAATATTTGCCCAACTGGTAAATTGAACTGTAAGTCCCACTGTGGGAAATTGCTTTGCTGTGCTCCAAACAGCAGTTATCTTAGTAATTGTACCTGGATTCTTTGTGGCTAATAGAGCATCGATGCCCATTTTGTTGGCAGAAAATTATTTCACTTAAATACTTCTAATTGTAAAACTAAAAACTAAAATGTGTGTCATTAGGATAATTTGAGATAGTAACAGCATTTTTAATTGGTGGTGTGGAAAAAAATAATCTTCTCACTGCCTGTGTAAAAGTGTACTTACCCAGCATTTCACATTCTAAACTGGAGCTCACAACAAGGAGCTTATCAGAGCAAATTGTCTAGTCCATCCCCTTCCTCACTCAAAACCTAATGACCCTTTATCATCATGGCTTAGATTGCTGGACACAGATGTGAGAAAATACAAGTAATCTACAGGTAACTACAGTAGCTGCACTGATGTTCTCAGAGAACTGGCTGCTGGGAAGATAAAAAGCTTCCCACAGAGTCTGTGACTTTCCAGCAGCAAAGCACATCATGAGCTCATACGTTGAGTTTTATTTGCTGGAGATTCACAATAAGATGCATTAGAACATTCAGCAGGGACTCTTTTTAGATGAGCAAAAAAATTCCAGAGAGTTATTAGTCGATGCACCAGTGCATGCCATCACACTAAAACAAAGTCCAGTATTTATTTCTTTTAAGTATATAAAAGATTTTGGTGACAGTGTAATATTAATGTATAGCTTTTTTTCTTTATACTTGTGATTTACTACAGGCTTTTATCTTTTTCCCTTGATAAAAAGCTGTTCAAACTGAAGTATTTATTCAAAAGTAGTCTGGGTATCCCTTAGAATGTGAAAGCTGAATAGTAATTCCTCAAACCTTAGCACTAAACTGCATTTCAATGGACTTGTTTATGGGCAGGTGCTGTGCTTTTGTTAGCTCCTTAGATCGTGGTCCCGCAGCTGGCCGAATATGTCTATCTGCATGCAGTACAGTAATTTGCCGTGAAAAAAGACGATGGTTTTTGGATGAAGGTGCTGCACCTGTAGCTTCAGTTTGGTAATTGTTAGTTTGACTATTGTTTGCAAAGATCACCGTTTCATACAGCTTAAGAAAACTACAGTGCTTAAAATATTTATGCATCATCATGCAAAAAGTCTTTTGTTTTTAGTCATTGAGCATGGTTAAAGTTTATTAGATTGAGGTGAATCACTGTGAATTAGACTGTCTGAACTTCAGGTGTGTGTTTGTTTTAAAAAATCATTTGCTCATTATCCTTCAGGATCGTTTATTTTGTCTTTGTAAAGGCTATAACTGCTCGATTGAGAATAGTCATCACTCTTTACACACGAAGACGAGTTAGAACCCTAAGTCACTTTTATAAATTATCTCTATAATAGCTTGAAGGTAAAGATAATTTTCATCTAAGCAGTATTGGTTAAGCAGATGACAGCCAACTAAATGAGATTGTGAAGTGTTTTTATTTGGTTCATTGTTAAATAGGTGTATTGTTTATATGCCTAACTTAATTGTCTGTTTTATCTTTATGGAAAATATTGATATTCTCAGAAAATAGGACCTAAGAAGAGACTGATTAAGTCTTCTTGGCTAAGTACCTTTCCAGTTTTGCTTCATGAATGCAATAGTTTTTCAGAGAGCACAGTATAGCCAAAGAATATCAACCTACAGATGATCTCGAGTAACTACTTTTATCTTATCTCTTGGTACTGGCAGAAGAAACAGATTGCTTTATGGTATTAAGTGACATAGAAATCAAGTGTTTGCATTTCTTAGTCCTGATACTCACTTGAATCTTTCGCACTATGTTGAAAGAAATTAGTACCACTCTTGAGACACACTTTCTTTGAAAAGAACATTGTGACTATGCTAGATCATATTGAGTTTCTTTTTTACAATTCTTAGTCCAGTTTTTAAGTTTACATTGGCATCTTTGGAATTTTCATAATCTCTTTACATATTTATATAAAATTGAATATTGAAATTGGGGAGCAATTGCACATGAAATCAGTGCTTCTGCTTTGAGTTTGCTATAAGATCTAAAGCAGAAATCATCCTTGTTTCCATTTAGTAGCAAATGGAAAACACAGAACTTGAAATTCCAAATAGTGCATTCTCTTAACCTCATAGTCTTTTAGAAGAAAGCAAGTAGAGGAGCATATGCAGTGTAAGATTGTTTTGCATTTTTGTTTTTACATCACCAGATTAAGTGTAATGGAATCCATCTGTAAACTGTAGGAAAGAGTTGATAGTTTTTGTCTTGGAATAAAGTGAGGTTTTTTTTCCTTTTTCTAATATATTTTTAAAATTCTCAATACACAGAAAATTCAAAACGCTGTCTGTTAGAAAGTTTTGTTTGAGCTTTTAAAACTGAGTGATTAGCAGAAATAATGACCCTGTCAGCCTTAATCACATTAAAATGTGGTTAACATCATTTAATTTTTTCCACTTAATATGCAAAAATTTCCAGTAGATTTGCAGTGAAGGCCATTGAAATTCCATTAGAACAAGAATAAAAATTTCAGGCATCATTTATTCAGAGAAGGAATAAAGGTCTCGATTGAGAACTGCTGAATCTTTCTATTAGAGAAACTATGAATCATTACATTGAACTGTACCTTAGGTTTTCACAGACTTAAAGGTGACTTATTTTCAAATAGATGAAAAATCATTTGTTTTATAATTCTTTATCAAAAGAAAAAACCAGATTTATGCTTTAAAAAAAGATGTGTCTTAAATGATTGCTCAACATTTTATGCACTTCAACCTGTTAATTCAGTTAGAGAGTTTTTACTCATACTTTTAATGAAAACTCTTACTGTCTCAGATTATTAAAGAAGCAGTCATTTTAAACCTGGTAATCCAATATACCAAATCTGAATATGCCAATAAATCATAACAGTTGAGTAAAGGAAAAAATTCTAAGTTAAGAGACAAATTGAACCAACTTTTTCTCCTAAATTTGTAGCTTATTCCTTTTTATCTAGCTGTATCTGGTTTGTGTTGTGCCACATCATCCATGTGAATTATAATGAAATAAATCTAAAGTTTGCTTTGTTTATTTTACCCATTTATGGCAGCAAGCATGTTATTATATTTTGTCATGTTCACAGAGGAAGAAAGACCCTTAGCACAATTATGAAAGCATAGCACAGTTGAAGAAATAGACACTTTTGCATTATATTTTGGAATACCTTTATTTCCCAACAACCCTAAAAACTTAAATTGTGTAAAATACTTTATTTTTTAAAAAACTTACTGAATATAGCTGATGCTCTGGAATGACTTTCTAGAACAGTTCCTGTCCCTCAGGTAACTAAGTAATTATACAGAGAGTTTTTTAAAATTTGTGTTTTGTTCTTGTATGATTTTGATTTTGGCCTATTATGTATTTGCACTTGGTGAGCTCATAGTAAAAATACCAAGTAAAAATAGAAAGTATTCCACACCTGTGTTGTACATACTTTTTGGGAATACTTTTCAATCATACCTGCTTATAAATATTCGTGAAAAGCATAAGTATGTTTAGTTGTATGTTTGAATTGAGGGTTGGAGTGTGAAGTTTATGGAATTGTTATCCAGATTTGTTGAAGGGGGTTGGGGGAGAATCCTCTAGAGGTTTAATTTTCCCTTTAGGGTCTATTAACTCTGTACTGTACCTAAGGGAAAGAAATTTTAAAATTCAGTTCCAAATAACTGTGATTATATAAATGGGAAGCAGAACTGAAAACAAAGGTTTTCCACGTTCCCCTGCAGCCCATCCTTTCATTACAGGAGACCAGGAGCTGGAGGTGGCCTGAATCAATTGTGCTTCACCCCCCACATTTCAACATGTAATCTTAGGTTACATTAATGGAAAGATAGTATCCAGCTTGTAATAGGAAGTAAGAGTTCCGCTGTATACTATGCTACTCTGGCTTCATCTTTAGTATTGTATTGAGTTTTAGATGCCACCTTTTCTGAAGGACTTTAATAAACTAGAGAGTATTCAGAGGAGGCTATCAGGAAATTGAGGAATCTGGAAATAGTTTCATATGAGGCAATGGAAATGAAAAAAAAATCATTTAAAAGGCCCTATGCTGCAAAAGTGGACTTTACTGCTCTGTCCTTTATTGCCACAAGAAACTGTCTATAGGGGAAATGGTACCTGGTTAGATGAAACTGTCCTGCCTACCTATTCTAACATATCCTCGTACAGCTTAAAGCAAGTGGTAACAAATGCTTGTCAGGTGTTTATGTCCAATTTTTTAATTTTTATTTTCACAGGAACACTTCATGCAATTACTTACCTTGAATACCTGAAGTTTCTTGCTAAAACTTTTTCCAGAGGCCCTGTGGCAGTATAACTCGGGCTTCTTGTGGACAGAAGGAACTATTTTGGGTAGCCTTTTAGCTTCTAAGAGGCACTCTGTCAGTATTGAGCAGTTTAAATTCTGAATGATAAGTACAGATGTTGAGGCAAGGACTTTGCACATATCAAGAAAAATAACCCTAGCAAAATAATGTAGAGTTCTGTTAACATTCTTGTTTTTTGAAGATTAGCACTTAAGAGTGGTGTTGTTTTTAATGTACCTGAGTGGTAGTCTTTAGGACTCACAGGATTTTAGAATTAAAAGGGACCTTAAAGGTCCAACTGCTTAATTTTTTCTGAAGAGGAAGGTAAGACTGAGAAGTGATTTCCCTGAATCCCTTTTTATATCACAATGAATTGAGCTACTTCGTATCACATAAAAATGTTTCAGAAGTGAAATCTGTAATTTTTTGTAATTCTATATGTTGAACCTCTTTCTTCCTTTCATTATAGTAGGGTGTTCTGCTTTTCATTGTAATTTTATATTATTTGACCATTCAGAAGTTTATATTTACCATGAACTATCCTAGTGTTTAAAATAGTGATAACAATAGCTAATATTCATATAATGTTTTTAAACTATACAAAGAGCTTTATGTAAACCATCTCATTTAATTTTTGCAGCAACTCTTTAAGGTATATATGATTTTGTCCATTTAAAAAAATATATTTTGTTTTAACCAGTGAAAAATCTACCTTTTCCCCCCTTATACTCTAACCCTAAACTGAGAACACAGGAAAAAGAAAACCCATTACAAACATGCACAGTCCATAAAAACAAATTTCTACATTGCTCATGTCCACAAAAATGTTTTTTTTATTCTCCATTCCAAGTCCTTCACCTCCCTCCCTATCAGGAGATGATGGGTAGCTTGTTTCATCATTAGTCTTCCAGGATCATAGTTGGTCTTTATGCTGTTAGGACTTCTGCACAGTAGTATTCAGACTCTCTCTCTCTCTCTCTCTCTCTCTCTCACACACACACACACACA
This sequence comes from Bettongia penicillata ogilbyi, assembly GCA_023548195.1. Classification (NCBI taxonomy): domain Eukaryota; kingdom Metazoa; phylum Chordata; class Mammalia; order Diprotodontia; family Potoroidae; genus Bettongia; species Bettongia penicillata. The sequence continues at coordinate 277,105 of JAJHZJ010000712.1, read as the reverse complement.
CACACACACACACACACACACACAGCTTGTTCATCCATTCCCCAACACACACACACAGGGAGGTTGTTCATCCATTCCCCAGTTTATAATTACCCTGCTATCCCTCAGATTCCCATTCTTTACCAAATCAAAGTGGCTATAAATATTTTTGTACCTCTTAGTTTGTTTTGCTTAGGACTAATCCTTCCCCTAACATGCCCTCTTTCTCATTCTCCTCCCCTCTCTCCTTTGATTTCCTTGTTGAGTCAGATGTATTTCCATACATAACTCTGTGTATATGTGTGTGTGCACATATATTCATTCTTCTTTTGTATAGTTCAGATGAGAGTAAGGTTCAAGTGTCAGCTGCTCCCTCCCACCCCATTCCTCTCCTTGTCTGTGTAGATATCTACTTGTGCACTCATTATATGAGATAATTTTCCCTAACCTTTCTTTCCCTTCCCCCAGTGTATTCCTTTCCCCTACTCTTTGCATTATTTTCTTATAATCAAGACATACTGTTTTCTTTTGCAACGTGACTAATATGAAAATATGTTTTGCATGACTACACATTTATGACCTGTATCAAATTGCTTGTCTTCTCCATGAGGTGTGGGTAGGGAGAGAGAGAGAGAGAGAGAGAGAGAGAGAGAGAGAGAGAGAGAGAGAGAGAGAGAGAGAGAGAGAGAGAGAGAGAGAGAGAATGAATAAGAGTTTCAAACTCAGTTTCAAACAATGAAAGTTGAAAATTCTTTTTGTACATAATTGGGGGAAAATAAAATACTAAATTACAAAAACATTTTCGATACCAACGTAAAAAAAAATCAAGACACAACACTTGCAGTTGTTTTCTAACTGGATTCCCTCTATGATTCCAGATGATGTTAGGGCTCCTAGGGGATACATGTATCATCTCATATTAGAATATAAGCAGTTTATCCTTGTTTCATTTTTTTAATTGCTCTTTCATGTTCACTTTTTTACCTCTCTCTTGGCTTCTATTTCTGAACTTCAGTTTTCTTTGTAGCTCTAGTCTTTTTTATTAGGAAAGCTTGGAAGTCCTTTATTTCATTAAAGGTTCATTTTCTCCTCATAGCATTATATGCAGTTTTGCTGGGTGAGTTAGTCTTAGCTATGAGCGCATATCCTTTGCCTTCTGGAATATTTTTATTCCATGTTCTTTGTTCCTTCTTAATAGTGGCTGCGAAATATTTATGGTATTGAATGTGGCTTCTTGGTACTGGGATCCTTTTTGGCTCCTTGCTGTATTTTTTCTTTGGCTTAGAATCTTTGGATTTTGGCTGTGAAGTTCTGGGAGTTTGCACTTTGCCTTCTGGTTTTAAGAGATCTGAGCAGCTACTTTTTAATGTTTCTTGACTTGTTCAACACAGGGTTGCCACAAAGCTTCAATTTGTTTAAAATAACAAAACCAAAGCCAGTATCTGTGAAGCACAATGAAGTGAAGTGCAATAAAATGAGGCATGTTTGTATACATTTCAGACCTGGTATTTATCTGCATTTTTTAAAGGTAGTTTCCTCACTGAGAATTTCCGTATCCTAATGAAAATTTAGTTCCAGTCCAAAAAAGAAAAATACATTTTTTACATTGTAGCTACTTTAGTAAATGTCAGTTCAGTTTAAGCTTGTTAAAGATTACAAAATAAGCTAAATAAAAGTAAATTTACATATTTAAGTAATTGCCCAGTGTCACTTGGGACCATCAGTCATGATCTAGAGAATTTATAAGAAGCTGATGAAATTACTAAATTCAATTTATTTCTATTCAGCAAACATTTATGACATTCCTACCAAGTATCCAATCACTGTGACTGGCCCTAAGAATAATGCACGGTATAAAAAACAAAAACCATGGCCCTTGCCTTCATAGAGCTTGTTAATTAACTAATATAGGACTATTACCCATAGATTCAGATACAATAATACATATTGTAATAGATTCAGATACAGATAATACAAAATAAGACATAAGTGTTTGAGAGGTGAAATACAGGAGATTGTTAACTTCAGTGTGGGGGACAGGATTAGAGGAAGTGGCTTTGAGTTGGCACTTAAAGGATAGGTAAGATTTCTTGACACTTAGGACCATAGAATCCTAGATCTAGAGTTGGAAGAAACGAAAATGACCAGCATCCAGCCCTCTCATTTTACAGATGAAAAAGGACTGGTATGGGGGAGAGTAGAATTCTAGGCATCCAGATGAATGTGAACACAGAAGAGGTAGGGAAATATAGGATGTAAAAAATTGTAGCATTTCATAAACTTGCATTTTATTCATGCTAATTTTCTCTGTTTCATAATGATTGTAGTACATATTCTGCTAGGGACTTGGAAAAGGATCTGAATTTATTAGAGGAAGAAAGCAATGAAGAAAGAGATTTCATGATGGTGGGTGATCATACTCATACTATTACTTGGTCATACTATTAGTAAGTTTGCATAACAGATTATATATGTCAAGAATGTGTCCAGGCCCATTGCTCTGTACTACTTCAACATTTTCATCAGTGGCATAGATAATGGAGCAGAAATTATGCACATTAAGTTTACAGATGATAGCATAATGAAAATAGTTGCCAAAATCTTTAAGAAAGGATTAAAATTTTAAATGATGCTTAGCATTACACTCTATCATGATAGACATCAGTAAATATTTGATGGCAATAATATTACACTCTATCATGATAGACATCAGTAAATATTTGATGTCAATAATAAGGTTATAAGTTGTCTGCCTGCCCCAGTGCCTTTGATCATTACATTCTCCTCACCTGAGCACCCTTCTTCTTCTACCTCTTCAAATTCTACTCATTCTATAAGGTCCAAGCCAAGTCTCTATAAAACCTCTTCAGTAGGAAGGAGCTCTCCTTCCATTGTACTTACATTGTCTGCACCACTCATTTGGCACTTTACTATTTACTATCCTTTATTGTTTCAGTTGTATTCTGACTTTTTCACCTAAATTTTAAGCTCCTTAAGTGAAAGAACTTGATTATATATGCATTTGCATGCCTTTTTTCCTCCTTAGAATATAGTAGGTTTAGTCTGTATTTACTCCCTTTCACATATTCTGCACAGCACCTCCTTTCTGTTCCTTGATGGACATCTCACCTCCCAACTCCATTCAGTCCTTTCGCTTCTTTCCCTTTGCCTAGAATGGCCTTCCTTCTTCTTCATCTCCTGATTTCCCTTGCTTCCTTTAAATTTCAGCTAAAATTTCACCTTCTACAAGATTCCTTTCCTGGGCCCCTTTAATGCTTATGACTTCCATCTGAGTTTACCTCTAATTTACCCCATTGAGATATATGAGAGTTCAATGGACAGAGCACCAGTGCTGCACATAAATAGCGGTTTTAAATTGTATTGCTACTCACAAGGGGAAGAGAATAGATGATAATGGGGAATAGTCTTGGCGTGCAACCCACATTTCCCTTGGCTGAGGGCTGTGGATGGCTCTGGACATGATACCATGCAAGAAGTTTTGCATTCTGGTCAAAGGTCCAGAGACCTCTAGGGATCAAATTTATATTGAGTTTAAGACAAAGAACTGCCTGGAACCTGTAGGAGACTGCCCTCTCCTCCATGGGGAAAGATGAGTGGTATAGAACAATGAAATAAAGATTTTTTTCTAAATTGCCTAATAAAGAGTGAGGAATGGGAGTCAAGAATGCAGAGAATTTAATTCAAACTGTGCCATCCAACAAGAAGGGATGTGTGTGTGTATGTGCGTGTGCGTGTGCACACTTGCGCACGCACGTGGTTGTGGTGGTTGTATTATGTCCAGTTGGTTCATTGACTTTAGAATACATCCTAAGGGGTTGGCTGTACCAGTCAAACCAGTTTTCATGTTTACATGTTTGTATATATCTGATGCAAATTGTCTCCCTCCATTAAAATAAAATATTAACTTCTCGAAGATAGGTACAATTGTTTTTATCTTTGTTTGTATCTCCAGTGCTTAACACAATGCTTGGCTACCAATAGGCACTTAAATACTTGTTGATTTGATTAAAGAATATTTGCCAGAGTAAAATTCAGGGTAATTATCATAGTCTAGTCTATTTATATAGCATTTAATGTTTAAAAAGCACTCTTGGTTTTATTCAGCAAACATCTGTTAAGTCCTCATTACTAACTCAAAAGAACTATACAAGAAAGATCTTAATGATGTAGTCACTGATTTAGAGCTATACATCCTAGAGAGCTAAGTCAAATGGGCCTTAGGAAGCATTTCTAACAGTAAGGCTAGTGGAAGTAATGGAATTCCAGCTGAGCTATTTAAAATCCTGAAAGATGCTGTTAAGGTGCTGCACTCAGTATGCCACCAGATTTGGAAGACTCTTGGTCACTAGATTGGAAAAGATCAGTTTACATACCAATCCTAAAGAAGGGCAGTGCCAAGGAATGTTCATATTACCAAACAGTTGCACTCATTTTCCATACCAACAAGATTCTACTTAAGATTCTGCTAAATTGGCTTCAGCAGTGTGTGAACTAAGAATTACCAGAAGAGCAGTCTGGTTTTTGAAGAGGCAGAGGAACTAGAGACCAAATTGCCAACATTCAATAGATGATAAAGAAAGCAAAGGAGTTCCAGAAAAACATCTACTCCTGCTTCATTGACAAAGCCTTTGACTGTGTACAACAACAAAATGTGGCAAATCCTCAAAAGAGATGGGAGTATCAGATCATCTTACTTGTCTCCTGAGGAGTTTGTATGCAGGTTAAGAAGTAGCAGTTAAAACTGAATATAGAATAATTGATTGCTATAAAATCGGGAAAGGTGTACAGAAAAGGCCGTCACCTTATTTATTTAGCATATGTGCTGAGTACATCATGTGAAATTCCAGGCTGAGTGAATCAAAAACTGGAATTAAAGTTGTCAGGAGAAATGCCAATAATTTCATGTATTCAGATGGTACCACTATAATGGCAGAAAGTAAAGAAGAGTTAAGAAAGCCTTGAGGTAAAAGCTGGCTTGAAGCTTTAATCTCCAAAAAAGTTTGTGATCTTGGCAACCAGTCCCATCATTTCCTGGCAAGTAGAGGGAGAAGAAATGGAAACAGTGTCAGATTTTATATTCTTGGGCTCAAAGATCACTAAGGATGTCAACTGTAGCCATTAAATTAAAAGACACTTGCTCTCTGGAAGGAAAGCTATGGCAAATCTGGACAGCAGCCTAAAAAGCAGATACATCACCTTGCTGACAAAGCTCTGTATGATAAAGTAGGCAGATGGAGCCAGCAGGATGTGAGATATAAGATAAAATGCCGGATGTGACTAGCCAGAAAAGTGATAGAAGAAGACCATACATTGAAGCCCCCTACTGTGGACTTATCACCCCCCACCCCCAACTACGTAAGATTTCCATTTTCCTGTTCTCTTTGCTTATCTGTATGACAAAAACACCTCTGGACTATCTGATATTCTAGGCATTCCAGAACCATGCTGGTTCTCCTCCCCTTCTGTTATTCAACCTTCCTCCTATCCTGTCAAACTGTCTAGACCAGATACCTAACCTGGCTAATTATTCTAGCCTCCTATAAGGAATTGAGCCCTCTGGGTACACCCCAGTAAATGCCTTTCTTTAACTTAGAGACTATCCGAGTGAATTCTTTCAGGACACTGGCACCCACTTGTCTATTTTTCATCACGTATAGTCAGAGTTATGTTTTTTCCAGTAGCAGTGACTGTATGGCTGTGATAGTTGGACTATAAGTAAACCTGTAAGTGCTGCAGAATCAAGGCTTTTGAATTGTGGTGCTGGAGACTTTTGAGAGTCCCTTAGAGGGCAAGGAGAGCAAATCAGTCAATACTTAATTCAGGCTGTTCGCTGGAAGGTCAAATGCTAAAGCTGAAGCTTAAATACTTGGGCCACATAATAAGAAGAGAGGATTTGTTGGAAAAAATCCTGATGTTAGGAAAGATTGAAAGCAAAAAGAAAAGAAAATGGCAGAGGGTGAAATGAATAAATAGTGTCATGGAAACAAGGAACCTGAACTTGGACAGATTTATGCAGGTGATTTTGAATTAAGTATATAGGATGTCCTAAAGAGGTAGCTAGGTAGTGCAGAGGATAGAGTGCCAGGCCTGGAGTCTAGAAGATTCATCTTCCTGAGTTCAAATCTGGACTCAAACACTTAGTAGCTGTGTGACCCTCGGCAAGTTGCTTTACCCCGTTGGCCTTGGTTTTCTCAGCAGTAAAATGAGATGAAGGAAAAGGTGAACCACTGCAGTATTTCTGCTAAGAGAACCCCAGATGGGGTCACAAAGAAATAGGATACAACTAAAAACAGTGGAACAGCAAAAGTGTCCCAAAAATCTTAGTGCAGCTTTTAAGAGATTAATTTATTTGTAAACAGCCAATACTAAACAGTTAAAACCACATTAAGACTTTGGGGACACCCTGTATTTTCACTGTTTTATTACATTTGTTCATGAAATCTTTTCATCACAGCTTAGTTTTCATTGAGGATGATTCAGAATTCTGTGTATACAAAGTATTACAGTTATCTTTTCCACATCACAGGGATTAGAGGCTCGGCACTAAATCTGAAAAATCCAGTAAAAATTTTTGGTCCTTTCTTTGTACCAGAGAAGTCTGAATTTTTTTCTTTTTCTTTTATGGAATGTTTACAGAACATTTTTGTAAAATTTGGGTTGTCATAGGCTATATTTAGATCAATGTTAAATAAAAATACTGTTGAAAAAGAATTTTTTCTGTGTCATCTACAGCTTCCACAAAACTTCCTCAAAATTCCCATTTAATTTCTTATGCCGACTTGCAATATATTGAAAACATATTGGGGAAAGTCACCATGTGGAAGGGAACTTCCCTGTCCAGATTCTGCTGTTATCTAACTTCTCCATCACTTTCTAACTAAAATCTCAGTAATTTACATATCAAAATAAAATATAACATTATCTCATTTGATCCTCACAACTCTGGGAGATAGGTGCTGTTATCATTCCCATTTTACAGATAAGAAAAATGAGGCAAACAGTTAAATGACTTGCCTAGGATCATACAACTAGTAAGTATCTGAAGCTGGTTTTGAATTTAGATTTTTCCAACTTCAAGTCCAACACACTGTCTCTTTTGGGAAAATCTGATGTGAAAACACATACAAAATTGATCAGTTTAAGAGGTTATTGTTCACTTTACCATGGTATTCACAATTAGGCCTTCAAGTTCATTTTAAATATGATTCCGTTCATAAAAATTCACATCATAAACTAATATTCAACTGTCATACAATGGAAACAAAGTTGAGTAAGAGTGAGGATATGTGGGTTCTAGTTGTGGCTTTGCCACCAGCCAGCTTTTTGGGATCTAGCGTAGCTCATTGACTTTTTTCCCCTCATCTGTAAGGTGATGGAATCAAATTAGATTAGGAGTTCTTAACCTGGGACCTTTGAACTTGTATTTTTGAAAGCTCTTTTTCAGTATAATGATTTTCTTTGTAATCCTATGCATTTTAAATCCCGATATTCTGAAGAGGGATTCATTAAGCAGTTAAGAACACCTGAATCTCCTTGTGTAGTCCCTTTGCACTCTACAATTCTGTGATTCAAATAAAAACTATATGTAATACCACTTTCTGAAGTAGTCAACTTGAAGTTAGTGAATTATATTGAACAAAATCTTTACTAGACTTTTAGTTCAAGCAAGAAGCAACTTGATTGCCTGCCCTGCCTGTTCTTCCTGCTCATACTTCAAATGTCACTGTGGGGTGTGGCCAACTTAGAGGAATGGCAAATTAAGTTCAGCCTGCATAACTCTTTATAAAATAGAATCTTCCCTCCAAATTCTATTCCCTTTATTCTCTCCTACACACACACACACACACACACACACACACACACACCCCAATGCCATTTTTTGTATTGTATAATTTAGTATCTTGTTTTTCTCAACAAAAAGTACTGATATGTATGTTCTTATTTGCTAAATAATTTTTTTGAATGCCTTGTCTCCTTTCTTCTTAAAACTAAATTAGAAGTTCCTTATGGGCAAGAATCATGTAGTATACCACTTTCCTAACACTACCTTTCTGGTACTATGCTTGTAATAAATATGTGTTTGATTACTCTGAGAACAAACAGAAAATAATTTAGTTTTTATCTGCAAGTTTGAATAGCCCCCACTACATGTAAGTTCTCTCTCAGTTCTTACACATGTTCACTACTTAAGTAGATCACTTAATTTAGGTGGAAGGTCTCTTCCTTGCTTCCAAGGAACCTGAAACTTGTCACTGATTTCATGCTTCTGGCAACAAAACAATTAAGAAACGTGCCTAAAGGATAGGAAAAAAGGACAGAAAAAGTTACATGATAACTTTATATATTTAAAAATAAAAGCAAATTCTACATAATAGATTTGCAGTTTCATATACAATTATCTTTTTTTCTATTCTACTATGTTATAAAAATGCTTGTTTTATTTTTTAACTTCTGAATAAAATCATTTAAAAAAATTTTTAAAGACACATGCCTAGACCTCAAAGTGTTTAGAGTCTAGCAGGGGAGATATGATATAGGAGAATATGATATGATAGGTTATGATAAATATGTAAAATATGCCAACAAAGTATTGTGAGCATTTGGAGGTGAGAGAGTTAAGGCTCATGAGTACTAGAGAAGACTTTATGAAAGAAGTGGCAGTTTAACTTGTGTTTAGAAGATAGGATTTCAGTAGGCACACAGAGATGGGAAGAACATTGATGGCAAAGCTTGCTCTATTAGGATCATAGTACTTGGATGAGTGGAGGATGAGAGATTGTGGTGTTTGTGGTCAGGGAAACGAGTTCTTTAATTTATGATCTTTGAGTGGGCATTTCCCAGCATTGGTAAGATATAATATCATGATGGTGGGTGACAGCTATTGAATTGGCAGTTATTAAAGTTGAAGTAATAAGGAATTTTGAAGTGAGGATATTGGGAGGGGCATTAAGTTACGTGTTTTAGTCATGAAGAATAATAACAACATGTGTGGTGAATAAGATGGTGAACCTGATGTTGAAGTTGTGAAATAAAATGGAAAATTATCCTAGAGGTCAGGAAAAGACAGGAACAAAGCTAAAAAGAGGGTTTTAAAATCAAATGACTTAAAACATTTGATTATGCCTGTCATTCAAGGTGGCCTCTTTCCGTTAAGCTACTAAGTGTTCTCTAACCCCAGTGACCTGTTGTGAAACTGCTATCATCTCTTTCTTCTTTCTCTCTCATTGGGAGATCTGAGGTGGTGTCCTAATTTTTCACATCTGGAAGTCAGTTACAAATATCATATCTGCTTTCCTGAGACAGAGAACCATCTCTACTCTTCACCTCAGATTTTAAAAATCCAAAATGCTTGCACTTTATGCTAATGTTTTGAAAGTTGTGCATACCAGCCTTTTTATAATCATCCCAAGTAAAAGAAAAAAAAGTATTTTTGTATTGTTGTAATCCTGTTCACATTTTTGCGGATGATTAAGAAGTCTTGTAATAGGAATGTCCCAAACAACCACCAAGAATTCTAAATCTCAATTTTAAACCTTAGTCTAAGTGTGATCACCAAATCCTCCTCTATTTAAGGTTTAGGACAGACTGTACATGTTGACTTTATACTGCCTATGAGAAACTGACCAAAAAAAACCCAAAACACTTAAGGAGTGCCTTCTAAAGAAGCAGCAATATTCCGTTCCTGAGCTTTAAATTTTAAAGTCTTCCTATAAATCATAGATCTAGAAGTGAAAGGAATATTATTTGAAGACAAGCATCTCTGCTTTTCAGTAACACTCTTAAAAGTTCAGGTTCTCAATTTATGTGCTTTAAGTAGAACATTGAAAGTGAAGGAAACAGTCAAAAGAATAATATACTTAAATACAGTAATATAAATGAAGACAACACTAAATGCCAACAAACTCAGTTAATTCATTGGTAACATTTGTTCCAGGTGACTAAAGTTAGCAAAAATTGAATGAGAGTGGAAAGTGACATGTATTTTTCTGTCATAAGTCTTCATTCTTTTACTTGATTGAGGTCATTACTTTTAAAAGTAGTTTTTGTTTGTTCTTAAGGGAATTCATGTGTGTGAGAGAAACATGTACAGAGAGAGAATGAGAGACCGAGATAAAAGGTTTCTGTTCCCTTTTGAGTGTCTGTGTCAAAATTAAAAGTATTTTTAAAATAGAAATAGTAGCACTTTATTTGAACCTTTGAACCTATGGGTTCAAACTTGGACAGCCTAGTGAAACCTTATCTTTTAATTTAGGAATGAACTTTCTTGGAAATGTTAGGTTATAGTATGGTTAATTCTCTGAGATTATATCATGGTTATTTCCATTCTGTCTCAATTTACTCATCTCCTCTGATCCTCTGTTTGCTGCAGATTAGTCAGAAGTTATAAAATAAAGTATTTTACTTCATTATTTCTCTTCCTTGCCTTCTTGCAGCATTCACATTCTAATGGAGGAGGCAACATAGAAAAACTATCTACCATGCAAGATATATACCATGTAGATTGAAGTTAATCTCAAAGGGAAGGCACTAGCATTTAGGGGGGATGGAAAAGACCTCCTGCAGAAGGCAGAATTTAAGGTGAGTTTTGAAGGAAGCCATTAGGCAGAGTTAAGAAGCAAGAGCATAAGTATCCCAGATATGTAGGGGAGAGCCACTGAAAAGATGTGGAGTTGAGAGATGGAGTATCGTGCAGAGAACGGTGCTTGGTAGCCAATGTAGCTAAGTCATAGAGTACATGAAATAAACCATAAGAATACTGAAAAAGGAAGGAAGAGGCTAGGTGATAAAAGGCTTTAAATAGCTAGAGAGGACTTTATATTTGATTCTAGAGCAGTAGGGAGTTACTAGCATTTATTGGGCAGAGGAATGACAGTATCTGACGTTTTAATAAATTCTTTTTGGTAGCTGAATGGATGTTGGGGTAGAGTGAGGAGAAATTTGAGCAAAGAGATCAACTGACAGGCTGTTGCGTAAGCCAGACACAAGATGTTAAAAGCCTTCACTTGGATAGTAGCTATGTGAGTAGAGAATGGAGGGATGAGGTAAAGCTAGAAGTGGCAAGATCTAACAACATATTAGATAGGTGGGGTGAGGAGTAAGGATGACACCAAGGTTGCCAGCCTGAGTGATTGGGAGCATGGTGGAATCCTTGACAGTAATAGGGAAGTTGGGAAGAAGAAGAAGATATGAGACCTGTCCCAGAAAATGGTAGTTGAACCCATGGAAGCCAGAGATTACCAAGTGAGATAGTATGGAGGAAAACAGAAGAGGTCCCAGGCCAGACTTGTGAGAGACACTTAGAGCTCATGGGTGTGTCCAGGATAAATATTTAACCAAGGTGACTGAGAAGGAATGGTCACACAGAGAGGAAGACAGTCAGGAGAGAACATTATCATGGAAGCCTACAAGGGAGAGAATATCCAGGAAGAAAGAGTAGTGTCAGCACTACAGAGGTATCTTGAGGAATGAGAAAAGTCAGCTTTTATACTGAGAAGCTGGGATGCTGCATACTTACAACAAAACAGAAGAAGTAGTACTTAACACTGTGTGGATAGCTCTCTCCCCATTCAGCGTAGAAATGCCATTTCTTTAGCACCTGCCATGCGCCAGGGACTCTTAAGTGCTAAGAATACGAAGACAAAAATGAAAGCCTCTGCTGCAAGGGAGGTTATAGTCTATCAGAGTAAACAATATTTGCACATATGAGAAAATATAAAGTGTATGCAAAATAAATACAAGGAAATTTTAGGATTGAGTAACCACTAGGAGTTGGGAGAATGAAGAAGAATCTCCTGTAGGATGGATTATTTGAGCTGAGCACTGGAGGAAACTCGAGATTCTAAGAGGTGGAAGGAAAACAATAACATTCCACTAATGGGGACGGTTTTTACAGTGGCAAGAGAGAATGGCCACTGTGAGGAACAGCAACATGGGATGGTTTAACCAGATCGTAGATTGCGTGGAGGGGAACAGTACTTAAAGTGTGGAAAGAAGACCAAAACTACCTTGTGTGAAGGAGTTTAAAAATGTCAAGCAGAAAAGTTGATATTTTATCCTGAGGCAGTGTGTAAAATTGGTAAAGTTGTAAAGTTGGACATATTCTGGTGCTAAATACTTTCCTTTGCTTTTTGAGCAAGGGAGTGATATGGTAAGTCCGATGACTATGCTACCAATTTTTTACTGTCAACGGAAGCTTCTCTCCAGTTCTCCATTGTCCAGGAAAAGAAAGGAAATAGATTCAGAACTATCTTCGTGAACCAAATTCTGAAAAAAATTCAATGTCTTTTAAAAATATTGAAATCCTCAGTCCCTTTAAAAATAAGTTTCTGTGGAACATTACTATGGACTCAGATAGAAATGGATGGAGGGGAGGGGAACATTGAGTTAAAAACCACAAATTAACATTATCTGTGTTTTGTATTTTTAATTTATTTTGTTAAGTATTTCCCAATTACATTTTAATTTAATTCTAAGTTTTGCCCTCAAGTTTGACACTTTTGTGCTAGTGTGCTCTCATTTTACAGCTGAGGAATCTGAAGTCCAGATCAATAAAGGAATGGGTTTAAGTTCACATGTCTGGTTACTGCTAACTACAGATTTAGAGCCAAAGACTGCTGGCTTCCAGTACTGGCTTTTATTGGTGCTCATTCTGGAGTTAGACTCTTTTTCTAAAATCTCTGCTGTCTAACTTCCAACCTCATCAATCAACTGAAATTGCTACCTTTGGTGACCATTTATCTTTTTAATTGTCTAATCTAATGACCTCTTAATTCTTACTCTATTTGATATGTTTGCAGCATTTGACATTGGATATATTTCCTTAGGATTTTCGTGAAACTATTCTTTTGGTTCTCCTACCTGACTGTCCTTTCACAGCCTCCTTAACTCATTTATTATCATCTGTATCACACCCAGTCACTAACTATGGGTATATGTACCTCCCACTCTTCTCTTCCCAAGTTTGATTTAACTCCCTATGTTGCCTCAGTTGGTTATCCTTTCAGTTCTCATGGGGAGAATTAAATTACCACCTTTTTGCCAAGAGATGCCTAATCTACATATCCAGACCTAACCTCTCTAATATTATCTAGTATTATCAACTGCCTACTGAGCATATTGAACTTGATCTTTTCCCCAAAATCCAGCTCTCATAACGAACTTCCTAGGAAGAACACTTCTGTCCTGGTCCCCCAGGTTCACAACGTTGAAGTGTTTCCTGACTTGTTGCTTTTGCTACCTATATCTCATCAGCTGCCAAATCATTTCACTCTACTTACCATCTCTCACATGCATCCCTTCCTCACCACTCAAGCAGTCATCACTTCTTGCCTAGACTATTGAAATATCCTCTTGTTTGACCTTGTTACCTCCAAAACATCTTCCATGCATTTCTCAAAGTGCCTCCCAAAGCATTATGAACCAAGGCCCTGTCCCTCTTGGCCACAACTACTTCAGTAGCTCCGTGTTACCTTGAGGAGAGATGCTTGGCATTTAGATCTCTCGGACCTTCTGACCCTTTCTACATTTCCATTCTTCTGATACACTCCTCTCTCTACAAACTCTAAGATTCAACCATACCTGCCTACTATGTATTCCTCATTTGTATGACGACTTATGTCCCATCTCTCTACTTTTGTATTGTTTGCCACCCAGACCTGAAATGTGTTTGTTCCTCCCCTCTACCTTCCAGCATAGTAGACTGCTTTCAAGACTCCATTCAGATGTTGCCTTCTACCTGCACTTTTCCTTATATCTCCCAATTTCAGGTATATTTGAATTCACTTTGTGTTCTTTATATGTTTTATATTCACATGTTGCATTTCTCCATTTCACCTAAAAAATAATAGCTAACATTTAGTATCATATAGGTACTTTAGAGTTTACAAAGTGCTTTTCGAATATTACCTCATGTGATTGTCACAAGGGTCTGGGGAGATAGGTGCTTTTATTATCCCCATTTTATAAATGAGGAAAAGGAGGCAGGCAGAGCTTAAGTGACTTGCCTAGGGTCACATAGTTTGTAGGTGTCTGAGGCAGAATTTGAACTCAGGTCTTCCTGATTCCAGACCTTGTACCCTATCCAAGGTACCATCTAGTTGCCTTTAATGCAGTGACTGTTTCATTTTTATCTTTGTATCTTCAGTGCTTAGCACAGTACTTGGCATATTGGTTAACCATTGATTGATTATTATCTTTTTTGTCATCAGCTAATTTTTTCTTTGTCAGTCTTTTAAATCTTCTTTTAGATCATAAGCTTTTTAAAGGCAGTTATCAACTCTGGAGAAATTTTTCTAATACAAAAGTAATCACATTACTGCCTTGCTCAAAACCTTTCAATAAATCCAGACACTTTCACTTGACATTTACAATCCTCTATAATAATTTCCAGCCTACCTTCATAGCTTATCTCACAGTATCGCTCATCATATACTATACAATCCATTCCAGCTTAATGCTTTCAGATTATTGACTTAACCCTGATCTTTCCAATGGGTTTTGGATGTATACGTGTATTTGTACTTGTTAAAGTCCTTACCTACCTATTCTTCATGACCCAGCCAATGATACCCTTTCCATGATCCTTCCTCATCTTCCTACCTTTACGTCATCACTGATTTTTCCTTCCTTAATATAACCAGTAGGAAGCAGTATTATAGAATTCAAAGGATGGGGAAAAGGATTAAGTAATCAGTGTTGTCATATACTGCTGCAAGGTTAAGGAAAATAAGGACTAAGAAAAAACCAGTGGTAAACTTTGAGATGGTAAAAATTGAAGCCCCTCTAATAAGGATTTGAAAATTGAGTAGCAAAAGAGAAGATAAATTACTTTTCCTTGAAATTATCAATGAAAGAGAAGAAAGATGTGGTTTGAGAGTATGAGAGAAAGTAGAGTTGAGCAAGAAGTTTTTAAGGTGAGGGAAACCTGAATATTTTTGTTAAGTGGTGGAAGAAGAGCCATTGCAGAGGGAGAAATAGAAGAGAGATAGGAGGTGACTGAGAGAATAAAGTCTAGGAGGGAATGCAACCCAGGCTGGAGATGGAGTGGTTACTCTTTCCTTGTAGATAGACAGAGCTGGATGAAGACAAAGTTTTGATGGGCAGAGTTTGCAGCAGTTTAAATAACCTAGATCAGTAACCTTTTTGAGTGTGAAGCACCATCTTCCCTCTTTGTTAAAACTTCAAAAAAAATTTTCAGAAAGTATACTTAAGTACCCACACATATTATTTGTATTATTGATATCCTTTGAGTGAAAAAATAAGTGTTGAAAAAACTATTATGAATTCAGTAAATCTTTTAAATGAATTTGTGTTTATGAATTCCACCTACATTGATATGAAAACTAATGATTCATATATATCCTGGTGAATATCTGGTCACTGGAGTCAGATGGCTGTGGAGGAGAAGTAAGGCTGGTGACCTGCACAGCCCTCCCTCACTCAAAGCAAAGTCAAGTGCAAGTCATGCCATCATTTCTCTGGTGGCATGGTCTTCTTCAGTAATGAAGGACGAACACACACAGCATTGTTTACAGAAACTATAAATTGCTTATTTAATATAATAAGTCAAGGTAGAGTATTTTGCTGGAGCTAAATAAAGATCTAATGATTTAATGACAGAGGTTTTGGGCATGTAGATTCTTGGACTCCTTGTAATAATGCCACATCCTTGACCAATGAGTTGGGAACCACTGGCCTAGATTTCAGTTAAGTAAAGAGAGTGGAAATTATTTTTAATTCCTTTTGGCTTACTTAATCCAAAGAGCTTTTTTTACTGGGCATTTAAAAATGTTTTCCATATAATTATCACATGCTCATCTGAAACAAATTAGTTGCATATAATAATGTAATTTGTCTTCTTTTCCCCTATGATTAGACCTTGAAAGGCCTAGTCATGGTGAGTCAGTATTTTGATTATGAATATTGTGTACTATTATAATTTGGTAGACCTGGACTTTCTAGTAGAATACATTGCCTGCTTTTCATACTATCTGCCTTTTCATTCTTTGGATATAGTCCTTCCAGATACCAGATTCAGTTCAATTCAATAAGCATTTATTAATTTACCAATATGTGCATGTTACTGTTAGGATCTGGGGGATACAAGAAAGAAATGAAGACTTAATCTCAGGGAGCTACGTGAATAAACAGATAAGTAAATGCAAGATAACTTGAGAAGGAAAAAGGGAAGAAAGGCTACAATCATTTTTTGTATGGATATCCCCCTTTAAAAAAGTAATATTCATCAGTTTTCTTTCTTGCTCCTCAACTCTATAGGTGTGGAGTACAATAATAGCTGCTAAAATCTATGGCAGTTCGGCCACCCTTTCTATGAGGGTACCACAGTGGAACGCTTTACTTACTTTCCCTGATTTAGCCCAGATTTCCAAAATTTCCCCTTGCCCAGATTTTTGTTTTTTCTCTTTTGGATTCTGGAACTCAAGTAGCTGTGTTACGGTACAAACTTTAGTACAGTACTCCAAGTTTTACATATTTAGAATATTAGCCAAATAAATGTTAATACTTTTAAAATATACTACTCTGAAAGCCTTAAGTTTTTTTGTAATCAAAATTAAAATTAATTTAGAATTTGTCATATGTGTTGAATGGAAAAGATGTTTTTTTCAGGAGGAGAGCCTAAGACAATTATCATTTGCTTCCAAGAAATAATAAATTGGCATAAAAACGGGAAAAAATAGTAATAGTTGATCTTAAGGAAGCTCAACCTTGGTGGCACCATTTAAAAAAATATGCATAAGAACCACAAAAGTTATAAAGGAAACAGACTGTAATTTAGTCCAATTGATTTCCTTTGTAATCTCAATTTATTTTATGCGTTTAAAAAAATTATTCTGAGGAGTCCGTAGATTTCACCAGATTCCCAGAGAGGTCCATTACACATGAAAGAGCCCCTGGTATAGCAGATAGAGAGATTACATTGGAGCTAGGAAGATCTGGGTTCAAGTCTCACCCTGATACATGAACCTGGGCAAGTCATTTAACACTTTGAGTGTACTAGGCAACTCTCTAAGAGTATAAGTTGTAGAGAAGGTACCAGTTTGCATTCATAAAAGAAATTTCTGCATGTGGGAGCTTCCTACTCCAATGAAATCACAGGTTGAGTCCCTGGTATGGTATGGTAACCATAAAGTTCCTCACCGTAGACCCTAAATAGTAATCATAAAGCAAGCTGAAGTAGAATGAGAGAAGTATCTTACAGCTGTGCTAATAACAGCTTCAGGAATTAAACATCATCATCATTATAACACTAATAATAGTTATATGACAATGTAATATTTTCTCACACTTGACATTATCTTATTTGATCATTATAACTTTGTGAAGTATACACTACAGATAGGGAGTGCAGTGGATGAAACACCAGTGAAGGAGTCAGGAGGACCTGAGTTCAAATCTCCCCTCAGACACTTGACACTCACTAGCTGTGTGACCTTGGGCAAGTCACTTAACCCCAATTGCCTCATCCTGCGTCATCTCCAGTCATCTTGATGAATATCTGGTCACTGGATTCAGATGGCTCTGGAGGAGAAATGAGGCTGGTGACCTGCACAGCCCTCCCTCACTCAGAACAAAGTCAAGTGCAAGTCATGTCATCATTTTTCTGATGGCATGGTCTTTTTCGGCAACAAAGGACAAACGCACCCAACAGATAGAATAGTAATGTTTATGTAGAGCTCTTAAGTTGTGCAGAACACTTTACAAATATCTCATTTTATGTTCAAAACAAGCCTGGGAGGTAGATGCTCTTATGCACTTTTTTAGAGAAGGAAACTAAGGCAGTGACTTCTCTAGGAACACAAAACTGCTAAGTGTCTGCAGCTAGATTTGAGTTCAGTTCTCTCTGAATCCAAATGCAGTACTTTACACATTGTGCCACCTCATTGCCTCTCATTGCATTCTATAAATAATAGAAGTTATTAAGATGTTGGGATCAGAATTTTACATATATACATTAGTGACATATGGCATTTCCAAAGGTTTCTTTTTTTCCTTTTTTGTGTTTTTAAGAAGCCAGGGGGATAGGAATGTGATCTGACTTGAGAAAGCTGGTCTAGTTTTTTTTGGCTCATATTGGCACTGTGTTTACTGGATTATATCTCCTACCATATCAATGACTAGGAACAGAATTTTCCTTCTACTCTCATTTCACATTGATTATTCACCCCCTCATCCCAAAGTTATCTAGACATAATGATAAAATCTTTGTCTTTTTTAAAGGCATTTTCTTTGGGAGAAATTTGAGATGTGGTGATCTTGAGTAAAGTGCTTCTGAAATTGTCTTGACATTTCTGATTATGTTTTAGCTTTTAAAATGAAGTAAGAAGTTGAGAATGTTGAGTGAGGCCCACGTCTCCCTAGCCAACAAGTCTTAGTATGTATGGCCTTTTCCCAGTCTATAAATTCTGTATTAAAAACCAATTGATCTTAAATATAAATTGTAATTTCATCCTTTCAGAATGAAAATTTTTTTCTTCATAAATGTCTATATTGACTTAAATTTGTTCTATACCTGTTTTTTTAATGAATTTATTTTATTTTCTCCTCTAAATTTGTTTTCAGCTTTCAACAATCACTTCCATAAGTTTTAAATTTTTTCCCCTTCCTTCATCCCTCCTTTCACAAGACAGCACACAATCTTATATGGGCTCTACACATAACATTCTTATTAAACACATTTTCACATTAATCATGTTGCATATATGAATTAAAATGAATGAGAGAAACCACAAGAAAACCAAAATAATATATAACAAAAAAGAAAGAGTCTGCTTCATTCTGCATTCTAGTTCTATAGTTCTTTCTGTGGGTGTGGATGGCATTTTGCATCAGGAGTCCTTTGGAAATGTTTTAGGTCCTTGCATTGCTGCGAAGGGCTAAGTCTATCAGAAGCAGTCCTTGCACAGCGTGGCTGTTACTGTGTATAATGTTTTCTGGTTCTGCTCATTTCCCTCAGCATCAGTTCATATCATTCTTTCCAGGTTTTTCTGAAGTCCACCTGTTTACCATTTCTTGTAGCACAATAGTATTCCATTATATTCATATACCCCAATTATTCAGCCATTCTCCAGTTGACGGGCATTCCCTCAATTTCAAGTTCTTGACCACCACAAAAAGGGGTGCTATAAATATTTTTGTACATGTGGGTCCTTTTCCCATTTTTATGGTCATTTTGGGATACAGCCCCAGAAGCGGTATTGCTGGGTCAAAGGGTATGCACAGTTTTATTAGCCTTTGAGCATAGTTCCAAATTGCTTTCCAGAGTGGTTGGATCAGCTTATAACTCACCAACAATGAATTAGTGTTCCAGCTTTCCCACATCTCCAACATTTATCATCTTCCTGTATTGTCATGTTAGTCTGATAGGTGTAATGTGTTGCCTCAGAGTTGTTTTGATTTGCATTTCTCTAATCAACAGTGATTTAGAACATTTTTTCATGGGACTATAGATATCTTTATTCTTCCTCTGAAAACTGCCACTTCATATCCTTTGACCATTTATCAGTTGGGGAATAACTTGTATTCTTGTAAGTTTGACTCATCTCTCTATATATTTAAGAAATGAGGCCTTTATCAGAGACATTAGTTGTAAAAATTCTTTTCCAGTTTTCTGCTTCCCTCCTAATCTTGGTTGCATTGACTTTGTGCAAAAACTTTCAATTTAATGTAATCAGAATTATCCACTTTGCATCTCATAATGTTTTCTATCTCTTGTTTGGTCATAAATACCTCTATTCTCCATAAATTTGACAAATAAACAATTCCTTGCTCCCCTGATTTGTTTATAGCATCAGCTTTTATACCTAGATCATGTACCCATCTGGACTTTATTCTGGTGTACTGTATCAGGCATTGGTCTATGCCCAGTTTCTACCACACTATTTTCCAGTTTTCCCAGCAGTTTTTGTCAAACAGTGACTTCTTTACCTAGTTTTTTATGAATCATAATTTTGTTCTTTGGATGTATCTGTAGCTGTTTATGAAGTTTCTTACTCTCAAGGCATTTTAGCATGCATGAAGTAGTAATTTTTATCTTTTGGTTTTTGGAAGAAGCATTAATCATTATCCTTTTCAAAAAACAATTGTTAGATAGTCCATATACATTGCACAGTATTGATTGCTGTATATATATTTTCTTATGTTTGGTTACAATACCAATAATAACTAACATTTATGTAGCACCAGCTATGTGCCAGGTTCTAGACTAAGTACTTTATAAATGTTATCTCATTTGATCCTCACAACAACCCTGAAAAATAGGTGATCTAGGACTGAATTGGAATTCAGGTTTTCCTGACTCCATGCCCTTTCCCTTCTAGCTACCTATCTCAGACAGATACTAGCTTTGTGACCTGGGACCTGGGACAATTCACTTAACCTCAGTTTCCTCAGCTCTAAAATGAATATAATAATAACTTATACCTACCTCCCAAGGTTGTCTTGAGCATCAGATGGGATATTTGTAAAGTGCTTAGCCTGGTATGGAGTAGCTGCTATAAAAATGCTAGCTATTGTTATTGTGGTTGTTATCATCATTCTAAATGTCTATGTTATAAAAAACCCTTATTTTAAATGTTTTTATAAAAATTGCAACACATAGTTAATGGTAGATTTTGAAATTTTCCCATAGTCAAAGCATCACAGAATAAGTAGAATCTTAAGAATTGGAATTTTAGTATTGGGTTATTATTGTTTAAAAAGTATTTTGAAAATAGACTTACAGTGATCTTTTTAAAATGATCAGTAAAAACAGAAATTAAAAAGAAGATAATTTACTATCCAGGAGAAGAGAAGGAAGGAAATAGCAACAATTCCTCTTTAAGCATTTATTTAGCATTCATTATATGCCAAATAGTATGCTAAGTGCTGGGTATAGAAGTACAAAATTGAGACAATCTCTGCCTTTAAGAAGCTTACATTCTACTGAGGGAATATTTTATGTTCACGCTTATGTTAATATAGGATTATATAAACACAACACTAAATAAGAGAGAGAAACTGTTCAGGATTTTTTTTCTAATAATTTTAACACATTATTAGATGTGTTATGGCAATATATATTGCCATCTATATTATACTTTCACACTAAATGAAACATTACCCAGTACTCTTAAAATAACTGTATTTTCAGTTCCAGTTGTGTGAAATTCAGTAATGGTAGCATTAAAGGTCTGTCGTCAACTGATGAGAAAGGCAGAAATGTTATCATGGAAGAATCATAGACTTAGAGCTGCAAGAAAACTTTGGGGTCATGATTCTAACTCCTTCACTTTATAGTTGAAGAATTGAGGTTCAGAAGTGTTACTTGGTTGCCCAGGGTCACACATAAAGTAAGTGGTAAATCTGGAGTTGGACCCCAAGTTCTCAGACTCCCAGATCTAATACTTTTGTAGCTTTCTGCTTCTCATTAGATGAAGGGATCAATCATGCATGTATTTTGCTCCCAGTTCTGCCACTGTCTTGTTGCATGACATTGAATATGTGGCCTTTCTGGGTCTGTTTACTTCTTTGTAAAATGAGTAGATTCCATTATGTGAACTCTGAACGCTTCTATTTCTTTTTTTTTTTTTATTTAACTTTTTACATTCATTTTCACAAAATTTTGGGTTCCAAATTTTCTCCCCTTTTATCCCCTCCCCCCAACCCAATACCCCAAGCATCTAATTTTCCCTATCTCCAATCTGCCCTCTCTTCTGTCCTCCCTCCCTTCTCTTGTCTCCATCTTCTCTTTTCTCCTGTAGGGCCAGATGACTTTCTATTCCTCATTAACTGTATGTCTTCTTTCCTAGTAGCAACAGCAATACTAAACAGTTGTTCCTAAAACTTTAAGTTCCAAATTCTCCCCATCCCTCCCTCCCCACCCATTCCCTTTGGGAAGGCAGGCAATTCAATATAGGCCATATCTGTGTAATTTTGCAAATGACTTCCCTGATAGTCATGTTGTGTAAGACTAACTGAATTACCCTCCATCCTACCCTGCCCCTCATTGTTTCTCTTCTGTCTTTTGATCCTATCCCTCCCCAAGTGTTGACTTCAAATTGTTCCCTCCTCCCTTTGCCCTCCCTTCCATCATCCCCCCCACCTTGCTTATCTCCTTCTCCCCCACTTTCCTATACTGTAAGATAGGTTTTCATACCAAAATGAGTGTGCATTTTATTCCATCCTTTAGTCAAATGTGATGAGAGTAAACTGTTTTTTTTTTCTCAGCTCTCCTCTTTTTCCCTCCACTAAAAAGTCTCCTACTTGCCTCTTAAATGACATATAATTACCCCATTCCATTTCACCCTCTTTCCTCCCACTACATTTCTCTCTCACCATTTAACTTAATTTCTTTTAAGATATGGTCCCATCCTATTCAATTCACTCTGTGCTCTCTGTCTCTGTGTGTGTGTGCATGTGTGTATGTGTGTGTGCGTGCATGCGTGTACGTGTGTGTGTGGTCCCACCAACTGCCCAGATACTGAAAAGTTTTAGGAGTTACAAATATTGTCTTTCCATGTAGGAATGTAAACAGTTCACTTCTGGTAAGTCCCTTAAGACTTCTCTTTGCTGTTTACTTTTTCATGCTTCTTCTCATTCTTGTGTTTGGAAGTCAAATTTTCTTTTCAGCTCTGCTCTTTTCATCAAGAATGATTGAAAGTCCTCTGTTTCATTGAAAGACCATGTTTTCCCCTGAAGTATTATACTCAGTTTAGCTGGGTAGGTGATTCTTGGTTTGAGTCCTAGTTGCTTTGACTTCTGGAATATCCTATTCCACGCCCTTCAATCCCTTAATGTAGAAGCTGCTAGATCTTGAGTTATCCTGATTGTATTTCCACAGTACTGGAATTATTTCTTTCTAGCTGCTTGCAAGATTTCCTCCTTGAGCTGGGAGTTCTGGAATTTGGCCACAATGTTCCTAGGAGTTTCTCTTTTTGGATCTCTTTCAGGTGGTGATCGATGGATTCTTTCAATACTTATTTTGCCCTCTGGTTCTAGAATGTCAGGGCAGTTTTCCTTGATAATTTCATGGAAGATGATGTCTAAGCTCTTTTTTTGATCATGACTTTCAGGTAGTCCCATAATTTTTAAATTGTCTCTCCTGGATCTGTTTTCCAGGTCAGTTGTTTTTCCAATGAGATATTTCACATTCTCTTCCATTTTTTCGTTCTTTTGGTTTTGTTTAGTGATTTCTTGGTTTCTCATAAAGTCATTAGACTCCATCTGTTCCATTCTAATTTTGAGAGAACTATTAAATTCAGTGAGCTTTTGAACCTCTTTTTCCATTTGGCTCATTCTGCTTTTGAAAGCATTTTTCTCCTCATTGGCTTTTTGAACCTCTTTTGCCAATTGAGTGAGCCTATTCTTCAAGGTGTTATTTTCTTCAGCATTTTTTGTAGTCTCCTTTACCAAGGTATTCACCCGTTTTTCATACTTTTCTTGCATCTCTGTCATTTCTCTTCCCAGTTTTTCCTCCTCCTGTCTAACTTGCTTTTCAGAATCGTTTTTGAGCTCTTCCAAGGCCTGAGCCCACCTGACATCCCCCTGGGGTGTCTGGGGTACTGAGGCCCTGCCCTCCACGTCTTTCCCCGATGGCAAGACCACGTCCTCATCATCAGATCCGAATGTCGGGATCATTTGCATTTGTTGGAAAAAACTCTCTATAGTCTTATTTTTCTTCCCTTTTCTAGGCATTTTCCCAGCCAGTTACTTGGCTTCTGAGATTCCTGTCCACCCCCGCCTAGATCGGCCCAGCTAGTGCTTGGGCTCTGAGATTCAAATGGGCTTTCCGCGCGCCCGCTAATCAATGTGAGCTTTAGTTCTGGTGCTGGGGTGGGGGCAGTGCCGCCTTCCAGGCTCAGCTCCCTCAGGTTGTTTATGCAGAGACTTTCAGTAATGAAGATCCTGCCTGCTCCTGGGGGAGTCCCGGGCCGTGGCCACGCCGCTGCTGCCTCCGCTGCTTCCTGCCCCCGTCCCTGCCGCCGCTGCTTCCTCCCGAGGGGGCCCGAGTCATGGAGACACCTACTCCCCTCAGCCAGCCAGCCATCTCTCTCACTGACCTGTAGCTTCTGTGGGCGGAGGGACTTTCCCAGCTGCCGGAGCTTCCGTCCCTGAAGCCTGCTCGGGTCTGCTTTCCGGGGCGTGACGGACCCTGGGGACGGCTCTCCAGGGCTCTCTGGAACGGAAATCTCTTCCACTCCGTTTCTGTACACCTTTCAGTGGTCCAGAAGTTATGGGGGTCTCTTTTTACATTAATTCCATGGGCTGTGGTTTCGGAGCTTGTAAATGTGCGTCCTTCTACTCCGCCATTTTGACTCCGCCCCCCTGAACGCTTCTATTTCTATACTGTGATGACAGCAAATTTGTAAGTAGGAAAGAATTCGTTGTCGGACAGTAAGAGGGGATACTCAAGATTCTCAAATCAGTCTCTGATTACCTTTCAGGCGTTTTTTCCTTCAATTCAGATAACAATATATTGATGACTTCCTGTCCTATGAGATTTTTGTCCATAGCATCTCAAAAGTTCACTACAGAGGCCATCTAGTATATTGGAGGCCATGTGACCAGCCCATCTTGGGGGTAGGTATAGTAAAGGAGGAGGAGTATAGTATAACTATAGGTGAAGGAAAAAGTAGACATGGGAAGAAAAGACATTTTGTATTTTCTGAGTCACGCTCTTTAAGAAATGTCATTAATATTTGTCAGTTCTTAATGAGAAATTATCTTTTCTTGGACCTTGTATACCACTTTATATTTTGTATCATTTTATATTTTGCATTATAATTGTTGCATAGTTCATGAACAGTTTTTGCATATTGGTATATTTGTTATATCCCGTCTGTTAAAAAATGTGAAGCTAAGGACCCCACCTTAATTTCTTTGCATTTCTCCCTGTGCCTAATATAGTGAGTGCTTTCCCCATAAGTATATGTATGAACGAATGAGTCAGTCATTTAGTTTTGAAGTTCTTAATTGACAGATATCCAAAATGGTTGCCACTGTTACACTTTCCTCCTCTTGGTTCACAGAGATATTACTAAAGGGAACTAGGAATAAAGCCAACAACAGTTCTCCACACGTCCTTGTCGATGACTCATGTTCTCAAAACACAACCTTCCCCAACTGTTAATCATGAGGTGCAGAGAAAATAAAAAGTATTTCCTAGTTGGAAAAGGATTATGTAGAATCATCAATGTGATTATATTTCCCTTGAAAAAACTGAGACTCAGAAATAAGAAACAGCTTACTTGACATCATATATAAGCAGCGAAAGTACACTATTTCATTTATGTTAATTCAGAGAATAAATAAAGGTAAAGGCCCTGGTGTGTTGAGCATGTTTGTTTTTCTACTGTTTTCTAGTTTTTCATTTTCTAATTTAACTTCCTTTGGCAAATAGTTTTGGGGAAGGTTAGAAATGTGATTACTTTAATTTAACTTGATATTTCTGACCTTTTTATGTGGAGATGCTATCCAACCACTGTTAACATGACCTTTGTAATTTTTTACTAATAGTTTTGATATATTTCAGTCCATCAAAACTCATCCTACTAGTCAGTAACTGAAGTTAGGGATAGAAACTTAGGAAAGATTTTTTTTCCCTTCTGCTACAACTCACTGGCCCCTTTGAGATTCAAACCAGTGAGTCACCTTGGCCTCATTAACACCCTATTCTAGCTAGACCAGTTATGAGATACATGATGTACCACTGGTCATGTGTTCTTGAAATAGTGTTTATCTCCTTTAAAAAAAAAAAAAGTTGTCTTTACTTGAGTATAAACACATGCTTATTTGTATATGTAATTTAAAGCAGTTTGAAAATTTCTCTTGATTCTTTTGTTTGAAAGTCAAATTTTCTTGTCATCAAGAATGCAAAGTCCTCTATTTCATTGAAAGACCATTTTTTCCCTTGAAGTATTATATTCAGTTTTGCTGGGTAGGTGATTCTTGGTTTTAGTCCTAGTTCCTTTGACTTCTGGAATATCATCTTCCACTCCCTTCAATCCCTTAATGTAGAGGCTGCTAGATCTTGTGTTATCCTGATTGTATTTCCACAATACTTGAATTGTTTCTTTCTAGCTGCTTGCAATATTTTCTCCTTGACTGGAAACTCTGGAATTTGGCCTAGGAGTTTCTTTTTTTGGATCTCTTCCAGGAGGTGATTGGGGGATTCTTTCAATATTTATTTTGCCCCCTGGTTCTAGACTCTCAGGGCAGTTTTCCTTGATAATTTCATGAAAGATGATGTCTAGGCCCTTTTTTGGATCATGGCTTTCAGGTAGTCCCATAATTTTTAAATTGTCTCTTCTGGATTTGTTTTCCAGGTCAGTTGTTTTTCCAGTGAGATATTTCACATTCTCTTCCATTTTTTCATTCTTTTGGTTTTGTTTTGTGATCTCTTGGTTTCTCATAAAGTCATTAGCCTCCATCTGTTCCATTCTAATTTTTAAAGAACTGTTTTCTTCATTGAGCTTTTGAACCTCCTTTTCCATTTGGCTAATTCTGCTTTTGAAAGCATTCTTCTCTTCACTAGCTTTTTGAACCTCTTTTGCCAATTGAGTTAGCCTATTTTTAAAGGTCGTATTTTCTTCAGCATATTTTTGGGTCTCCTTTGGCAAAGTGTTGACCTGCTTTTCATGCTTTTCTTGTATCTCTCTTATTTCTCTTCCCAATTTTTCCTCCACCTCTCTTACTTGATTTTCAAAATCCTTTTTGAGCTCTTCAGTGGCCTGACCCCACTGAATATTTATTTTGGATGTTTGAGATACAGAAGCCTTGACTTTTATGTCTTTCCCTGATGGTAAACATTATTCTTCCTCATGTGAAAGGATGGGAGAAGATTTCTGTTCCCCAAGAAAGTAATCTTCTATAGTCTTATTTTTTTCCCCTTTTTGGGGCATTTTCCCAACCCGTTTCTTGACTTTTGGGTCCTTTGTCAACAGTAGGGTATACTCTGGGAATCTGTAAGATTTCAGTTCCTCCAGGGTGGCACAATCAAGCATGTACACTGGTGTAGGAGCAGGAGAGATTTTTGTGTCCAGAATCTTAGCAGAGTTTTCTCTCCACAGCCACCTGGCCACCCATTCTGCCAAGCCAGCACAGAGGGCTGAGATTCAGATAAGCTGTGGGGGCAGGGCCGCCATTCAGTGTGAGATAAAGATCAGCTGCTGCAGGGCCTCTACACAGGGCTGAGGTAATAATCAGCTCCTCAGTGCCCCCAGGGTTTTTACTATCCAACAGTGGATTGTGGGAACTGCATGATGTGGCCTCTGGGGCTGCTGCCTGAGGTTGGAGCTATGGGAAGGCCCTTCTCCCTTCTTGGCCAGCTGAAAAAACCCTCTCACTGACCTTTGGCGCCTGTGGGTTGAGGGATCTGTGAACCACTGGTACTGGAACTGGAGATTCCACCCCGAGGGCTGTTTTCCAGCTGCGGCCAAGGCTGGGCTGGGCTCTGCTCCATGTCTGGTACAACATTTCCCGTGGGCCTTTCAGGTCACCCTGCACTGGAAATCTCCTCCACTCTGTTGTTCACTTCTGCTGCTCCAAAATTTATTGAGAGTCCCTCTCTACAGGTATTTTATGGGCTGTGTGGGGGAGAGTCCGCACATGTGTGTCTTTCTACTCCACCATCTTGGCTCCGTAGAAAATTTCTCAATATATCTTTTTAAAAATTTTGTTTGACAGTAAAAGTTGCAGAAGTAAAACATATAGTCAAAGACCCACTTTTAAATCTTTCCTTTTTTGTGTGTATGACAGTGAAAGTCACAAAAGTAAACCTTGTAGGCAAAGAACCCAAGTCACTTTGTGGAGTGCCACTAGACTGTATTCTTTTTAGGGAGGCTATAGCAGGTCTGATGTCAGTCACTTTGGAGACCTTTAGACCTCAGTGCTCATTTATTGCTAAAATGTACCAGCTCTGCTTCTGCATTATGAAGATCATCTGTCAACACTTTGAGATATTCTCCTTTGTTATTAAGCTTGTGATGCTCTACACTGTCAGGTTTTTTTGCCAATTATAGTTAAGGTACAATGGTGTATTCACTGGATCAAAGTCTCACACTGGCGGTAGAGGAATGATTTGTAAGTCTTTATTCATCTGTATTGTACAATAGAATACCTGAGGAATGCAAATAATCCCTCCAAGGACTCAATAGAAAAGACTGTTAAAATGACAGTGTGGGACTGTTATTATTCTGAATTGATGTTTTAGCCACAGTAATTATTTCTTATCTTGTTGTTTTGAAACAGTTCTTAGTTTATTAGTTGTGCTGTCCATATTTACCAGACAAAATCTGTATAAGATTTTACAAATTGTCCTTTTACATAGGTTTCATTTTGTTTTCTTTTCTTTGACTCTTTAGTACGTGATTTATCAAAATTACATATTTGATACAGATTTAGAAAAAATGTATATGTAAACACATACAGAGAAACATTGATGTAAATATTTTTGCCACTTTGGGATAAATTGCCCAGCCTATGAAGTTGATCTGTGTTTCCACAATAATTTTTCAGCCTAGAAAGTACTGACTTAAACATTTATTTTCTTTTATCTTTAACTGTCCCATATAAAAACTAAATGCATTTTTTTGGCTTAACCTTTTGAAAGGCCATTCAGTGTATCCCAAGGTAAATCGTAGGTGTTAATTAGGGTATAACAAGAAAAAAATCATAATGAATATTGAAAAACCTATGATGGTATATTTACGTAAGTATGTGACAGAAAGTCATCCTTATGTAACAAATGTGTGAAAACTGTTGAATGAACTTTTATATTCTTTGTCCCATCTAAAACCCTACTCAGTGGGCCATGCACTTAATCTCATAATAGCTCTGATCCCCTGCTATTTTCTTTGACAAATGAGTGTTGATGAACTTGTGGTTTTGTTCATTTTTTTTCCTGAAGTGACATTTACATTGATTATTTAAAGGATTGCAGACCACAGTTTCAAAGCACTTTACCATAATGGCTGTTAAAACCTTGGTTTAAATCTCCTAAATTAGCGAGGCGAGCAGCACGCCTGTGGTACTCATGAAAGTCTATGTTTTGGGGTGTTTTCTGTATTTAAAATCGGTGGCACCTACAGTACAATATTCAGATTTATACCTGAGCCAAAAGACTATATCCTAGAAGTCGTTCTCTAAGAATATGTTATCATTGTGCCTTTCTTTTTCCTCATCTCACGTAGGCCCTCAGTATTGATTCTTATAATAGGTAAAGAATTTATTATATGTTTCTTGAAATGTTGCTGGCTTTGCATCTCCAAAAAACTTTACATATAGTTGTGCTAATTAAGCATCTTTAGAGTTGGAATTCTTAAGGGTGATTTGGTTGTTGGTAAATGTAGATTTCTGATCATATTAAGTCTTTCCCACGAAAAAACACCTATAGAAACAATGCCAATTCTGTTTATTGTTGTTTTGAATAAAAGAAATGCACATGCTGCATGGGTGGAGTTGTAATATAAACAATCCATTTGTTGTGGTACCTCCAGAATTATCTGAAGGCATTTTTAAGTTCTTCTGAACAAATAGCCTTTTACCTTTGTATACCTCAGTGGTGATCTTCATATCCCTTTACACAGCAATAAGTTTTTCTTCATTTTTTCAAAGGTTGTATGAGAGATGGCATCCTGCGGTACAATTTGTGGTGTACAAATTTGGCATTAACAGAAGAAAGTTTTTGAAGTGTTTTTCTAATATTTTATACAGATTTTATGCTAAAATAAAACTCGATAGCAGTAAAATATTAATGGAGTACACCTGAAGCAATTGCTGCCTGTTAATGCCTTGACCTTGGAAAGCTATACACAAAAAGATGGCATCATAAAACCGTGCAATTCTTATGAATATGTATGTGCTACTTGATAATAATGAATGTGGTACAGTCATGCATGCACTACAAGATAATGTTGTGCCCTTTTTTGTCTACAGGTTGATAAAAATTAAAGAGTGGGTAGACAAGCATGACCCAGGTGCCTTGGTCATTCCTTTTAGTGGGGCCTTGGAACTCAAGTTGCAAGAAATGAGTGCTGAGGAGAAACAGAAGTATCTGGAAGAGAACATGACACAAAGGTTAATTAGCATTCATTTTCCCTACACTTTATTATCAACTATTTCCTTGCAGTAATTTAATTGCTTGCGCTGATAGAATAATAAATGACAGAGTAATTACCATTATAAAGAGGGAATCTTCTCCTTTCTTTACCATGAGACAGAGTGAAAAGATTTATTTTAAATTAAGTTTTTAACTGTCATCTGTCATCTCTGTACAGTGTTTTAATTATAACATAGGTATTAGTTATGTATATTTTTGAGAAGGAATGATCACCAAAACTCTTTCGTCATGTTCAGGCCTGGGGGGTGGAGTGGGGTGGGGGGTGGAGAAAAGAGGTGTGGGGAAAAGGGGCTTGAATCAGTTATAATTTTTTAACAGTAATAAATTGTTTAAACATTGAATTTCAGTCAAATAATTTTGCTTTTGTGACCTAATGTCCGGAAAGTAATTTATACAGGGCCAAAATAACCATATGATAGATATAATAAAAGTGGTTTTTAATTATTATTGTAAATAATTCAAAGTGGTATCTTTAGGATGGTACCATTTAAAGTAATTTGTTAAACAGACTCAGAAACAATAATATTCTTTCCAAATGTACTTAACTATATTTTGAAGATGATATGGCTGTTTTCAAATGTGCAGAAACTTTTCTACTTTAAATTAAATTTAAAAAATTATGTGACTATGTTCAACATATGCCATATATGGATCTGTGTGTGTGTGTGTGTGTGTTTGTTAAATGAATTTGTTTCATTTTATTTCAGTGCTTTGCCAAAGATCATTAAGGCTGGCTATGCAGCACTCCAACTAGAATACTTTTTCACTGCAGGCCCAGATGAAGTACGTGCATGGACCATCAGGGTAAGATTCATACTTATTCATCAGCTATATCCAGTTCCACACTATTGAATTCAGATTGATATCACTGACTTTGAAGTTTGTCATGGTGGCGGTTAGCTAGTCATTACAGATGAGGTTTTTGTCCAGGATAACTTTAATTATTTGTGAGCTGCTGAACAGTGAAAGTGGAGCTGCATTGATTGAGGCAGGTAACAATTGATTCTGCCTATTACATAGTCTGAATTTCTTCATCCTGTAGAATCTGTCTACCCTCCTCCTGTGGTCAGAGATAAGACGTACCAGTATTGTGCTTGCTTAATCTGTGTGACTGGGTTTGTCTGCAGTGAAATTGATGTTGCTTTTCATTTTGTATTCGCTAAGTTTGTTTGGGTTGCGGGTGGTTCTTTCCTCCTTTGCTTTGCTCGGATTACATTTTCAGCAATAAAAGCAGTATAACATCATTATACTCTTCATAGATACACAGTTGGGCTCAACAACCTAAAGTCAGTGTGTAATAATTCATGTCTCTCTTGATTTGAATTCATGGAACTAGAGTTTATTTTTGTAATTTCATGTGGTCTATGTAGTTACTTGAAAAATTTGATATGTGTTTTAAATATTGATGTATACTGATTACAACCATAGAGAATGACTAATTTATTCCCAGAGGACAATAAGAGCTGAACCGTAATGGTTTGCTTTTAAATGTAAATATATTGTAATATAGTGGTTAGTACTGAAAAATATTTTGAAATGTACATAGTTCTAAATGGTGCATTAAAGAATATGAAAATAATACTGAAACTTCTTGAGATGGTGAATATGTTATTTCAGTCTTTTATTCTACTTCCTGCATTTATTTTCCTGTTACGTGGTGAATTTTAGCGCTGTCTTGATTTAATTCAAATCATTCCTGTTTTCAGCAACTACTGTAATTTATTGTTACATTTTATTTTGATTTAATATGGCTAGAAACACGTAGACAATCCTACGTGTTAAATGTTTTGTTTGAATATAAGCTTCACTTTTCTTTTATCTCATCTCCCCTTTAAAAAAAAAAAATTGACTTCTAACCAAGGTCTTTTTATATAAATTTCCCAAATAATGTCAAAGCAAATTTATGTTGGTAAGCAAATTGCCAGAGTTTTTTTTTTTTTTTAATACCACATAACTTTCAAACTTCAGTGTGTTCAATTACAGATAAGCCTTGCTCTTTGCTCAAAAATATGAAAGGTGGTTTATCTTAAGACTGATTGTAAGTATCTTTGATTTAATGCACTAAGATATTTAGTCAGGTAAGCATCAGTGAGTAGCCATATTAACCTAATACATCTTTTATTATAAAAACTGTGCTTTACAGTGTCAGACTCCTTACCACTTTAACATGCTTTATTAAGCAGCCTTTAGGTCACCATTATTTCTCAAATTTCTTTCCATGGTTGTGCGTAGAATGTATGTCCCAGTAACTTAACGCATGAACCAATTAGAAAGAATTCTTCTTTCTACAAAACTTAGAATTTTCTTTAACAATGATTCTGTATATATAGATTGTACTCGTTAAATCTATTATTTAAAATCCATTACTTTTTTCTTAGACTTTCAGATAATGATGAGAATGTTTGGGATGTCTAGAATATGTCTAGAATATTATATTACATTTATTGATTTTTATATATTTTATAAACTAGGAGAAATCCATAGGATATTTTTAACTTTTTTAAAGCCTTTGATAATTCAGCTTGAAAATGACTTAAAAATCTTTATTTCTTCTTTTTTTAAATGGTGAAGGATGGAAAATCGAAATGAAACCTACAACAGAAAGGATCTCCACATCTAAAATCAATAGTACTGTGGATAGCCATTAGGAAAAAACAAAGCTGCATTTCTTTAGTATCAACTGATTTATTGGTTCTAAAAAGTCAGTTATCTATATGCCCCACTATTGAAAAATTACCAGTTATAAGCCTGACATTTTAACTGGTATGAAACTAAGTTCTAGTGGAATACTTGCATATCGGAGAGGAGAAATTTTACTCTTGAAACCAGTCTTCTTAAATGCAGTTAATTTTCTCTGGTCTTTCTTTTGACAGAAAGGGACGAAGGCTCCTCAGGCAGCAGGAAAGATTCACACTGATTTTGAAAAGGGATTCATTATGGCTGAAGTAATGAAATATGAAGATTTTAAAGAGGAA
This sequence comes from Bettongia penicillata ogilbyi, assembly GCA_023548195.1. Taxonomy (NCBI): domain Eukaryota; kingdom Metazoa; phylum Chordata; class Mammalia; order Diprotodontia; family Potoroidae; genus Bettongia; species Bettongia penicillata. The sequence continues at coordinate 244,015 of JAJHZJ010000712.1, read as the reverse complement.
GGTTCAGAAAATGCTGTCAAGGTAAAAGATTGTTTTTTGTTTTTACAGTTTCTGGGGTTGTTTTTTTTTTTAATATGAAAGTTTATATGATAAAAGCTAATTGTAGTTATCTTTCATATATCATGTTTATAATACCTCTTTTACTTGAAAAAAATCTGTTGTTTTATAGTAAGATTATCAAATATCTAATGTTGACTGAATATCAGCTAGGTAAAAGAGCTGTTTTCATGTTTTAGCTAGTGAAAGTAGCATGCCAATTATTTTCAGCAGTTTTAAAGATTCTGTTTTCCTAAAGAAGAGCAAAGACCCTATTAGTGAAATAATTTTACATAATCTCAAAGAAATTTTATTTTTCTCTATATGCTAATTGATGAAAAACCATAGTTATTGGAGTTTAGTATTTGAAGTTAAAGTAGTATACCTGTGTTAGAGTACATGTGAGAGATACAATGTCTTTTAATAAACTGAAGTAAACATCCATTACAAATTTAAGGAAATGGGTTGAAATTTAATTAAACAAAACTTTGTTCTTGCTGAAACTTTGTAGTTGGGTCTTTTAAAAAAAATATCATTGGGAATTGTTTCTGCTTTCCCAACACTAGAGGGCAGGGACCGATTAGATGCCCAAAATTGTGCTTTTTTTCTTTGGACTAATAAATTTTAATTCCATTTACAGTTACTAAAAGTGAAGTAAAATTATATGTGGGTAATACATGTTAGAACAAGAGGCATGTTTTTGTAGTACTACTATTATATTGTTAAAACAAGTTAAATCTGTTTCATGTAAGAAACTCATTGTTGTTCCATACCTAATGTGTAAATATGCCATCGGATTCAACCAAAGTTGAAGAAAGTTTCCTTGAATTTCCTTAATTTGTTACTTTAAGACACCTAAAATAGAGAAAAACAAGTAATTTTAAAGGCATCATCCTGTGTTTAACTTTTCATCATAAGGCAGGAATGCAAAAAAAAGTTAATTTTAATTTCAGTATGTCCTCAGTGGTGTTATAGGAAAGATCATACTTAGCAGGACTTTAACACAAGCTGTTTGAACCCTGAGTAGTTGAGGGAAAAGACTTAAGATAATTGATTCAGTGTGGAATGGGAAGCATTTAAAAAGGAAGGAGTTGTAGTTGTTATCACTGAACAAATAAATATGATCACAAGTTTTTAAAGTGTCTTTATGTATGCATAAGCATAGGTATAAGTTTTACCCCATTAATACAAGTTGTCCTTGAACTCTAAGAATCTGTTTAGATAGTCATTTTAGGATATATAATTTCATGGAGTAGTGGAGAGAAAATGAAGATTCTTTCCCTTTATTTTACTTCAAATATTTTCTATTATTAAAATAGAGAACTCAGCCCCTTCTTTTATCTACTCTTACATGGTAAACCAATTGTACCACAGGGCAACCTTTAATAGATGCCTGGGTTATAATAAACTTTGAAAGGCTTATAGAATGTAAATACTTCCTTTGAGAAAACAGAAAAAATTTTAATGGTAAGTAAAAAATTTCCTGCTTTTAGAAAATGTCCAGCATTTAAATAGATTGTTTTTAATTATAAGTTGCAAAAGGTTGACTTTGGCTTTTAGGCCCTGAATGCTTAAATATCTCATTGCTTTTAAACTTCAAAAATAAATTTTCAAATTTAACTGAGATATGAATTCATAAGACTTCCTTGTGTGTTTTCAAGTTGATCAGTTTTAAGTTTATGACACAATGTGTGTGTGTGCGCGTGCATGTGTGTGTGTGTGCGTGTGTTTGTAACACCAGTACAGCATAACTAATTTAATGCCAGTGCTGTGAACTATATACTGAATAGCTCTGTGTGGGCTTTGTAGTCTACAGGGATATCGCATTATTAGCAATCATATCTGCTTAGGCAAAGCTGGCTTCTACAGATGGCTGCTTTCAAGTGCAAATGAACTGGTTAGACGTGTCTTGTTTAATACATACTCGAGATTCACAAATGGGTATTGATTTTTTTCAACCAGTGTTTCTGATAGCAGTGGAAATGGATTAAATGGTCTCTAGAGAATTTAAAGGAACACTGTCACTTTTAATTAATTGTAAACTTGAGTGGTAACCAAGTATATAAACTTATATTAGTATGTCATATGTCAAAATATATTTGATTAAAGGATATTATACTGCTTTAGAGTGGTGGGGCTGTATGCTCTGGAAATAAATAGTTCATAGCTTAGAAATAATCACAGATCATTACTTAAACAGCTTTATTGTATATCTTCATCCTTTTCAAAGTATAAATATAAGGTAGCTAATTTAAAACAAACTTATTTTTAAAGCCTTATTATATTTATGAGACAGTCTTATATTTCATTGTGTAAATGCTGTCTTTCCTGATATATTATACTTACTTGGATTTAGTTATCTAGTTTATTTTTCATCCTAGATAACATGGTTTTTGATAGCATTTACACTAACAGTCTAATTATACTTAACTTGGTATATTGTTACTGATCTGTTCAACTTTTATGGGACAAAAGTTTTGTGTCTTCAAGAAATTCAACAGAGGAAAACAGAAGAATTTATTCTCAAAGTAAAAATTCTTATTTTTTAAATTGATGATGAGAACATATAGGACCAGGTCATTTGCTTCAAAGATTGCCTTTGTTTACTGTGGATTCCTTTTACGTGAGAGGTGCACTATGACATATAGTTTTCACCCTCCTGGAGTTAAAGCTGCCAGTTGTGCGGGAACTACAGAAGGACTGCACATCTGGATCTCTACGTACCAGCAGGTGGAATCATTTGCCCTGCAAAAAAATTTATAGTCGAAGAAATGTGTCTGTCTGCAGCTACAACCTGTTAGATTCGGTTGTAACTAGAGCTAGTAATTAGTCTAAATCTTCATCATTGTGGAATCCTGATACTATGTCACTGCTCTAGAATGGATGTTATTGTCACTGTTCTAACAAGAAGTGCTTCCTAGGGGAGGGAATCAAGTCTGCAGTGCCAAAAGTTATTGAGTGTGTATGTTACACTCATATTGATGATGCTCTCTTTCATAGCAGATCTTCAGTTTGCTGTCCCTATTGTCACTAAAAACATTTGTTAGCCAATAAGGCAGCTTAAAACTAGTTTTATAAATATTCTTATGCTTCGTTTGATCCATTTTGTTCTAGTGACTTGCTGGATGTTTGCAGACACATCAGAAACGTACCATAAACAGCATGTAATGAAACTTAATGATATTGGCATAATTACATTTATGTACCACCAATTTAGTGGAGAATACATTATGATTATGTATGTATATATGTAAAATCGAGTTCTGCCCAAATCAAGAAGTCTTTGCATCTATCCAACTCATTTTGAGCTTGTGTGCCTTCTTTATATTTTCCCCCATTTAAGTGTAATGCTTTTTGCATCTGGGACTCCCCCCTCCCCAACATACACATAGGTATATGTTCTTAAATGTAACATAACCAACTTCTTTCATTTCTTCCTTTTTGCAGGCTGCTGGGAAATACAGACAACAAAGTAGAAATTACATAGTTGAAGATGGAAATATTATCTTCTTTAAATTTAATACACCTCAACAACCTAAGAAGAAATGAATTTTAAATATTACTCATTGATCAGAAATAAACAGTGCTATTTCAAAGAGTCATATGAATTTTTATTTTGGTAAAAATAATTGAAAAATGAAGACACAAATTCACTTAGGGAAAAAACTTTCTCCAAATGAAATCACTCTTGTTTAAAATTAAAATATGGTACCTCCAGTGAACATGCAAGTTCACTAAATGTGAACAGCTTTGCTTTTCAAATGATTAAGACCCTCTTCCAAATTGTAGAAGCTTTTCAGGAACCATATTACTCTCATGATACTTCATTAATCTCCATCATGTATGCCAAACCTGACACATTTGACAGTGAGGACAATGTGGCTTGCTCCTTTTTGAATCTACAGATAATGCATGTTTTACAGTACTCCAGATGTCTACACTCAATAAAACATTTGACAAACCCAGCCTTGGTGTGTTTGGGGATGTCTGTATTGACTGACTGTGGTGTGTTGAATGCGATATGGCACCTGGTAGATACTGATTACAGAATTTTAAGGCATGTGTATCATACAGTAACTGGCAGTGTGGGGCAGCTGCAATCGTATCTTAAGAGTGAGTCTTTCATGGGAATCAGAAGATTAGGATGCCTCTGATTTGTCTCAAAAAAGTTAATGAATTTGTAGATGGATATTCACTGAAAAATAGTAAGGATATTAAAAAGAATGCAGCACAGGCAACTGTAACCAGAAAGCATGCATGGGGAGGAGAGTGGGGTAGGGAGAATTTTATTCTGTTACAGAAATTGGGTTAGGGGAGGGGAGGCAAGTGTATATACGCAGCCATTTTTAAAAGAGTACTTGCTTTTTTTATTCTTCCTTTGAAATTATTAAATTGTGGAGACTAAGTTACCTTTTGATAGATAAAAGTGATTTTCAACTTCATTCTCAAGTAACAAAATAATAAAGTAAAATAACAAACATCAACATACTTTGTTACTAGTAATTGATGTTACAGAATTCTTCAGCAGTTTGAGATCTGTGTGTTCCACTTAGGCACAATTCCAAATTGTGAAAGAAATCCTAAGAGAGGTAAGAAATAAGTAATTTAGAGTTGGTTCTATATTTACCATACTCAGCCTTCCTGTCTCTTAAGAGATTTCTAATTCTTTCCCTCCCATTTTTGCTTATGTTAATTATTTTATTTGTAGCACTGGTCATCCTATACTGTTTGATAATAGGATTTTAAATTTGTAATACACAACTCAGCTGGAGACATTTTTTACCTTTTGTTATTCTCTTGTCTCTTAGGCATATTTATCACTGTTAACTTTGGAAATAGAGTAATGAAAAATATGTGTAAATTGTTCTTTAACTTAATATTTCCAGTTAATACAAAAAGAGATAAAGGCAGAGGCGATTAAAGGTGATTTGGTCCTAGTATGCAAAAAAAAGTAAGGGAAAGTGATTATGGATTTATAGATATAGATATAAAAGTTCTCTTTTCAGATACATAGACATATATATGTAAGGGATAGTGATTATGAGATATATATATATATATATCTCATAATCACTTTCCCTTTTGTATGTGTGTGTATGAAAAGAGGACTTTGTTCATATAATCTAATCCAAAAATAAGAAGAGAAGAAAACCTATTGGTATTGTCCCAATCAGAAAAGTTTTTCTTTTTCAGAAAGGATATAATGAGTGAAAAACAAAGTGAAGTAAAATATTTAATTGAGATCCTGGGAAAGTTGAATAATCCTAGATTTGCAGAGAAAATATCTTATTCTCTTTCTACAGTAGTGTATTACTTGGGTCACATAGTAATTTTATGTTTTCATTTTGTGACTGGAATTGTTATGTGGGTGTACTTGACACAAGGCTGACTGCATGATTGACCTTGACCAATTGAAAATGAATTGAATTGGTTTCCTGACTTTTACTTAGTTCTCCAGAGATTAGTTTAGTTTCCCAGTTTTATACCATATACATACATCTTTTTGTTCTCTTTTGTTGTGTTTTAAATTCTGTGGATTTTAAGAATCACTATTACTGCCGGAAAATGTGTAAAAATTTTACCTCTTCAGTAGCACACTTCACTGACTGTTAGAGCAGCAACTGTTAGTATTGAAAAATAGAGCTTTTCAAGGATCGTTTGAGTCCACAGTGAAGTAAGACCAGTTCTACCACAGCACAAAGTAAAATGTGGCCAAAAATGAAAAGCACCAAGAATTGACAAACTATTGCTGCAGAATAGCCTGATCGATCCCCAGAAAACAAGCAGAGCTTCCTTCAGAGGAACTTGGCTCCTGGAAGGGCTGTTATTGATTCCTCTGCAGAGTTGTATGGACTTATTGTAGTCAGAGGAACATCAAGAAGGTCTGTTTAAAAAAAAAAAATCTGTAGCCATTCTAGTGAAGAAAAAAGATTTGTTATGGACAAGGGAGCATACAAACTGGAGCCATGAAGACTGGAAAAAAAATTTTTACTGCTGAAACTTTTTTCATTAAAGCTTTAGAATAAAGCCATTATCACAAGAAATCTAGATAAGGCTCTAAGATCTAGATATCTTCATTAAACTATAAAACCACCCCCAAAAATATGTTTGCTCTTAGGATGTTTTTGTTATTTTTTTATATTATTTCCATTTTTATTCCCATTAAGGGAATGGTGAACTGTGATAAATATACTGTTAAACTAAAGAGCAGAATTGTTAAGAAATTATAGAAATTCCCTTTTGGAGACAGGATACTACAACTCAACAATGCCATCTGTTGCAAAAGGTCAAGAAATGTATCTAAGAGATGGAGATAAACATGCTTCACTGAATTGGGAAGTTGCCTGATTTAAATACCATTGAAAACCTATGAACTATAATCAAGCCTAGATTTGGAAAAATGGACTGTCAGAGGCATGCTTAATATCTAATGAACAAAAGTGATTTCTTGGTGAAGAATTAAATAATACTTGTCAAAATCTTATGATTTTTGGTGCCAAAACATGCAAATTATTGCTATAAAAGCATTGAACAAAAAATGTAAAATGTTGTCATATTTATTTATAGTATGTCAGTAAATTTAATTACTTTGTCCCAAGTAGTTTGCAAGCCAGTATATTGGTGGGCTTGAGATATCATGAGTCTTTGAATTGTGACTTCCTTTTTCTAGTAGTTTCTTTAAATTTGATTTATAGAGGAAACTTATTCCAATAGAGTCCAAGATAAATGCAGAGGCCAACTTTGCTTTTTAGATCTCTAACATACATTCTCTAGGGCTTATTTAAATAAAAATACAAAAAACTTTTTGTGGTCTATTTTTAAAATGTTACATAGTTATAGTTAAATGATTTAATATTAAAATAACAAATAATACAATTTAACAAGCATTGACAGTACAGAATAAAATTAAAAGAAATAAGTTTATCTTGAGTTTTGCAAATATTAAATTTTTAAAAATAAAACATCAAATTTTTGGCTAGAGATCCTGTCAGTATTCCTATTTAGATCAGCAAAGAATAATTAGGTCTGGTCATCTGAATTTGTGTGTTTCTACAAAAGCTAAATAGGTATTGACCTGAAAATTAACAAATCTATGTCTGTTCATTACTGACTTTCTTTGCTGTCCTTTAATTGAAAATTAATCAATTCTCAATAGTTTGTCTTTAAAAACATTTTTATTTCAGATCTTGATTTATGACACTTGCCTATATCTCCATTTTATCAAAATTTGAATAGACTTTTAATTTTATCCCACACTTGAAATAAAAAGGTGATCCAATAATATAATGCCATATTGATCCTCTTATTACCTACTTTGGATGTGGTTTAGATTAAGTCCAGATTTGCTTATTAAAGTAAATAATATTTCATCATTAGCTCAACTAAGAGTGAAATTTTTCATTTATTAATTTTTCAGACATAACTCTGACCCTATCACTTGACATTTGTTCACCTCCAAAATTCCCAGTTGTGTTTTCCTTGTCTTCTAAGCTTCCTTTCATATAAACATATCTACTTTCACTTCAAAAAGTCAGATTCAGAGCAAATAACTCTTTCCTGTGTCTTACCTCAATATGCTCATTTAGTGATCTTGCCATTCGTTGCTTGAAATATTTTGAGGACTCATTTTGAAAGGCCTGCAGACCCTTTGTCATGTTGTTTTGAATATCCTGTACAAAAAGTGTACATTTCCCTTTCCCCCTGAAAACCAGTTTCTCTTCCTGTCTCCCATTTCTTTTAATACTATTTTTATGCTTTCATTGAACAGGCACAGCAATTTAATGATCTTTTAGTCCTCCCCATCAGTATTTTTCCTTGTTCTCTCATATCCAAGTATATATCAAGTCCTACAGATTCTATTTCTATAATATCATTCATATTGTCCATTTTTTCTATTCCTACTACCATCAATGAAGTTCAGAATCTTATTTTTATAAATGGAATATTGTAATGGTTTCTTAACTGCTGCTCCTAATTTTCTTTTCCTTTCTAATTCATTTGAAACACAACTATCAGATCTATATTTCAATTAAATATTATTTTCAACCAATGACAATTCACCTCTCCCATCTCCTTTAACAGCCCCTTGGAAAAAGAAGGAAAAACAAAACTCTGTTATAAACTTGAATAATCAAAGCAAAACAAATAACTAAATTGGCCATGTGTCGTCCCCAGTGTCTTATTCTACTTTCTGAGTCCATCTCCTTTCTGTCATGAGGTGTAGGTAAGCATCATGAGTCTTCTGGAATCCTGGTTGATGAAAATTCCTAAGTCTTTCAGAATTGTATATCTCTACAAGTATTACTGTTGCTATAAATTGTTCTCCTGTTTCTGCTCAATTCATTCTACATTAGTTCATTTAAGTCTTCCCACAACTTTATGAAACTAACCCTTTTATAATTTCTTACAGCAAAATAGTATTCTGTCATATTTTTATACCCTAACTTGTATAACCCTTCCCCAGTTGATGGGCACCCCTTCTGTTTCCAGTTCTTTGCCACCTCAAAAATAGCTGCTATAAATGTTTCTATCGGGGTGTGGAGCCAAGATGGTAGAGTAGAAAGACTCACGTATGCTAGCTCCGAACCCACAGCCCATATATTTCCTGCAAGAAAAACTCCCCACAAATTCTGGATCACTGCAAGGCGCGCAGAAACACAGGGGAAAAGATTTCTGTTCCAGAGAGCCCTGGAGAGCTGTCCCCAGGGTCCGTTGTGCCCAGGAAAGCGGAGCCCACCCCTGCCCTGCCCTGGCGGCCAACAGGAGCAGATCTGAGCAGGCTTCAGGGATGGAACCTCCGGCAGCTGCGAGGGTCCCTCCGCCCACAGACGCTCCAGGTCAGTGAGAGAGATATCTGGGCTGGCCGAGAGGGGAGTGGGTTGTCTCCGTGGCTCGGGAGGGAGCGGCGGAGGCAGCGGCGGCGGCCCCCGGGACTCCCCGAGCAGGCAGCATCTTCATTACTGAAGGTCTCTGCATAAACCACCTGAAGGAGCTGAGACTGGGAGGTAGCCCAGCCCCAACCCGCTCCATTACTGAAGGTCTCTGCATAAAGCCCCTGAGGGAACTGAGCCTGGGAGGCGGCCCTGCCCCCACCCCAGCACCAGAACTTAAGCTCACATTGAATAGCAGCCACTCCCGCCGCGGATAGCCCTGAGACTGGGAAGCAGCATTTGAATCTCAGACCCCAAGCACTAGCTGGGCAGATCTAGGCAGGGGTGGAGAGGAATCTCAGAAGTCAAGTAACTGGCTGGGAAAATGCCCAGAAAAAGGAAGCAAAATAAGACCATAGAGAGCTATTTTGATGGGGTGCAGATGTTCCCGCCTTTCAATTCTGATGACGAGGAAATATTCTTACCATCAGGGAAAGACGTGGAGGGCGGGGCCTCTGTATCCCAGACACCCCAGGTGGATGTCTGGTGGACTCAGGCCATGGAAGAGCTCAAAAAGGATTTTGAAAAAATGTTTCTATCTATTGGTCCTTTTCCTCTTTAAGATAAAACTTTCATAGTATTTTCACTGAGGTAAAGGGTATATGCCCAGCTTAATAACTTTTTGAACATAGTTCCAAATTACTTTCTTGAATGATTGACCAGTCCACACAGAGTACACTAATTGGAACTCAATAGTTTAAAAAAAAAAAGTAATGTTAAAAATGTTTACATGTATTTGGAGGAAAATAAAATAATTAAATTTAAACAATGCATTTTATAAGGTTTCTGTGTCAAAGCATATTAAATATCCAGGCACCTTATATAATGAGTTAATACAGCCAACCACTGAACTTATTTTATTTGGAAATAGGACATGAATTATTTAATTTTAAATAACTAATATTTGAATCATGTTTTATAAAAGTTTGAGTTTTACTAATGGGTAGCATGGACTAGTGCAAAGACTGTTACCCATATATCTTCTGTGATTCACATCCGAAGTTGAGACCCTGGCACTGAAATTTATTTGCTGTGTGGCTTCCACCAACTTGTACTTTCTGAACCTTGGTTTTCCTATCTATAAAATGTCAGTAATCACACAGAGGGATAGCCTGCTATAGGCGGTAGAAGGACCCCCTTGACAGCAAGAAGACCTGGGTTCTGACCATGCTAGCTATTTGAAGAAGGATTTGTTATTTAACTTCTCAGTGCCTCTCTAGGCAGTTCTCTAAGATCGTAAGTTTCAAGTTAGTTGCCATCTATATCTGAGGAAGGAATTTCCACATCAGGACTTCTCCCTCACTATAGGCCTAAATCACAATAAAAAAGGTAATTTATTCATAATTCAGTTTGTAATGGGGGAGTGGTCAATAAACCCAATCCCTGGGAACCTGGACAAAGTCTATCAACGTGCTTGGCTGATAGGGAGCCTGCTTCCAGGATAATTGTGATGATGTGTAATCAAAGTTCCTTGTAGAGATTTTGGACCATCCATAGACATTCTGTGACTGATTTCCAGTCTACTAACCAAGCAACAAATGGCAGCCTCTTTGACTATCATTGTAGAACCAGAGAGGTACCGTCAAAAGACCTTCCTTGACCTCTTCTTTCTAGATTGCACCTCTGTCCTTGGTTTCATTCCTTTGTCAACTGCATCTAGGGAGAGACAATGAAAAGAGAAGCCTGAGACCACAGGTGGAGAACCTATGCCCTTGAGGCTGCAGGTTCCCCACCTCTGCCTGAGGCTACTATGTGGCCAATAAATATAGATTTGCCAGCTTCAGTGTTTATCCTTTTATTTTAGGTGAAGGAGATTCATCTAAAGAATCCAATCTTGATTCTTGAGGGACAGAAACAAGATGACCAAGAAAAGGCAGGGACTCACCTGAGCTCTCCCAAATTCCCCTCCAAACAACTTTAAATAGTCTCTCAAAACAAATTCTGAAGTGATAGAACCCACAAAAAGACAGTTCTCCCACCCAAGACAACTTAGAAGGTTGGCAGGAAAGGTCTGTTACACTGGAGTGAAAATGGAATGCAGTCCAACACAGGCTTCACCAGTGAAGATTATGGCGCAGCAAATCACTAGCAGGTCTTTGGGGAGATTCAATCAGTAGCAACCTCCAGAACTCTTAACTCACAAAGTGTCAGGAGATCAGACAACTGGTCAGGAAGAGATTACAGGGGTCTCTTTGCTGGTCCTGGATATAAGACTGTTGCATTGTCCGTACACGGTGTGTGGAGAGGGGACTCCGCTCAGAGTTCCAGAGTGGAAAAGAATGTGGTTGCTATCAGGACAGGAGAGTAGTAAGCATGCCTCCTTAAGTCATGTCACCTTGGAAGAACTGAAAACTTCCCCTCACAACTAGCTCTGAAAACAGCTACACAAAAAACCTGTAGCTTAGACAATGCCCTTTCCACCCTAGGAGCAGAGACCAACTGTAACACAAAGATAAAAGTCAAGAAATGGACTAGGAAAATGAGCAAACAATAAAAAAGAACCTGATCAAGAAAAATCAAAACACAAACTCAGAAGAAGACAACAAAATCAAAACTGCTATATCCAGAGCCTCAGAGAAAATGTGAACTGGTTTCAGATCTCCCAGAAATCCTGGAAGCGGTCAAGAAGGATTTTAAAACTCCAGAGAAGTAGAGGAAAAATTGCAGAAAAAACATAAAAAATGAGTTAACAGCTTGGTAAGGGAAGCACACACACACAAAAAAAAAATACTGAAGAAAATAACATCCTAAAAACAGATTGGGCAAAGTGGTAAAAGAGGCACAAAAAATGAAGAGAACTTAAAAAGCAGAATTAGTCACATGGAAAAAGATGTATAAAAATTCACTGAAGGAAAGAACTCCTTTAAAAGTAGAATTGACCAAATGGAAAAGGAGGTACAAAACTTCACTAAAGAAAATAATTTCTTGATTAGTTAAGAATGATTCCTAATTAATTAGAATTTGACAAGTGGAAGCTAATGACTCCATGAGACATCAAGAAACAAAAACAATCAAAAGAATGAAAAAGCAGAATTTGATTGAAGAGAGATAATTTAAGAATCATTGGACTATCTGAAAGCCATGATCAGAAAGGGACCCTCGATGTCATCTTTCAAGAAATTAGCATGGAAAACTGTCCTGATATTCTAGAACCAGAGGGTCAAATACAAATTTAAAGAATCCACCGATCACCTCCTGAAAGAGATCCCAAAATGAAAACTTCCAGGAATATTGTTGCCAATCAGAGCTCTTAAGTGAAGGAGAAGACTTTACACAGAACCAGAAAAAAAAATTCAAATATTGTAGAGCCACAATCATAACATCACAAGATTTAGCTGCTTCTACATTAAAGGAATTACTGTCATATTCTGGAGGGCAAAGGAGCTAGGATTACAACCAAGAATCACCTCCCCAGCAAAACTGAGTATAATCCTTTGGGGGGAAAAAATGGTCATCCAGTGAAACAGAGGACTTGGAGGGATTCCTGATGAAAAGATCAGGACTGAATGAAAATTTGGCTTTTAAATACAAGACTCAAGTATAAAAGGGTAAATAGGATTCCTACATGGAAGGATGATACATGTAATGCCTAAAAATTTTCTTATTATTAGAGTACTTAAGATTATACATAGAGATTGTGGGCATGAATTGTGTATATGATAGCTAAAAAATAAAATAAAATTAAGGGGTAGGAAATAGGAATGCACTGGGAGAAGGGGAAAGGAAAAGGTAGAATAGGATAAATGATCTCATAAAAAAGGCACAAAAGAGCTTTTACGGTGGAAGGGGACTGAGGGAGGGAGTGCATGAATCTTATTCTCATTGAAATTGTCTCAAAGGGGAAATAGCATACTCAGTTGGGTACAGAAATCTAACCCTACATGAATGTAGGAAGGGAAAGGGATAGAAGGAAAGGGACGGGGCTGATAGAAGGGAGGGTGGTTTGGAGGAGGTGGTAGTCAGAAGCAAGAACAGTTTCAAGGATGGCAAGCTGAAAGGAAAGACAAAGTAGGATAAACAGTGAAGGGAAAATAGGGCAAATACATGGTAATCATAATTGAAAAAATATGCAACAGATATCTGATAAAGGCTTCATTTCTCAAATACATAGAAAATTGAGTTATTTATAAAAATGAGTCATTTCCCCAATTGATAAATGGTCAAAGGATATGAACAGGTAGTTTTCAGATGAAGTAATCAAAGTTGTCTATAGCCACATGAAAAAAGTGCTCTAAATCACTATTAATTAGAGAAATGCAAATGAAATCAACTCTGAGGTTCCACTTCACACCTGTCAGATTGACTAATATGACAGAAAAGGAAAATGACAAATGTTGGGGGATATGTGGGGAAATTGATGCTCTAATACACTGTTGGTGGAGTTCCGAACTGGTGTATTGTTAATGTGTTTTTGCATAATGGGAATGTTTCACATCCATTAATAGATTCATGAGTCACTGGTGCTTGGGTCACATGAGTCTCTAGTGGTAGGAACTTGCCAAACAGGTGTAGCAGAGCTGAGATGAAGTTGGACACAGCAGTTAGAGCTGAGGGAGAGAAAGGAAGCAAGCAGTCAACTGTGAGTGTTCATTTGTGGGAAGGCCCTATCAGGGGGAAGACTTGGGGATGGTAGTGTCCCCTGCATTGTTATCGTGTATAGATTTCTTTGTTGCTATGATGGATTTGACGTTCTGGTGTTGGGTTAGACTTTCTGGTGTGTAAATAAATGTTTTAGTTCTGTCTCCCATGTGGAGAGTCTGTTATATTTTGCAATTCAGAATTATGCCAGCATATTCATAGCCACCATAGGTGTTGTGAATATCACATTGGCACTACAATTGGGTGAACCATTCTGGAGAGAAATTTGGAACTGTGCTCAAAGGGCTATAAAACCGAACATGTCCTTTGCCCCAGCAATACCACTACTAGGTCTGTATCCCAAAGAGACTGAAAAAAAGGAAAAGGAAAATGACCTATATGTGTAAAAATATTATTAGAGCAGCAAAGAATTGGAAATTGAGGAAATGTACATCATTTTGTGAGTGGCTGAACAAGTTTTGGTATATGATTATGATGGAATACTATTATACTATAAGAAATGATAAGCAGGATGCTCTCAGAAAAACCTGGAAAGATTTACATAAACGGATGCAAAGTGGTGGAACCAGGAGAACACAATGATTAATTGTGAATGACTTAGCTATTAGAAATACAGTGATCCAAGATAATTCCTAAGGATCCATCTCCAGAGAAAGAAAGAACTGGTGGAATCTGACAGCACACTGAAACAGACTTTTTAAACTTTATTTTTCTTTAATTTTTTTTTTTGGATGGGTGGCCTGGGATATCTATATTTTCTTTCCCAACCTAATATGGAAATGTGTTTTGCATGACTATGCATCTATAACCTTTATCAAATCACTTGCCTTCTCATTGAGGGGGACTGGGGAAGAGAAAATTTAGAATTCAAAATTTTAAAAAAATGTTAAAAATTGTTTTTATATGTAACTGGGGAAAATTTTTAAATATATATTTTTAAAAATCAAGGCTCTAGTCTTGTGAGTTTGAAAGGTCAGGAGAGCAAGATTGCATGTGTCTAGTCAAGGCCAACCCACCAGTATTGATTTCCCAAAGACCAAGCAGCAACCTTCAACACTCAGCCCAGTGGTAGCTGAAATTAGGACTCTTTGAAGCAAATAGTAGGTGCTATATAAATTCTAGTTACTATTGTTATTATTTACCTTAGATAATACTTATTTGTACCTTATGAGGCAGCTATGTGTTTTCTAAAGCTGGTACAGTAAAAGAACTAAGAGGAAGCCAAAGAGAGGACAAGCAACTTGTAATTACTCTTTTTATTAAGCGAGGAGGGAGGTTAGGAGGAGAGAGGATGAAAAATTTATATAAAACTTGGAAAGCAAGAAGATCAAATCAGTCCATATTTAAAGAAATTCAGGCAATTTATTGGATGGTCAAATAATGGAATGGAAGCTTAAATATTTGGACAACATACTGAGAAGATAGGACTCATTGGAGAAGACCCTGATGTTAGGAAAGGTTTGAAGGCAAAAGGAGAAGGGGAAGGCAAAGAATGAGATGGATAAATGGTGTCATGAAAACAGTCAAGATGCACTTGGACAGACTTGGGGAGGTGGTGAAGGATAAGTGACCTGCCAAGGGTCACACAGCTACTATGTGCCAGAAGTTGGGTTTGAGCTCATGTCTTCCTAACTTTAGGCCCATTAACTTCCCTTCTGCTGAAAAGCTACCATGGAAAAAGTGATGCCAGGTACAAAATTATATATTTATACATGATTTGAAAAGGAAGAAATTGTTTGGAGGAGAATTTTATCTCACTTCTTCCCATGAAAGCCTGCGTCTTAAAACTTAAAGATTCCATCATGGGTGGGTTAACTGAAGTTGTAAAGCAGCCTGCCTTTTGAAATTCACTGTATCTTCCACTTCATTGCCCTTCTGATCACAGAATGAAGGCAGGCTTATTATTTGCTTTGGCCTTCCTGGTTGGTTAAATGATTTCAGTAGTTTGACCTATTCTTTGCTTGTCATTGGGGGGTATTCTGGAGAATTGTATTTTATTTTCTGTCTGAAAAAAAAAAGATGAAGTAACTAGTTGCAAACATAAGAAGTAGACATTTATTTCTATCAGGGGCCTATTCTGTAGTAGAATACTCATAAAGCTTGGTTTAACCGATTAAATTCTGATCTGTTGTCACAGAAACAATGTAACATAAAATGTGAGGGGGGAGGAATACCTTTTTATGTTGTGATCACCTTAGACACACTTACCCTGCAACAATAGGTCTCAAATCTTAAATTCCAGCAGTTTATGTTTTCTAAAAGCCTCTGTAGCTAGCATTTTCCCCACACTGATTTAAAAAAACCACATTAAAAATTTTTAATACTATGGATAATGGGGGTCCCACCCCCACTTCCTACCCACCCCCACTTTAAGATGCCTAAATTACTACTTTTGAAAAAACTAGTGAGGGGAAAAATCTGGGAATCAGAAGATCTGGAGTTCAGTACGACTGCATTTATTTACTATGTGACTGGGCACTGGCTCCTTCATTGGCCATTGTTTTCTCATCTATAAAATAAAATTGGACAAGATGACCTCAAAGGTGCTTTCTAACTATAGCATTCTATGATTCAAATTATATTTAATACTTCTAATTGTCCTTTTGAAATAATAAGAAAATGGAAAAAAATAGGAGTGAAGGAGTTTAGGGCTCATTATAAAGCAGTAATCATCAAAGCTATTTTGGTAGTGGTCAAAAAAATAGGGAAATAGATTAGATAAGTAATACCCAGAAGCAAGCAAACAGCAGCCCAAGCAATCGGTCAACAAGCTTTTATTAAATCCAGGATTAACTAATGGCAGGGTGGGGGTGGGAGAAGAGGGAGGGAGTTTTATTCAGTAAGAATTGGTAGGAAAACTGGAAAGCAATTTGGCAGAAAGTAGGTTTGTACCAATATTTCCAGCTATTACCAACGTAAATTCCAAATGAATAAGCCAGCTAAATATAAAAGATTGTATCATAAAAAAGAATTGAAATTCATAGCTTTCAAAACTGTGGTTAGGGGAAAGTTCATAATGAAACAAGTGGTAAAAGAAATTATAAAATACAGAGTCCATTTCAATTTTATGTAACTAGAAAGCTTTTATTTTAACAAAATTGGTGTAGCTGTAGTAAGAAAATCAGTGGATTAGAAAAAAGTTACTTATGTCAAATGTTTAAGTCTGACATCTAAAGTTGTCTACAAGAAAATGACACAAATCCTCCAAGACTATTCCCTAATCGATATAAACAGAAAGCTTTCAAAAGAAAAAAGACAAACTATTAACTACATAAAAAGTTATCCAAAGCATTAATAAGAGAAATATACAGTAAAACAATTCTGAGGGATATTCACAACCAACAAATTGATAAAAACAAAAAACACTCGCATACACACAAAACCATGAAAGTACTCTGTGTTGGAGGGGATGTGGGAAGATATAGACATTAATATACTGTTGATGAATATGTGAATTGTTCCAATTCTGGAAAACAATTTGTAATTATGCAAGAAAATTGAAAAGAAAATTATTACATAATTCAAGATTTTTATCCATCTATCTCACTAGTGAATTTATACCCTATGGTGATCAGAAAATAAGTTCTGTATCTATCAAAATTGTACAATGCTGTAACAGAAAAGGACTAGAAAGAAATTATGTTCCCAGTGAGTGCAGAATAGCTAAATAAATTGTAGCATATGAATGTATTGGAATATTTTTGTTCCATAATGATGATAAACATGAAGAATTCAAAGAAACACCTAAAAACTTGTAGGAAATTATATAAAACAAGGAAACCAAAAGAACGATTTACCCAATGATTACAGTAATGTAAATGAAAACACAAAACAAAAATTGTTTTGGATACAATGGACAATATTGGTTCCATATGACTGAAGTTAAAACTTCTATTAAAAAGCTGTAAACTCTAATGCAGACTGAAGTGAGGAGAACCAGAAGAACAATTTATACTGTTTATAATGTAACATATATTACTAAAAATGAACAATTTTGAGGGCTGTTATAAACTGATGAAGAAGATAATTATCAGAATCAAAAGAACAATATGCAATAACACTAAAAAACAACTTTGAAAGTTATAAGTACAATGATGAAATTTGTTTTGCTTAACTGTATTATTTATTGCAATAAATTTGTTTTTTCCCTTTTTTAATGATTTGGGGGTTGGGAGAGAGAAAATATATTTCTGTTAAATTTTTGAAAAATACAAGTGGTAGAGTGCTATGGATGTGAAATGTTGCATACTC
The DNA here is from genome assembly GCA_023548195.1 of Bettongia penicillata ogilbyi. NCBI lineage: Eukaryota > Metazoa > Chordata > Mammalia > Diprotodontia > Potoroidae > Bettongia > Bettongia penicillata. The sequence continues at coordinate 226,199 of JAJHZJ010000712.1, read as the reverse complement.
TTTCAGTTGAGGTCATCATAGTATTAGTTTTATTTAATTATTCTACTTTGTTACAAGAGAACTTGCAAGAAGAGAATAGAAACTAATGTACTGTCATTCATAATTAATAGATATATCTGATGGTTTTGCTAAACTGTCTTTTTATAGAAAAGGCCTATGGTTTGTGGGAAGGTGGTGTTTATTAAAATGTGATCTACATGTCAAAACAAAATGCATCGATTTTTTAAAAGCTAGTTATCATACCTGAGGGTTAGGGACATATTATAAATAAATAAGTAATAAATTTGAACCAGTTTTCTATTTAAAAAGCTAAGAGAGTCTTTATCACCAATATTCTTGAAGAGTCATTCTATACATGGTTCATAGCTTGAATCCTTAAAGTCCAATGTGATATGGTAGAAAAACAGTAAAGTTAGAGTGGCAACCTGTATGATCTTGAGAAATTCTCTTCACCTCTCTTGATTTCACTTTCCTCAGGAGTAAAATGAGGTTATTGGACTAGATTACTTCTAAGTTCTCTTCCACCCAAAATCCTATGAATCATCTTTTAAAAGCTGTTGAATGCTAACCTTGAGCATCACCCCCAAATAACATTCTTTACTAACTTTAGTCATCAAGTTACATGGTTAACATTTTCCCTTATTGAGTACCTTATCTTTCCTTTATGGTATAACGTCCTTACTTATTTCACATAAAAATTCAATAACTTGCCCATTTTTACCCACAGAAATTTAAGAAAATGTATCGATATGTTCAGTTCTTTTCCTCTTCAGCCCTTTCAAATTCTACATTGTACTGATGAACGATAAAATAAGGTAGCCAGAGCACACTTCAGCCTGGTCAGATCAAATGAGGTTCAATGGTTCATAGCAGGGGCCTCAGCCACCTTATTTCACTATTGAGGTTACCATGGCCAGAGACACACAAGTAGTTAATTAACTAGGAGAATTGAGATTTGAGTCGTGCCTGTTTACTCCTTTCTGTAAAAATCTTTCAGAGAATTAGCCATCCATATACCATAGATATCCAGGGAAGTAAAAAATGAAAGAGGCAGGTTTTCTCAAATAATTTTCTTTAGCAGATTACATTTTCAGTTGCAAAATTGTTTGGAAGGTGTAGAGACCATAGATAGTTGGCAAACATATACATTAAGCACATACTGTATGTCAGACTGTACTATATATGCTACTAGCAGATGATACCAAGGAAGGCAAAAGGCACTCATTGCTCTGAAGATACTCACGGTTGAATGGGGGAGATAATATGGAAACAATTATGTACAAATAAAATACAGAATAAATTGGAGATGATTTGAAAAGGAAGGGACAATGATGAAGGAGGCCTGGGAAACATTTCTTGTAGAAGGGGGATTTTAACTAAGACTTGGAGGAAGTCGAGAAAGCCGGGAGAAAGAGTTGGGAAGGGAGAGAGTTCCAGGCAAGGAGGTGAATGTGCTGGCGTTAGAAATTGGAACTGAGGAACAAGGACGCTCCAACACTGGATTACAGGGCAGTAGGGTGGGGAGGTAAGTGTGAGAGACTAGAGAAGTAGGTAGGGGCCAGGTCACGGAAGTCTTTAAAGGGAAGATTTTATATTTGATGCTAGAGTTAATAGGGATCTATGGGAGTTCATGAATAGATGGGGGATGAAATCATCAGATCCGCACTTGACTAAGGAAGCTTAGTTTGATAGCTGAGTAGAAGATGGGCTGAAATGGGAAGAAACTTGGCATGAGGCAAGTAGACCAACCCACAGGCTCTTGTAAATAGTACAGATGTCAGGTGATGAGGGCCTCTACTGGTGTGGCGGCAGTGTTAGGGAGAGAAGGGGGCATATATGACAGTAGTTATGAAGGTAAATCAATAGGAATTAGCAACTAACTGGATATAGAAGTGAGAGTGAGAAATTGAAGTTACAGCTGGACAAATAGATCTGAGAATCATATTCACTGAGATGAGAATTAAATCTTCAGTAAGTTCATAAAAATGATTGGTCCACTAAATTAAATTGGATCGTAGTCTTAAACTCTCTTGAGCAGTGTCATCATCTAGCAACCAATGCTGTTGGAGGTGGAGGGGAGGGGGAGGAGAGAATAAGTAATTGATCATACAAGCAAAGATGTAAAATAGAAGGAGTTCTTAGAGGTCACCCAGTCTCATCTTTTTAATGAGAAAATAAAGATTCAGAGAATTTAAGTGATACAGGTTTTTAAGGTTATATAGGTAGCAAGTGTTAGAAATGGCATTTAAAACCAGGGCTCTTCGTTCCAAATCCACTGTTTTTTCCATTATAACCTACTATTTCTCATGAGTATTTTTTACTTGTAATTCTTCCACTTATGAAGAGTCAAATCTGTTGTATATCTAGCATTTGGGAGACCCTGCTGGACTAGAAAGACTCAGTATTGAACTCCTCCTTATCCTATACCCAGGTATGTGGTTTGGACCAGGTTCAGTCCTGCAAGAAACCTTCCTCTAATTTGGGAGATTAGGTTCTACTTTCTTGCATTATTCAGCTCATTAAATCCCCTTCCTGACTCACGTCTGGGTCTCTGCAAAGGGGGGGAAGGGAAATAAAAGGGGTACTTAATGTACACAATATGAATCAGATATGAGACAAGTAATTTATTCCTACATACAAAGGCATGTTAAACATGAAAGAGTAAATGTACATTAATAGAATGGTTCAGTAATATCCTATCTGCTGAGAAGCTGATATCTCAACTTCATCAGAACATGAAGCAGTTTATAGAAGTGCCAAGTGAGTGCTTAATCTTACAACTTGTCTCTACTGTATCACTCCATTCCAAACACGGGCTTCCTCTGAACTTCTCATCCAGGCACTGCCATATTTAACCCTTTGAATCACTGCCATTTTGAAAGACACTTGCTACCAAACTCACAGACTTTCAGACCTTTCAGACCTGGACATATCTATCACGAGTTTGCTGCTTGGTCACCTCAAAAAGAAAACACAAGAGAAGCAGCCCAAACTCAGGTAGGTGTGCCTATGCAGGGCATGCATTTTTTCTAACTGCTATGTATTATTTACAACCACGTGAAGATAGGAATGGGAAAATTGGCCAATTGCTTGTCCTCCACAGGATTTTGGAACTCAGCTATTTTGAAAACTGTTCTACAGTATTTGAAGGTGGAAAAGAAGCAAGTAGTGAGTGGGTGAATGGATGATTCCTTTCATCCATCCAATTAAGGCAGCTGGGTTGTGCAGTGGGTAGAGCACCAGGCCTGGAGTCAGGAAGACCAGAGTTTAAATCCAGTCTCAAATATTTACTATCTGTGTGACCCTGGCATGTCATTTAACTCTGCCTCAGTTTCCCCATATGTAATATGAGATAGAGAAGGAAATGGCAAACCACTTTTTGCCAAGAAAACCCAAAATGAGGTCGTGAAGAGTTGGACACGACCAAAAACAGCTACACACCAATAATCATCAGTCCTTCCAGTTTAGCAATCCTCTGAACATCAGTTTAGGCTCAAGGTATCAGTCCTCCAGTCTTAAATCATATGCGGCTGGGAGCTTCCAGGAGGTCAAATGGAGTCAAACTCTAATTTAAGCCAGCCATGCAAAATAAACATTCTTTATTGCTCACCAAAGATGAGAGTCATGCTGTTAATCCTCCATGGGGGGATGGTTAAATTTTTGCAAAACATTTTATACACACACACACATACATATATTATTATTAATCATCCCAAAAAAATAGGGCCTGAAAACCATTGAACAGTTGACCCAGAACTTTGACCCAGAGACGCTACTACTAGGACAATACTTCAAAGACAACGAAGAAAGAAGGAAAGGACCCTATGTACAAAAAAACTGTACTGGAAGTAAGGGGGTACCCATGAATCGGAGAATGGCTGAACAAATTAAGGCATGTAAATGTAATAGGATACTCTTATGAAGTAATAAATGATGAAAAGAATGATTTCAGAGAAACCTGGGAAGACCTGTGTGAACTGATGAGGCGTGAGGTGAGAACAGTTTGTACAGCAAGCACATTGCTGCAAAATCAATAACTCGGGCACTTTGATCAACGCAAGGACCAGCCGTGATTCCAGGGGCCTCGGGATAGAACATGCTTTGACCGTCACAGACATCCCTGTGGGGGAGCAGCTATTGTTATCCCCATTTTACAGATGAGGAAACTGAGTTTTAGAAAAGCTAAGCCAGGATTACACAACTAGAAAACCTCTGAGGCAGCATTTGAACTCAGGTTTTTCACGACTCCAGTTCACGTGCTCTACCCGTTGCACCACTTAACTGGGTTGGATTAGATTATCTCCGAAGTCCCTTCCATAGCTAAATCTTATGATAGTCTCAAGTATTTTGAAAGTACCTCTCTTACGTACCTAGAAACTCTGGAAATTAGCCTCTAACTCATTTAGAGTGACCCACTGTCTAAATTTCCCTGATTCAATGAATAGAGTGGTGTCCTTGAAGTCAGAATTATTTGAATTCAAATTCTATCTTAGACATTTACTAGCTGTTCTTCTGAGAGAGAAGCAATGGACTCGAAATAGGAGACAGACATATTTGGATATGGCTAATGTCAGAATTTGCTTTGTTGCACTAGGAGGCATTTTCAGTACAAGAATTGTGTGTTTTTTGTTTTCCTTTTTCTTTCCCCCAATGGCAGAAGGTAAAAGAGGGAGAAAATAGATGCTAGTCAATTGAAAAAAATTTTTACAGTCTTTAATCATAGTCTCACCCTAAGCAAAAAAAAAAAAAAATCTTACTAACTTCCCTATTTTAAGAATTTTGATGAGATTTTTATTGTTGCACTCAAGTTTGGAACAAGTTCAACTTTCTCTGTAAATAAATAATGGATCTCAAGTTTGAAGGACTAGACTACATTTCCCTCCCGATTCTCTACCAAGAGGCTTTCCAGATTAGCTCCACTGCTCACCATCTACTTATTTTTTCTTCCACCTAAATGACTTGGAAATTTCATTTATTTGTGGCTTGTATATCTATTGATTTCTTTCACATGCTTGTGAGTGTCCATATTTCCCTTCTTTGATCCCCCCCCCCAATTTCCCTGAGGTCAAGGGACCATATCTTTGATCTTTTTTTCCTTTACATGCACCTCAGGACTCCTAGCTGGGTGTACTTTGCCTAAAAGAAACCACTTACTTAGAAATCATTAAAGAAATAATCTAACTTAAAGAACTAAGGCTTTTAATTATAAATGATACCCCACTGTGTAGAAGAAACCACTTCTGCATAGCATCAGGGAAGCCTGAAAAGAAGTAGTTAGGTTTAGTTTTGTTTTTCTCCAAGAACACAGAAAATAAGTCATCAAACACCCATTTCCTTTAAATATTGCATTTAAAGCCCTCAGCAAATATATAAAGCATGCTGAGACAAATGGTCAAGAGATGTTAACTTATAAACTTGAAGTTTTCAACAGGGAATATTTCTAGCACTTGGGATTTAAGGGACCTAATTTATTGGGGTGGAGGAGGAATGTGTAATCAGTTCATTTCTCTAGAGATATTTAAAGGGACAAGCAGCCATTGAAAATGACTTTCCCGCTCTAATTCTTCTGTTTCAAAAGAGTGTGTGGATTGCATTAGAGCGACATGAGGTGGGTATAAGTCTATTTCCACTGAGGACCTGTGTTGAAGCAAAGATATGAGGGAGGTAATGGAGGAAATAGGTGATGGGAAAAGGAAGTGGACCAGAGGGAAAGATAACACAATGATAATTTGGATGCCATAATAACACTCACAAAATATTAAGTGACCTAGAGGAAGACCTCCACCATGTTGGATAGACATTCTCAAGGATCCATGGGTGACCTTGGATAAGAATATCACAGGATGAGGAGTAGATGGGTTATGGTCTGCAGTGATGGAGGGAATCACTATGAGATGAGAGCCTAGATCTGTTGTGGTAATGGGAGTACTGCACATATATTTTTGTATTGTGAAAATGATTCACTAAACAAGCAGACATTTACTGTGTTAGGCACTATGGGAGCTATACCCTCCAGCTTTATTCTAAGATATAGTCCCTACCTCAAAGATTTACAGTTTGCTTTGGGGAAAAATTTAAATGCATTAAAAATTGTCAAATAATTCAAAAACAACACTAGCCCATATTCTAGACCATATATTTGTTATTGGGATTAGGTCTTCAGAGAGAGAGAGAGAGAGAAAAGGCTAAAGACAAAAGCCCAGTGAAGTCAAAGACCTTCAAACAGGACTATTGAGTGTTAGAGTTAGAAGAAGATCTTAGATATTATCCAATTTAGACCCTAATTTGTATAGATGTGAAAAGTGAGACCCTATGAAATTAACTGCCCACAGTGATGCAGGCAGCTAGGTGGTGTGGTAGATAAAGGACTGGACCTGGAGTCAGGAAGACTTGTGTTCAAATCTGCTCTTAGACACTTAGTGGCTGTGTGCTCTTGGGTAAATCTTTTAACGTCTGTTTGTCTCAGTTTTCTCAAATGCAAAAGGGGGACGATAGTAGCATTTAGCTCCCAAGGTTGTTGTGAAAATTGAATGAGATATTTCTAAAACACTAGGTATAGTGCCTACTACATAGTAGGTACTATTATAAATGCTAGCTAGCTATTATTTTCCATCATATTTATTATTGTTGTCAAGATGAAGTTGAAGTAGCAGGGAGTCAGATCTTCTGACTCCTAATCCAGCATTCATAAATAGGAGTATCATAATTTGAATATTATAGACCTTCAATATAAGGGCAGTTAGGTGGTATCGTAGCACATACAGTACCAGGACTGAACTCAGGAAGACTCATCTTCCTAAGTTCAAATCTGGTCTCAGACACGTACTAGCTGTGTGACTGTGGGCAAGTCACTTCCCTGTTTGTCTGAGTTTCCTCATCTGGAAAATGAACTGGAGAAGGAAATGGCAAACCACTCTAGTTTCTTTGCCAAGAGAATCCCAAGTGCGTTCATGAAGAATTAGTTTAGGAGGACAGTGAGGAATATTAACAACTCAGGGAAAAGTGGTTTCAGGAAAGGTCTCATGTGCCAATTGAACTGAGCCTTGAAGTGGATTATGAATTGCAAGAGGTAGAGATAAGGCAGGAGAGCATCCCAGAGACAGAAGACAGATTGGAGCTTTTCTCACTGCCACAAGATAACTTCCTTTTGAAAGGGAAGGACTTACCATCCTGTCAGCACACATAGCTCAGAAAACATGATATTTAGAAACATAATAGACCAGGATCTTGCAGTGACAACAGAACAGTTTTAAATAAAGTCTCTGCCATCCTAAAATCAATTAAAACCTGATTATATGGGCATGATTAAGTAGCAGGCTGTATTATAAATTGTTTATTTCAAGTAGCATTTGTATTGGTGGGAGCAACAGTAACAGATCCAAGGGCCTTGATAAGATCAACAAATTACTAAGTGATAATTGTTTCTGCTGGGGTGTCTGGGAGGAGATAAATAGCTTGTAAATTAAATAGCGGTGCCTGAGGGTGAGTCATTTATGGAGTCGTGGGCTGTTCTCATACATATACTCTCCAGCAAAAATAATTTCCTCTTGTTCCATAATTACAGATTTTTAGCTTTTTGAACTGCACTCATGAGTGTATATGGTAACTTTCCACTGCCAAATTTAGAAGGAATGGGGGAAAAAAGGCAAGGGTGACAGTTGAGTGCTAATATACTGAATGCCAGCAAAGTTTCATTGCTAAAAATGTAACTAACATAATGTATACAAAGTGCTCAGCACACCTTAAATCACTACCTAAATTTGAGACATTCGAATTTTATTTCTTCTTTATGTATATCTGGGAGAATAAGATTGTAATCTCATTTTGTTCTCTACATTTATTTCTCCCCCGACTCTTCCCATGCTGGGTGGATGATGTTCAATCTTCATGAAGCCTTCCATGATTTCTCAAGCTGATATTTCTTAGCTTTGCACTTTCTCATTCTATCTTTGTACCATACTTTAAAAAGTACATATCTTATCTTTCCAGTTAGGCAGCTAGATGATGCAGTGGGGAGGAGTTGTGGACTAGAGCCAAGAGAGCTTGAATTCAAATTCTGACCCAAATACTTACTTGATCCTGGGCAATCGGCCTCAATTTCCTCATCTGTAAAATGGGATCAATAATAGCATCTATTTCCCAGGGTTGTTGTGAGAATAAAACAAGATTATTTAAAGCACTTTACAAACCCCAAAGTGCCATTTAAATGCTAGTTATTTTTAATTAGATCATATGTTTCTTGAGGCAGGGGATGCTGAGGGTTTGAGTTTATTTTTGAATCCCTAGTGTCTAGCACAATGCAGTGCACATAATAGGTACAAGTATTTCTTGAATTCAGTGATAAGGCTAATAATATCTTTGGTTCATTTTGCCTTTTATATTTTTCAAAGCATGTTCATATTCTGTATTATATTACTTTGTTACTGTTATTTGGGTTCTTTGCAGCTATAATTCAGCATTTTACAAACCTAACTTGCTTAGCTAATTTTATCCTTCCAAGCTTTCTACTTTAATTAAGAAAAATGAATGATTGCTACTACAGTGTTGCCATTCTGGAAAACAGATTCAGAATAGGATATCTGTCTTTAGACAAACCCTAAGAGTTGTAAGTGAAAGGGCCTCAGTTTCCTTGTCTGTAAACAAGGAGATTGGATTGGATGGTCTCTGAGGTCTTTTTCAGCTCCATGGTGCCAAGTTTATGGGCATCTGATTGCTAGCTCTAAATCTCTCATCTAGTGATGATGCCAGGATTGAAAAAGCAATATGTGGACAGTATTCCTTTCCTACTCCAGCCTATAAATAGTGCAAAGACTGAAAAGTGGAAGGAATATCCAATACGATAATGCCACAAATGTTTACTCAGTGCTTATTGGATGCAGGGCATTGTGCCAGCACTGGGCAGAGGGGCTGGGTAGAAGGGGAAGCTGAGATAAACTCTAAAAGAACGTGATTATTCATCCAACATTCCAACTTTAAATATGTGATCCTATGATTTGTTGAGCATTTCCTAAGAAACATCGTGCCAGGAACTGATACAATGAAGTATCTCTCTCTCAAGGAGTTTGCAGTCGGAAAGGAAAGGAAAGGAAAGGAAAGGGAAGGGAAGGGAAGGGAAGGGAAGGAAAGGGAAGGAAAGGAAAGGAAAGACAAATATGTGCACAAATACCTACAATGCAGAGTTAGATGGCATTAAATTCAACACAGAAGACAAACAGAACTCAGAGCAGTGGTTCTGTGGGCTCTGAAAACCTCTGGGAGGCTGCAAGGTCAAAACTATTTTCATAATAATTCTAATATGTTATTTATCTGTTATAATTACCCCCTCCCTTTCCTAATTACATATATGTGTGAAGCTGGATTTTCTTAATATTCTTTAACTAACATCATATCACTGTAGATTGAATATTTACAAAAATATTGCAGAAACAATTTCACTCTTCTAGTGAACATAAAAATATAGTTTAAAAATATAGTTTTTTTCATAAAAATGTTATTTGTGTTAACTTGTAATAGGTTATTGTTATTTTTAAACGAATTGGCAAATAAATATTTTAATGGTATCATTTTCATTTCTAAATTGTAGTGTCTTTCATTTTCAGAGGACCATGGTCATTGAGGGTAGTGTCTTGACTTGCATGTGAATTGAATTGAAGTGAGGCAGAGTTGCACGAAGTCTTCAGCCTCACTCTCTCTTCCAGAGTCATTGAAGTCTAATGGCAGGGCAAAAGTCAGGACAACTTTCAATGGCCTGGGATACAGTGAATGACTTCCACTTCTTTGATGTCTGACCAAGCTCTAAGCGCTCCACAGCGCCTGCTGCAGCTGCTTTCATGGCTGTTGGAACAAATTGTTCTCATCCACCCATTCCGCTGTGGGGCGGGGCAGGGGGGAAGTCTTCACAAGCTTGGGGTAGACACCTCCCTAACTCACCCATCAGTTACCCTCACAACCTGGTTTAGCCCATCTGCCAAGATAGTTTACTGGACTGTGACTGTTGGGCACGCAGCAGCTTCTTGGAGTCATAGATGAGAACTGAGCGCCAAGTAGACACCAAAGGTGAATGCGCAACCCTGCAAATGGCTCAGGAAATCCTCACACTAGAGGTGCAGTAATACAACAAATATTAGTAGCGATAACCCATAACCCACACAAGGATCTTTAGGATCTTCAATAATTTTTAAGAATGTAAAGTGATGCCAAGACCAAAAAGTTCGAGAACCACTTGTCTAGAGGAAAAATGAGCTGATCCAAGTGAAAGGCTAAGACTTTAATAGAGAGGAATAGCAAAATGTTCTAGTTACTGAGTCACAGAAGTAGGTAGTCAATGCTTGCTCAAACATAATCTGGAATACAGAGTTCCTCCTGGGGATTACGAGAGATAGCCATTTGGACTGGAACGCACTGAATGCCAGGAGGTCTGGGTTTCCTTTATAGACAATAGGGAGCCATTGCAGGTGCGGGGTCAGAAGAGTAACATCAAAGCAGAATGGCTTAAAGGAGGGAGTAAAGGAATGCTTTAGCATTTATTAAACTGGTAAGAGCCTAAACTATAGTACTGAAAGTGGAGAGAAAAAGGAAATTATTGTGAAAACCAGTTGTCAATCAATAAGCATTTATTAAATGTCTTCTGTGTACTGGGCACTTTCCTAAGTACTCTCCTGGATACAAATGGTGATTGACTAAATGTGAGATAGGGAAAGTAAAGATGATTGAGGTCTGAAAACTGGATAATGGGGAGAATCTAAGACCTTTAAAAATGAGAGACATTTCCCACTCTTTATGACCCCATGGACCATACTGCCCATGAAATTTTCTTGGCAAAGATGCTGGAGTGATTTACTATCTTCTTCTCCAGTGGATGAAGGCAAATAGAGGTTAAGTGAGTTGCCCAGCTAGGAAGTATCTGAGGCTGGTTTTAAATTCAGGTCTTCCTGATTTCAGGTCCAGCACTCTACCCACCAAGCCAGCTAGCTACCTCAAGCCCTCTAGCTGGGCTGGAGGAGACCTTAGAAGTCATTTATTCTGCACCTTCTTCCATTTTACAGATAAGGATGCTGAGACCCAAAAAGGTCATGTGATTTGCTCATGGTCACAGTAAGTGAATCATTGGTCCAAATCTTCTCAGTTCGTGTCAGTCACTCTTTGCATCCAACTAAACAGTACCTTTTGCAATCAAACTAAGGAAGTCAGATTTACTGGAAAATTATGATGGATTTAGTTGTGGATCTCTTGAAATTGTGGTCCCTGGTGGACATTCAGGTAGAAATTTCCAGCTAGTTGTAAGAAATGATGATCTGGAGCTGAGGACAGGGGTCAGGGCAAGGAGACCTGGGGACTGAGAGTCACTCACATAGAAGAATGATAGCTGATACCAGGAGAGAAGATTGGACCTCTGAGTAATCTCTCTCTCTTCCATCTCCTTCACATTCTCTCCTCCCATAACTAGTCTGCCACTATGTCCTATCAATTATTCCTTTATAATTTGTCTTAAACTGAACATTTAGAACTAACTAAATTCTTTCCTATCCTTAAAAAACAGTAAGGAGAGGAAAGGAAAACTTCATTAGAGACATAGGCCACTGGGTATTTTTTAATTTATGTATATCCCAGTACAAAAAGTCTTTGTTTTAATCAATTTAGAATTCCTCCAAAGCCCCTGGAAGAAAGGGGGTGATGTTGTACAAGACATGTGTTTGTATTGACTGAGGAAACTTGATTAAACCCTGTAGGTCATCTATAAAATGTCAAGTCAATTCAAAACCCTGGAGATTTGAACATTGGGGACCTTAGTGATGGAAGCCTTCACACAAACCCCCAACAAGGCAATGAGCTCGAGGTGGTCTTCCCACCCCTTGACTGGAGGGTTAGAGAATATGGGGCCCTACTCCTGCCAGCACCCCTAGGAGAGCAATGGTTGGTGGCCATGTCTATGGGGAGCTGAGAATAAATTTGACACCTTGAGGAAAGGCAACTTCAAAACTTTAAGAAGCCCAGCAGAGAGTGCACACTACGCATAAGGAGAGCTTCATGACAGAGAGCAAAGGCCTTCCAGTAGTCAGGAGTTGAGTTACCTCTTTACTATATATTCCCTCTGTGCTTAAACCCACTTTTCCTTGGACTCTATGCACCTGTGGAAGACTCTTATCAGAACCTTTTTATTTTTAGTATTTTATCCCCCCACCCATTACATGTAAAAATAATTTTCAACATTCCTTTTCAAAATTGAGTTCCAAGTTCTCTCCCTTCTGCCCCACCCCTCTCATTGAGAAGGAAAAGTTTGACATATCTACCATAGACTTTTGAGGAAATTTTAGAAATATATTTCTTCTGACTCCACCACCTTCTGACTCAACAAAAGGTCTCAGTAAAGAGGCCTTTCTGAAAGCTAATTTAGTGTAGCTGATTAATTGATATCTATTGATGATTAGTGGTGGTCAGTATGCTATAGCATTAGAAAGCTACCTCCTAGCCCCTCGGGATCAATCTAGAGCCCTGAGGGGATGTACTAGCCACTCTGGGAACCAGATCAACCAATGGAATTGGGATCATAGAGTAAGTCCAGAGCACAGTGCTCTGTGAGTAGACCAGGTTTTTACATAGCAGGTCCTTAAACTTTGAAAATGAAGTACTAGCAAAGTACTTCCAGATCCTGTGGATGGTAAAAGACTGGCTACCCCTCAGTAAAAGAGAATGTTTGAGCTGTCTTACTGTGCAGCACCTTAGGTAGAATGGGTATCTGTGCAAGCAAGACAAATTAAAAGCACAAAGAGGAGTAGTCACTTTTATTTGCACTGTTCTTACAACCAGTCCACTTAAAACCACCCCACTTACAACCACTCCACTGGTAGGTGGAGCATTTTATAGGTCACCCAGCTGGTAAAGTCCAGCCTTATGATTTGTAATGCCAGGGCTTTTTCAATAGTACACCTTGTAAGGACTGGAAGAAACTTATTTGTGGAACAGTCAATGCCACTTTTGCCAGGGGGACAGTCCAGTCAAAGATGGCCAGAACCTCAGAAATGACTGCTGGAGAATGCAGAAGACACTGTGCATTTTTCCCTTTACATTTTTTATCAGAATTAATTAACTGCAGTTGAACAATGACATTAATTGCACAATGATTCAGGTGAATGGTGTCCTGACCTATTTTCTTTTGCCAGCATCAAGGTTGACATTATTTATACTATGATTATCTGCGTATATGTCATCTCCTTCTGCTAGACTCTCAAGGACAGGGTCTCATCTCATTTATACCTTGAATCTCTCCTAGCCTATGCAGCAATCACTTTATTTCTCAGCAGAAGTAAGGTCATGGGTGCCAGAAAACTATTCCTTCACTCAGTTACTTTATTCATTAGCTCATGCAACACATATTTACTAAGAGCTACCCTTGCCTAACCCTAATTGCTGAAAGAAGGGGAAAGTGTAACAACTGCAGTGATTGGTCAGGGGTTGGGTATGGCTTCCCTGCTGATAGGTTGGTGGGCTGAATGAAAGTCCTACCTTGAGAAAGATGGTCAGCCTGACATCCCCAGCAGATGTCAGTCTGGGAACAGAGGAAGAAGGATGTTTTTGGTTTATAGAAAAATAATAAATACAACCATGAGAAGGCTCTTTTATTCCAAAGTAAAAACTGCTTTAATGACTAGAGCATTTAGCACATGGGGGTTTTCATTGTTTTCAATTATGTGCAATTCTGAAAGGATAGCACACATTCTTAGGCTGAATGGAGAATTGTGGTGAAGCTATTTGTGCTTTTTTAAACATTTGCTTTACTACTTTAAGAAGAGAACTGTAAAATGGAAATAATGATATATTATTACAAGTAAATTACACTGTGGAGTAGCATTAATATTGCAGTTGAAACCTAGAATTTGAAATAAAGATGGAAATATTCATTTATACATAGTTTTTGTTCTTATCAAAAAACGATTTGGAATTAGGGAGGGAATTACTCCTGCCGGCATATATCTGGCAAGTGTCCGGTCCCCTGGCTCTAGAGCCATCTGCCAAGTGTGTCTGTCACACGCACCACAACCTCCTCCAGGGCCTCCTCTGCCCTGCAACACAGCCAACGAAGGCCAGAGGGGTAAGAAGCACTAAAGTGAAGAATCTACAAGAACATTCCCTGTATTAAAATATTTACCTAACCCCAACTCTCCCTCTGTCTTTCATACTCCTGGCTTTACTCGGCAATGAGTACAGAACCTCTTCAAGAGAGCTCAGGAAGATGCTGATGGATGGTTCACCAGGGCATAGCAGAATCCTAGTCTTTTGTTCCCTGAAGACTAAATAAATGGGAGTGGTTGGAGTAGACGCCATTCTCAATATTGCCGCACTTTCCACCCCTAAAGTCCCTTTCTACGGTGCAAATGATGTCAAAAGGATTGTCTCCTACAACGTAGAACTAATTACTTCTATGGGACAGTGGGGAAGTGTGGAGGGAGAAAGAACGAACCATTCTTCCTACCCGGTCCTCCCCAGCAGCTAAAGCACCCACTCTACAAACTCCCCTGTGTTCATCTGAATATGTTAAATGGGATATTAGGAGCTTGTTTCCCAATGGCGTCTGCTCTAAGTTTCTTTCCTGCTCTAAATTTATGATGCTCTGAATATTATGTATTACATATGAGTGTGCTGTCTCCCTCCTAAGCTCCCCGTGCACCAGGCCCAGAGTGGGTATTTGGTAAGTCGTTGCTGATCGATGTAAGGACTGGGTAGGGTTGGGGGAGCATAACTGGAGGGCTGCAGGGGTGTTTGAGAGGTATAAAATAGAGATGGAAGTCGGCAGGAAACAGAGACATTTCTATTTTAATTCTTCTTTTTCCTGGTGACTGTTGGTGTGTTGCTGAAAATCCCTGCTGTGTGGGTTGTCCATATTTGGCTTTGAGGTTTACAAAGAACTTTATATACATACATCTTCTCATTTGAGTCTCATGAATTACTGTTACCTCCATTTCACAGATAAGGAAGGAGAGGCTCAGAGAGTTCAATGATTTGTCTAAGATCTCACAGCTGGAATTCCACCTTCCCTCGAGCCTAGCGGCTATCTCCTTCCTGACTGAGACAAATTCCAGCTTTCCCCAGTTCAGGCCAGGCTCCCTAATTCAACATTATCCCTTTCAATATTCTCATTGATTTTGTGCTTCTCTTCACAAAGAAGGGGAAGAAGGGGGAAAATGAAAGTAAAAGAAAGAAGGGAAAAAATAGATGCCAACATATATTTCTTACTACCTTCTTATCCCTCTTTACTATCAGTTCTTAAAAGAACCATTTTCGACTGGCAGGATTTCTTATTTGTAAGACATTAGGATGTTTGCGTAGGTAGTGCAATGGTTAGAGCAATGAGGTCTGCCGTCAAAAAGATGGAGTTCAAATCCCAACCTCAAATACTAGTTCTGTGATCCTGGACAAGTTGTTTAACCTCTGTTTGCCTCAGTTTCCTCAACTATAAAATGGGGATAACAACAGCACCTACCTCTCAGAGTTGTTGTGGGGGGTCAAATGAGATCTCTGTAGAGTGCTTAGTATAGTGCATGGTACATGGTGTTGTTTAGCCATTTTTTCAGTGATGTCTGATTTTTTTACATTCCCATTTGGAATTCTCTTGGCAAAGATACTGGAGTGGTTTGTCATTTCTTTTCCAGCTCATTTTTACAGATGAGGAAACTGATTCAAACAAGATTAAGTGACTTACCCCAGGCTCACACAGCTCATAAGTGTCTGAGACCAGATTTGAACTCAGGAAGATGAGTCTTCTTGACTCTAGGCTTGGCACTCTATGCACTATGGCGCCACCTAAGCTGCCCCTGAATAACAATAGGGCAAAGTTTTGTGACTTTTATTCCTTTCTTTGGTGAAAGGTGATTAGACTAGAATTCCAAACCACTAGCTTCTTAAATGACTTCTGGAAAGCATTGGGAAGTCAGAAGAACTGGGTTCTAGCTAGCCCCCACTGCGGGAACATGACCTTGCTGTGTGCCTTTATTTTCTCATTTATAAAATGGGGGATAATCATATCTGATCTACCCACCTTAAAGGAATGTCTTGAAATGAGATAATAGTTTCATGATGTTAAAGGCACTATGGAAATCAAAGGCAAGTATTTAAAGAGCATTTATGTGAAAAGCAGATTTTGTTTGGCCCCAGTGGATGGAAGCTGCGAAGAGGCAAATTTAGGCTTCATGTTCCATCTCTTTAGGTTCCTGTAAACCAAAGGATGAATGACCAGGGGCTGGAAAAGAATTGCACTAGTCTTCACCGTGGCTTGAAAGGGTGGAGAGACAGAGCATGAGACTAAAATGAGCTTTTACTTTGTATGTTATTACACTTCAAATAACCCATCTCTGTTCCTTTGTACAGCATGTACCCCAAGGTCAAAATGTTTTCCCTTCTTACCCCGCCTTCCTTCAATGCTCAGGGCAAGTGCCACCTCCCAGCCCAGAAATCCTGCTCCCCCTGCCCCAGTTATCCAACGTGCCTTCTTGCTCTCTCCAGAAATTATTCTGTATTTATTTTGTCGGAGAAATGACACTTGTACTTTAACACCACAGTCTCATGTACTTAAAGAAAGGAAGAGCGGCAAGGCTAGACCAAGGCAATGTAACAGAGATCTGTGTGGGATATGTCACAATTGTAAGGGCATTGAAGGACCAATTCAAAATGTATCTGAGAGAGGGGAAGACACCAAAGTCACAAAGTCATGGCCTTCTCCACTATCCTTCCCTTAGTTGTGGAAAACATCTTAGTTCTTGTCAATACTGGAAAAAGCTCACTAAGAGCACATCAACAACTCCCAACCTATATAGCCATTTTCCATATATATTATATATATATATATATATATATATATATATATATATATATATATATATATATTTTAAGTCTCATCTATATACACACCAACACACGTGCATTGAAGGCATCCTTAATTAGAATATTAGTAAGGAAGAGTCAAGCTTTTGTGGGCATTATTCTACAATGGACCATATTTTTACCAGTTGAATGAAGGACATAAAGGATCCACCTGTACTCTTTATTATAAAAAACTATTTGATTTGTTTGAGCAAAATGTAGCCTTAAGGGCTTTCTTCCAGTCAAGTAGAGAAATGACACCCTCCACTCAGTGATGAACTTCCTTATACCTGGTCATGCCCTTCACATCCCAGTAACTCTAAACACCTCTAGATTATCATCCAAATCCCATTTCACACTCCCCCTCATCCTAAATCTTCATCCTAACTCCACCTAACCCTTACACTGTGCCCTCTGGAATATCCCTTCCATAGGCAACAAATTTCCCTTCATCTTAAATCTATTCCTCTGCCACTTTTTCCATCTACTAGCTCTCACTAAAATCTGGCTTTGATCTCATGCCACAGCCTCCCTGGCCACTGTCTTCAGTACTGGCTGCACCTTTACGCATGCTTGTTGGCTCACTGGTCGAGGTAGGAGAGAAGGAATACATCTTGCTTCCCACTGCCACATCCAGATTCTTCCCCTTCCTCTGTCCCTTAGTAACTTTTCTTCCTTTGAGGTTCATGCTATCCATTCATATCTACCACTCAATCACAGTCCTGGTAGCTGTGTCAGCAGACCCCCCAGATCACTCCCCTCCCTTCTTCAATGAGTTTGATATTTGGATTTCAATTTTTACCTCCTCCCCAACTTCTGCTTTCATACTAGGGGCCTTGTACATACACATCACTTCTCCCTCCAATACCCTAACCACTTGGTTCCTCAACTTATTCACTTCCCATTCCCTACTTCTCCGCCTTACCTCATCAATGCACCAAGATGATCCCACCCTCAGTCTTCCCACCACTCACAAATGCACCACTTCCATGTTCAGGAACTCTAAGATCTCTTCATATGACCATAAGTTTTTGGCTCTTCATCTCTCCTTCTGCCTTCTCTTATATAACCTTTCTCTTTATCAGCATACTGACCTCTAATCCCTTGCCGCCTAAATCCTCTTCCAGGTCATCTCCCCTGAACTAGCCCTTCTTTCCACTTCTCCCGATCTTGACTCCTTGGTGAATCCATTCAACTCTATACTGTCCTCCTCTCTTAGGTCCTCAAGTGCGGCCCTTTGACTGAATCCAAACTTCACAGAACAAATCCCTTTAAGTCCAAGTTTTACAGAATAAATCCTTTTATTAAAGGGATTTGTTCTGTGAAGTTTGGATTCAGTCAAAGGGCCGCACTTGAGGGCTTAGAAGGCCATTTAGGTTCCCCACCCCTGTGGTCTGGCTCCTTCATCATTGCTGATCATGTCCAGTCAAGCCTCAGCTTTGGATCACTCCCACCACTTGCTGTCTTCACATCTGTGAAGATCACTGCTCCCCTTCATACTGAGGAATGAAGATGGAGAATCACATGACAGTTCTGTCTAGGTCCACTACAGATTTATATTACATAGCCTCAGGTGGAAATTGGCGGCTTCTAGGCAATCCTGCCACGCCTCCTTTGTTAATGTTCTGTTCCCCTCTCTATAGAAGCTCTTTCAAACCTCTTCATCTCTCCTCAAATCTCGCACGGCTCTTCCTCACCTTCACTCTCTCAGCTGAGAACCCGTCTCATGTTTTACAGGAAAATGAGGCCGTTTGTCAGGAACTCTTTGTTCTCATGTCATTCAGGTACCTTCTGCCATTTTCTCCTCCACCCATTTCACATGATGAAACGGTTTTACTTCTTGACAAGGCTAACCCCTCTACTTGTTCAAATGATCCCATTGAGTTACAACTCCTCCAACATACTGTTTCCTCTATAATCCTCACTGGCTTATTTTCAACCCACCTGTAGATTCTGCAGTTGACCTACCTTTTGTGGTACCTACAAGTAGGAAAGAATCTGACTCAAGACATTGGCTCTACATTCCCCAAATGAGAAATGGTCAAAGGATATGAACAGCAGTTTTCAGATGAAGTAAACAAAGTTATTTATAGTCAAATGAAAAAAATGCTCTACATCACTATTGATGAGAGAAATGCAAATTAAAACAACTCTAAGGTACCACCCCATATTGGTTTGATATGTCATATTGGTTGATATGACAGAAAAGGAATATGACAAATGTTTAGGGTCGTGGGAAAATTGAAACACTAGTCCCTTGTTGGTGGAATTGTTGGTGGTTGAACTGATTCAACCATTCTGGAGAGCAATTTAGAACAATGCCCAAGAGACTACAAAACCTTTGGTCCAGCAATACCACTACAATGTCTGTATCTCTAAAAGATTTTTCAAAAGGAAAAGGACCTATATGCACAAGAATATTTTAGTAGCTCTTTTTTTTGTGGTGGCAAAGAATTGGAAATTGAGGTGATGCCCATCACTTAGGAATGACAGAACAAGTTGTGGTATATAATTGTGATGGAATATTGTTGTACTACAAGGAATGATGAGCAGGATGCTCTCAGAAAAATCTGGAAAGACTTATATGAACTGATGCAAAGTGAAATGAGCAGAACCAGAACACTGTCATAGTAACAGCAATATTATATGATGATCAATTGTGAATGATGGCTACTCTCAGCAATGCAGTGAGCCGAGACAATTCTGAGGGACTTCTGATGAAAAATGCTATCCATCTTCAGAGAAAGAATGGATGAAGTCTGAATATAGATGAAAACATACTTTTTAAAACTTTATTTCTTTTTCTTGGGATTTCATTTTGGTCTATGTTTTCTTTCACAACATGACTAATATAGAAATATGTTTTACATGACTGCGCACATGTATAATCTATATCAAGCTGCTTGCCTTCTAAATGAGGAGGGTGGGAAGAGAGGAAGAGAACTTAGCAATCAAATTTTTAAAAAAGAACACTAAAATTTTGTTTTTACATGTAATTGGGTGAAAATATGAAATAAATATGTTGAGAGACACTCTAGCTGACTCTTGCCTTTTTGAATCCACCCCAGCTCCAGCCATGAAGGCAATCTGACTCTTCATAACATGGTCAGCTGAATAGAACCAGTTACAGAATGTCTGTGCCTGCTCCAAAGCCCACCGAGGATTGTGTCAGCTGAATACCTTGAGCATACTTATAGGGAATGGACTCACTGACCCTGTTATACATACATTAGAATAATTCAAATTCTTTAAAATAAATAACAGAAGAGACAATCTTGTTCAACAACTTTACGGTCATAAAGATCAGGCAGGACATAAAATAGGAAGACATACTCACCAAAGATGTTCAACACAGTTGTGGAAGAGATCTGGCAAAGAATTCAAGTGGAAGAGGGGATCGTCAACATAAGTAAGATCTTCAACACGTTCCTGTTTGCTGATGTCATTGTACTGATTGCATCAAACCTGCTGCCTAAAAGAGGAAAGAAATGAAAATCCATCATGAAACAAGACCTTGACTTTGGATCTAATTTTTTTCTTTTTATTGTATTGATTTATTTATTTTTAGATTTCAACATTCATTTCCTGGATCTAAATTTTTCAAAGATATTTCTTGTTTAGGGGATTATTCTATTTCTCTTCTTAATACCTATCAAGTACTGGATATACAATTCTTGTATATTCCCACTTGTTGAAATTCTTCAGATCCCAACTCCCAAGCATCCTCCTCCCAGAAGCCTTCCTTGATCCTGTCGCTGCTTCCTTCATTAGTAAAAAGTGATCTTTCCCTTCTCAAGTAGCTTACAGTCCTTTGTGTCTCCTTTGCACTTTCCCATTCTGCCGTATAGTGTCTGTGTGTGTGTGTGTGTGTGTGCGCGCGCGGGTGTGTTCGTGTGCATAAATTCTCTAAAGGTGGGGACTTCACCACCTTTTCATATCTCTAGTATCTAACATGACACACAGTAGTTACATAGTAAATACCTGCTAATTGATTAGTTTTGTGTCATTATGTGTATTCCTTCCACCAATGCGATTGAAACCCTTTGTTTCTCCCCATCCTATGCAGTGCTCATTCATGTCTTTCTATAAGTCTTCTATAAAGACAACTGAACATCGTTCTTCTGCTTCTTTTGATTACTCAGAAGATAGAATATTTCACTAGGACACTGCACATAGTAAGCACTTGTAAGTGTTAGCTGAGTTGTTATTGTGGGGGAAAAGCATTGGTATGAATAGTGGTGGTAGTGAGTTACCAATATTCAGGCTGTTCAGATAAAGTGGTTAAGGATTCTTCTTGTGAAAGACACTATTAGAGTGCATTGGGAGTGTTTCTTAATTCTAGAATGTCCCCGAGGATTTTACTCATTTCTTGTTGCATGCCATTTTTGCAGAAAATGAATTCTCTAAATAAATTAGTTCTATTTTTGAAAAGATACAGTGAACTATTTGTATAAGTCTCATAGGACCCTCTATGCCTCCCAAATAGATTATTCTACCAAGTTCTTGTCATGTCCACCTTAAGATGATAGCAGAGGTAAAGTGGGGAGAGATTAACAAATCAGGAGAACAGTCAATCAGCCTGGGGGAAAATGGTCAGGAAACCAGTCCACTCCAGAGACTGAGGCAGTAATTTGCAAGCTGTTCTGAAGTTAAAGCAATCCTGGGTCAAAGTCAGCTGGGAATAAGTCATAGCAAAGCAGCCAGAAGTAAGACATTGGAGCAGAACTTAGTGATATATAAATGTCAGCTGTTACTATATTATTATAGATTAAACAAATTGATCATGTGGTTGGGGTCCCAGGAATAAGTGAAAATATCTTCTAAATAAATTACCAATCTACAGTCCATAAAGTCTTAAAAGATACAATTTACAAACTCTAGACTGGGAGATGTTGAATATGGTCATCACACATCCCAGAAAAGCACCTCAGACCTGACAGAAACCTTGTCCAAAGGCCATCTAATTCAACATGTACCTGAATGAGAATTCCTTCTACAATATACTTGAAAAGTGGACATGGACCTTTGCCTGAATTTCTAGTGAGGGTGAATGCCCCACATCTTGAGGTATCCCATCTTGGATCTGGCATGCTATTTCCCACTCATCTGGTTTAGTTTTTTTTTTTTTTTGGTATGCAGATAAGGTTGCATACAAATTGGACAAAAAGGTGGGCATCTCTGCAATTTCCAGTTCTTTGCCACCACAAATAGAGCTGCTATAAACATTTTAGAACATATAAGTTCTTTTTCTTTTTTCTTAATCATCTTGGGAAGCATACCTAATAGGGTTACTGCTGGGTCAAAAGTTATGTCAGGGATGGGGAATCTGTAGCCTTGAGGCCACATATGGTCTTCTAGGTCCTTGAGTGTGGCCTTTTGACTGAGTCCGAGTTTTACAAAATATCCTTTTATTAAGGGGCTTTGTTCTTTGAAGTTTGGAGTCAGTGAAAGGGTCACACTTGAGGACTTAGAGAGCTACATGTGCCTTGAAGGCACACATTCCCCACCCCTGAACAGGCTGTAGGCAGTTTAATAACTATATGGGAATAATTCCAAATCAGCTCATACATCCACTAATAATGAATTAAGGTCCCAATTTTTCCACAGCCTCTCAAACATTTGTTGTTTTCCCCTTCCATCATTTTATCCAGTCTAATAGGTGTGAGATGGTACATCCAAATTGCTTTAATTTGCATTTATCTAACCAATAATGATTTAGAGCATTTTTTCATATGTCTATAAATTGTTCTGATTTCTTTATTGGAAAACTGCCTCCCCTTTCTTCTTAACTAACAGGTGTGGGGTTCCAGAAGATGAGACAAAAGATTGGATTTGTTTTTTCCTATAGTTATTCTGTAGGAATTTCTGCTGGGCCAGAGTTTAGGGATTCAGTTAGCAAATAATAGAAACCAGCCTGAATTACCTTTCCCAGGAATAGGACTGGTCATTGGCATAGTCATTAGACTGGTGCGGTGACAATTTCCCCACCTCAACTGCACTGAATGCATACTAACATCTGGGTACTGGGACAGGAGCTCCCCTTCAAGGTCTGGTGGGGATCTACGGCTGGGTATGGTATGTATCTACTGGAGTAGACAATGTTTCCAAAAGTAGGGAGAACAGAATGTGGGCTTCGGTAAGTCCTATGTAATTAATGTATCCTCATGATGCAAAGGCAGCCAACAGATCTCTATGACAACTGGGATAAGGAGAAATCTAGTGATATTCAAGCTAAGAAATTCATAATGACACCTACATTGGTGTTGGGTTTGACCTTGGAAGTCCTGGTTTAACAGGGCATACGTTATTTCCACTACTATCAAATGCTAAGGGGGAAAATTATAGGAACAAGGACATTAATTAAGATTTTGGGGGGAGGGAGATGGGGGAGAGGGTATAGATTTCCAAAGATTCAGAAAAAGGGTAGATATGATCCAGTGACATACCAATTTTCAGGAGAAGTTGGTCTAAAAGGGATAAGTAACACTTAGGAATAAAATTCTGGGGAGCAAATATAATGCTGATGAAGTGTGACCTGACTATAAAGACCCTGTGCAATTTAAGATTCACAAGAAGATCATTGATGAATTCAGATTTTGAAAAGACCTGGAAGCCAGGAGAAGGATGAACAGAAGAGATTATTAGCATGATCCCATCTGCTAAACCCCAGAATGAACTGATGGTAAGGAACATAAAGGTAATTTATTTGGTTTTATAGCTGGGGCGGGGGAAGCGGTTACAGAAGGGGTACGGCTACTACTGCTCAGGCTGCATAAGATGATGAAAATACATAATAAGGACAGGGTAGAAGCAATCAACTCTTATTTCACTTCTGTTTTCTCTTCTGGGGAGAACGACCTTTAAACTGGGAAGAACATAAAACTGGTTAGCAGGGAGTGGAAACCCAAACTAAATGAAGAGACAGTAAGTCATCACCTCGCTGCCTTTACTAAGCTAATGTCCCCAGACCCAGATGAACTACATCTTTAGGTATGGAAGGAAATAGCAAATGTGACTGCTGAGTCCCTGGGGGTAAGCTTTGTTTTTAAGTGTCAGAGCAGGGACTTAAACCAAGATCTTCTGACTTTGGGCCCAGCATTCTTTATTTAATTTTTTAAATTTAAATTAAAATTTTTTCAATGAACAAAATTCTATTTTTTATCCTTCCTAACTCTCCTCATTGTGGAAAAAAAGAAAAAGAAAAGAAAAAGAAAGAAAGAGAAAGAAGAAAGGAAAGAAAAAAACTGTTGCAAAAAAAATATGTATTGTTAGATAAAACTAATTCCTACATTGGCCACATCTCTGAAAAGTATATGCCTCAATCTTCACTCTGAGCCGTTACCCCTCTGTCAGGAAATGGGCTCATGTTTCATCCTGGGACCTCTGGAATTATAGTGGTCATTGCATTAATCTGAATTTCTAAGCCTTTCAGTTGTTTGTCTACAATTCTCTTGATTTTGCTCACTTCACTCTGTATCGGTTCATACAAGTCTTCTCTAGCATCTAAACAGCATGGTGCATAAAGCACGGACCTGGAGTTAGAAAGAACTGCCCTCCAGTCTGATCTTAGACACTTACTAACTTTGGGACCTGGGCTAATTCACTTAACCTCCCTCCTATCTGCCAACGTGGTTGTGAAGATAAAATGAGATAATATTTGTAAAGCATTTTGCAAATGTTAAAGAGTGAACGCTAGCTAGCTACAAATGTTATTAGCTGTACATTTCACCGTTTCTCTGAAGCTATCTATTCCCTTCATCATATCTCATTGGATAATAGTATTCTATTATGGGACAGCTAGGTGGTGCCTGGTCTGGAGTCAGGAGGACCTGAGTTCATATCTGACCTTAGACATTACCTGTGTGACCCTGGGCAAGTCACTTAACCATGTTTGCTTCTGTTCCTCATCTGTAAAATGATAGGAGAAGGAAATGGCAAACCACTCTAGTATCTTTGTCAAGAAAACCCCAACTGGGGTCATGAAGGGACTGACATGATTAAATGACTAAACAATTACAAACTTCTACTACATTCATAGACCATAATTTGTTCAGCCATTCCCCAACTAATGGATATACCCTTAGTTTGTAGTTCTTTGCCACCTCCAGAAGAGTTGCTTTGAATTTTTTTTTTTTGCATATGTGGGCCCTTTTTTATATTTCTTTGATCTCTTTGGGGATATATACCCATATAGATATTGGATAACAGAGTTAAAGAGTAAGCTCAGTTTACTAACTTTTGGGGGGGCACAGTTCCAAATTGCTTTTCAGAATGGTATCAATTTACAGCTTTACCATATTGTTAGCAATTTTTGAAAGGTGTTGATGAGCGGGAGAGGTATCATAGGGCAGGAGAATGGAAAATATTGTTTGACTTTCCAAATGCATGGAAGAAGGTAGAATATAAAAATTGTTGACTTCTGTCCCTGGAAAAATTCTAGTGTATATTATTATAAGGATGATTTGCAAGCGTTTATGGGTACATTGCTTCATCAAGAAATTAACTTCATTTCTTTTTCTTTTTTTGAAAAGATCACTAGACTAAGTCAGAAGTAAGCTGCAGAAGTAGCACACTTTGATTTCAACAATAGAGACAGCCATGGACTAGACCAGGAATTCTTAACCTAGGATCCATGGATAGATTGCAGAGGGTCAGTAAACTTGGATGGGAAAAATGTATCTGTATTTCAACATAAATGCAATTTATGTGTTTTTTTATTTTACACATTGAAAGACATGATGCTAAGAAGGGAACCATTGGTTTCACCAGAGTGCCAAAGAGGTCAGAACACAGAAAAGGTTAAGAACTCATGGATTCAATTATAGTTATGGATATGGAGCTGAATCCAAAGAACTGTTAACTTGGAAGTATTTACATGAAAGCCTCAGAGATTTGTGCTATTTAACGTTTTCCTAAGGTGGATTCTAACAGGAATGTATCTGCCTTCACCCAAGCAGTTTATCTCAAATAGACCTGAACAAATTTTTTCAAAATTAATTTGGCAGGGCAGGGGCATTGCAAGATAACTCAACTTTCTGAAGGAGCAGGCCTACTCCACTGTTACCCTATGTGATCCAAGGAATTAGAAAGTTCAGTGATTGTTTTGTTTTGTTTTGCCTCAGAAATCCAGTGTTCTTAAGCTCCTAAAGGAATATCTTCATATTGCTCTCTTAAATTAAGAGATGACACAACACTAGAGATGCCACTTTGACCCAGGCAGTGGGAAGTCCTGGAATGTGACAGACTTTACTTAGGAAATCCCGATAGGTCTTCTGCCCATCAACTAAAGCTAAAAGTAAAGCGAGGACCACTTGTCAGGTATGTGAGGGGATTCTTGTTCATAGTCAGGTGGTAAATGGCTGCAAAGGTACCTCTCAGTGAAAGTGATCTGAGAAATTCACTGGGCTGTTGGTGCAGGGGGCACACTACCTGCTTCCAAGCCATTCACTCACAGCCTGCAAAATTTCTGTCAATCATAAGCCCTTCTAAAGTTTGACTCTCTTGTTCTGGAACCATTCCCAGATTTGTAGCCTCTAGTCAGAGGAGCAGAGCAGCAAACACTTCTGCTCATGTCAGGGGAGAGGTGTGTATTCATTTTCAGTTTGGGTGTGAAACAAGGTTAACTTTTTTTTGTGAAGGTTTGCAAGAGCCAAAGAGAGGGAAAATGGGAGCCAGTTAGTTACATGCCAAGCCATCACGAGGAATTTTTACAGCTGAGGCAATCACCAGAAACTACGTCTAGAGGAAGATGCATGAAAGGTGCCTTCAGCTGAGAAGCAAGGCTAGACAGCTCACCATGGCGGAAGAGACAGATGGTCTACTCCTACCCAAAGCAGATGGCAGAGAGGCTGCCCTTTCTCTCTTCTACATGGCAGCTTTCTTATTTAACCAATTAATCTTGAAATTGAGTGCCAAGGTGAGCTGTTCTTTATCCTTGGTCTCCAAGAAGCTGGGGGTCAAGTGATCACTTTGATAGCAAACAGATGTTTCCGAGTGAAAGAAGGTTTGAACTAACTTCCCTTAAAACATTCAAAATAACATTATAGGGCTTGAAGGCAACTTAGCAATCATCTAACTCTCCTTTATTTTGCAGAAGAGAAAACTAGGGCCTCAGAGCGGGAAGTGATGACTGAGTGGTGCAGTGGATAAAGCTCTGGATTCATATCCAACCTGATGAACTTATCAGCTAGATGAGCCTGGATGAGTCACTTACCCTCTGTGTACCTTAGTTGTCTCATCTGGCAAGTGGTAATAATAACAGCCTCTATCACCCAGGGTTGTTTTGAGGATAAACAGATATTTGTAGAGCACTTTGCACATAATAAATGCTCCTTAATTTAATTTAAATTTTAATTTACCCACAGTCACAGAGGAAGTAGGACTAGAAAGAACCTTAGAGACCACCTTGTCCAAATTCCTCCTTTTACTGAGGAAATAGAGGCTCAGAATTGCAATCAGAGTAGGAATTAGAACTCAGGTCTCCTAAATCTCAGGCTAGTAGTCTTTCAGTCAAGTGACTAAAGTCTCCCCCTCCTCAGGATCATTGGTTCATCCTGAACAAGAGCCCCAGGTCTCATGAGTCAGGATAGGGGTGGGACACATCCAGTCAGACCCCAAGTTCATTCACCTCCATCAGAAAGTTTAAGAAGACTAGGAGGGCAAAACTTCAAGCAAAAAGAAAAGATCCTTGAGAAGAGGGAGAGAGCAATGTCAAGTCAATAAGCATTTATTAAGCACTTACTATTTGCCAGACACTGGGCTAAGTGATAGCAATATAAATGCAAGTAAAAAGAAAGACAGGGCTTGTCCTCAAGGAGCTTACATCCAAAAGGAGAGAGAAGGGGGAAGAGCATCTGGGTCCTGCCTTAAAGTGAAGGCTCCTGAAGGATCTCTAGGCAGAAGGAAGGGTTCTCAGGGAGAAGGGATTTTCCAGGGTCAGAAGGCTGTTGGGTCATAGAAAGGAGTCTAGAAGACGCAGCAGGAGTAGAGCCCAGAGAGGAATGACGGAATCCCAGGAGTCAGGTTCTCTGCTGAGACAACGAGGGGAGCAGGAGTTGTGGGAGCTTTGAGGAGGTGGGATAGTGAATCAATAAGAAAAGTGTAGGACTGCCCTGCAACAGTGAGGACCCAGTTATATAGCATTAATTTGTAGTGATTCCAGCCTGAATGGTTGAATGGAAAAAATCCACCTTCATTCAGCAGCACATGCATAGAAACGAAGGCAATGGATGGTGGAAGTGATCCAAGGCTGAAGCTTGTCAGGGCTCAATACAGGATATGATAAGGAGTCAGGGATTCAAGAGAAGAGGACAGTGTAGGGTTCAACTGGTTCACTAGAGGGTCGAGGGAGTGGCTCGTGCAGAGGTGATAATGTAGGAAAGAACAGAGGGATCCAGGAATTGGAGGTTGCAGCAGGGACAAAGAGTAGGGTTTGGGATGGAAAGAGGGGGAAACTAATAGATTCAGAGTTCAGTGATTTGTCCAGGGCCAAACAGATAGGTAGTATCTGAGACTGCACTTGAACTCAGCTCCTCCTGACTCCAAATCCAGGGTTCTAGCCACCATGCCACGTAGATGACTTCCACTTATAAAGACTGGAAGCTTATCTAGAACTTATCATCTTAAATAATTGCTTGAGAGGTTAAATGAATTATCAGGCCTTTCTGATTCCAAGGTCAGTTTCCTCCCCACTATGCCATGCTATCTTTTAGAATCTTTATGGTCTAAAAACAAAAAATAGAGTAGCAAAAATGGCTTCTTCAAAAAATTCAATAATGAAATACAATCTAAAATATTAAAAACAAGTTATACTTCAAGGAGCTATGATTTAAGATCCCTCTGTAACTTGATAGAGGTCTATGAGAGTTATTTGTGACCAGCTTAGTGATAGACTTCTCTAAACTTCTCCAGGTTAGTCCTTAGATCAGGCCTGCACAACATGTGGCATAGGCGGCTTATGGCCCATAGATGTGCCAAAGGATTTCGGTGGCCCACAAAAAATGTAGAGGATATTTTCCTCTACATTTTCTGTAGACTGCTGGAAATCCTTTGATGGGCTACAAGAGGCCCATGATAGATATGCTGTGTATATCACTGTATATCACCACACATAAAGACTTTTTAGCTTGATAGGACCTGCCAGAATTCTAAAAAAATAAATAAATAAATGAAATCCACTTATAAATAAAATAATGGAACAATGAGTTTGTTTCCCAATTTTTTAAAAATGTTGTGGGCTAAAAAGACAGACTGAAAATACCCAAGAGTTTTCTTAGCCAACTGACTGGACTCTGATGGCTGGGTCTGTTTATACATTTGCCCCTTCACCATGTTTTCCTCATATTTATCCTCTCTCTCTTTGACAATGTAGTAAACAGCCTGAGAGTATTCAGCTGTGAATGAGAAGTTTCTTATCACTTATTTTCCTATCCTGTTGGATTAAATGATTTTGCTTTGAACCATGTTCTCCAAGCAACCTAATAAAAGAAAACGCAGTAATGGAGGCTTGTGAACTATGACTTTATGTGTATACTAGATGCCAATTTTAAAAATGTACAATGTGGCATAAAAGGCATCATTGGGGACATGAGTGACTCAAAAGATATGTATCCAGAACAAAGCATAAAAGGTAGATAAACTTAGTGTTGCACTGACTTTGGCAGAATAGTAAAAGGGAAAAGCTTAGGCTTCCAGCGTAACTGGACAGATACTCCGTGGAGGACTTATAGAAGGTTCATGGACAAGATCATACAGAATACATATAGATATATATAATTTATCTAAAACAGACTTAAATGTCCTTTCTGTTTATGCTGCTACTATATCTTCTTTATCACTCAGCTATACTATTAAGATAGCTTCCTAATAGATCTTTTCACTTGTGCTTTTTCTTCAATCAATCAATCAATTGATCAATACACATTTAAGTGCTTACTATGTGCCAGGCACTGACATTGGGGATACAAAGAAAAGGTAAAAGACAAGCCCTGGCCTCAAGGAGCTTACCATCTAATAGGGGAGACAATGTGCAAAAAAATATATACAAAGCAAGCTGCGTACAGCATAAATAGGAAATAATTCACAGAGGTAAGGCACTGGATTTAAGAGAGACTAGGAAAGGCTTCCTGTAGGATTGTAGGGTGCTCTAATCCATCATTGCTATCGCTGCCAGGTTTATCTTTTTTATGCAGAGATATGGCCATATCACTCCTCTGCTGAAAACCTTTTGATGACCACTTGTTGCCTATCTAATACAACTTAAAATCCTTTGCCCAGCATTCAAGGCCTTCCACCATCTGGCCTTGTCTCATTTTTGCAGGCTTCTCGCATACTCTCTCAACCTTATAGGACACATTTCAGACTATCTAGACTGATCAACGTCCTTTAAATGGGATCCCCCTTCATGCCTTTGTTTGCATTATTCCTATGCCTAAAATGCTTGCTTCATTCTAGGAATTTTTTAAAGTCCAACTAAAATGTAATCTTCCCTGTAAAGTTTTCCTGATCCCCTACTTAAAAATGATCTTTCTTCTTTTGGACCTCATGTATTTATCATATCATATTACTTTATAGTTCTCTATGTGTCGTATCCCCTTAATCAACTGCAAACTCCATGATGGCCCGGACTGTGTCTTATCTAAAATCAGTATGTCCTTTGTTGCTCTTTATAGAGAGATGTTCAATAAATACTTGTTGAATTGGTGGTTCAACACCTATGAGCTGCTATTAAAGCTTAAAATTGCACTAAGACTTTTGGGACGCCTGTATTAATTGCTGATAAGGATGAGGACACTTCAGGTCATCAAGCTGACAATCCAAGAGCCTAATTAGCATGAAACGTTGTATTAGGTTCTGTAAAGATTTAAAGTAAGTAGGAATTAGTCCCTGTCCTTAGGGACCTTACGTTGTCTTTGGGGAGACAAGGCACAAATGCATGTAAAGTTAGATAACACAGTTCACTCCTATAAGAACTCTCACAAGCCTGTCCCTTGATTAATTGCCAAAGGAATGATAAAGCAATTAAGTCTCAGAAGTTCAGAGAGGAGAAATTACTATGGGCTGGAGTAGACTAGGAAACGATTTTATATCTTGAAAAGGTCTTGAACTGATTCTTGATGGATGTGCAGGAGTATGGGGAAGGTTCAAATTCTAGCTGCAACATTTTCTAGTTGTGTGACCACAGGCAAGTCATTTAACTCGTCTAAGCTTAAGTTTTCAATGAAAAGTTTTCAATTAAAGTTCTATTTTTCTCTCTTTCCCATCCAACTTCCCTTCCCCATCCCCATGGGGAAATTATAACAGATACATGTAGTCAAGCAAAAACAAATTCCCATATTGGTCAGATAAAAAAAGTATATGTCTGATTTTGTCCACTGAGACCATCACCTTTCTGTTAGGAGGTAGGTAACGTTTTTCATCATCAGTCCTCTGTACCATGGTGGTCATTAAGTTACATTACGTTAGAACAAAAGCTCTTTGAGGGCAGAGATGGTTTTTGCTTTTCTTTGTATCTGTCAAACAATCAAAAACATATTAAGTGCCTACTATGTGACTGGCACTGTACTAGGGATAAAAAGACAAAAAAAAAAAAGACAGAATCTCTGCTGTAGTGTAGGCACATTCTGGTTTTATCTTTATTTCTCAAAATGGGGCCAAAATTGGGATTTGGGAGGCGTATCTTACAGTTCCCAATTGGGAAGGAGGAGGCTTCTGCTTTAACCTCTCCTCTCTCTAGAGAGAGCTAAGGAGGAAAGTTTAACTAGAGCTTTTGGTGGTGGTGATGGTGGGTGGGACAATTTGGCTATGGATTTCAGAGCTAAATTCTTAGAAGAGTCAGTAACTTATATTGCTTCAGCTTTGAATTCAATTCATGCAAGATTGGGCGTACTAGTGGCCACTAAAAGCGATAAATTCTTCAACATTTCCTCAAGTGACACCACCTAACATAGAAATGGAAATTCCAAAGAAGTATAAGACACAGAGACCTTTGCCCAGGACTTCAAGGAAATGAAGAAATTTAGAAGAGGTGGGGGGTGGAAAATTCTTGTGTTATAATCTCAAGTCCAACTCTAGGAGTGGGTAACCAGCCCATTAGTGTGGGAACCTGGAAACTGGCTTTTCTGCCATCTCACCAAACACACCTACATTCACTGGACCCTTGAAAGATCAAGGTGTCTACAAGGTGTCATTCCCTGAAACTCCTAATTTGTATGAGAGCTAGCTTAAAAGCACTCTTTGGCCCCCAACCTTCCCTTCCAATGATAAAGAATGTATCACATCACACCATACGAGACACTTAATCAAAACCCACCTTCTTTAACAAATCTTTAACCTCCAACACACGGAGTCACTGAGGCCGGGTGACAAGACAGAGTTCCAGCTAAGGCTGGCTCATCCTTTGATTAAGATGATACACGCTAACCTCCTTTTTTCTCCTTCAGGGTTACAAATTCCAGATCTGTCCCCTTTTTGATTTGACAACATTACATTTCAGCAGAGGTTGACACCAAAAAAGAGACCGAGACTAGTTCTGTCTTCACCTGGGGATTAGGAGATAATTTCTTACAATCCTTTTCAGTAATGATGCCCAGATCTTCTGATCTTTCCATAAAAAGTTTTTTTTTCTTCTTCTGGGAACTTGGTTTTTAACCATGGCACAGACTCTGCTTGCTTCTGATTCCTCTCTTAGGGAATATCTCAATATACTTAATCTACACGCCCTGGAAAAGGCTTCCTCTTTCTCTCTTTTCCTTCCCTTTTCTCAGCTTTTTTTCCCTCCAGAGACTGAAACCTTCAAGTGAGTGGAACTTTTTTACTCTCTTTTTTTGGGAGGAGTTGGCTTTTCTTCTCCCACCATAGAGCATTTTAAACAAAGCTGGGGGTTTCTGCAGACCCATTATCTGTAGCCTAACAGAATTTCTTTCAGCACCCTGCATAGTATATGTCTTTTGCCATAACTTAGAGTAGGGATTTATTTTTTTTAAATCATTCAGTTAACAAATATTGATGAAGTGCCCTCTATGTATGGAGGCAGCATGACATAATGGATAGAGAATTGGCCTCAGAGTCAGGAAGACCACCTGGGTCAGGTCCTGATGCTGGCACATTCTGTTGTTTGTGTGACCCAGGAGAAATCTCGGCTTGTCAGAGCCTTAGGCAGCAATCTGAGACTACAGGTGGCAAAGAAGGAACCTACCTGCCTTGGTAGAGGAAGTTTCCTACCAAATCAAAACCTATAGCAATGAAATCACAAGTCCAGTTCTCATGCCATCTTCCAGGCCTTCAGCACTGGTCTAGGTATGGAAGGTGATTCGGGGGAAAAAGAGACAAAGAGACATATCTCCTATCCTCTAGACTCTCACAATTTAGTTATAGTCAATATAAATATATGTGTATATTTAAATACTGAATTGCATTGTATATCCTGTAAGTGCCCAGGGAATTTAGAGGAGGAGAAAGAAGATCAAAGAACAATCAGGAAAAGGTATTGGAAATTTATCAGGACCTTGCAGAGTAAGATAAATAGCAAGAGGGAAAAGTGTTACCTAGATCAGAGGTTTCCAAATATATTTGTTCTACCACCCCCTTTTCAAAAAAAAAATAACAGTAATTTCCTAGAAATCTACTATCCTTAACAGTTGTTTTTGAAATTTGTGTCATTTCAAAAATATATAGAACATATGTAATATAATATAAAATACATAAAGCATATAGAATGAAGCATCTTAAATTTAATTTAATAATTTATTATAAATTCAAATAATTTATTATTTATTTTAATTTAATTAATTTAAATTAATTAATTTAATAATTTATTATAAATTTGTGAGCTTTTTTCTGCATTGAAATTTTGATGACACAATATTGTGTCATGTAACCATATAGTATCATATTGTTAAAATAAGCCATTACGTGCACACATTCCTGCCAGTGCATGCTGGATTTCTCAACAATGCATGACTTGCTCACCTGCCAACACTAGCTTGTTAAGACCTGTTGGTGGACTTGACCACTGATCTATGATCTCATGGGATCTCCTGTACAAGATAGTCTACGTGGAGATGGTTCTCTACAGGTTTGGTGCATTTTGTGTGTTTATTTGGAAAATAATGTAATCACTAAGACTTTAACTCTGTTACACAACAGATAAAATATATATGAATGGTTTTTCAAAACTTTCTCTTCTTCTTTCCTTATGCTTCTACCACCCCCTTATTTTTATTCAAAGCCCCTCAATTGCACGCAAGGCTACTCCTATCCCCTGATCGTTCCAACACCCGCCCCGGGGCAGTCTCACCCACTTTGGGAACCTATGTTAACCTAGATGATAATCACAATCTGAGCAAAAGCAGGGTGGTGGGGATGAGAGCAGTGAATTCATAGGAAATTGAGGAGATAGGCCCAATTATTGAAGAAAACATATTGGTGAGCAGTAGGAAATAAAGTTGGATGGATAAATGGGGGCCAAGTTGTGGAAGGCCTCAGAAGCCAAGCAGAGAAATTTATAATTGGTACAATAAGAAATTGGGAAGTCATTAAAAATTTCAAACAGGGGAGTGACAAGATAAAACTACATTTAAGGAAAATTAGCTTAGTACTAGTAGAAGTACAGAGATACAAGATTATTATATTAGCCTAGGCCTAAGGCAGTGAAGACCCAGATGAATATATTGGTAGTAGGCACAGAGAGAAAAGGATGATTATTAAAAGCATTTCAACAGAAAAACTAGTAATATTGAGCGAGTAAATGTGG
The DNA here is from genome assembly GCA_023548195.1 of Bettongia penicillata ogilbyi. Classification (NCBI taxonomy): domain Eukaryota; kingdom Metazoa; phylum Chordata; class Mammalia; order Diprotodontia; family Potoroidae; genus Bettongia; species Bettongia penicillata. The sequence goes on along the minus strand of JAJHZJ010000712.1, from coordinate 191,593 downwards.
GGCATGGAAGAGCAGGATAAATCAAAGACTCAATAGTTTCAAGACTGAATGAGAGAGAATGGGTAGTGCTACTGTCCCAGAAAAGAAAGGAGAGAGGAGGTTGGTAGGAAGCAGAAAATTTTAAAAGGGTAAGTTTTCTTTTGTTTTATTTTTTGACCTTAGAAAGAACATTGAACCTGTTTTCTCAAAGACAGGATTATTTCTTGAGGAAGGCCAAAGGACCAGAAATGTCCACGTTATAACATAAATATGTATTCTAAGTATTGTGAAAATTGAATGGAAATCGATGGGAGTTGCCTTGAAGATGCTTATGAGTGCTATGATCTCCTCTTTGGGAATATTACAAGGTGATGCAATATCCAAGCTGGAGGAAAAGGAGGGAAGAGAAGGAGGGAAACTTCAGCTGGGTAGAGTTGAGAAGGGAGTGCTTTTCGGAGAACAGAGCCAAAAACTAGGCCTATGGACATAGACCACTGATAAAGAGGAAAAAATAAGACATAAAAAAAGAGATTAGATGACCTCAGTATGATTTAACTCAGAAATGTAAAAGGCAGCCAGGTAGGGTAGTGGATAGAGAGTGGAACTTGGAATCGGGATGATTTAAATTCAAATCCCTTACTGACATACTGGCTTTGTGTGCATGAGCACATCCTTTAACCACACTCTGCCACAGGCAATTCTCTAAAAATCTAAGTTAAAGATGAGGTATATATTCACATTGATGAAGGCACTTTCTACGTGGAAAGCTCCTCTTATCAATGAAGTCACAGATCTAGAAAGGAAGAAAAAAGGGAGAAGAGAAACATTTTTAAATATCTAGAAAGATATGGTGCCTTATTTTTTCACCCCATCTCTTACATGAAGCTCTTAATCTCAACTCCTCCCCCAAAGTTTATCCATGGGACATTCTAATAACAGAGTAAACCAAACCCCAGAAATAGCCCTTCTTAACAAACCTCTGGAGAGCGGACTTAGGACTGACCAGAGATAAAATGGAAAGTATGTGAGCTGGGTCCACAACAGTGCAGAAAATAGCCAAATTTTCAGGCTTGGCCTTTCCAAATTATTTTGATGAATTTCTTTTTTTTCCTGTCTAGTTCTTGACTAGATCAGGAAAGACCATTTGTTGAATGGATTCAGGATCCATCCACAAGATGATATTTACCATCTTTGTTGGTAAATGATATTTACTAGCTTTGGGGGGAGGTAATAGGGGAACTTAGAAATTACTCTTCGGGGACCTGAAGAAAATGCAAACTGTGCAGTGATGGATGGAACTTTGGGAGGATGTCGCTCTGCTGGTCCCCACATGCAACTCAGTTATCTTGGCAGCTGGTAATCTGGTCTGCATCTGATCAATTTTATCTACAAAGTATTCAGAAAATTTCTCCCAGGAAGAACATGTTGACCTTGTAACCAGGAAAATGCAACCTCGATTCACCAGAATAAGTGCACTCACCGTTTTGATTAAATTTTTGTAGAAACTCTGGGGAGATGAGTCTCAGGACATGAGCCAAACTGAGGAGGGGAAGGGTATGAGGAAGGGGGGAACGATGGTAAGAAGACAATGACCAACAACCCAAAACCACCAGGGGCCTTTGGTGAAACTGCATCTTCTCTGCCTTCCATTTTACGTGTTTACCAGTTGTGAAAGCAAATCCAGCTGTTGGGAGCAATTGCTTCCAGATGATTTTATGGGAAAGAAAAACACTTTATAAAAAAAAAAAAAAGCTGCAGAATAAGAAACAGGACATGTATGCTTTGTGGGCCAGGATGTCATATGGACTGTTTCCTGATATTGTGCAATAAGGCCCCAGCAAGCACCCAGGGTAAGTAACAAGATTATTGTGAAGAGTCACTAGCCTAGAAAAAGGAAACCAGAGGTAGCCCCTAACTCTACAGAACCTAGGGCTTTACTGACCTTGCTGGGCAGCCATATCTTCCCACCCCCTCCAATCCTTTCTGTATACCATTCTGAGTGAATGTTTCATACATGCTAGATTCCTTTGATTAAAAAAACAAAACAAAACTGAATCACGCAAAAAGCTCAGTTTTGCTTTTAAACGCCCCACGTATCTAATATTGACAATATGTTGTGTTTGCTTTCTCTATCTTGGAGGCTAACAGACTGGAATTAGGGCTTCTTTTCTCTAATTTGGTTATACAGGTCACAAGATAAAACCTACTTAGAAGGGTTTAGAGGAGGATTACAGTATTTACAACTCTCTCAAGTTGACTTTGTAGGCCGGGTCAGTTAGCAGCTGGAGACTCCCTTGGCTAGGAGCCTGTTTTGTTTTATAAACTGCAAGTTTTAAAAGGGTTGGATCCACGTCACTAAAATCCCCAACCCAAAGCCTGATCTCAAACCGCCAGACTTTTAGTGGAGCTCTGGCACAGTGGTCAGAGAGCCTGGGCTTAAACCCTCAGATCAAATGACACTGAACTACCTGCACTCATCTGTAAAATGAAGAATTTGAACTAAATGATCTCTGAGGTTCCTCTCATTTCTAAATCTACAATTCTGAATGGCATTCTATGACCAAAAGCACATGACTATGTATCTGTATACAAAAGATCAAGCATTCAGACATTTATGAGACAAGTTTTTCCAGTGATTTGCCCAACCAGACAATAGGAGGGAAGATTGGGGTCAGAGGGGACAAGGGGATGGACCAAGAGGAACCTGCCCAAGGCATGACACATCAGGCAATCTCAGTCCTTAGCAGTTTTCTAGTACCTACTATGTGAGAGAGATTCATACACATACACACACACACACACACACACACACACACACACACACACATAAGCAGAGAGAAATGGACAGAGAAGAAGAGGAGGAGAAGGAGGAGAAGAAGAAAAGAGAGAAGGGGGAAGGAGCATCAGATAGAGAGGCAGAAAGACTGAGACAGAGAGAGATGGGAGGTAGGGAGGGAGAGACACAGAGAGAGAAAGAGAGGGAGAGCCAGAGAGACACAGAGAGAGACAGAGACAAAGAGATAAAGAAGCAAAGGAAATGAATTTAACTCCTTAAGCCTGCATGAGTAGGCAGGAGGCCCTTGGCAAAGCATGCCAGCATACACTTACTGTTTAATTTACATGCATGCATATTTTACAAAGCTTCTCTCTCCACCCTGAGCCACAAAAATGTGTGGCTGAGTACAGTAAGTGCATTGGAGCTGAATGCTGCATCACAAGCATTTGTGCTGCGATCTCGGCCCTGGAGTACTCCTCCCTCCTTTTTCTGGTCCACTTCCGTCTTCCCTTTCCTTCTCCACCCAATCCTGTCCCTAGCCATTGGTTCTTTCACCTCTTGCCTCTCCGGCTCATCAGGGCTAAGTCTCATCTCCAGCAGCTGGGAGACAGATGTGAAAGCTCTTGTTTGTGGGACTGGGACTTGGAGGTTTAATGACTAGGACTCCGGGTCCCACCCACTGCTTTCCCAAACCACTGTTCTTGTCTCTACTGCACTTCCTCTGAACTAGAATGAGCCCAGGCACTGGCTTCACCAAAGTGAAAGTCCTAGAGATTCTTAGAGGTTTTCAATAGAAGCAATTCTTCAAAGTGCTAGGCATCGTGGGGGGTCTCTGCCCTCAAGAAAGTTTCTAGTCTGCTAGAGGATATGACAAGGTACACAAAGAAGCATGGGTCTGTCATTGTTCATGTGAGTACTGATCCATAGAACAACATGTTTTATGACCCTATGATTGGCAATTACATTTGTGTTCAAATGGTCCAACTTAACTCCCATCAAAGAGGGTTTTTTGGGTCTCCTTTTCAGCTGCCTCTGGGCCCTTGAGATCCAATCTATTAATTAGGCAGTCCATCCATAAGCTGTCATCCTTGGGATGGAACCTACCCAACACCTTTTCTCCTGGCAAGTTGCCCCCGCTACATCTGTCATCCAGGACCTTCTGTGGAGTTCTTACTGGTCATATGATCCTGCTGGTGGTTCTTCCTTCTGCATCTTTCTGATGACCATGACAGTCAGCCCTGTGGATTTAAACAATTATGTTTTGATTTTCATGGGCACCTCCTTATCAATTAAGTTTGGACTGCCTTGTTCCCTTTGCTTGACAAATTTGGTGACCCAGGTATATATATGTTATACTATTTCCTCAATATAGGCTAGAGTATTGGATCTAGGATCAGGAGGACCTGAATTCAAATTTGACCCCAGAAGTTAACTGTATGACTCTAGGCAAGTCACTTAACCTCTCTCAGCCACAGTTTCCTAATCTATATAACAGAGATGGTTTTGATGTGAGGATCCAATGAATTGGTAAAGTACTTTGCCAACCTTAAAATATACAACATGAAAGTAGATATTCATTTTCCATTCATTTGTTTTGTTGAGGTTTATCTGTAACCGATCAATCAAGCAGCAAACATTTATTCAGGCCTACTACGCATCAAGCTCTGCGCTCTAAGTTCTCCCAGAGGAGTCTCTGAGACATCAGTGTCTGCCAGATTGAAATTATTGTTGTTCAGTTGTTTCAGTCCTGTCTGACTCGGTGACCTCACTTGGGGTTTTCTTGGCCGAGAAATGGAAACTTGGTTTGCCATTTCCTTCTCCGGCTCATTTCACAGATGAGGAGACTGAGGCAAACAGGGTTAAGTGATTTGCCAAAGGTCACACAGCTAGTAAGTGACTGAGGCTTGATTTGAACTCAGGTCTTCCTGACTCCATGCCACATATTCTATCTATCGTACCATCTAGCTGCCTCTCACAATGACATTAAGACTTCTTAACTTCTATTAGGATAACTATTGATAAATGCAACTCATATAAGCAAAAGCCCTTTGGGGAAATCCTCAGTTTTTAAGCACATAAAGAGGTCCAGAGACTAACAAAGTTTGAGAACCACTGCCCTAAGGCAATCTGCAGCTTTTGCATCTTTTCTCAGAGCTTTGTGACAACGGGAGCAAACAAGATACAACTATCCTCTAAAAGGGCATCTGTGAAAAGCAGTACGTATTGGCAGCTAGGTGGCACAATAGCTAGAGTGCTGCATCTGGAGTCAGGGAGACCTGAGTTCAAATCTAGCCCTAGACACTTACTACCTGTGTGATCCTGAGCAAGTTATTTAATCCCGTTTGCCTCAGTTTCCTCATCTGTAAAGTAAGTTGGAAAAGGAAATGGCAAGCCACTCCAGTACTTTTGCCAAGAAAACTCTAAATGGGGTCCTGAAGAGTGAGACATGATGGAAAAACAAAGACTTAGCTGATGTTGACTATTGGAATAGTAGGCATGTCAAAGAACCAGCACCTGATGCTTGTGATAGACTGTGTTGAGAACCAAGTACAGAGGATGCAAAAATGAGAATCCACACAGGGTTAATATTTTTGTTTGAAGCAGAGAATAATGTTATAAGTTGCCTAGCAAGAGGAGAGGTAGCCATCTGTGAACGAGGCTGTATTCAGGGTTGGATCTCAGGCAGTTTGAGAGTGTGTTTTGTGGGATGTCCACATGCATATTCAATGTAGAGAAATGGGGATGGAGAGGAAGGGGAGCATTCTGGGAGTTAGTTATCACCAGACTGTGTGTTTAGCAAGTGAAGTGGAGTGAGTTCTGGATCCTAGGATTCCTTTGAACTCTTCTAGTTCTGGTGAGAACAGTGATTATTATAGAGTCTTGTCAGATGTGGTATTTCCCAAAATTCTGAGCCTACACAAGCCTCCCCATGGGATAAGAGACCCTGACGGAGGGCAGGGAGAGGGTGGAATTTCAAGTAGAAATGTGACAAATGTGACAAATAGGCTGTGTCAGGGACACAGCCACCCCATCAGGTCACCTTGAGCCTTTGCATTTGTATGAAAGTTGCCAGACTATGTGTATATGACAATGCATGAAAACTTGCCTGCTTGAGTCTGGCAGAATTCTCAAAGTCCTTCTTAATGTGGGTGGGTATATGATTGGAAGGGCAAACAACAGAGTGATAAATGCCAAGATTTTCCAGGAAAGATTTTCCAGATTTTCCTCTTCAGAGGAAGGAAAGCTCTTGAAGATTTCTGTGCCTGAGAGACTGGACTCCTTGCTAGGTAATGCTTGGATCTTTCTTCAGATGCCTGGTAAAACACTTGTCTCTTCACCTCAAAATTTCCAGTTTAGATGCTGTCATTTCAGGGGTGTTTCCCAATCAGCATCCACCTAAAGGTCTCTATCCCTTTGAGCTACTTAATATACCTGATGTTCTGAAAGAGGGACAGAGATTGATGCTGACAGCATCCTCGGCTGGTGCCGCTCTTTTCCTCCTGAGTTCCATGGTGGCTTTGCTGTTTCCTTCTCTCAGAGTGGCCAGCATCCTCAGCTTTGAACCAAAGATCTCTATGAAGCCTCTTCAATCTTGGCATCTTGTCAGCCGCCTTTGGGAGATGAAGTCTTCTGAATTCTCGCTAGCCTTTCTGCAGGGCCACCCGGATTTCCTGGCACAGCTTTTATACTCTTCTCTTTCAGCCTCTCTGTTGGCTTTCATCTGCACCCTCCTTGCCAGCCTGGGTTTTGTAGCCTCACCAATTCCCCTTTTTCATGCTCTAGAAGCTCTTTCACTGCTTTGTCAACAGCTGAGGTGAGCTCCTTAATGAAGCTCTACATAGTCTCCGCTGACCCTTTCCTCCTTGAACAGATCTGATTCCAGCGTGTGAGCCATTGCTTCTGCATGAAACTGGTTCGTTTCTTTCTTTCTCTTTTTTGTCTTTTTTTTTGCTTTGGAGGTGGAGGACAAGTCCTTTGTGCTTTTCTTATCCCATCTTCTTTTACTGTATATAGGGACACAGTTGCCCTGTGATATTGATGGTTCAATCAGTGGCAAATCTTTTTTCTTTCTATTCAGTGTCCCCCTCTTGGAGATTCTCCATGTCCTTAGGCATTTTTTTCACCTTTTGAAAATGTCTTCATGATACAGAATCAATTACTGCTATCTTGTCCCTGATTATGAGAGTAAGGGCCCTGAAGGGAAGTGCTGTTAAGCCTGGAACTCCAAGGTCAGATGGAAAAGGGGGCATCTTAGTCCAGAGGCTGGTGGGCGAGCCTCACTTGGGGCAAGAGGCACAGGCTCTTAATTGCAGTCAGCTGCTAAGGAGATAAGGCGTTCAGAGCCCTGTACTTAGGACAAGGTTCAGGAGGAGTTGAAGCTGGTAGGGCCTGAAGGTTGAAGTACACTCTGGTCAAGTCACAAACAAAGGAAGAGCTGAAAGACAGAAGCTGCTGCTTGTTATTCAAAGGGCATTTGAGGATAAGACAGGAAAGATCTATGGAGGCACAGCTGCCACACTGACTTTGACATCTAATGATAAAGGGGTCAAGTAAGATCATCATTTATTGTAACATTTATATAGCACCTACTAGGTGCCAGGTACCCTACTAAGTGCCTTATAAATATTATCTCATTTGATCCTTACAACAACCTGGGGGTGTAGGTGCTGTTATTATTCCCATTTTACAGATGAGGAAACTGAGGCAAACAGAGGTTAAATGGCTTTCCCAGGGTTGGTAAGTATTTGACATCAAATGTGGATGTCGGTCTTCCTGATTCCAGGCTTGGCATTCCGTCCGCCGCACCACCTCGCTGTCTTCTTCTACTCCTCAAGTCCTTGTCTAGTGATGATGATGAAATTTCCCTGTACAGCAAGTGGTACAGTCACTATTTTTCCAGAGCCTTTCAAAATCTCAGTAGTAACAGACTTTCTGATTCCTCCACTATCACTCAAAATAGCCCTAAGTCTTCGTATTTTACAAAAGAGGAAACAAACACCCAGGGAGATTTAATGACTTGCCTTGGTCATCCAGAATAGAAGGGGTCAGGATTCAAAATCAGCTTCCCAATTCCAAATCCAAATCTCTTCCCTTCAAACTAGGTTGTCTATCCCTCAGAGGGTCTTGTGCACAGGAGTTTGCTTCCTTTTTAGTGTCTCCCATCACTGTAGTTTTGTCATTAGTTCTGATATTTAAGGGGGCAAGAAACAACATATTTTAACAAAGCACATAAATGTACTTTCAAATAACAACGTCCACTCCACTGTGGGGCATAGATCCACTCTGACCAAGATCTGCTGCTTTTTGCTTTTTCCATAGGGCAAGAAGGTGATACCTCTTTCAACCCAACGTGCCTCACTTATACCCAGGCAGGAGCTTCCTTCCCAGGCAGGATAAGACCTTTCTTCATCTCCCATGGAATCTTTCCAGGAACTGGTTGAGATGATAACTTTTGGGAGAGAAAAGCTGAACCCTCTAATTGGTCATAAAGTTCAGAACTTTAAGTCACAAGATTGTTGACTTTGAGTGAACCTCAGAACACAGTAAGAGAGCAGCCAAATCTAAATTCATCACCACTCACTGACATCTTGGTATGAGCTGTTGGCCAATAACTCTAGTTGAGACACACGCACATTTGTGTGAGGGTGATGCATCAACTCACACCAGCCAGAGGTGTGGGGGTTGGGACTCTTTGGAAATATCCTAAATCGAACTGTTGAAAATGTAAGTGCAATCAGTAAAGCTGAAAGACCCATTTATTGAGGGAAGAGAGATTGTTAGTGGCAAAATAATTAGGACACAGGGTAGACAATGAGAAACTTTGTTGGAGAAAATGTCAGGACATTAACAGAGAAATGAGGGCTTTTTTTTTATCACAGTGTGATAATTGGTGACATTAAAGGAAGATCACTCAACATCTCAGAACCTCAATTTTTCCATCTGTAAAAAGGATAGTAGTATCTTTATTCCAATGTGGTTGTTCTACTTCCATAAGATAACACATACGAGTGCTTTTCAAACTTTAAAGTGCTATGTAAATGTTAGCCATTTTCATTGTTGTCAAATGCAAAGTCAAAATTAAAGATACAAAGGACATTTCCCTCCACGGAGAAGACAGACCCAGCCATGGACTCTTCATCCTCTAATCGACTGGAAGGTCTTGAGTGAGGCTTCAGGTTTCACCTCTGCCACATACCTGAGAAAATGGATTTATTTACTGCTGGCAGATATGAGGGTCCCTGAGAATCTCAGAGGAGTTCAACATGGAGTTACAATGCAACAGTTAATTCATCAAACATTCATTAAACATCTGGGAAGGAGAGAACCACCACGATTGGTGTTGAAGATACTAAGACAAGGTTTATACTCTAGGGTAGAGCATCATTACCTTTTTTCTGTCATGGACCACTCTCAGTGTGATGAAACCTAGGGACCCTTTCTCATAAAAAATGCTAATGATTACAAATGAAACCAATTGTATTGAAATAAAGACTTTTTTCCCCCATCCAAGTTCACAGACTCTCTGACATATATCCACAGACTGCTTAGAGGGTCTGTGGACCCCAAGACAAGAACTTCTGTTCTACCAATCTAATCTAGAATCTTTTCTAATCTAAGCTAGAACTCCAGAGTTCTATCCCACAATTTTAGCACTAGAAGGGATGTGGGAGAACACTTAGTCCAATTGTCTCATCTTGCAGATTCAGAAACTGAGCTCAGAGGGAGGGTCACATAAGTGCCAAGAAACAGACCAGGCACTTGACCTAAGGTCCAACTCCAAGTTCAGTGTTCTCTCTGCTATACCATCCTTGTTCCCACAGCAAGTCAGTGGGCAAAGTGTATGAATATAGGAGAAAAGTGGAAAGAATGATTTGCTTTCCTAACTTGCCCCTCCAATAATTTCAAAGGTAAACGGACCTCAAGTTCAGTAGCAGCATACATACTCTGATTTTTCTAGCATTCTTTTCCCTTAACAACATATACTTTCTTTACATTGTGTGACCTACATTTTTCTACCATACTTAGTTGCTACAGAATCCATACTTGGTGAATGACTTCCACTGGTCAATGTTGATTTTAAAATTCCCAGTGTCTTCTCTTTGCTTCCTTCCATCACTACCAGCTCTTCTTTGTAATTTCTTGCTGGCCATTTACCCACATCTAATTATCAAATGAGTTGAGGCCAGAATTGAAATAGGAAGAAGATGGCATCACTTCAAAATAAAATTTATTGTATTTTAATTGATGAAAAAGGACTCGTTACTGATATAAATACCATGAAAAATCAAAGATCAGGAGACTTGAGGAACTAGTTTAACTACATACCTTTTGTGCTGAAGGGGGACACTAAAAACTATTTCTGAAAAAGAGCAATGAGTAAAACATCAATAATATGTCATCTATTATATGTCTCCCTTCCCATCATTACAAAATATTATTGAGAAAAAAATCTATATATACATCAAGCTGTGATGGATTATGAGAGGGCAGTTCTTCTCCCACCCGTTTCTGACTCTTTGGACTTCAACCCCTCAGCTGCCCTCTCACCATGGAAGTCTCCTCAACCTCTGTGACCTTCTCACCCATAAACCATCCCTCCATCCTGTCTTCCCCTTTCCTCACTAGTAAATTCTTTCTGGAACCTCCATTAAGAGGAAAGACCAAGGTCAACCATCCTCCATTCCTCTCCCACTCTGATTCTGACTGCAGACTTTGCCCTCATGCCTGTAAATACCTTTCCTTCCCACCTCCTACCCACCCCTCATCCCACTTCTCAGATCTCCTATAGGTATCTTTCCCCATTAGCATATAAGTTCCTTGGGGGAAGGAGCTATCTTTCTTTTCACTTGTTTCTGTATTCTCAGCTCTACAGTGCCCAGCACATAGTAAACACTGAATGAATGCATGATGATGTAACTTGGCATAATTATGGAAAAGGGTAGACTTTGCCAACCACATGATTGACGAAAAGGTGCAGACCATGAGATCCCACTGTTGTGACTGTGTATTGACTATGAAAAAGTACTCAACGTGGTAGAATGAAATGGCATTTGAAATATTCTTTCTTCTTTTATCCCATGTCAAAGTCATGCTTTGTGAAAGATGTAATAACAAAGATAGCTTTTCCCATAACTCTTCAATGCTTAGTACTAAGTGAGATACAAAACAAGGAGATGTACCCTCACTAAAGGTGTTTGTTTGCCTCTCATTCAGGATATCTAGTGCAGAGTCCAAGCTAAAAAGGAAGTCCCTATAATCATTCCCTCTGGGTGAGATCCTCCATATCCTCTGTTGATGAATGATATTATGCTGACTACATCAAGCTCCAGTATGTTACAGGCCTCCTAAGTGATATTCACAATTACTCAAAAGAGTTTAGTCTTTCTAAATAAGAAAAAAAATGAAGTGGTTGAAGAATGACTATTGTTCAGACATACAGTTGGATGAACAACCCATGGGCCATTAGCAAATGTATCTTGGGTACCCTAAATATAGATGTCCTATTTTTCCTTTCTTTAAAGAAGTATTATTGATGCTTACTTATATCACTGTTACATCATAAGTAGAACTTTTTTTTAAATAATAAAAGTGTTCAGTTGTGGTTTAGTCATTTTCCAGTCATGTCTAACTGTGTGACCCTATTTGGGGTTTTCCTGGCAGAGATATTAGAGTGGTTTGTCATTTGCTTCTTCAGCTCATTTAACAGATGAGAAAACTGAGGCCAACAGGGTCACACAGCTAGTAACTGTCTGAGGCTGGATTTGAATTTAGGAAGATGAGTCTTCGTGACTCCAGGACTGGAATTCTATCCATTGTGTCTCCCAACTGCTCCAATAGCAAAAGTAAACTCAAAAGAAACCAACATACTGGCTAACTCTAAAAATGCATTCCATACCTATAATCTACCACTTCTCTCTGAAGACAACGATGGAAGCATGTGTCTCTGTCAAGCCTCTGTGGTTATAATTAGTAATGACATTAATCCAAGTTCTAAAGTGTTTCACTGCTGTTTTCCTCTCTATTATTGTGGTCATTGGGTCATTGTGTAAATTTATCTCCTGCTTCTGGTTACCCTGTTCTCAATGCTGTCTTTCTTTGAACCCTTTGAAATCTGTTTTCCCCAAATCTAAGGCACATGCCAGATTACATATGGCTGCCTTCTTCATCCCTATCATGAATTCTTTCACTGAATGGCCACTTGCTCCCAAGGTTCTTGGACATTTTACTTCAGAATCAGGTCTACAATGTAAAAATTAAAGAATTTCAAAGTTGGAAGGGGCCAAGATGGGCAACTATTCCCAAATGAATCCAATGCATACCTGCAAAAGATTCTCCTTTACTATATACCCCATAATGGTCACCCAGGGTGTCCTGAAGATCTCCAGGGACTGGAAACACAAAGCAAACTAGTACACTATTGAACAGACTTTTCAGGAAGTTTTTCTTTACACAGAGTTTAAACTGACCTCTTTGCAATTGTATCTATTACTTCTAATGATTTCCTCTTGGGTTAGGCCAAATAGAAACTGGCTAATCCCCTTCCTATATAACAAACACTCTTTTAAAGTAGTTGAAGACAGTCATCACGTTTCCCTTGAGTTTTCTCAGCTAAACATTCCCAGCTCCATCACCCCACTTAAAAGATTGTAAGTGAAACAAAGATACTGTCTCCATGATTTTTTGTCACAGTGCTAGGAATGCTTACCAGAGGAAAAAAAAAGTTAAGGATATAAGCAAAGGCAGAGAGGGGATAAAATTATCTCTATCAGTGGACAGCTTTATGTTTTACTTAGAAAAGCTGAAAGGGTCAACAAAATTTATTCAAAGTAAATTAACCCTGTTAATTTATGGCAGATAAATTTGTGACAGGAATTGCCAACATTATTGCACAAGACTAGAAATCAAGAGAAATAGATAAGAAGACAAAACCAATTTAAAACAATGAAATGCATTGTTTTCTGAGACATAATGTACTAAGAGGTTCAAGCACATGCACACACCCACACACACAATTACAAAACTGTTCTGACAGAAATGAAAAGAGACTTAAATGGAAAGTCAATGTCCATGGCTAGGCTTTGCCAATAAAATAAAAATGATGCTACTGCCTCAAATGCTCTGCACATGCCATTCAAATGACCAAGATGTCACTTTACAGAATTAGATAGAAAAATAAAATTAATGTGGAGGCATAAAATGCTAGCATTAAGGCAAATCAATAATTGGACAAAATGAAAACTTTAGCAAATGTCTAGAAAGCTGAAATCCCCTTTCACTACCAGTTATGCCTACAATGGCCAGGATTATGGTCTGTTTCCCTCCCCAGTTTCCTTGAGACACTCCAAGTTTAACATCGTGGTTCTGCTGGACCTGGAACCAAGCTCTACTGTGCTGGTGCCCTTCCCCAATGGTAAATTCCTTCTGGGTCCTCCATTTAGGGTAGGGGCTCAGGCCTCTTCATTCTACTCTAGGCTCTGCCTCTGATTTTCTAGATCTCAATTATGCCCCAGTCTGGGTGCCTTCCCCTCCCCTCCCTCTTTTCAGCTCCCTTTTGTGTATCTTTCTGCATCATAACATAAATTCCTTTTGAGGGCAAGGACTCTCTTTTACTTTGTATTTCTATCTCATCCCTTAATACAGTGCCTGATTGAGAAAGTGTTTAAGAAATGCCTGTTGCCTCCTTTACTGTTCTCCTTGTGCCCTCCCCTGCCCCTTATCATTTTTTATTTTTTGACTTTTTGTCCAGGTAGTACCCTCTGACAACAACATTTCTGTCTCTTCCTCTGTTCTCACCCAAATGACCACCGCCATAATTTTCCTCCTACACTCCACCTGTCACTCAGTTCTTAGATTTCTTCATGAGTTTATCTTTTTAACATAAAATCTGACTCTGCCACAACTTTGGCCTGTTCTTTCGCTTTTGAATCAAGTCTGCCTTTCCAGAATTGTAGTCCAGACATAAATAATATTCCATCGAGTCTCTGAGGACAACACCTACGAATTCCAGTTTGCTACCTTGCATTAGTTCACCCAGTTCATTATTTGATATATTGGTGCAGAAGTAGCAACACTACCTGACACTGACCATGCAGCTGGCCATAGTGAATCACTAAGTATCCTTGAACATCTGTTTCTTCATGTGTAAAGTCGAAATCCTCTCCTCTCCTCTCCTCTCCTCCCCCCTCTCCTCTCCTCTCCCTCTCCTCTCCTCTCCTCCCCTCCCCTCCCCTCCCCTCCCCTCCCCTCCCCTCCCCTCCGCTCTCCTCTCCTCTCCTCCCCTCCCCTTCCCTCCCCTCCCCTCCTCTCCTCTCTTTTCCAGCATTTCTGAGTAGTTCTTAGTATAGAGGAAGAATATGAAGTTGTTTGCTGAATTGGATTGACATATGACACAGCCCAGGAAAACATGGTTTGGATTTCCCGACCCTGAGCTGTCCAACTCTTTGGGCTACCCATCCTTGTGCTAAATGGCAACACAGCTGGTCATTGTCTACCTACCTACAGTAGGTAACCTAGCTGTACAGTACAGGTGTCTGGAAAGGTATCTCTTAGAGGACTGATTTTCCTAAGGGCCTTGAAGCTGATGAGCAGATGCTCAAAACAAGCTCAGTGGTTTCCTTCTAGGTGAAAAACAATATGGGTTGGCATATTAATCATGCCGGTAAGTTTAATCCCAGGCTTGCAAAATGGTTGTGAATGAATCAGCAGACTGAGATGGTTGAAAGGGTTAATTTTTGTGCTCTTTATGTCCATCATCTTAAGCTCTAATACCCCTCCTTTAGAATTTTCTTACCTTATCTTAGCTTTTTCTTTTCCTTTCTCTCCCCCCCCACCCCAAGGCAATCAGGGTTAAGTGACTTGCCCAGGGTCACACAGCTAGTAAGTGTCAAGTGTTTGAGGTCACATTAGATCTTCTGGAGTCCTTGTCCTGGTCCTCTCTCCACTTGGTGCTACCTTCTCCCCTAACTCATCGCACACCTCTGTCTGTCATTTAAAAAAAATAAAAGTGAGTTAAAAATGAATATTTTTGAGAATGTTTTGAGAATTTGATGATGGCCACTGGGGTCACTGGAGACATCCTGGAGTATTGCACAATCAGGGTTGAGATCCACTGACTGCCTCAATCTCTAACCTTCTGTGGCCTTTCTTCCCTGCTTGGGTCGTAAATCTCTGCCCCAATGCCCTTTGTCCCCATCTCAGTCTTCTAAAGAAATTTTTACTTCCTCCCAGAAGGCAGTGTGGTTTAGTGGAAAGGGTCAATCAGTGATTCTGGATTTTACTCTTGCTCCTGGTGTTTATCTAATTTTGAGATAAGGAGTCCCCAGTGAGGAATAGAAACTGAGATTCTGAACTGGAGATGGCCCATTTCACTTAACTATTTATTTATATGACTCTGGGCAAGTCATTAACTTAACCTCCCTGGGTCACAATTTCCACAACTGGAAAATGAGATGATTGGACTAGATGACTTTTGATGTCCCTTCCAACTCTAAATCTGTGACCCCGGTGTGGTCATGGGAGAAGACAGTGCAGAATTGTGGAATGAGTCCTGGTCTTGGTGTCATGGGACCTGGGACCTAGTCCAAAAAATACTGTGACTGTGCCATTGGGTGAGTCACTTCCAGTCTCGGGGCCTCGGCTCATCCTCTCTTTAAAACAGGTAGGTTGGACGAACCAATCATTCATTTTCCAATCATTTTACAGTTTGAAAAGGGATTGACTGAAGACCATCCATACATCAAGAGTCCAGGTTAATGCTGAGCAGATATGGTTCTAGCCTCAGAGGACACCCAAGAAGCTGGCTGGTGGGGGGACGACCGGGCTTCCCAATCCCTTCTCTCGTCAGTGCTCACCACTTCCTTTGGCCAGTTTGCCTCAGGAAAACCCAGTATGTGCCCACACATCCGCTCAGCCCTTAAAGACGTTGAATGATTCTTGGGGTTTCTGCTGCCAACCCTTGTATCATAGAGGTAGAGTGGGTTTTGCATTTTTTTGTATTAATTTGCCAAAGGGGAGAGCAGAGCTTGTGAAGAAAAGAAAGAAAAAACATTGCTTACTAAAAAAAAAAGTGCCCCCTCTTTCAGAAGAAATCACTTGTGGGCTTGCAAGCCTGGAGCTCGCTTGGCAGACCCGGCTCTGTTTTTTGCAAAGGTTCTGTTTAAGGAAACTCGAGGTGGGGGTGGTATCTGGAGGGGAGGCACGCCGGCGGAGCGTGAGCTGTTTCCAGCTCCCTAGGGTGAATTTCGAAAACTTGCCCTGGGGTGGGTGAGCCACGTTGGAGAGCCGAGCCGGTGGGTGGGGAGGGCATGTGGGGGCGGTACATTCTCAGGGTGGGTGGGGCCCTGGCTCTCGGGCCTGAGTCACCCTAGCTTGGGCTGCTGGGAGCTGAGGCAGCTGAGGCTCCCCACTGCTCTGGAATGTGTACCTTCCACCCTGCCATCTCCCCCTGCCTCCCACGTATGGCCGCCAGGCCTACCCTGGGTCTGCTCCCCCAGGGAACCCGACTGGGGGGTTATTTTGGGAAGTCAAACAGCAGAGACTGAGTAGCATGTTTTCAACATCAAAGTCGGAAACTGGCTTTTATTTTCCTCCGGCCATCTGGAGGCCTTATGGCATTCCCTAGCAAAGCACACATCCACCTTATATTCTCTTTCTCATTTATTGGGAGGAAGGGGAGAAGTGGATTTGGGTTCTTTTCCCCCACTCCCTCCCATCACTCTCATCAATTGCACACAAACTCAGTGGGATTCTCCGAGCAGCTGTGAGAGCTGATTTAGATGCCCCCTACAAAGCGGTTTAAATAATAGTGGCTAGAATTTACATAGAATTTTGAGCCTTGCAAATATCTCATTTGATCCTCTCCCAAACCTTGGGAGGGAAATGCTACTGTTATCCTCATTTTACAGATAAGGAAACTGAGGCAGGGAGAGATTCAACAACTTGCCCAGGGTCACACAGAGAAGTATCCGAGTTAGGGTTGTGAATTGAGGTCTCCTGACCCCAACTGCAGCACTTCAATCCACTGAATACCCTACTCTCTAATTTGTGAGAGCAGTTTTGAGAGAGTGGTAATTGCAGAAATTGACTGCCCTCAGGAAATAGTGAAAGGCCATAAAAACAGAGAATGAGGCATAGATGGGCCCAGGGGAACTGGGCTGCGTGGTGATAGGAAAGTTTCAGTATCCAAATTCTACTCAGATGAGAAGTTCTCATTTCAAAATCTACCTTTCATTTAATGCTGGTTTTTTCTGCCCAATAATGAGAAGAGCCTTAATGGCCAAGCTCTGCTTTGTGCTGAAAAGCTGTGGGTGAGACCTCCAGTCTCTGTTCTCCATGCCCTCAGCTCTGTATCCTTGACATATAACTTATTAGGGGTTATGGATATTTCTCTGACCACACTCATCTCACCAACACTTCTCCCCCAAGCCCAACTGACTTCTCTTAGCATTTTTTCCCCCTGTTGCTATGTGGAATGAAAGCTTAGTCAACTTTGACCTTTGCCTCTCCAGGTATCTCTCTCTTCCTGGACCCCAACAAGGGGTGGGGAACCTGCCACCTCAAGGCCTTCTAGGTCCTCAAGTGTGGCCTCTGACTGAGTCCAAGTTTTACAGAATAAATCTTTTTATTAAGGGGATTTGCTCTGTGGAGTTTACTTAGTGAAGGCCACAGGTCCCCACCCCTGCCCCAAACCATATCACAGCGCTCCATGCCTCCCTCCTTTCTTTCCAATTCCTATTTTGTCCACCCTGTTGAGACTAGTCATGCCATGGACTAGATGCATAGTCTCACGGAACTCAGGGATGGAAGGAACGTTAGCAATTAGCGATCCTTTAGTTTTTGTTTTGCTTTATTTTGAGACAGGCAGTACAGGGCACAGAGCCCCAGGCCTAGCGTTAGGAACATCAGTTCAAATCTGGGCTCAGACGCTTACCTAGTAGCTATGGGACCCTGGGCAAATCACTTAAATCCAGTCTGCCTCAATTTCCTCAACTGTAAAATGGGGATAATAATAGTATCTATATAGCCTCTCCAGTGTCTTCTACTCCCCATCCTCCAATGCCTTCCAACGCACTCTCACAGGTTGTTGTAAGGATAAATGAGACATTTGTAAAATGCTTAGTCTAATGCCTGACACATAGTAGATGTTATATGAATACTGTTATTGTTATATGAATACTGTTATTGTTATGAATACTGGGTCTTCCTACATTACCCAGATTGGAAGTGCAGAGTCCATGTATGAGCCAGACACGGCTGCTGATCGGTAGGGAAATATTGCCCTCTGTTCTCTGGAGGACTTGCCTTATTGGTACCAGAATTAGTGCAGACATCTGATTGGTTTAGCCCTACTGCAGCTGAGAGAACTCGAGCTCAGTGATCCATCAACCTCAGTCTCCCCAGTAACAGGGATTACAGGTGTGTGCCCCTCTGCCTGGATACTGGGGATCCAGTCTTCAGAGAACATGCAGCGTCCTTGCTTGCTGCTAATCTACATGGAGACTTGGGCTATCTGCTTCTAGAAGTATGAGATGGAGGGGTGGCCCTTTACCTCCCTGATTCAGAATATTAATAGGTACTAACTAACCCTCTCCTGCTAGCCTACTCTATGGTGACGAAAAGTCTTCTAATTGGCTCATGAGCCAGTCCCTTTCTGTGTCTCTGCCTCTATCTCTGTCTATGTCTGTATGTCTTCCTCCACTATCACCTCTCTGTTTCTGTCTCTCTCTGTGTCTCTTTCTCCTTTCAAGTGAGGTAGAAGAAATGCTGTGGACCTCACCAGTGAGACAGGTAGAAGCAATGGTTGGAGCTACTGCAGCTGGTTTATCTTCCCACCTGGGTCTTGATGTAGCTATGAATCCATGTCTTCCACTCCTGTTTTATCTGTTCTTTCCTGATCCTAGACAAATTGGAGATGGAATGGGCCAGATTATGACCTTGTGAGTCTCAGAAGGTCAGAAGTTACCATTGATCTAGCAGCTAGAGTTCATAGAAGAGTCTGCTGGTAGTCACAGTAACAGAACTTGGTAAGCAGCCAGCTCTGAGGACCCAGTCCCACAGTAAAGCAACCCAACCCAGTAACTGAGACATCATGTCCTGAAAATGAGGGAATGATTCATCCCTTGGCTTGGCCGCACCCAGGAGTGAACTTGGTGGGGAGGGGAAAGCCATGTAGAAACCACTTTAAATCTGAGCCCAGCTCCTAGGAACTGAACTTGTCCAGGCACATGTGACCCTCTAGGTCCTCAAGTGTGGCCCTTTGAATCCAAACTTAGCCCAGGCACAAGGCACAGAGGAGAGACTATACCTTGATTTGAAGAAATATTGTTTGTAGGTGTGTCCTTACAGTACTCTCTCAGGAAATATCCCTTTGCACAAGGGGATGTCTAATGATGAGCTGATATTGAGAAGATATTGACAGATAAATTGATTTTGGGGAGATACTAACTGGCAATTGGTATTATTAGGGAGATATTAACTGGTGATTAATATTGAGGGGAATATGCTATAGGGGGGCTCATGGACTCTAATATTAGATAAAGATACCTCTAACCCCTTAGGGACCCCTAGAACTCTGTGTGAGGACCCAACCTGCTACCTGGAGTGTGGGTTAGGAAAATGAGAACTGCACTATATGTGCTATGTAATCTAATCCCTTTATTTTACTGATATAGGAATTGAGGCTCAGAGATGCTAAATGATTAGTTCAGAATCACTGGATTAGTAAATGAGGGAGCCCAGAGTAGAAAACTCTGAATCCCAGCGTTACACTCTATCCATTAGTCCCCCATTGGAGAGGGGAGGGAATAAGCATTTATATATCACCTACTGTATGCCAGGCACTGTGCTAATAGTTTTTTTAAAAAAATATATTGTCTCGTTTAATTCTCACAACAACCCAAGGAGGTAGGTGCTATTATTCTCGTTTTATAGATGAGGAAACTGAGGCAGACAGAAATCGACTTACTTGCTGGGGTCACATAGCTAGTAGGTGTCTGAGGCTGCATTTTAACTCTGGTGTTCCCGACTCCAGGCTCAGGGCTTTCCCCCCTGTGCCACCAAGGTGATTTCTTTGCTGTGATAGCCTCTCCAGTGTCTCCTACTCCCCATCCTCCAATGCCTTCCAACGCACTCTAAGTTCATCTTCTTAAAATGCCAATTTGGTTACGTTCCTGCCTCAGGCTAACTTTCCAGCCTTCCTCAGTTTCATTCACTCTAATTCAACAAATGTTATTTAAGAGCCTAACATGTTGGAGGCACAAATCCCTGCCCTCAGGGAGTTTATTTTTTTCTGGGGGAGGGGAGAATCCAACATATACAAATACTTTAATGTGTATCATGCTCCATCTGAATTAGATATTAACCATAACCCCCAAAGCACAGCTTTCAGGGGTGGGGAACATATAGCCTTCTGGGTCCTTGGGTTTGGCCTTTTGAGAACAAATCCTTTTATTAAGGGAATTTGTTCTGTAAAGTTTGGATTCAGTCAGAGGGCTGCACTTGAGGACCTAGAGGGGCACATGTGGCCTCGAGGCTGCAGGTTCCCCACCTCTGGAAACCTTCCCTGTAGTAGAGCAGTGAAAATTAGATTAGACTTGGCTTCAAACTCCATTTCTGACACTTAGTATACTGTCTGACTCAAGTCACTTAATCTCTTTGAGTATAATAGATGCCAACCCTCATATAAGGCTCATGGAAGGATCACTTCGCAGACCTTAAAATGCCAGATATATCAGCCATTTTATTATCGTAACAGAATATAACTTAGTCCTTCCTGGAAAGGACTCCCCTCTCCCTTGGAAAGGCAGCTAGGAAGAAGAAACTCAGGACCACTGAGGTAATGTGACTTCAGACACTGATGAGCCGCATGACCCTGGGCAAGTCATTTAACTTCCTTCTCGGCCTGCCTTCAAGGGCTGTTGTGAAGTTCAAATGAGATAAAGGGCTTTGCTTATCATGATTACTACTTTCATTGAAGTCCAGCTGAAGTTACCCCTCCTACCCCCCTGCCACTTGATCTGTGAAGCCTTCTCTCAACCCTTCCCATCTTGGAACTTCTATTCCACACTTGTCATCCTTTACTCTCAGAGAAGACCAATGACAACGCAAGGGGTGACAACTTGACTTTCTAACAAATCGGTGAATACCTGAGGCAGAGTTGTTCAAATCTGTCAGCCTCCCCCTCTCCTCCAGTACCATGGAAGTCCATTCTTTACTTCAGTTCAATCAATCAATCAACATTAATTACTCTGTGTCAGGCACCGAGCAAAGCACTGAGGATACAAAGAGGCAAAGGAAAAAACAGTCCTTGACATGCCTTTAAAGAGACTACAATCTAATGGGAGAGATAGCATGAAACAAATATATACAGAACAAGTAGATACAGGATAAAGAGGAAATTATCAAGAGGAAAGGCAGTAGAATTAATAAGCATTGGGAAAGGTTTCCTGTAAAAGATGAAATTTTAGTTGGGTCTTAAACCAGGGAAGTCAGGAGACTGAGCTGAGGAGGGAGCGCATTCCAGGCATGAGGAACAGCCAGAGGGAATGCTTGGTGTGGAGAAATGTAGTCTTGTTTCTGGAACAGCCACAAGGCCAGGATCATTTGCTCAAAGATTGTGTGGTGGGGAGTAAGGTGTAAGATGACTGGAGCTAAGTTATGAAGGGCTTTGAATGCCAGAGGATTTTGTATTTGGCAGGGAACCCCTGGAGTTTATTGAGTAAGGGAATGGCATGGTTTAACTAACAAAACTCTAGGAAAATCAGTTTGGTGGCTAAATGGAGTATGGATTGGAGTGGGGAGAGACAAGGCAGGCAGAGTCACCAGCAGGCTATTGCAATAGTGCAGGGATGAGGTTTACTACCGCTCATAGGAAATCTCATTATTTTTAATACATTTTAATATATATATCTTATCTCCTTACAACTAGACTGTAAGCACCTGAGGCCAGGAACTTTTATTTCTACATCTCCCCCAGCCCCCAGAGAATGGGCTTATATTGCTCAAGAATGAAAAACTTCCAGGAAGCTTACGGTCATGGTGGGGAGCAATAGCCTTCTCCCTCTACTCCTCTCGTCCCACCCCCTGCCATGATAAAAAGGGAGGATGAATTTTAGAAAGATCAGCATACTTAATTTATGACTCTCAAGACACTTTAATCATATAAGTACACACGATTCTTTATGTTTCATCTTGCTTATAAAATTAGCATTTTAAACATATTTAAAGGAGACAGATCATAGTTTGGTGGACAGATCATTTGATTGGGAGACAGAGAACCTAGTTTTGAACGCCAGGTCGGCCAGCTACTTTGATCTGTGTGACCCTAAGCAAGTCAATTCCTTTCCCCATGCCTCAGTTTCTATATCTCTGAAATGAAGGATTGTAAGATCACAGGCACAGAGTTGGAAAAGACCTTAGCAGTACAGAGGAGGAAGCAGAAGCACAGAAAACTAAATCCCTTGCCTGAAGTCACAGAAGTGGCAGAGCCAGAATTCAAACCCAGGCTAACTCCAAACCTGGTGCTTTTTTTTTAACCCCATCTATACTCCCTCTCTTGGAGCCTGGACTAGATGAATGCTGAATCTCTTTCAGATCAATTCTATGTCTCAAATTTGGAAATAACACTAATGATACAGATAACCCCTGTTACATGTTGTAGCGGTCTACAAGTCATCTTGAGGCCTTGGAATGATAATAAATTTCTACTTGTGAAACAAGACACTTATAAAATGTTGCAAATGTACAAGATATTTTTCCTAGTCTATGGTGCACTCTGGGGCTTCTAGATATGAAATGACCTTTTGCATGGAATTTTCCATCATCTCTACATGTCTCATCCTGTCATGGTGCCTGAAATTAGTCACCTTTTGGAGACACCATCTTGACTGGAGTGAGGTGTCATGTGCTGGGCAAGTAGGTGGTATAATGAATAGTGAGCTGGGCCTGAACTTAGGAAGACTTATCCTTCTGAGTTCAAATGTGGCCTCAGACACTTACTAGCTGGGTGACCCTGGGCAAGTCACTTAAACCTGTTTGCTGGAGCTGGAGAAGGAAATGGCCAACTGCTGTACTGTCTTTGCCAAAACAATCCCAAATAGGGTCACAAAGAGTTGGATACAGCTGAAAAATTACTGAACAACAGCATTACATGCTGTGTGAGAGAGGAACATATTAAGCAGAATCCTAGGATGTTGGAAATCATGGCGCCCAAACCCTCTCATTTTGTAGGTGAGGTAACTGAATGCCTGGAGTAGTAGAGAATCATACAGGAGGTCATAAGACTTGTAAGTAGCCACTGTCTCCTGACTCCTGCCTAGGTCACTAGTCTTTAGCAGGGATTAATTTATCTGATTAGCCAGAGAACGACGTAATGGAAAAAACACTGGAATTAAGTCAGAAGACCTGGGTTTGAGTCAGACTGTGTGACCTTGGACAAGCCATTTAATAATAGCTAACATTTATACATCACTTACTACTATGTGCCAGGCAGTGCTCTTTACAATATTATCTCATTTGATCATCATAACTACCCTGTAAGGCAGGTGCTATTATTATCCCCATTTTACAGATGAGGAAACTGAGGCAGATAGAGATTAAGTGATTTATTTGCCCAAGGCCACACAGCTAGTAAATGTCTGAGACTTATTTAAACAGTCGTCCTGGCTGTAATTTCCTTATCTGTAAAATGGAGATAATTCTTCACAGGTCTGGGTAAGGATCAAATTACATGATGAAATTTAAAAAGCTGTAGGCACTGTAAAGTGCTAAGCAAATGTAATTTATTAATATTAATAATAAAAATCACTACATCTTTTCATCTAGTGAAGAACTGAGACCTAAGGTGGGGGTGGTAGAGGACATTTTCCCACATCCCTGTCTAATGCAGGGTTTGATGAAGGTGAGGAGGAGGTATGGACTGGAAAGAACTGGGAGAAGACACTAGAAGACCTGGCCTGGGGAGAACCCCTCAGTGGGGACTTTGAGCAGATAGACGACAGCAGGTACCAAGAGGTGGGTATTTCGTGGGACCCAGGGTGGAGAGAAGAAGGGACAGTGAAGACAAACTTTGTCTACTTCACCGTTATACATATGTCTGGCCTTGACTGTGTGAATCACTTTCCTCACTTGAATTCTCCATGGGTAATTTTCCAATGCATTTTGATCTGTTTGTGGCCAAGGTCAAAAGAATCATGGCCTGTCTCCCCGAATCTCTCGCCTTGAGTCTGTGCTAGGAATGAGGGAGTACCCATTCCCACCCTCATGCTATAATATACTCCCTACTGGCTCAGGGGCCAGGCTGGAATAATGCCAAACCCAGAGCTGGATAGTCTCCAGAAAGCAGCCTGGGAAAATTCCCTCTGCTCCTAAGGCTTGGAAGGCCACTGTTGATTCTTCTTGTTCCCTACAGGACACTGGCAAAAGCTTAGGCTTTTCTGTAGGTCACTGGACAAGTGCCTGATTGTCTTCCTGTGTGTTCTGATCACCCCAAGGCCAGGGTGAGCCTGGCTTGAAGGACATGTCTCAGAGTCCTTGGGACATCCTTGATTGAACAGAGTTCTAAAGAGCATGGATCCAGGGAAGAATTCAAAATAATTCAACAGACATTTCCTAAGTACTAACCATGTGCAAAAGAGCATTGTGTTAGATGTCAGCAGAAATGCAAAGGACAGTTAAGACATGATAGATAAGACATACATAAAAGATACATGATAAATACATAAAAGAAGTGGACATCCATCCCTTAGAGTCCTTGTAAAGCAAGTCAGAAAGGCGCATACCTGTCTTCAAGGAGTATAAGTTCTCACATAGCCTTGAGTCCAACTAACAGATACAGAACATAAAGGCAACACTGAAAAATACATATACTTTTGTACAGCCCTTTTGTTAAGAATGATTTTTACATCTTAAAATAAAGTTTTATTATATTTAAAAATGCAAAACCTATTCTTAACCCCCACCAACTCCCTCATACAAAAATAAACTGTGAGCCACATTTGACCCTCTAGCCCTCCTATATTATATCAGTGAGGAAGTCTCTTAGGAGCAAAAATCATAGTGCACTTAGTAGGGACCGTAAATGAAATGAGATTTGCATGGTTGTAATGAGTGAGGATGGGGGAAATCATTACCTCTTACTTCCCATGTGACCTTGGGCAAGTCATTGACATCTCTGGGTCTCAATTTCCCTATCTCATTGGGTAGTGACCCATTCCATAACACCCTCTCTTCAGTAAGATGTTTATAATCCCAGTTAATTACTGGAGGGATATTTGAAAATCCACGAACAAACATCATAAGCAACATAAATGGTCAAGGGAGTTAAATGCAAATGGTACAGGACACATGGTCTTCACATGCTTGCATGCAGCAATCATGAACACGTGTAACAACATAACCCATAGCACATAATCAAAAGCATGTATGCCAGCATTGCTTACATTAGATCCAGAACACAAGTCTCATGCCATTTATAACATATAGCATCTCACAACAGAGTTGTATGCAGTAACTCACCATATAGGTCACATGCAGAAAAAAGTGCACATATGACAATAATATAAGCATAGTATTTTATTTGAGCATATTTAGCAAAGAAACCTAACAGAAGGGAAAATATTCTATAGAAAACACATATGTCACAAATGTGTGATGTGTACAGAAAATCCATGTAACAGGTATCCCAACCATGGGCAGCATTTGGCTAGTGACTTTTTCCAGTGATATCGGCACTGTGGGGTAGCTTGGTCACTAGCTGAAAAGTCCTGGCACCTCTACCAGGATCTCTGGACAGCTCTGTCTGCAATCCTGTGCTTGTCATCAGGCTTGGGCAGACGGAGACAACTAGGAGTTATGGTGATTAGAGCACTTGGTCTAAAGTCAGAAGACCTGAATTTAAATCCAGCCTCAGACACTTGCTGTGTGACACCCCATCTATAAAATGGAGATAATAATGGCACATGCATCCCAGCGTTGTTGTGTGCCTGGCACATAGTAGGTGCTATGGAAATAATAGCTGTTATTGTTGCCATCATAATTAATATTACTGTCAGCACTGCTTTGTCTATTGATATACAGTCCCAAACAATCCTGGCTTGGGTAGCAACATACTCCATTATATATAAAATGAGTGTTTTGAATTAAATGAGCTCCAAACTCTCTGTGCTCTTACATGTTCTCTTCTAGGCCTACTCCTTATGCTCTCTCTCCCAATTAGGTCCACATGTTGGGCTCTTGGGCCATGCAAGTGGAAGAATAGACATGGTGCCAGGATGGTGGTGGCAGGGGTAGGCAGCTGCCCTCAAGCTGCGCAGCACATCAACAACTTCTCTAAAGAGCATTAACATGACCTATTCCTTTGACTTTGGTGACAGAGTGGGCTTTGCATACAGGCAATGAGATCTAATCTCTGGTGTGTTAGTGATAAGAGAGTAACAGTTATTGATTGAGTAAAGTAATAATAGCTTTCATTTATTTATATAATGATTTTAAGGTTTTCAGAGCTCTTTATGAATATAATCTCATTTGATCTGGGAGATAGGTGCTATTATGGTTCCTATTTTGCAGATGAGGAAACTGAGGCAGGCCAAAGTTAATCGACTTGCATAGGATCTCATGGCTAGCAAGTGTCTGAGGCTGGATTTGAATTCAGACCTCCCTGACTCCAGACCTAGTGCTGCAATTACTTCTCCCAATGGAGATTGCAAGAGAAAACAAGAGAACTGTCATGCCATGGATCACATAGTGTTTGTGTAAAGTGAGAGTCGGAGAGAAGATGTGGCCAGTATGGGATCTACTTCTGGTAGGTTAGGAATTCCCAGACTAAAAGACTAGTGGCTGGATTGGTGGGAGGGTAGAAAGAGTGGGTAAAAAGTTTGGTCATTCATTGTTTAAAACACAATCTAGTTTTGGGTTCCAGTACCCTCCTATATAGAGATATCAGAATTGGGGGTGCAATGAGGAGAAAACCCTGGAACATCAAGAGATCCAAGTGGCAGAGTTTTCAGCCCCTGTTGGTCTCCCTATGGGAGAAAGTGAGTGCCAAGGGAGAGGCCAGCATGCCCAGAGCCTGAATATAAGTGTGTGTGTGTGTGTGTGTGTGTGTGTGTGTGTGTGTGTGTGTGTGTGATAGGGAGTTCTTCCCTTAAAGAGAGAATCTTTTGACTCTAGGAAAGGCTACTTGACTAAAGGGAAAAAGAAAAACCCAATGGAAATGACCTCCCCGGGAAATGCATATATGTCTAACTCTGAATCTTCTTTGGCATGAAGGCCCACTGACCTTTGCAAGAAGTTTCTCTGGCCTCATCAGCAGTCTATACTTGCATTGTATCACACTCTAATAGTTTAACACTGGCTATTCCTCACCTGAAGGGCTCTAGTTCACAGGGATGGACCTCTTTGCACCAGGTAGTCAAAAGAGGCATTCATATCCTAAGCACCGAGATATGAAGGGGCTGGAAGAAACATCTTTGTGTTCATAATGGAATAAACCATTTCCTTTGCCATTGTCCAGTCATTATAGTTGTATCTGATTCTTCATGACCCCATTTGGGGTTTTCTTGGCAAAGATATTGGATTGGTATGCCATTTCATTTTGCAGATGAGGACACTGAAGCAAACAGGGCTAAGTGACTTGCCCAGGGATACATAGCTAGCAAATGTCTGAGGCCACTTGAACTCAGCTCTTGTGACTCCAGGTCCTGTGCTCCACCCACTGCATCATCTGTCTTCCCTTTTCCTTTGCTTACATTGACATAATATATCTGGTTACAAACCAGACTTTAAACCTAAAACCCTTGGAGAAAGCAGGAAAAAAATAAGTTAACTTAGTCAATGTCAACCTAACACTTCAATGCCTGGTGTGTGCAGCAGTCAGAAGCATGTTGACTCAAAGGAGAAAATATTTTTTTTGTTAGCTGGAATTATGATCAAACCATTACCTCTTTCCCCCTCCTTTTTGCTAAGAAGCTGTTTTAAAATTTTGGTTCTTTGTTCCTTCTCTTCCAGAAGGTTCCTGAACACATAGTATTATGTAGTATTTATGTAAGGTGTAGTGCATTAGCATTTGTTATCTTTTGACTGACAAATGCTTACTTGGGTAGGGTAGGACCATTACGAACATCCTTTTTTATTTTTCCTTCTAAATCACAATCAATATTTCCTTGCACAAGTAGGGTTGTTATTAAAAGAAAAGGGAGTCATTTTTAGCAGAAGATGTGAAAGCAATAAGTAGATTTCTTCTCAAGTGGACATTCTTGCTTCTTTCAGCAATATGCCCCTGTCTTTCTGCTGTCAGCCAGGCATCAGAGGAGTCCAGCATGTGTGGTGCTGAACGAGAGGCCAGGCTGTAACCTGTAGAAAGAGTGAGCAGGAGGTGGAGAGGGAGAAAGAAGGCTCAAGGCAGCACAGAGGGGGAAGTGACATTGAAGCTGTAGGTAGAAATGAAAGGCACTCAGTAGATGTCCGCCACTGAGAAATACAGTTATGATCCAACTAACTAAAACGTAGAGAGAATTTCATCATTGCTCTGACACATGACCTAGAATACATCTGGGGATCTTAAAAACTCCCCATGGGAACTTTCCCCAGGCTGTTTCTGCTCAAGATCAAACTTGTCACTTTGACCAATAAAGTAAATTTCCAGGTTGAGTAGACACTTGAAATCTGGAACCAGGGAAAATAAGCAAGTGAATAATTCTTACAGTAGTTTCCTAAAAGTAACAGAGGCTGAATGAAATATTGAATAATAAATGCTTGAGCCTGAATTTCTATCATTGGTCTTGCAGATATCCAACTTAATCAAATTCTTAACTTGCAGCTTGATTTTTTCCTTCCATAAAAACCATAAATACATGGCCAAGTGAAAGGTAAGACATGATGTGTAAGCAATATGATGACTTGTTGTTTCCCCAGTCAAGGGAATTTTCATAACTCATTCATAGTCCATTGAGTAAACTAAAAACTTACTGTTGGCTGTTAATTATCCTCTACAAAAATCTGGCCATTGTGTTCAATTTTGGTAAAAAAAGCAGTTGTTACTATAGTGTTTGGAGGAAGGATGGTACCTGTGGGAGAAGAGGAGAGGAAGCTCGGCCAAGAATTTTAACAAGGGGAGCTTTGGAACACAGAAAGGATTCTTGGGATAGAATTTCAACGCATTTTGCCTCAGAAAAGTAAGTTTTCTGGTTTTGGTGGTGTTTTCAGAACCACACAAAACCTTGTGCATCTAGTTCTCATCCTAATTCTCTGCTCTGGGTGTGTCTGCATTGTATGTGCTTGGGTCTTATTGGGGTCTTGGTATTTCATTTTTAAATTTTTAGTTTTTAAAAGGTTTGATATTTAAGGGTTGTATCTCAATGGCAACCCACTTATCTCTTTGCAGAGTTGCTTCTTCCTATCTCATTCTGTTGATGTAAAAAACAATGGCCATCTCCAAGGGTTCAAGCTGTGTTCCTCAAAACTGGGATCCATGAGAACAAATTTTAATCAACTAGCCATGGTGACTACCTTTGTTTGATGCCTTCTATCAACTGGCCTTGTCTTCTTGACTTTCTCTCATTTCCCTCTACTCTTGTTGGATTTCCTTGCTATTTCTTGCCCATCTTGTATCTCCATATACTGCAATCATTTGTCAGGGATTTTCTGAAGAGATTTTACAAAAAGAAATATCCTTTACCAAAATATATGTCTCTCAACTTTAGTTCAGAAAATATGGTTAATGTAACCACATGTCCCCATATCAATGATTATCATAAACAAAGGTATGCTGGAACCAGTTGGAACTGAGTCAAGCAGATTGTTAAATTTTTTGTGTGAGCTTTCATACCTTGGAAATCAGCAAATACTTCAAATCAGACCTTGCTTTATTGTTTTTATGACTGTCTTAAACATAAGAAAGTAATGGAGAAAATGATTAAAATGCAGCATATGCTTAAAAAGATGTCAAGTGTGCATCAAAACTTTTTTTTGAGAGAGGCAGTTGTTAAATATTTACCAGCACACCCTTACTATAAGTCCAATGAGATCAACTGAAACTCAATGAATTTCACAGGGTCACAGAGTTAGTAAGTATTGGAGGCAGGATTGGAACTTAGGTCATCCTTCCTCCAAGTCCAGCATTGGTTTTATTCCCTATCTCACACAGCCTCTTTCTATATCCTTGGGCCATATTTATTTCTACTTCCATGCCTTTGCTGGTATTGTTCACAATACAACACTATTGAAGAGAACTTTAAAGACTGGTTAGTCCAACCCATAACTGAACAAGTGCCTCTTTGCTACAACAAATCCAAAAAATCAATAAACATTTAAGTGTCTACCATGTGCCAGACACTGTGATAGGTGCTGGAGTCAAAAAGTGGTCAACTGGCTTTTGCTTGAAGATATCAAGTGAGTCAAAAGTCACAATCTACTGAGGCAGTATCTACTTCTACTTTTGGTACTGTCTAATAACTAGAAAGTCTATATATCAAGTGAAAATTTGCTGTTCTAAAACTTCCACCTCATCTCTCGTAGTTCTACCAACTATCATCAAGCAGAACAAATCCAAAATCTCATCTAACATGACTACCGTTAACATATCCAAGACATGTTCTAACTCTTTTTTTCTTGTAAATTTTTTTTATTGTCTTGTAAATTCTTGTTTATTTCTTTCAACAGATTTTGAGCTAGTAAGAACTGGGTTTAGTTTGGCATCAGACATGTAGCGGCTGTGTGATCCTAGATAAATCACTGAACTTCTCAACATGGTAGCAAATGTCCAAGACCAGGGTTGGGGAACGATACTGACCTGCATTGGTGAAGTGAATTATCTCCCTTGGGAGTTCCCTGTAGTGCTGGAACCATATTCTTATTCCTATGGTCCATAGTCAGTGGTATGCTGGAACCAGCTTGACCTACATCTCAAGAACTGATTATTCAACTTTTAGTGTGAGCATTTACACCAAAATTTGGCAAATGCTACAAGTGGATTTATTGTTTTGTTGATTATCTAGACTTGTGAAAGTGATGGAGAAAATGTTAACAATGCGAACTCTATTTAAAAATGTGTTGGGCTACATTTTTTTTTTTTGCTCAGAGAACTGGTTTAATATTTAAATGTTTTATAATTACTTAATTAAAGTTAAATATTTACCATCACACCTCTCTTGATTGTCCTCTCTCATGATTCCCATTTCCTTTTTCTAGATACTCTCCAATTTGACAATATTCTTCTTAAAATATTGTGGCCAGAACTATATTATTCCAAGGATGGTCTGTTTAGAACAGAAACACAACAAGGTTGTTACCTTCCTTATTTTGATTGCTATTTCTCTCATAAGTCAGCCCAAGATCTCATTAACTTCTGGAGTCACGATGCTGAACTGTTGAATCCTATTGACTTTATAATCCCCCCAAACCCTTGGGTCTTTTCATGAAAACTCTTGCTAAGAGAAATCTCTTTCATCTGGTACTTGTGAAACTGTCTTGTTGAACTCAAATGTTCTCTCCCCTGGTGATAATCTACCAATCTCTTCACAGGGAAATGAAATTCTGTACTTCTTTCAAGGTTCAGTTTAAAAACTTCCTCTCTGACAAAGACAACCATCATTTCAATTCAATTCAATAAACATGCCAACTATGTTATCAGGCACCGTGTTAAGCATTACAGATACAAAAAGGGGCAAAAGATAGCCTTTGACTCTAAACATGCAAAGAAACATAAACAAAGCAAGCTATATACAGGGTAAGTAGGAAATAATTGGCAGAGAGAAGGCACTGGAACTTAGGAGTTGGAAAAACTGCCTATGGAAGATGGGAAGTTGGGACTTAAAGGAAACCAGAGAGAGCTGTAGATGGTATGGAAGAGGGGGAGCATTCCAGGCATGGAGGGACAGCCAGAGAGAATTCCAGGAGCCAAGACATAGAGTTACTTGATCCTAGAACAACTAGGAGTCCAGTGTCACTGGATTGAAGAATATGTAGTGGGGAGTATGGTGTAAGAAGACTGAAGGGGACTAAGTCATGAAAATCTTTGAATGCCAAACAGATACTTTTGTATTTGCTTCTGGAGGAAGAAGCCACTATAATGAATTACATCTCTGCCTTTTCTTTGAACTCCTCTATTTTGTGTGTGCTTTTTAAAAAATCTCATTTTATTTCCTTATTTTTCTTTTAAAAATTTTTTATTTGAAACATTTTTTTATTTTTACATTTTGAGTTCCAGATTCTCTCCCTTCCTCCCCGCTCCCTTACCCAGTGAGAAATCAAGAAATATGATATTAATTATGCATATGAAATCACACAAAACATTTCCATTAGCCACCTACCCTCACCTAACCCCCAGTAAAGAAAGTAAGAACATTACACTTCAATTTGCACTTGGAGTTCATCAGTTCTCTCTCTGGATGTAGATAACATTTTTTCATCATTATTTTTTTGGAATAGTCTTGGATCATTGTACTGATCAGATAGCCAAGTCTTTCACAGTTTATCATCTTTACAAGATGGCTATTATTGCATACAAAGATCTCCTGGTTCTCCTCACTTTACTTTGCTTCTGTTCGCATAGGTCTTGCCATTTTTTTCTAAAACTACTCCCTTGGTCATTTCATAGAGCACAATGGTGATCCATCACAATCATATGCCTCAACTCGTTCAGTCATTCCCCAATTGACAAATATCCCCTCAATTTCCATTTTTTCTTTTTGCCACCACAAAAAGAGCTGCTATAAAAGTTTTTGTACATATAAGCCTTTTCTCTTTGTCTTTGATCTCTTTGGGGACAAGACTTAGTAGTGATATTGCTAGATCAAAGAGTATGCACAGTTTTATAGCCCATTTGGTGTAGTTCCAGACTGTTCTTCAGAATGGTTAGACCAGCTTCTAACAGTAGTTAGTACAGTAATTAGAGTAGTTAGTAGTTCATTACTCTATCAAAAATTCATCAATGTACCTATTTTTCCTCATCCCCTTCAGCGTTTGTCATTTCTATTAGGTACGAGGTGGTACCTCAGAGTTGTTTTAATTTTCCATTCTCTAATCAATAATTATTGAGAGCATTTCATATAGACAGCTTTGGTTTCTTCTTCTGAAAATTGCCAGTTCATATCCTTTGACCATTCATCAATTGAGGAATGGCTCTTATTTTTATAAATTTGACTCGGTTTCCCATTGAGAAATGAAGTCTTCTACCACAGAAACTTGCTGTAAAATTTTTTGATATTATTTCATTGTCTATGATATCTTTTAGCAAAATGTAGTTTCCTGGATTATCTCTTTTAGGTCTGATTTGGCTTTTGCTTTGTCTGAGATCGTGATCACCAGCCCTGCCCTCTTCATTTCAGCTGACGCATAATAAACTCTGCTCCAACCTTTCATTTCAACTCTATATATGTCTTTCTCTCCCAAGTATGTCTCAGACACAACATACTGTGGAATTCTGTTTTCCAATCTCTTCTGCTAGCCAGTTCCTTTCAATGGATTAGCTCATCTCACTCATAATCACAGTTATGGTCACTAGCTATACATTTTTCTTCATACCATTTTCCTCTGTTTATCCTTCTCTCTCTCTTTTTACCCTGTCCCTTCTCAAAAATCTGTTTTGCTTCTGAACACTGCTTCCTCCAGTCTGCCCTTCCTCTCATCATTCTCTGCTCCTCATATCTCCTTCTTTTCTCCCTATAGGGTAATCACCCAACTAAATCACACCAACTGAGTGTGTGTGTGTGTGTGTGCGTGTGTATGTATTTCTCTTTTTGAACCAATTCTGATGAAAGTGAGGTTCAAGCATTGCTTGCCACCCTCTCCCCATTTCCCTTCCACTATAAAATCTTTTCCTTGTGTGCCTTCTTTATAGGAGAAAAATTTTCCCTATTCTACCTTTCCCTTCCCTCTTCTCCCAGTGCATCCTTCTTTTTCACTACTATATCTTTGTTTTGAGATCATCCCAATATAATCAACTCACACCTGTGCCCTCCATCTATGAAGATTAATTCTCTTCCTCCTCCTTCTCCTTGTTCTTCATCTTCTTCCTGGGACTTTTCTATTTTGAGATCTCTTTCAGGAGGTGATCAGTGGATTCTTTCTATTACTATTTTACCCTCTGGATCAAAGATATTGGGGAAATTTTCCTTTATAATTTCTTGAACTATGATATCTAGGATCTTTTTTTTTTTATCATGGCTTTCTGGCAGTCCAATAATGCTTAAATTATCTCTCCTCAGTCCATTTTTCAGACCAGTTGCTTTTTCAATAAGATATTTTATATTTTCTTCTCTTTTTCATTCTTTTGACTTTGTTTTATTGTTTCTTGAAGTCTCAGGTAGTCATTAGCTTCTATTTGCTCAATGTTAATTTTTAAAAAAAACTATTTCCTACTCCTTTTTCCTTTTGGCCAATTCTGCTTTTGAAGGAGTTCTTCTCATCAGTGAATTTTTGTGCCCTTTTACCAAGTTGTTAATCATTTTTTCATAATCTTTGTTCATCACTCTCATTTCCCCCCAGTTTTTTTTCTTTACTACTCTTATCTCTTTCTTTAGCTTTTCCAGGAATTCTTGTTGGTCTTGGATCTAATTAGCATTTTTCTTTGAGGCTTTGCATGTAGCAAAGTTTTCACACTTTTGTCTTCCTCTAGGTTTATGTCTTGGTCTTTCCTGTCACTGCAGTAGCTTTTTAAGGTCAAGTTATTTTTTTATTGCTCATTTTCTCATTCTATTTCTTCATTTTGAACTTAATGTTGAAGTTGGGCTCTGCTCACCTGTGAATAGGGAAACACTTTGCCAAGCTTCAGGCTTTTTCATGCTGCTGTTTTCAGAATTAGTTCTAAGGGCCTGAAAGTTTTTAGTGCTTCCAAGTTGGTGTTATCCTGGCAGAGGTGTGGTTACTACTCTTCTGGTCAATGCTCTGGTCCTTACCTAGGAAGTGCCACTGCTCCTCTTCAGTCACAAGAATCAGTGCTTCTCTTGGCTCTGTAACTGTAGTGAAGGTCCCTGTTCCCGTGTGACTGAGCAGAAGAGTTCTTCTCCAAACTGGAACTGTGACCCATAAATATAAGAGTTGCCAATCAGTGCCAGTTGCACCCAATGCCAGCCAAGGGTACCTTGTAATCTCTTTCTGATCAGTTGTTTGACCTCTTTCCCATCTCTGAACTGAAAACTCCTGAAGCTGTGGCTTCTCTCACAGTCACCTCCAAGGCCCACAGCCAGTGTTCCTGCTGAACTCTCAGCCTGTGCCCAGCCCATTGTTATAGACATCTCTTACAGACCTCATAAGTTGTCTTAAGCTGGAAAAATATCTCCCTCTGACCTTTTGTTGGCTCTGCCACTCCAAAATTTGATATGAGGTATTATTTTAAAGTTGTTTGGAGGGGAATATTGGGGATGATCAGCTGGGTTCCAGCCATCACTCCACTATCTTGTCTTCACCTCCTATTCCATGTATTCTAAAAAACATTTTTAAAGTGCTGAATATGTATGAGACTCTATACCAAATGTTGAGGGGTAGACATAGATAAAACATGATCTCTGCCTTTAGGAACTTTGCTGTTGAGCAGGGAAACAAGATGTATACACACACACACACACACACACACACACACACACACACACACACATACACTAATTCAAAGTAGAGTATTCAGTATCTTTTCTTTGGAGGTCTACATACTCATTCAAATGTCTTGTAGAAGGGATTCTTCTTCAGGGATGCATTTGACCTGCTAAGGTCCCTGTCAGTTCTGAAATTCTCTGAGTCTGGGTAAAGATACATTTGAAACCGACATGTTAGAGACAGCTCACACCCAACTGCTGATTGTTAAATTTTCAGTGTGAACATTTACACCTCAGGAGCTGACAGACTACAAATCATGGTTTGATTTATTGTTTGGTTGATTGTCGAGACCAAAGAAAGCGACGGAGTAAATGGTAAGACTGAAGGTCAAACACAAAAGTGTGTCATGTGTACATTTTTTTTTAGCTTTTTGTAAAACTTTTTGTAAACTCACAGAGTTCTATGAATATTCACAAAATAGAGGGAATCTATTCTCTAGAGTCTATACTTGAATCTATTAGATTCTTTGGGTTTTACTTACACACATTTATCATCTCCCCATCTATATTCTAAATTCTTATGGGGCATTCAGCCTTATCCTTTCTTTTTCTTGTTTACTTCTCTCACAATATTAGGTTATCAGGAAAAACTCTACTAAATGAACACAGAGTGAGGAGCACAAGGATGGAGGGAGGGAGAAAATCCATTGTCCTATTTTATCTTTCCTGTGGGATTCTCATTTTTCTCAAGAAAGTGGTTGGTGGGCATCCTCCCCATAGGATTTTATAGCCAAGTTGAACCAATTCTCTGAAGAAAAGAACCCACAAGGGGGAGGATGTGGTTATTCTTTATAATTTGGGGTTAATAGGGAAGTTTGCCAAAATGGAGAGTGTTTGAATTTTTTCTCTGGTGCTAGTTGGTAAGGTGACTATATTTGCCAAAGCAAAAATCAGAATATGACATCTTCCTTTCAAAAATCTTATTAAAAGTACTTTCTGTTAGAAATATTAGGATTGTCCCAGAAAATCCAGGATGGATGGTTGTCATACCTAAGTGGCCATAGCAAAGCACAAGCCATGACTTCAATTTGGCCTGTCAGAGATGGAATTAAAACTAAATTTGAAGTTTCACAACATTGTTCGCTTGATTATGGGTGCTGCTGTGCAGTAAAATCATCTGTGTGAGGATCACTGGGATGGGCAGAGATTCAATCACTAGTAATAGCCTAAGGAAATGGGGTGGGGAGAATTAGGGTCATCCATCCCAGTGGGGCAAAATCAGAAAGAATGGAGAAAGTGTTTTTCAGCTTCAATATCCCAACAGCTGGAGCTAGAGGGAAATGTTTCTCTATATTCACTGAAGTCTGCTCACAAACCACAATGATGGCGATATTCTAGGAATTTGTATTTGTATGCAACCTGGTTAGTGACTTGTACCACACCCACATAGACTTATGTTGATTATCATTAAATATTGTACTTCCTGAATTCTGCCCCAATGCAGAGAGGTATTTGGGGTTTTTCAAACTATGTTGTTATTATGGGCTCCTTCAGAGCCTGATTCAGATATCTCCTCTTATATGAGTCATTTTTTGATCACCCTAGTTATTAGCACATCTTCTGTGATGTTTAAAAAAAGTACCGACAGACAAAATTTCTGGGTATCTAATCATTTTATTAATAATACAAGAATTTTAATAAAAGGATGGTCATTTGGTCATCTCTCTTAGACCAAAAACAGGTTTTATTTGGCCCCAAAGACCCCAACCAGAAGTAATGGATGGAATTTGCCAAAAGCTCCATTTAGGCTTGTTGTTAGGGAAAACTTCCTATTTGGTACTATCCAGAAGTGGATGGTCTGCCTCTAGAAGTGGTGGGTTCTCCCCTCCTTGGAGATCTTTATGCAGAAGTTGGATGATTACTTGTTGGGTATGGCAGGGATTCCTTTTGTGTATAGATTGACTGCCAAAGTCCCTTGTAACTGCAAGCCCGGGCTTTAGCTTAAAGTGCTGCCTCTGTGGCTTACTAGCAGTGTGATTACAGGCAAATTACTTAACCATTCCATGGCTCAGTTTATCTCTTAAATGAGGATAATAAGACCTGTAGTACTTTTTTTTTTTTAGCAGAGTTAATGTGAGAATCAAATGAGATGTCAATGCATAACAGGATGATAGACTCCCTTCCAACTCCAGAAGAAACCATCTAGTCCAAACCCCTCATTTTATAGATGAGGAAAATGAAGTCTAGAAAAATAAAATGACTTTTCCAAGGTCACACAGTAAGTAGTATAGCTGGTTAAAGTACAGCAGAATAAGAAATCTATTACTGCTCTTGTTGTTGGAGGATGGGACTGGAGGCAGATCTACTAAGGTGTATAGCCAAGGGTAGATTGTGCCCTCTTTTGGGCCATATAGATCAGGAACAGCTGGTTATGGAGGGCCAAAACCATGTGAAGGCTTCTATATAACTCCTGTTCCAGCAGCTCTCTCCTAAGATGTACTTAATGTACTTCTCTTGAGCTTGTCAGTCCACATCCAAGTGAAACCTGGGAATATTGGAATGTGCCACTCCCCTAAGTGTGACTGCCAACTCCCTTTATATGTGCTCAGGCTCTTAAAATGTTAAACATCAAATAAGTTTTTTTTACATAATTGTTGATTCTTCATTTCCATATAGGACCAATGATCTCACAAGATTATGTCTTGACTTGTGCTTGAATTGGATTGAAGTCAGGCAGAGTTGCACAAAGGCATCAACTTCACTTTCTTACAGTCATCGAAGTCCAGTGGCAAGACCAAAGTCAGGATGGCTGGCAATGGTCCAGGATGCAATAGATACCCTTGATGTCTTTGATGCCTGACCAAGCTCTAAGGGCTCCACAGCACCTGCTTCAGCCACCTTCATAGGCATTGGGACAAAATGTTCTCTCCCATCCATTCCTCTGTGAGGGGAGGAGGAGACGTGTTCACATGCCTGGGGTAGAGTCCCCTAGTTCACCCATGGGCCTGTTAATTACCTTCATTCTGGTCTAGGTCATTTGCCAAGGTGGTTTTACCAGGGTATGGGCTCTGAGCATCCTACGCAGCTTCTTAGAATCACAGCTGGGTGAACAGAGTGGACACCAAAGATGAGTGAGCAGCCCTCATAAGGGCTCAGTAAGTCTTCACATCAGAGGTCTTGGTCCTCCTTAAACACCCCACACCCTCTTATTTACATAATAAAGAACACAGAGCAGATAGAATCCCCAGAGCCTCTGCACAATGCCCCCCTGTGTTCCCACAGCCCCCCATTATTCCTCCATGCAAGTTCCCAGCAAAGAGGGACTTTGAGGTTTGTTCCTCTGTTCGCTCTTGCTCTCCTTGGATCTCCAGTCCTCAGTCTACACCAACTGCTGGCCCTGGCCATGGTGCAACTCACAGGTGATGTTCACTGCTCTGCCTCCACCTCACACTCTTACTCTCCATGCTCCTATTCCTTTAGGAAGTGGGGACAGCTCTCTAACAATTGAGTTATAGAGACACCACAGTTTTGGCTGTTCTAGAACCCTGGGGCCAAAATAGCTCCAGGCTATTTACTTCTATCTTTTAGTCCAGGTTCCATAATACAAACCAATGTTTTCTTCAGGTTTGGACCTCTTCCTACTTGCCTAGATCCACTGAGTGGTCAATTTTCATTCCCCTGAGTTAGGGAGGAGATCTCACTTGATCAGCATGTCTCTTTGAATGATGTAGTTCAAGGGTGCTCCCCCATTTCCCCTTCCTACTTAGCTTTCTAATCCCCTGGGTCATTGAAGTGAAACCATGCAAATAAACCTGTGGTTATTTCAAGAATTCACAAGTATGTGGGGGGCAGAGGGAGGGGAGGTGGAAAACAGGTGCCCAGGGAAAATAAAAGAGGGCAGTCACTCCCACCTCAGGTGCCTGTCACGAGAGTCATAAATAGCAATGTCTGTACCTGAGGCAAATCCTACAATCCTACCCAATTATCAGGACATAGTACTGTTCATTGTACCTCTCCAAGAGGTACATATCATCTGAATCAAAGGCAACTGATTGATTTGCTTGGGGATTTTCTTTCTTAGGTGATTGCCAGGCCTTGATATAGACATCATGATGTTGTTCCTGGTAGATTAGATTTATGAGGTCCAACTGGGACTGGGTTTCCACCAAATTCTCTTATTGTAGAAGCTCCTGGACGAATGGATGGGCATTGGGCAAGTGGTACTTGAATGTCTAGGACAAGC
Source organism: Bettongia penicillata ogilbyi (assembly GCA_023548195.1). Lineage (NCBI taxonomy): Eukaryota > Metazoa > Chordata > Mammalia > Diprotodontia > Potoroidae > Bettongia > Bettongia penicillata. The sequence continues at coordinate 152,073 of JAJHZJ010000712.1, read as the reverse complement.
ACTGACTGGCTGATTTTGTGCATCCAAGAATATTTACTGTAGGCAGTTAAATGGCATAGTAGATAGAGTAAGAGACTTGGAAACAGGAAGATATGAATTCAAATTCTACCTCATATCATTACTGGCTCTGTGGTCATGGGCAAGTCATTTAACCTCTGCCTGCCTCAGTTCCCTTGACTATAAAGATGGGCATAACACCTACCTTGTAAGACTATTATAAAGATCAACAAGAAATCATGTAAAGTGCCTTGTGAACCTTAAAACACTGTATAAATGATGATGATGATGATGACAAAACGAAAGCTAAAAATACCTGCTTTATCTGCCCTTGATTTAATGCGAGTATTTTCTCCCAAATAATGTTATCTCATTCTGCCATAGCATATTCATGGGGTGGAGTCAAGATGGCTGAGTGAAGAATCACAATAGCCAAAACCTCTCCTACAAAACAATCACAGCAAATGTCAAATCGAATCCTTAGCAGAAAAGTCAACATTAAGTCAGAGAAAGTAACCCAGTCCAGGAGAGCTTGGATAGATAGAAAAAGATCTGTGGACACTGGGATAGGTGCTGGCCAGGAGCAGAGCCTAGAAGTTGTGGGCATGGCTATGGGACTTGGAGCTGCAACTGCAGAGGCAGCAGCAGGAACACCATGCACTCTCCTCACACAGGGACAGCAGGATGACTGAACACCTATGAGAAAGAGATTCCAGGGGGCCCCATGCACCATTTGGCAGCTCTACAGCCTATTACCCAGTCCTGGGTTCACAATTCCAAGGCAACAAGAAACAATCACAGTCACAAGGGAACAGGGGCCCTATCTGGGTAAGGACCAGAGCACAGAGCACAGGAGGGTAGTGACCAGAACTCTTCTGGGATCACACCTCCTTAGAAGTATCAAAAACCTGTAAGTCCCCAAACTGAGCTACAAAAGTACAAAAGATCAGGCCAGTCACCTTCCCCACCCCCACAGAGGTGAGCAGAGCTCATATATACATATATATATATATATATATATATATATATATATATATAACTCTAATATAAAGTCCAAAATCAAGAAATAGCCTGGAAAATTTGGAAGGCAACAAAAAAAAGAACCTGACCATAAAAATCTTCTACAGTGAGAAGGAAGCTTCAAGGCAACAAACTCAAAACACAACTTGAAAATATCTATAAGCAAAGCCTCAAAATGAGTACTTCCATAATATGGACACCAGAATATGTTAGGAGAGGAGGGTGAAGTGGCCCTGGCTTAAGATAGTGTGGACCCCGGAAAGATCTATATCAGTTATAAATAGTGTACTTAGGATAGTGTGTAAATATTTTGTAACCAAATACTTACAGGATAGATGAATACAGGGACTGGGGTAACCTCTATTTAAACTCCTTGAAGGTGATTTAAGAGAGTTTACAAAAAAGTCTTTGTGACTTTCAGCAAGTTTGTAAGTGAGCATGGTCAAAGCCTACATACGTGAGGTAAAGTGACAGCTATGGCCCACACATTCTAAAGACAGTTGGGGGTAGCCTTGGATATCCCCTACCACAGCACAATCTTAATCTTTCTTTCTTTGAGTCCATTTCTATCTCTCTCCGTCTATCATGTATCCCTCCAGATTCCAGCTCATCCTGCCCAAACTAGTGCTTCTCTAATTTTGGGAATAGATGGTTCTGTTACAAATGATGGATGACTATTTTAGCCAAGGTACCATGCTGGTTAGGGTTCAGGTAGACACTTATCCCCTTGCTGTTTTCCCCCTTTCCATCATCCACTAAGTTATGGAATACAAAATGTATGAGCTTCTGAAAGATCTTAGGGGCATTTTACAGTTCAGAAGGCATTATGTAGTACTTGAGTTATCCCTGGAAGGTCTAAAGCATCATCTACTCATCCTTCTAACAGATTTGAATTGGGTTGCGTGTTCTCTATAAGACCAGTTTTGAGAAAATGGCCACTTCCCTCATGCCCAGGGCATCTGTCTTGAGCAGTGATGGTGTTGGCAGTCTGATTATCAGAGCAGAGATCCCTTTTCTTTTTTCTTTCTTTTACAAGAAACCTTTTTTATTTTTTAATTTTTTAAAGTTAATTTATTTTTAATTTTCAACATTCACTTCCATAAGTTTTAAATTTCCTCCCCCTTCTCCTCCCCCTTCCCCAAGACAGCATGAAATCTGATATAGGCTCTACATATACATTCCTCTTAAATGTATTTTCACATTAGTCATGTTGTATAGAAGAATTAGAACAAATGGGAGGAACTATGAGAAAGAAAAAAACAAAACAAAAAAGAAAATAGTCTGCTTTACTCTACATTCAGACCCCATAGTTCTTTCTCTGGATGTGGATGGCATTTTCCCTCATGAGTCCTTTAGAATTGTTTTAGGTCCTTGCATTACTGAGAAGGGCTAAGTCTATCACTCAATCATCGTTGCATACTATGGCTGTTGCTACGTACAAAGTTTTCCTGGTCCTGCTCATTTCCCTCAGCATTAGCTCATCTAAGTCTTTCCAAGTTTTTCTTTTTTTTTTTTAAATTAATTTTATTTATTTTCAGTGTTCTACAATCACTACCATATAACTTAGATTTTTTCCCCCCTCCTTCCTCCCTCCCTCCCCAAGATGGCATACAATTTTATATAGGTTCTACACTTACATTCCTATTAAATACATTTTCACTGTAGCCATGCTGTGTAGAAGAATTAAAATGAATGGGAGAAATCATATAACAAACCAAAATGTAATACACCAAAAAAAAAAAAATGATCTGCTACGTTCTTCAGTCAAATTCCATAGTTCTTTCTCTGGATGTGGAAGGCATTTTGCCTTAAAAGACCACTGGGAATTTTTTTAAGTCCTTGCAAGTTACAAGTCTACCAGAAAAAACTCTCACACATTGTGGTTTTTGCTGTGTACAAAGTTCTCCTGGTTCTACTTCTTTTGCCCAGCATCAAATCATATAAGTTTTTCCAGGCCTCTCTGAAGTCTTCCTGTTCATCATTTCTTATAGTGTAAATAGCATTCCATTACATTCATATATCTCAATTTATTCAGCCATTCCCCAATTTATGGGCATCCCCTTGATTTTCAGTTCTTGGCCATCACAAAGAGAGCTGCTACAAATATTTTTGTACATGTGGGTCCTTTTCCCATTTTTATGATCTCTTTGGGATACAGCCCTAGAAGTAGTATTGCTGGGTCAAAGGGTATGAACATTTTTATAGCCCTTTGGGCATAGTTCCAAATTGCTCTCCAGAATGGTTGGATCAGCTCACAGCTCCACTCACAGTTCCAATTCTCCCACATCTTCTCCATCATTTGTCGTTTTCCTGTTTTGTCATGTTAGGCATTCTGATAGGTGTAATGTGGTATCTCAGAGTTGTTTTGATTTACATTTCTCTTATCAATAGTGATTTAGAGCATTTTTTCATATGACTATAAAGAGCTTTAATTTCTTCCTCTGAAAATTGTTCATATCCTTTGACCATTTATCAGTTGGGGGACAACTTGTATTCTTATAAATTTGACTCAGTTCTCTCTATATTTTAGAAATGAGACCTTTATCACAGACACTGGTTGTTAAAATTCTTTCCCACTTTTCTGCTTCCTGACTCTCCTTTTTCACAGCTAATATCTCGTGAGAGATGTGAAAATACAAATGAATATCTTGTAAGGATTCACAGGATTATAGGCTTGGAGCTGCAAGGACTTAAAAAAATTCCCAGTGGTCTTTTAAGGCAAAATGCCTTCCACATCCAGAGAAAGAACTATGGAACTAGATATTTTATATATTCTGTAGTCCAACCTTCTCATTTTTCAGATGAGGAAACTGAAGCCCAGATAAATTAAATGACTTGAGTAGTTTCATAAAAATACCAAGAGAAAGGTAGAATTCGAATCTAGGGCACTAGCCTCCAAAACCAGTATTGTTCTCATTGTGCCATACTGCCTCTCCTGATCATGAGCAGAAACTCCTGGAAAATGTCTTTCTTCAACCTGGTCAGTAAATGAATGTGGCAACTTGAGGGAACTGGAGCCCTGGGATTCAAGTACAAAGAATTAAGAACACAGTTCCATAGCCTCTGGAAAAGTAACACCTCCATCTCTATGAGACTAAACACATCCACAAACCGCTGATTTTTATGGTCTGGTTCTGCTGAGGACAAAGGACTCCAGACCTGCCTCTGATAGCTGTAAAAAAGAGTCAAGCATAGCCATGCTGAGCTTAACCATAATATGTCAAGAATTGTCCCAATGATGATCGTCTGGTCAACTGGTCTCCAGGACAACCAGAAATGTTGGGTTATGTTCAAGGTGAGGAATTTTTCATGTTTCCCCACCAGAGTCAACAATGGTTACTGGACCCAATCATAGGGCCTATCTATTGAGGGTTTGACCACCACTGACTGAGAGTTCACCTGTACCTCTAAAAGTGCCTTTCCCCCCTGGGCTATTTCCAAATCTAGAAAGTTTTCCCACGGCCCCTGAGGGTACTTGCCCCTCTGGAAGTTCAAGGTTGAGGGGCAGGAATTATTGTAATAAATGGCTAACTTGGATGTCAACATGTAGAATATTTGGTTCCACCATAAATTCCTAAGTTTTCTCTCCAATCTATCTACCTCCTGGGCTTTCTGCCAGGCATCCAACCAAGTAATACTGCCATAACCCACAGAACAAGCATACCCAACTCAGTGAGGGGTCAGGTCCATTCAGCTGTTGAAAGCTTGGGCCAGACCCTCCAGAGCTGTATGGGCTCCTCTGAATCAAGACCATTCTATTTGCGGTCAAAGTGTGGTCCAGACACAGCCCCAAGTGAAATTGTAATCAACCCCACCACAAGCTGAAATTGGTCTCTCTTTGGGCTTACTATTTAATCAGGCCTGGTAGGGTCTCTGTTTCCCCAACTTGGGCTAATTCATCTTTCTCTGGACCTAAGATCCCTTTTAAAAGAAGGTCTATAATCTTTGAGTGAAAGAATCTCAGTACACAAAGGGCCTTAGGACACCTTGGGAGATTTTTCTCTTCTCTTGGCCTGCCAAACCTCCAACTAGAAGATCTGAGAAAATACTTCCCTGGATACTGAAATGAATTCCTCACTTTTGAGCTAAGAGTTCACAATTTAACTGAAGAAAATTTTATTTTTAAAAAGGAATACAAAGCAGAAATCCTTGAATGAGGGACATTTAGTCCCAGAAATTCATGTAGAAATCCCCAGGTGGAGTCTTGAATATGAGGGCTCTTCAGGCAAAGTCTTTCCTCCAACACAACACCTGCCTTGGCTCCTGCTCCAACAAAGTTCACGATAGAGGACAGCATTCAGGGGTATGTGCTACAGATATTCTCAAGGGCCCTTGAGAGCCAGTTGTGAAGTTGTCAACATGAGTATTTATATCTTAGAATGTAAACACTACAAATCAGGATTGAATTTGTTGTTCTGTTAATTGTCTACGCGTAAGAGCATGATAGAAAACATGTTAATATTGCAGATTAAATTTTAAAGGGTGTCATGTGTAGTTTTTTTTCAGAGGGCTGGTTGTTAAACATTTACCAGCTACCCCGATGACGTTCTACCCCTCAGTTCTCTCTCCAATATCCTACAATTCTGCATTATGCTCCTAACTTACCCAAGGCACTGGTTTTTCAAGAAGGGCCCTGGAAAGACTTTTTTTCAATCTTTCTATGTAATCTACCTAATGAAAAATGAGAATAAAAACTCTTCAGAGCCCTCTTCTTCTCTAGCTTTTTTCTTTCTTTTTCATCTTGTCTCCATTAGTTACCAGTGCCACCCATGGTCATGCATACCTGCCAGTTGTCACCATTTATTCTCCTTGATTACTTGAGTGGGAGGGAGAAGCAGAAAATACATCATCATAGGAAAAGGAAAGGGAAACTATTAGGACATCCTCAACAGGGCCAACTGATGCTGCATGAAGTCCTAGGTCAGAATACTATGTACTTGAGTACTCTCACTTCTTTTCTACATGTCTTTAATATTTCTGCTTAACTGCTTCAGCTATAAGCCTGAGATATCCCAACATATTCCAGTTGCACTGAGATCTGGTCTTGGGCTAATGGTTTCATTTATAGTCACCAGGCTACGTTTCAAATATCCTTTATCTCCCCAAGAAGCACTTTGTTTTTTTGTTAGTCAAAACAAAATATATTTTGAAAGATTTGTCAATCAATCAATTAACATTTATTAATCTCAGTGAGAGCCACTAGACATAGAAGTACAAATAAGTTAAACAATTCCTACTCACAAGGAGATAAATATATTTTGTTGCTATGCTCTAGGGTCATTTATCCCAATGTCCACTAACAATGACATATCAGGTCCCCAGAGGACAGACTAGCTATATCATCTGCTCAAGACTAGGGGTATCCCTGAAGGGCTAGGGTATTTTATCTAATGTTATTGGCTTATAAGACCCCATTCTCATGAGTTATCCCCAATATCAATGACCACTGCCAGTTAATTCTTCATTATCACTCATAGCATTGGTTATGCCTCAATACCATTTAACCAGTTAACATCAATTACCTTTTACAAAAGGGTATTTACTGTGAAAATAGAACAATATATCTCTTCTGAACCAGAGTATTCTCTCCCCTATACCGCCTTGGTCCCTGGGGGAAGTAGGTTCAAACTTAAAGCAGTTGCTACAAAGCATTTGCCCCACCAAGTTCATTTCCAAATGTATTCAATGGATGAAGTCTACTTCATGGCTGCCAGGTATGATTCACTACTAGGCCACATCCTACAGCTTCCTGAGGGATGCACTGATGCATTGACTAGGCAGCTGATTACTCTGCTATTGATTCACATTCCTAAGCCCTGATGCTTTTATGATTTTTCCAAACACAAAGTCATCCCACACTCCTTTACCTAAGTGCAGAAAAGAGCAAATTCAAATAGACCAAGAATAATGGAATACTATTATGTAATAAAAAAAGATGAACAGGCAGATTTCAGAAAAATCAGGAAAAACTTGTACAAACTGATGCAAAGTGAAATGAGCAGAACCAGGAAAATATTGTACATAGTAGCAGCAACATCATATAATGATCAGCTGTGAATGACTCAGCTCTTCTCATCAACACAAGTTCTAGGACAAGTACACAGAACTCACAAAGGAAAATGCTATCCACATCCAGATAAAAACTGATCGACTCAGAATGTAGATCAAAGCATATTTTTTTCACTTACTTCATTCTTTCTCAGTATTCCTTTTGACATGTTTCTTCCAAAACTGTGATGAATATGGAAATATTTTTTACATGATAGCACATGCATAGACTGTATCAAAGTGCCTACCATTTTCAAAAGAGAAGGGGAGGGAAGGAGGAAGAAAAATTTGGAACTCAAGATCTTGTGAAAAATCAATGCTAAAAATTTCCTTGATATATAATTCGGGGTGGGGGTGGGGTGTGATGCTATATTAAAAAACAAACAAGCAGAGACCAAGAGGAAAAGTGCCATACTGTTCATGGTTCATGGCCATATGTGAACCTGGGTGGGGAGACAATCAGTAGGCTGCCGCTGCCATGACTACTACCTCTTTCTTGACCAGGGGCTTATAGCAGGCTTTGTCCCAGCTGCCATCAGGAAAAAGAGAAGTTAGCTTGACTATTTGGAGCCTTTTGTATGTTTGTCCAGTTCTCACTCAGAAGTCCGTCAAAAAGTCTTTTTTTCACCATGTGGTAAGTGGGCAGGAAATCGTCATAGGATACTTGCACATACTCAAAAATCCACATAGGCTATTGCATCAATCAGAAAGTTCTGCATGAAGACTGGACTGTCTTTGGCCAGTCCCCTATTACACAAATACAGTTACAGTAGAAAGAAAATGTGACTATAGGCATAGCATATTTATCCTTCAAGTGCCGCTGTTTCGCAATCCACAAAACATTCCATTTTCTTCATTTCACTTTAATTTAACAAACATTTATTAAATGCCTAGTTTCAGATCCTGTGAGATATATAGAAGACAGAAGGAGATAGTCTCTGTCGCTGAAAAATCTATAATCTAATGGAATTATATATGTATGTAAATTGGCACAATATAAAGAAGAACCAGGCAGAGGAGAGATCTAGGCAAAGTGTTGTAAGGACTTTGAAGAAAACCAAAAATAGGTCATTGCCTTCCTTCCTCAGACACTTCCACTCCTCTAGCGCAGGCCTTCACCCCTTTGTTAGTGCAATAGCCTGCCAGTGGGTCTTCTTGCCCCAAGTCTCTCTCTGCTCCAATCCATTCAGTCATTAAGGTGATTTTCTTAAATCTAATCATGTCAAGCATTCTTTCTTACCTTAATAAACTCCAGTGGCTTTCTATTATTTCCAGAAGCAAATACAAAACGATCTGTTTTTCATTCAAAGCCTTTCATAACATAGTCTCTTCCTGTCTTTCCAAACTTCTTGCACCTTACTCCCCAACACATACTCTCCATTCTGGTGACACTGGCCCCCAGGCTGTTCCACAAACAAGACACTCCGTCTCTGAGCTGCAGGCATTTTCTCTGGCTGTCCTTCATATCTGCAATGTTCTTCCTTTTCCACTCTTCCTACTTTAGACCTCTCTGGCTCCCTTTAAGGCCCAACTAAAATCCTACCTTCTCCAGGAAATCTTCTGCAATCCCTCTTAATTCCAGTGTTTTTCCTCCTTTAATTATTTCCTGTATATCCTGCATATACCTTGCTTTGTATTTGTTTTCATATTGTCTCCTCCATTAAATTGTAAACTTCTTGAAGGCAGGCATTGTCTTTTATCTCTTTGTGTATCCCCAGCACATAGCACTGAGCTTAGCAGAAAGGGTATTTTGTTGTCGTTCAGTAGTTTCCATCACATTCACCTTTTCAAGACCCCATTTGGGGCTTTCTTGGCAAAAATACCAGAGTGCTTTGCCATTTTCTTCTCCAGCTCATTTTACAGATTTACAGTATTACAGTATTTACAGATACACTTAAACTGGTTTAAGTGATTGGCTCAGGGTCACACAGCTAGTAAATGTCTGAGGTCGGTTTAAACTCAGGTTTTCCTTCCTCCAGGTCTAGTGCTCTGTCCACTGAGCCATTTAGCTGCCTCTCAGTAGCAACTAGCTTCCATTTTGGGTCCTTTGGAAAGCATATTGGTATGGTCTCTAACTGATTAGGTTTTATAACCTTGGTCAAGCTATAAACTCTCTGGGCCTCAATTTCCCCACCTCTAAAATTATTTACATATTAGCATACTCTATATGAGCAGTTTTCAAATTGAGATCCTTAAGACTCTCTCATGAGGGTCTCAAAACTATTTCCTTAATAATATTGAGATATTTTAATTTCTAATACAGTAAATATCAAGAGAAATAAGCCACATAAAACCCTCATCCACTTAAAACTTAATTCACATAAAAACTATTTAGTGGGGGAGGGGTTCTCAATAATTAAGAGTATAAAAGGGTCTTGACATCCAAAAATTTGAGAACCATTGCCTAAGAAAGTAAAAATATAAAGAAGAATTTATGTATTCACATCCCTTCACAGTTTAACAAGGGCTTTCCTAATAACAACCCACAAGATAGGTAAAGGCAAGTCTGTTTATCTCCATCCAGCAGATGAAGAGCACAGTGCCAAGCGCTGAGAAAAAGATAATTAGAGTATGACTTCTGTCTTACAGAGTTTAGAGTACAGAAGGGGGAGAGAATATGTGTCTTCAGTATAAAGTGACCTAAGTATGTAATAAGATGCTCAGAGATGTCCCAAGTGCTCCGTGAGTTCAGAGGGCTTTGGACGATGAGATGATCTCTTCGCATATTTCAGCTGCAGATTCTGTAACTAAGCACATGTAGCAATGCTTGATGTTTCAGCAGACCTGTTGAAAGGGAGACTGTATTGACTCTAAATTGAGATAAGCACAGTCAACAAACCTCTGACCAAGTAGAAACTAGTTCTGCTGCCTTTCCTTTCCCATTAAGCCATCAGAGACAGGTTTTCAGGAGAAAGTTCTTGTCTCATTTATTCTACTTCTCTCAAGTTGGAAGTTGTTACATTTGTATTAATGGAAGCCTTCCTGTATACCATATTATTAGTACTTGAGCTGATTTTGATTGACTGCTGAACTTAGGCTAGGACCATATGGAGATAACATGCATTATTAACACTATCATCCTGGAGAGCTATTTTTGCAACTTTGAATTCTAGAGGAGAGGTAGAACTTTAGCCTCTGGTGGTTGTTTTAAGGAAAATCAAACTCTTTTGAGGAGTCAGTTAGGTAGTGCAGTGGATAGAGTGCTAGGCTTGGAGTCAGGAAGTCTTCTATTCCTGAGTTCAAATCTGGCCCAAGACACTTACTACCTGGGTGATCCTGTTTGCCTCAGTTTCCTCCTCTGTAAAATGAGCTGGAGAAGGAAATGGCAAACTTCTCTAGTATCTTTGCCAAGAAAACCCCAAATGGGGTCATGAAGAGTCTGACAGGACTGGAATGACTGAATGACAACAAATGTGGTCCTGAGATCTCTGTCTTTAAGGCACCCTCTAGAGCATCATCTGTATGCATACATAGCTCTATTGTCATTCAGTTGTGCCTGACTCTTTGTGAACCCATGAATTGTAGCTGGCCAGGCCCTTTTTTCCTACACTATCTCCTTTAGTCTGTCCAAGCTCATGTTTATTGCTTCCATGACCCTATCTATCCATCTCATCCTCTGCCATCCACTTCTTTTGCCTTCAATCTTTCCCAGTATCAGGGTCTTTTCCAATGACTCCTGTCTTCTCATAATATGGCCAAAGTATTTAAGCTTCAGCTTTAGTATTTGTCCTTCTAGTAACAGTTGTTTTGGTGCAGAGGATAGAGTACCAGTGCAGGAGTCAGGAGAACCTGAGTTCAAATCTTACCTCAGACACTTAATACTCCCTAGCTGTGTGATCTTGGGCAAGTCACTTAACCCCAACTGCCTCATCCTGGGTCATCTCCAGTCATCCTGATGAATATCTGGTCACTGGATTCAGATGACTCTGGAGCAGAAGTGAGACTGGTGATCTGCACAGCCCTCCCTCACTCAAAGTCAAGTGCAAGTCATACCATCATTTCTCTGGTCCTTGGTCCAATGGTATTCTGTAAATTCCATCTAGAGGGTGGAAATAACAGTGAAAACTCCAGGAAATAAAGAGGCTTGAGGAATTACTAAAGCTATAGGAACTGATAAGATTTGGAGAGGCCTTGTATACTCATGTCTCTGATGTCTGTATATATCATAAGATATGAGAGAGAGAGAGAGGGGGAGAGAGAGAGGGGGGGGGGGGGGGGGGGGGGGGGGGGGGGGGGCGGGGAGAGAGAGAGAGAGAGAGAGAGAGAGAGAGAGAGAGAGAGAGAGAGAGCACAGCTAGGTATCACAGTGGGTAAAACACTGGACCTAGAGTCAGTAAGACATGAGTTCAAATACAACCTCAGATATTGGGCAAATCATTTAACCTCTGCCCACCTCAATTTCCTCATCTATAAAATAGATATCTCCCACCCAGAGTTGTAAAGATAAGATGAGATAATATTTGTAAAGTGCTTATGTAAACCTCCAAATGCTATATAAATATTAGCTATTATATTGATTGCCATTATTTACAGTTTTCTATGTATATATATACAATATAGTTATAAGTGTATATATATATAGGTATAGTTATAGTTATAGGTACTCATGTTTGCTCCAAGTGTGAATGAGTATACACACATACAGATGCACATATATACAGAGGAATGTGTTCCCCCCTTTCCCTTCTGTCTTTTCCTAATTCTGTACATCACTAGTCCCCCTTTTAATTTTCCATCCCTCCCTATCCTCATCTCTTTATCACTTCATACCTGTGATCTAGTGAAAAGTGTTAGAGGATGAAGGGGGGAATGGAAAAGGAGCCTTGAAGTGGGAAGTAGGGAGCTTAACTAAGTGAAAGGGGTTTGAGAACCACTGTTCTCAAGTTACAGGACCGTTACAGGACCATTGAAAACTGGGGGTGGGATGGACCCCCATTGATACTCAGAAGTGAAATAAGTAACCAACTATATGTGTATTTTAAGAGACCAAAAAGGGCCCTGGGCATTTAACATCCTCTTGCTATGGCTTTTTAGTGGATCTGCCTGCCTCCATTCTCTCCTCTCCCAACTTTAGACTACTGCTGCATTCTCATTTGACACTTTGTTGGGTCTATAATCTCATTGGTATAAGTACCAATGGTGGTGAGATGGCAACTCACCTTCATCTTCTCACCCTGTGACTCTTATTCATGTCCTACTATAAATCTTTTAGAAGGGGCCACCCAGTATGCTGGATCTTCCTCTAGACCTTCTATACTGTATGGATCATGAGTGCTATCCATCAATTATTCCTTTTTCCCTCTATGTGACCAGCCTACTGCCATTCCCATATCTTTATGATGATACCCTTTATACCACCTCTCCTATGCATTATTAATTGTTCATTAATACAATATCTTTAAAAATTATTTATATATAAATATATAAAATAAATATAAATTATATACTTATTTTTAGTTTTCAGCATTTACTTTTATAAGATTCTGAGTTCTAAATTTCTCCCCTTCCCCAAGACAGCATGCAACTTGATATAGGCTATACATGTACACTCATATTAAACATGTTTTCACATTAGTCATGCTGTGCAAGAAGAATCAGAACAAAAAGGAAAAAGGATGAGAAGAAAAAAAGAAAAAATAATATGCTTCCATCTGTATTCAGATTCCATAGTTCTTTCTCTGGATGTGAACAGCATTTTCCATCATGAGTCTTTTGGAATTATCTTATATCATTGTACTGCTAAGAAGAGCTAAGTCTGTCAAAGATGGTCATTGCACATCCATTGGTAACATGTTGCAGCTTCTTCAGATCCTTTAGGAGAGCTGAAACTTGAATTCATTGGATACAGTAGTATTCCATGACTCAAGGTCATAGGGCTGTTAAAAAGATGAACCTTCATTTTTGGGAGGACCTAAGATTCTATGGAAGATGGATTCTGAATGGACTTTGCTCTGCTCTACTAACTTGCTGTGTAGGCTTAGTCAAGTTGCTTAGCTTTTCTAGGTCCCATTTATAAAATGAGTGTATACCAAATTATCTCTAAGACCCTTTCCCATTCTACCATTCATTGATTTTATATATTTCTAATTACATAATAAGTGTGTGTGTGTATGTGTGTATAGAGACAGAGACAGACAGAAAGGGGAAAAAGAAGAGAGGGGGAAAGAAAGGGAGAGGGAAAGGGGAGGAAAACAGAGACAGAGAGAGGACAAACAGAAAAACAGAAGGGAGAGAAAGAGACAGAGAGGGGGAGTGTGAGGGAAGGAGAGAGAGAAAAAAAGAGAGAGAGAAAGAGAGAGAGTTTATACTCCATAAACCCTCACACCTATAGTAAAGATGTTTGTTTTTTATTCATAACATTTATTCATTTATGGAGTGGGTTGCATATAACATATTTTGATGAGGAAAAAGACTCTGTTCCTGAAGCCATAATCATGAGAAAGAGTCCTCAGGTCCCTCAGTGGCACCCTTGTGTGATGGTGAAAAGATCTCTCTTTAAGGTGTGAGAAGAGCCTGCTTAAAATCCTGCCCTCGATATTTACTAGTTGTATGATTTCAGGCAAATCTCATTAGCTCTCTGCCTCAATGCTCTCATTGGTAAAATAGGACTTTTCCCATCTCACAGATGGCTTGAAGGAATTGAACTGTGAGGAATTCTTATTCTAAGAGTTCTGTCAGGCAAGAGCTTAGGCTTGGACTTACGTTTGACCAAGGGAGGATGGCTAGAGGGTGCAGCTGAGGGCTGCTGTCTCCCTTCTCTCCATTCTGTTTGTCTTATTTTATAAATTAAAATGCCATGCAGTCCTAACAAGAGTTTGTGGACTGTAAGTTCACTGTGATTAAAAAGTATACTTTCACCTGTCAAGGCATCTGGGTGGTCTCTCTCCATTACTGCTGACCACAACTCGTCTCTTATCCATGTTCTCCCATAACTCTGCCACAGAGGGGCATCCAGCACTAGCTTCTCCACAGGCTCTCTTGATAATGCCTGGTTACCAATGGAGCCCTCAGAATGATCTTTGCTTCTCTTCACTGATAATCCCTTATCTCTCCATGAATTATTCTGTCTTCTTGCTACACAACTGGCTCACATTTTCCCTGGTAAACATTTGTCTGGTGCTATCCCTTATACCTCCTATGCCTCCCCTTTTCTGCCATGTGTTGTAGTCTGCTCCAGCCCATCTTCTATCCTTCCATTGTTCTCAGCCTCAATTCTTCAGAGATAGAGGTATTCCAAGATTCACAGCATATACCACCATTTAAAGGATATCAGTATTAAGAAGACAGACCTTTGTTTCAGGGAAAAGCTTGGGATCATTGATGGAACTTTGTAATTTCCCAAAGGCAATGTAATCTAATCTCCTCTTTCTATTTATTACTGTATGTAGTTCATTTTCCATTTGCAGAATGACATGCATAAATAGGTACATATCATACAGGTATATGTAGTGCATATGCATGTATATGTACAATAAGCATACATATATGTGTATACACATATACACACATGTATGTATGTGTATGTGTATGTATACATACACACTAATGGACCAGTCTTACAGGTGTAACACCAATGCAATACCCTATGCTGCTATGGATATGCATGAGTATTTCCAGGGTAAATTCTCAAAATATAAATAACTCTCTTCCTCAAAGGCAAAACCAAAATATTTATTCAGATACTAGAAAGCCAATTCCACCATGGTAACAAAGATGTTTATACATCACCAAACCAGGGAGCACTGACATCCTCAAGCTTTCCCTCCATTAGGCCTCCCTACAAATAAGCTCCTCTAGGCAAAATTCCTCCCTCTCTCACTCACACTAGCTGCTCTGCCTCAGCTCTGATTTCTCCCCACTCTGCCTTACTCTCACTTCCTGCTCCACCCTTCCTGTTCCACTGGTTCAGCAAGCTCCTCTCACCATGCCATGTGACTCAGGTTCCATCGCAGCAATCAGCTGGGATGGAGCCCAAAGCAGGTCACATAGGCCTATTAATGAGCGGGGAAAGATATTCCCATTCCATTAACATTACAATAGGTTAACTATAGAACTGAATATCATAGTCTGGACAATGGGTATTTTTTATTCATTTGTTTTTTCCTGTGTGGATTGTTAGGATGGACTCTAGTATTTGAAGACCTAAAGGGCCACATGTAGCCTTAAGGCCACAGGTTCCCCACCCCTGCATAATGATGCATCTCATTTAAGAGGTTCTGTAATGTTCTGGGCCTTAGCAAAATTAAGTTAACTTCATTTGTAAAAAAAAAAAAAAAAAAAGACATCTGGAGGACCTCAGTACAGATAGGAAACATATCCTCAATTTAGATTCCACCAGCTCTTCTGCATTGTGGAGGCAAGCCCTTTGAAGAGCCTATATCTCTCCGTTCTGTGCCTCACATGGTATCAGTTATCAAAGGTTCATTGAACAAAGCTACTTCTAAAGCAATCTTGTGTAATTGTGGCCTGTGTACAGGAGACCCCATGAAGGAGAGCCTTCGGTGTGTCAGTTTGGTCTACCAAATATGCCCACTTCATGGTCATGAACAGTAAGCAGGGCGAGATCTGGCATTCTTTGCATCTTTCAGTGCACTGTGCAAATTGTAAAAGCCTTTCCTTCTCTTGCCTTCTTCAAGAATACCCTGGATATTTGTTCTCATAAAATTTTGGTAAAAATGTAAAGGAGTCATGTAGGTCAGTAGTTATTGATATTATTTCAGTTCCCCTTTTTGGGGGGGAGGTTTAAGAATAATGTCTGAGATTCGTATGCATACATACACACACACACACACACACATACATACACAACTTCCATATCCTCCCACTTTTCAGATACCTTGTGAACCACCATGAATACCCTTAAATTTACGTTGCCTCCAAGAAAGACTTCTGTGGTCATCCTGGCTCTGGTCCAACTGATTGTTCCAATCATTAGTATTTTTTTTTTCTTTTCTCATCGCCATTTCCACTTTCTCTTACAGTCTCATATCTGGAACCGTGATGTTAGAATCCAAATGTGTCGGCTCCACTATCCTTGAGAGTAACAAGAATTTGATAGAAGTGTTTTCACAAATGTTTTCATCATCTGTTTGTTGACGTCCTTCCAGATTCTGTCATGAGTGCCCTCAGGATGACTTCACTTAATTGGGCCTCTTGCCAACCTTTTTTAAAAATGGTTTTTCTTTTCACTAAGTGTCAGTTTGTATTGCTAGCACTTAGCAAAGTACCTAGCACATAGAGCTTAATAAATACAGGTCGCCTTACTGTTTTATGAGGCTCTCCTAAATACGATCTTATACGTGTAAGAGTTTACAAATTTCTATTTTAAACTGATGTTTTTCTGAGCTGTCATATCCCTCCGCTTTGCAAGAGAATGAAATATATATTGACTAAGGCAGTTCTTGGCCCTTTTTGTCTCTTCATTATGACAGCTGATTTAATTAAACTTCTTTCTGTAGGAAATAGTTATAATTTATGTCAATGTCTTTTCCTCCTTCTGTTTCCTACTTTTTAGCATCACTAGCTAGCTTAAATAGGTCAGGTTGGAGTTATTTTTATTACATGCCATATTCTTTTTCTCATTTTTATTCTTCAAGTTTTGTATTAGTTTGGATTTTGCTCCATTTGGTGGTCTGACTTTGTATATAAAATTTAGTAGAGGACGACTGTCTCTAATTTCAGTAACAATCCCTGTCTCTTCCGTTAAAATATTATGAATTTAATTTTGTTATTTGTCATTTACCATGTCTTGACTCTCTTTTTTTTGAAGAAAATTTATGCTACAAAGTACAGGCATGAGGCTTCTGTATAGCCTTTGATCTCTCTTGTTTCTTACATCTGATCTACTTTTTCCAGAACATTTTTGGTTATCATCCCTAATGCTCACCTTTTTGTTGGAATCAGTGAGTATTGAAGTATATTCCGTCTTAATCTGGAGGCTTTTTAAAAATCAAGTCCTTTGTTTCATGTCTTTACCTCATCATCCTCTGTAATAGAAGTGGGCATATAAGCACATTGATATTTTTACACATGCTTGCCATGAGCCCAAAGATACAAGATCACCAATTGTCCCATGAAACGAAGTTTCCCTTTGCTTTTGAAGGCAAGATAAACCAGCTCTGCCAACTCATTTAATTGCCTCTGTGAGAGAAACTGTGAGCCATCCTTACACGTAAACTTCGTTTCTGTCTTCATTTCATTTATAGAGAGAATATCCACATTGATATGATTCATTTTCTTCAGCAGTATGTCCACTAATTGGACCCTGGATAAGGATCTCACATTTTGAGTAACAACAGATTAGCTCATTTTATAGATGGTCTAAAAACTGGGTCAATCTTAGCACTTTCTGCCATGCTCTCACTATGGTTTGTGGTAGCCAAAAAAAGCAAACAAATGAGATCTTAGCCTACATTAAGAAAAACAAAATGTTTACTATTATCCAGGTGCTAGTCTCACTGTCTTTCTGCAGCTAAGAGGTGCAGTAGATAGAGCACTGGGCCTCGAATCAGGACAACTCATCTTCATGAGTTCAAATCTACCTCAGAAATATACTAGCTGTGTGACCCTGGGCAAGTCACTTAACCCTGTTTGCCTCAATTTCCTCATCTGGAAAATGAGCAGAAGAATGAAATGGTAAACTCCTCCAATATCTTTGCCAAAAAACAAACAAAAAGAGGTCACAAATTGTAGAACATGACTGAAATGACACAAATCTCACTAACATTGGTTAGTCCACACTGGAATCATGTGTTTATTGGTGAAAGGCCTCAAGATGATGTCATATGAGGCTCCTTGGACCCTTTATGTTGAACACTGGGGGTGTTTAACATAGTCTAGAGAAGACTCAGTGGAGCCAAAGACAATCCTCTTCAAATATTTCAAGGGGTGATCACATGGAAGAAGTAGGAGACTTGCTCTGCCTGACCCCAGAGAACAGCTGGTGGAAGTTCCAAAGGTGCAAATTTAAAAATGCTTGAACAAGTCTCACTACCCAAAAGTAGCCGAGGTTACCTTGGAAAAGAGGGAGTTCCCTTTCACTAAAGGTCTTCAAGGAAAAACTGGCGAAGTTCATTCAGGTATCATAGAGAGGGGATTCATATTGAGGTGTGTTTGGACTAGATGTGCTCTGAGATACTTTTTGACTCTGACGTTGTGTGGGTCAGAGAGGAATTCTGGGGGCTACAGGCAGGGATGTGCTGGAACTAATTTGAGCTAGCTGCTAAGAGCCGGTTGTTAAATTTTTGTTGGGAGCATCTACATCAAAATCAGCAAATGCTACAGATCAAGGCTTGATTTATTGTTTTGTTGACTATCTGGACTCAAACTTAAAAGTACAGGGTTTTATCTTTCTTTTCCTGGAGAGCTGCTTATTAAATGTTTACTATCACAGCCCTGCCTCAGAGGCCTGCAGCAGCAACTGGTACAGACTATGTGCTGCGTTACAGTCACGGCGTTCCCTGAGTTTTATCTTTACCTTGGAGAATACACCTTCAGGGCATTCCTGTCCCCAATCTTGGCATGGTAGTCCCCTGACAGGTTTGCAAAAGGGTTAACATTTCACACGAGTCGTGCCGTCTCTGACGTCAGGTCTTAGTGTCATTAATTTCCTGTTTTAAAACCTACTTAGAGCCAGGCGTTTGTGAGGCTAGCATGTCAATAGAGGCGAAATAAGACTTTCAAAAGAGAACCCTGGCACTTAAAAAAAAAAAAAAAGAGCCAGGCCCCCCTGTGCCCTGGCCAGGAAGGGATAGTTCTGCCTAAGAGGCCAGCCAGTGGCTTGAGTTAGTGGAACGTTTATGGGAAGGTGTGATCAGCCTGGGCTGACACTTGCCAGTTCACCAACAAAAGAGCATTTCACTGGCTGAACCCTCTGGCGAGTTTATGATCAGAATGTGCGATCTTTCAAACACATTTCAGCTTTGTTTGAATTCCTCTTGGAAAAGCAAAACAAAACAAAACAGGAAACTGGCAACTACCAGGTAATGAAACTTCATTAAAATCAGAAATAGTGGCTTAATGAGGAAAGGAGCAGGTTTGTATCAGTGCAAGCAAATTCAAACTGGTTGGCTCCTCCAGCCCCCACAGCTGGAACCAGGCCATATTGCACATCTGCATTAAGCCGGCGGCTGCTTTTCACAGTAGCCTCTGAGGGGAAGGGCCTTATTTTGGATAAGTGTGCCAGGGGAAACCCGGCTCCATTCAGTGGCTCTGTTTGGTGAATGCAAAATAGTAACACCCTCCCCTAGAGTTTCTACAGTTACTGTGAGCCCAACAGATAGGGATGGTAGGCTCTCAAAGCTACTGAGGAATCTGGCCTTCCATGTCACCAACCTTCTAAATAGCCAATATTATATGTAAATGGAACACTTATCTATATAACGTTCATGATTGAACAAAAAAGATTATAAAGACAGAGGGAGGCTAAAAACTGAGAAGCCAAAGCTATGCGGCAAGGGCAGTTCTCCACTTCCTCCACAATCTATGGGCTAGATGAGTATCTACCATGTAGCACCACAAGGACCCTCCCAAATAAAAGTGTCAGGAAAGGCTTTCTTATAATGCAATAAACATCTCCTAGCAGAGGAGCAGCAAGGTGACACAGTGAATGGAACACCCCTGCCTGAAATCAGGAAGATGAGAAAGATTTTAATCATTTTTCACTACCTTTCTGAGTTCAAATCTGGTCTTAGACAGTTACTAGCTGAGTGACCCTCTGGGCAAGTCTAAGCCTTGTCTGACTCAGTCTCCTCATCTGTAAAATGAGTTGGAGAAGGAAATGGCAAAATACTCCAGTATCTTTGCCAAGAAAATGCCAAATAGACTCAGGGAGAGTCAGATATGACTAAAAAAATGACAACAGCTGGTAGAGGAAAGGATTGCTTATAGTGTTCAGAGCTACAATTGCCTTTTCCTCATCTTCTCCTAAAGTAAAACATTAGGCAATGGAATGTGCAATGCAAATGGAGAAAATATGGCAAACAGCTGGATAGTGCTCAAATCATTTACTTATATAAAATCTCATTTTATTGTTGTACTATAATGCTTTTACATACGTGTCATTAAACTGTTCAAAAAACAGCCTTCGCTGACTTGGATTTTAGTTTTTTCTTTGAGTGTCTCTTTAGCTTAATGAAAAATGTTTTTCCCTGGTAGTTGTTTCTTTTAACTTCCACCATAGCAGCACCTTTTCCTGGACTTGGCTACAAGGAAGTGTATCAGGAATGTGAAGATCCATCCATCCCCCAAACTCTAGGGGTTGTCAGACCCACTGGCACAGTATATCCTTTTGTGTTCCAGATACTACTCATGGAAGAAAGGCCCTAAAAACAACCACATCTCCCTTTTCCTCCTTGTACCAACCATGCCTCAGGATCTCCCTGAAAACAGTCCCTCTCAGACCCCCATCTCCAGGCCTCTTTTCCTCATGGCTCTGAGCCTCCCCCTTATTCCTTATCTCCTATGTTATTTTGTGTAAGTCCATGCAGACAGGTTTTCTAAGTGATGCTGGTAAGGCAGTGCTCCAAATTTAAGGCATATTGCTTAAAAGAGGAAACAGCATGATGTTGTGGACAGGACACTGGAATTGGAATTAGGAATTTTACCTGGGTACAAATTCCCCTGCAGACGCTTATTGGTAAGTTACTCTTTGAACACAAGGTTTCTCCATCTATAAAATAGGGATAAAATAGCATCCATTCCAAAGAGTAAGGACCAAATTAGAATAGTCTGTAAAGTGCATTGCAATCTTTAAAGCCACCATATTAATGTCAGTTATGATTTTCTAGAAGATTCATGATAAAAAATATAGAACCTAGAACTGAGCGTGGCCAGACTTCTCCCCCTCCCCCAAATGACCCCACACTTCAGCCTGCTTCCCTTGCTTTTACTTACCTGCACCAGTTTTTTGTGTGGTTCAAGTAGATAAGTCTGCTTATGGACACCAGTGGGTCTCTTTTTTTTTCTTCCATGGATGATGCTGAATTATTTTCTTCTGGGTTTGAATCTTGGGCCTCCCTAGCTCCATAATGTTTCTTTATCATCAGTGGGTTTTTTTGCTTGTTTGGCTTTATCTACCCATTTTTTTCCAGCCTTATTTCCTGACTTGGATCTTTGGGTCAAACTAGGCTCTGCATATGTCTGGAAGGAATGATAAGGCTTTTTTGGGTACATCTCTCTTACCTGGGGCTCCCGGTCTGTTTACGGTGCTCTTTAAGGGCCTCAGATGATTCCATCCAAAATGTAGCCTAGTGTGATTTGAGGTGTGTCCTGATTGTTACCTTCCCTGTCTGAGACTGCAGATTGCTGAACCCTAATCTGGGGTCAGAGCAATACAACTGCAAACTTCAGGTATTCCTGAATAGACTTGCCTGCCATCCTCCTCCTCTGCCTAAAGACTCCCCTGAGCTGCTCCTGCTCCAGCAGCTGGGCAGGCTTGCGTGCATTGAGCTTCCAACGAGGGTTTTTCTGCTTAGATCCCTTCCCTGTTGCCTACAGGCCTCTGGCTGCCTCTTTGTGCGGCCTGGGCTAGAAAAATACCCCTGTAATTTGTTGGATTTCCTGATCAAAACTTGATCGGGTGGTTTTTGTCATATATGTTTTAATCCTTGCTGGAGTAGTCATGAAGTATCTATTCGGTCTGCTATCTTGAAGAGAGTTCTTATCTATTTTTTCCCTGCCACCAAAAATATCCCTTCGACCAGAGTTCTAAAACAAGGTGAGAGATATAAAGGTTCATCAGTGTACTTCTGGGACACATACAGTGAAAAAAGTATTTTTCAGTTCAGCAGGGAAAAAAGCAAAACTTTAGAAGATTTGGAAAAGGTTGTTTTTTCCCTTACATTTCAAAATAAAATATAGAGTAACAGCAAAGACAAAAGAGAGGTAAAAGCAGAAGTGGAACTGTAATAAAATTTTGAAAGAGAATTAGAGAACTGGGAAGGCTTAAAATGTAATGAAACAACCACCAAAAACAAATCTGATCTTCAAACCTGCGGGGGAGAAGAGGCGGCTCAGAAAGTGCAGCTTTTGACTCCAGTAATGAAAAATTCAGGTGGTCCTCTTGAACTTTTTACCCCTCCGCCTTGAAAGTCAGTTCACATGTCTGGTAGCCACTACAGTCTCTCTCGCTGATGGCCTAGAGGAAGCTTGTGTGTGTTGCAAAAAGACATTTGATGATCTAGCGAGGAATAAGGAACTGGTGAAAAGGTCAGAAAGGGGCGAGCCTGCACATTCCAGACTCTCCAAACATATTTCAACAATATAAGGCATTAGTATATAGGTTCAAAGAGTAAATAGGGGAAGAGTTTTGCTTTAGGACTACTTATAGACTGATTTTTCTGTTGCAGCCAACAGAACAAGCAGGTATCTCTGCCAGATTTCTGCTGTTATTAAATTGAGTGTACGCTTGGGGGCATGCATGTAAATATATGCCTGTGTGTGGGGATGGAAGTGGGCGAGGAGTAGGGGAGGAAGGGAGGGATGTATAGATGTGCAGCTGTGTGTGAAGGAGGTGAATGGATTTATTTGCAATTTCTTTTAATTTTTCTTTTTTGGAGCTCCAAGCTATATTATTCCCCTCCCTACCCCACATTAAAGAAGGCCAACATTTGATATAGACATATATGTGAAAATATACAATTCATAGTTCCATATATCAGTTCTTTTTCTGGAGATGGCTCTGGAGGAGAAAGTGAGGTTGGTGACCTTGCACAGCCCTCCCTCACTCAAATCAAAGTCCACTGCAAGTCATGGCATCATCTTGATGTCATGGTTGAGCTGGAAAACAAAGGACAAACACAACCGCCTATCAGCTCTTTTTCTGGAGCAGGATAGCATTTTCCTTCATAAGTCTTTGTAGTTGATTTAAATGTTCATATAATTCAGAATAGCTTAGTCATTCACATTTGCTCTCCAAATAATACTGCTGTTACTGCATACAGCGTTCTCTCAGGTCTGCTCATTTCATTCTTTCATGCAAGTCTTACCATGTTTTCTAAAATCAACCTGCTCATCAATTCTTACAGCACAATAGTATTCCATCACAATAATATACCACAACTTGTTCAACCATTCCCCAATGGATGGGCATTCCCTCAATTTCTGTTTTTTGCTACTACAAAGAGAGTTGCTATAAATATTTTAGAACATATAGGTTCATTTCCTTTTCCCCTGACCACCTTGGAAAACAGATCTAGTAATGGTATTGCTGTGTCAAAGGGTATACACAGTTTATAACTCTTTGGTCATAATTCTAGATGACTCTTCAAAATGATGGATCTTATAGTTCCACAAACATTGTATTAATGTCCCAGTTTTTCCATATTCCTTTCAACATCTGTCATTTTTCTCTTCTATCATTTTGGTCAATCTGATAGGTATGAGATGATATCTCAATGTTGTTTTAATTTGCATTTCACTAATCAATAATGATTTAGAGCACTCTTTCATATGACTACATGTAACTCTGATTTTTTTCTCCAAAAACTTCCTGTTCATATCCTTTGATCATTTATCAATTAGAGAATGACTTATGAATTCTTATAAAATGGACAAAGTTCTCTTATATTTGTGATATGAGGCCTTTATCAGAGAAATTGTCTATGAAACTTCCCCCCCCGACAATTTTTTGCTTTCTGTCTGGTTTTGGCTATATTAGTTTTATTTGAGTCTATTGGTATAATCACACTATTTTGGTATTTTTGTTATCAATATAATCAATTATGTTAATAGTTTTCTTTATGCTGAACCAGCCCCACATTCTAGGTATAAATCTCATTTGATCATAATATATAATCTTTGTAATATCTTGTTGTAGTCTCTTAGCTAGGATTTTATTTAGGATTTTTGCATTAATATTCATTAGTGAAATTGATCTATAATTTTCTTTCTCTGTTTTTGCTCTTCCTGGTTTAGGTATCAACACCACATTTGTTTCATAAAAGGAGTTTGGTAGGATTCCTTCTTTGCCTATTATTTCAAATAATTTATTTAATGTTGGAATTATATTTACAGTTTTAAGTAAAGAAGGGTGCTTTCTATTGAGTGAAATGATGGTGGTTCTATCAAATAAGCTTGTCAATAAAGCTCTGGAGACTGGTAGTACTGATTCACAGAGTATAATATAGGGGCTAATAAATCCCTCAGGAGCTATACTATGGTGATAACACCTTATGGTTATTACTACAGTGATAAACTATTGTTATGACTCCAAGGACTCTAGGCCAATCAAGTCAACAGGAATTTTCCAGAAGTCCTGTCCAGGAAGATAAGGTAGTAGGTTCTGAGATCTTTCTTAGTCCTTCTCCTAACCCTACTTCAGAAGACTTTCTGCTACAGCATTGCCAGAGCCCCTTCTTTCTGAAAGGGCCCAGTCTTGGAGATACAGGGGCTTCACTACCATGCTGCTCTCTCTGGGGTCTTTTTAAAATTAGTTACTAGTTGTTCTCCGATATTTAACTTATTATGATGAATGTTTTCTTTACTAACACCTTGGGGGCATTTCAGCAAAGGGCACAGTTTTAAAAAAAATCAAATTAAATTATGTGCAATTAGGCCCTGGAGGCTGGCAGCAATATACTTAAGAACTGCATTGCTAGGATATCCCCTTAGTCACATGCACATTAAGAAATATCTGCACATCAGTCAACTTGTCTGGGCAGCTTAATCTGTAGAGATGATTCGGGAATCTGGAGCTGCTGATAGGGACAAAGCTTTGCTTCCCTCAGCAAAGAATGATCTTAATGCCTTTTGGGCCTGAAATAAGCAGTTTCATTTGGAAGCTACAACTAAGTGATCCAGGGACCATGATTTCCTGATTATTGAATGTGAGATAGGTTGGGAAGAGGCCAGATACCGGCTAAAGGAAAGACTTATTTCTGAGTCCTTTGACTACAGAAAAAATACCATCTTCTTTGAAGTGTTGTACAATTGTGTCTGACTTTTTGTGAACCCATTTGGGGTTTTCTTGGCAAAGATCCTGGAGTGTTTTGTCATTTCCTTCTCATTTTACAGATGAGGAAACTGAGGCAAAGAGGGTTAAGTGACATGTCCAGGGTCACACAGGTAGGAAGTGTCTAAGGCTGGATTTGAACTCATCTTCTCGACTCCATGCCCCAATTCACTATGCCACTTAGCTGCCAAAATATTCTTCTTATACCACATTCCCTCCTTTCCCCAGGTTTATTCTTAAAGCCATACTTTTGCAGTGTAGTGTAGTATAAAGATTTATAGCCGTGGTGTCTACCCCCGACTCAAAGGGTCTTTGGATAGATTTCAGAGAGTCTTTGAACTTGAAACTTTTGATATTTTTATAACTTTTGATATTTTTATAATTTTATCTCAATATAATTGGTTTCCTTTATGATCCTATGTATTTGATTTTCTTCATTTAAAACTTTTGTGCAGGGGGAGGTTGGAAGTATGGCTGTCATGTATTATAAGGTTCCCTAGACTGATCAACACAGAAGCTTTGACCTGCTGTTTCCAAACTGGAACAGTTTGTCCCTGCTTTGGGACAGCAACACTCTTCCACCCGAGGCTTACCTTATTGGTGCCAAGCAATGCAGACACCCAGTCAGTTTAGCCTGCAATTCAGAACCTCCAGATCAAGGAACCCAAGAGCCTCAGTTTCCCGAGTGGCTGGAATCACAGGCGTGATTGTTCTGAAAAGGTAGCCAGAGGTTGCATCAGAATTCGCCCCTGGCAAACTCAAATAACCTTTACTAGCTTTGCGACATTGGGCAAGTCATTGAGTTTGAGTCAGAGGCTCAGGCTATCTTCCATGATGACAAATTTCAGAAGGTACACCAGACAAGTCGCATTTTACAATTCCTACCTTATAGGGATGTGGTGAGGAAAATAGTTTTTTAACCTCAAAGTACTATATATGTAAGCTGTTGAATTTTAGATAGGTGTCAGTAATTAATTTTTCATTAAAATAATGGGTTCTTTTCTGTTAAAAAATGAGAGAATGAGCCCATCCATGTGATTTTATTTTCTTTTAAATGCAGATTGAATTATTGACTTTGATTTAGGTAAAATGGCCCAAAATAGACTTCGGGCTTATCTTTCTACTAAAACTCAAAAATTTTTAATTAGGAAGGACTCTAAGGTTGAGTGAATTAATTAAAGTTATTGTCCAAAGCTAAAGAGGTGAATGCAGGTATTGTATATAACATTATTTCTTATTAGCATGACAAATTTTATCAGAATACTCTAAAGGACAACCCTAGACTCCAGGAGATCAACGATTTCAGTCATCTGTAGCTCTGCTCCTGATTTTTGCCTCCCTAGCTGTCCCAGTTCCGCTAACTTTTTCTGGGATCTCAAGTTTGGCCAGTCCTCTCTACTAATGCAACTGTTGAGAAAAGCCATGCACCCCTACCAAGAAGTGAGGAATTTGCTTTCCCTTAGTTTAGGTAGAACAAGGTTGAGATTTTTCAAGAGTAACTTTTATTAATGAAACTAAGAGAAACATACAAAGTGATAGAAATTAATTAGATGAGGAAAAACAGGATTTTTTGTTTTGTTTTTTAAACGCTAGAAACTCCAAATAGGAACACTGTTAACCCTAACCTAGTAAAAATTGGCTTTGTGTTGATACTTCTAGAATGACCACTATTAGTTTGTTTTCCTTATGTTACTTTGGCTGAAAGAGTAGATCAAGGTCTGATTCTTAGCCCAATGCAGATTAGGTTTAGTGTCATTTGCCAGGACTGGTGGGATTCTCCTAACATCTTTTTGCTTGTGTTAGTCCTGTGTATGGGCCCTTAGGCCAAAGCCTCTGGTTCTGAACTATTTTGTATTTCATTCTATATCAGTTCTTGGTACTTATAAGTCCTCTCCTTATCTCACTACTAGGTCAGGAAGAAGATTCCACCCTACCTGGTTTCAAGAAGTCCTCCTTTAAAGCTATTAGGCCATCATACAACAATTCTCCCTTCCAGAACATCTCTTTATATCACTCATGCTACCCTTGATGCATTTCTTCTGATCAGTTTGCATAAAACCTATCCATCAGATAGTTGTGAAGGTTAGCTTTACCCCTGTGGTAAGCCACTGCTAGGCTTGTACACATTACCTAGTTTTGGGCAAGTCCTGCGATACAGGTAATATTTCAAGGAGGACATCCCTAGACTGCGGGATTACAAGCCATATGAGAATTAGGGGATGCTGCTCACCAGTTGTTCCCGCAACACGGACACCTTGAGTATAACCGTTTCTTTATTTCATGTATAATGGACAGCTTTACACTGATGACATGGTCCCTGGCATCACTTGGAGCCGATACCTTTGAAGTCCTTTATAGTTATATACATAATATGATATAGTATAACATAATATAACATAACAATATAATGTAATGTAATATAATATAATTTAACATAAAGTAACATAATACAATAGTTATATAAATGTTTGTTGTTGTCAATATTGTTGCTACTACTACTATCACTACTACTACTACTGCCGCTACTACTACTACTACTACTACTACTATGATTATTGCTGCTGCTGCTGCTGCTACTACGACACACTTAGAGTAGGGACTCTCCACCTCCTTAGATATGGAAAATGCTACCATACTGGCTGTACTCACTACCACCACTTCACTGTTGTTTCTTGAACAAAAGGGAGACCAAGCGATAGTTTTCTTGTCCTTTGGGATGAACGGCATGTATCCTTGTTCTGGGTTTGGTCTGTATAAGCTAAGCAAACCTAATTTTTATTTCTTTTGCTCAGATTCTTGTCTGCAGCAGCTACTGAAAAGGGTCAGTTGTTGCAATTCAACTTAAAGCTTACTTTAAAATATGCGTCTAACCTAAGTCCAGTCTCTGGGCCATTTAGTCCTGATGGAAATTATCTTTTTCTGGAGCCTGTCCGCATCAGGTTTATTTACTCTGATGCCCAGAAACCACCTCCTCTTTCTTCCGGTTTCCTTAGTTACATGAATCATTGGACTCTTATTTCCTGTCTGAGGGAGGTCTCTAGTTCCCCAGTAATTTGCAGAGTAGAAATGACTGTCATACTCTGAGAGTAGTGAATAGTCAGGACTTTCTTAGCTCATGTTACCAGGTGAACCTCTTCAGTTTCTTTTTAAAGATTGCTCATGTATGCTCCCTCAGGATAATCTTATCATTTTAGTATTTTTCGTGGGTATGAGTTTATAATTCTGATATTTAAGATAAAGCCCAAGAAAGGAGACAGGCCAGGTTCAATCCACAGGCAGTTTTTGAAGGTGGCATAGTATTTTCCAAGCAGGTTAAGTTTTAATAATGTGACGACGTGAAAGAAAGCGTTCAGGTCTTTCCTTCTCACTACAGAAGTAATAAGGAAGTACTTGTGATTTCATTGATGCAGGGAGTGTCCAGTAAGGAAATACCCTCCACCAACGGAGATCAGCAACTCCTCTGCAGTTTATAATGTTGAACTGTTTTTGGCTCACTAAGAGGTTAAGTGGCTTGTCCAGGGTTATGCGAACGCTATGTATCAAAGCTTGGACTGAGTTCTTTTTAATTCTGAGATTGATTCTCTGTGTACTACCCAACACTGCCTCTCATTATAGTTTCGAAATTCTTTTCAAAGTTAACTGTTTTCAATGAAAAATCTGTTCTATCCCTCCCCACCCACCCCCTGAAAAAGAAAATCCCTATAGTAATCATGCATAGTTAAGTGAAACAAATTCCTGCATTGGCCATATCCAAAAATTTCTATATGTCATTCTGCTCCCTGAACTCATCACCTCTCTGTCAGAAAGTAGTTAGGCTAGCTCCTTATAATTCTATGTAACACAGGTTTGCTCTGGCCTCATTTGCTGAGGGCCACTGTGTTATAATACATTCTTTCCCAGGGCTCTCCAGCATTCTGAGAGTGTTGGGGGCAGGGTGTCTCTTCTCTACCAATGGTTAGATTCCCCTCCTCCCACTCCCACTTTAAGAGCCCAATGACTAAGCAGCCCAATTCCATTGATCATTTAACATCACATTAAATTTGCAAAGGAGTGTTTGTTTCAAAGATATAACAACAACAAATGTAAGAACCAACAACTTCCAACACTACCAGCATATAATCCCTCCCATTTTTCCTGTAGTCTCTAGGGAGTGGTCTAGGATGAGGTTCATAGCTAAGCTGTGTGACTGAGCAAGTTACTTAACCACTGTTTGCCTCAGTTTCTTGATCTGTATATTGGGGATAATAATAGCACTTGCCTCTCAGGGTTCTGGAGAAAGGAAGTGACATCATCAGACCTGTGCTTGACAGAAGGCACAGGGTAGCAGGCAGGCAGGTGCCAGGGAGCTGCTGCTGCTGCTGCTGCCAGAACTCTATAATGTGGACTGTGACATCAGCAAGTTGGTCTGGTCTGGGTAGGACAGACTGCAGCTGCTTATCTCAGTAGGGAGGGTCTAGAACAAGAAGTGGGCCATTTGGAACAAAAACGTTGGTTGGTTATATTTGGAGCTCTCAAACATGCTGTTTGGTTGACTAGGAAGGGTCTCAGAACAATTGTTATATCAGAAAAGCAGTCTTGCCATCTTAGATTTGCCCTTGCTGGAAAATTGACCCCTTTCTCATTAGGGTAAGTGACAAGTCCAGCCACACAGCATAGAAGATACCCAAGGAAAGAAAATGCAGAGCTGATGAACCCCTGGCTGCCATCTTCCAAGTCAGCTTACCATGAGAAAACACAGAGACAGGTCTGTGTAAGAGAAACTCACCAGGAAGCCCAGGCAAAGAAGTCATGCCCTTCTTCCACTTTGGAGACCTAGTAGGAACTGATGGTCACTGCCACTAGCCAAATCTGCCCAGAAATAGTCACCACCCTTTCTCCTCTTCAGATATCTCAGCTACATGCCTCTACTACCCTTCCAAGATGCTGGTGTTAATCGAGGGCTGTGCAGTTCACTTGCTGCTCTCTACATTCTTGTCCTTAGCTATCATGCCACCATTTTAACCTGTATGTCATTCAAGCCCGGAGGCTCCACAGACCCTAACACTCTAAACCCAGGTCCACTTTTGCTATGTCTTTCATAGGTCTCATTGACTCATGCCCTGACCCAGGATTTTCCCTGGAAACACCCATATCTCTTCCTGTCCATGACTCCTCTTCTTTTGGGAAATCACAGGGATGTGTTGTCTTCCCTCCAGGTGCTAGTTGCTGAGTCTCTGTCCTCAGTAGGATTCTGTCACACCCACTCCCAAAGACAGTCTCTATATCATTCTGTGTCCCCATCTTACTCTGGTTCCTTGATTCTCATCCCTATAGAGGTTGCAATAATGTATAGGTCTCTGTCCCTAAAGAATCAGGTCTTTGCCGTGTCTGACTCCTAATTATTAACACTTCTTATCTTTATCTTTCCCAAGCCCAGGGACATAATTTACAGAACATGCCCGGGTAGACCAACTGTGTTCTCCTCCAAGTTAAGGAATTTGCAGTACCTGAAAATGATCCTAGGATGCCCTTTGTACTGCCAGTACAAAGTTCTGGATGTCACTGATGGACTACATAGGTGACAACCTTGCCCATCAACTCGGAACATTGTACATCAGATTTGCCAGGTAACTGGCAATGACTTGCTGCCACTTTTGTATACTCAGTTAATAAACATTTAAACAAAGTTCATGAAAAGGTACATTAAGTGGAGAAAAGGGACTCATGTCTGAGGCCATGAATAAGTAGTGAATAAGTTACAGCCCATCTTCCAGTTAGCACAGCTGCCTTTCTCTCTCCCGCCCCCAAAGGTATTCAGCTACAATCTGCAAAGCTTACAGCACCGATGACTCAAATCTCTACCTTTTGCAATCCTAACCCCAAAGCTGGTTTGTTGGCAGCTGTTCTCCTTCCTTCTGGGGTTTGCGCTACTTAGTTCTGGGGTCCACCATCTTTGTCCCATAGATCAGTGACTGGTGCCATCTCCCAGAAAACTCCTCAACTGTGCTGTTTCCTGAAGCTCCTGGTTTGATTCATGTACTCATGAGTGCTCACTCAGAAAACGATGCTTCTGCCACCACCAGATTCTGTCGCCCTTCACCATGCAGCATGCCCTTCTTCCTCTCTGCTCTTGCATATTTTCCTTGGGTTTGTGGCATCATGGGAAAAGACTAATTGATTTCTTTCGGAGCAGTCCACTGCTGCAGCATCCCCCTTCTCTAGGACATGCTATTTTTCCCCTTCAGCAAAGCTTGTTGCTACCTCCCTGGTACATCTGGTGAAATCCCCTGACCACAGAGAAATCTGGTATTTTCAGTTAACTCCTATGTATAGTTCTCTAGGCAATAACACCCTTTCCAGTTAATCAGATAACAGCAGTGTCACCTCAGTGTATTTCAACAATCCACAGTCTCACACTCTGCTCTAGATCTCATTTGCATAGGAACAGGTGGTTCTATTTGCTGCTATGGAAATTTATGGGAATATACTGGTTAGAGATGAGACATGGTAAATTGTGAAATTCTTTCAGTTTCAAAGTCATCCAAACTCACCAGTTACTGTCATAGAATCATAACTGGTAAGGGCCTTGAGAGTCATCTAAGCCAACCTTCTCATCTACAGACCAGGAAACTGAGTCTCAGAAAACTTGCATGACTTGTACAAAGTCACTCAAGTAGCAAAATATTGTAACTGAACTCTTTTAACTCCCACTTCAGTCCAATTTCTCTACATTACACTTATTCTCAGTGAGAGGTGGAGAATAGGCTTAAATAGTTATCCCATAAGTTCTAGTTCAGCCTAAGTACTAAGAGATAACTGTGATCTAGCCTAGTTGAGTCTGTAGGCTCCAACAATAGAGCCTTTGTTCTTTGTCAATCCCCGATTGTCCTCCCTTGTGTTTGCTGACTGGCCCAGATTCTTCAGGTGTTCTCAATTAATCATAAGTGCCCTGTGCTGAGTCATGAGGCAGCCTGGGAAACAGAAAGAGGTTCACATCCTCCTTCTGACGGATACTAGCTGTGTGACCCTGGGCAAGACACTTAAGATTTCAGTGTTCATAGGTCAGTCACTAAGACCAGAAGTTGCAGAAGGGTTCCTGATCTTCATTGACAGAAGGGGAGTAAGGAGTTCCCTACATGAGTGAAATAACAAGTCTGGCCCCCTCTCAACTCCTTACCCCTGCCCCCCCCCCAAAAAAAAATAAAATGTTGAGTTGCTGGTTTGTCTACCAGGCATATACATGAGGAGAATCTCATTGTTCAGTCTACAGACTAGAAGAAAAAGTGAGTTTCCAAAGGCAGAATGCAATGTAAAGTAATTGGACAAACTCTAACCTGTATCTAATCCCTTATCTAACCCTAAACCCGCTCTGAGGGAAGATACTTGTTCTCTCTTGCCTGGAGGATGAAAACAATGGAGAAACAGCTCTCATGAGAAACATCCAAGATCAGTGAAAGCTCAGCCTCCCAACCGTTTGACTTGGTAATTGAAGCCTTACCCTTGGACACTGCCTCTTCTCCTGAGGATAGGGGTCTCCCCAGGATGTGCCTGGTACCTCCCCTCCACTTGCCTTCTGGTGTTTGGGGCTGCTACTATTACCTGTCCTCCCTTCAATGGCAGAGTGTTTCCTAGCACCATGAAGAGTCCTCCTCCTCCTCTTCTCCCTCCTCCCTCACCCTGAAATCCTGGGAGGAAGATGTGAACTACACAAAGTTATCGAGCAGCGCTACCCTGAGGGGTAAACTGTGGGTGAACAGGAGGATGGGAAGAGGGGCCACTTCCCCAGGCCCCTCTCCTCCAGATCCCTCCCTGGTTCCAGTGGTTGACCCTTCCGCTGGAGTGGATTCACCCAGCCACCTGTTGGTCGCCAGCTCTACATGAAGTTCTCCCCTGTGCAAGTCCTCTAGACCACTGGCCCAAGCACTGGAGTAGGACTGCATAGTGGGTTGTCGTTTAGACATGTAGAAGCTCTGATTATCCAGATGGGGACTTTCCCTCCTATTCTCCAGGGTTTTTGGTTTGTTTGGGGGGAGCTGAGCTATACTCTTTTTGTTGATGTTCTGAAAAATAATAAAAATTTTGAAAGGTTTATAAAAATCAATAAAAAATGTATTACTTACTGCAAAAAACCAAAAACAAACTCCCAAAATTCAGAAGGAATCTGAGCCTGATGGTATTGGTAGTAGTAATAGCACAAAAACTGCTCTCCTTGTTTGCACACTGTATATACCCATTGGCTTGTGGGTGAGGAGAGGTCACTGAGAAGCAATAGCTGAATCAATCCTTTTCTGAAACAGCTTGGATGTAAACTGAGGGTCCTTATTTGAGACAATCTGGGGAGTCTGTGGGCTTCAGAAAGCACTGTGCTGTTCCTGAGCAGATGGGAACTTGGGATGTGGGACTGATAAGCACATTGTGAAAAAATGATTCATTGTTAAAGAGACGGTGAGGTTTCCTCGTGAGGGTGGTTAGTTGGTTTTATAACTCCAGCCTCCAGTTCAAAGCAAGATTGTCTGTGGCAAGACGTGCTCTCAGGACTTCCAGGAGCATTCCTCTCTGCGCTGATAACCAGCCACTGCCTTGGACACAGTAGTGAGTGTCTGGTCACCAATAACCTGACAAAAGGAAATTCTTAATTCTTGCCTCTCCTAGATATCCAAATGACAGTGTCCTGGTAAGTCTATGTGACTGTTTTGTTCATACATGGTGCTATGCACTGACCCTGAAAGCATATAGCCAAGTTGGTCTCACTTCTTCACCACTGCTAGGGGCAAATTGTAATTTCATTCAGATGATGAAGGCAGTGAGCTTCATCAGCCTCGAAACCTTGGTTGGTTAAGTGTTTCTCACTCCAGGAACATGCATGACTTAAAAAAAAATTTGTGAAAATAAAAGATTATTGAACATGACCTCCAAATAAGATCCAGACCTCCATAAGGTACATTGTTTTTGTGGTCATAGCCATAAATGGCTAGCTAACTCTCTTCAAGTGATGTCATCATGTCTCCAAGATATAAACTTATTTTTAAAGAAATTATATGAAGGACTGTGGTAAGTAAAAGTCCTGAATATGTGGCCACAGACGAAAATTTATTTTTACTCTTTACAGGAACAATAAAGGATTCATTTTCAGTTTATGCAGAGTAATGATGTATAAGCAACTTTTTTACTGAGTTGTAATTCCCTCTGCTAAAATTTTGCGTCCTGTCTCATGTCCTCCAAAAACATGTCCTTCATAATTCTCCCTCCTTCATTTTCAGTCTTTCTTTAGCTTCTCTCTACTGTCTACATACATGTCAGGGTCTCCCCATCCTAAAAAAACAAAACGAAACAAAAAAACCTTCTTCACTTGATTGTGCTGTCTCCTCCTATCACTTTTGAGCCTCTCTTTCATTTGTAGAAAAAGTCAGCTCTACTCATTGCCTCTGCCTTCCCACCGCCTAGAGCCTTCTCAATTTGGCTTCTAATGCCACACTTTCTCTAAGGTTACCTACTGATAATTTAAATACTAATATCGGGGGGGCTTTTCTCAGTCTCCATGCTGCTTGGCCTCTATGAAGCTTTTGCCACTGTTGACTGCTCGCGTATCATCTCTTCTCTTCATTCTTGACACTTCCATCCAATTAGAATGTAAATCCTCACTAGTGATGATTATTGCATGGTATTTGAATTCCCAGCACCCAGTACAATACTGGAACAAAGCAGGTGTTTAGTAAATACTCGTTGATTGATGTTAAGTGAGTTCTCCGGCTGGTTAACCAACCCATCAGAATGCTGCTTCTGTTCCCTTTGCTACGTGACCATCCATGTCTCACGTCCTAAGCACCACTGTCCTTAAAGTTCTGTCCTAGGTCATCTCCTCTTCTTTATATTTCTTTTCTTGGCTGTTTCGCCAGCTTTCATTTGTTTAATTACTAGTCTAAAATCAAAGGTTTCCTTCGTTCCCTCAGCTAAAATCCTACAGAATTTTCCCTATACTCCTTCATGCTAGCACCTACCCTCTCTTGCTCATTTCCTATTTATCAAGTCCATAACTTGATTGTACACGTTTATTTGCATGTTTTCCCCCATTAGATTGTGAGCTCCTTAAGGGCAGGGACTGTCTTTTGTCTTTCTTTGGATTCCCAGAACTTAGCACAGTGAATGACACATAGTAGGTGCTTAATAAAAAAAAACAAAAACAAAAACTTTACACATCGACTGACTGAGATGATTCCCAGATTTTTCCTGCCTTTTTCTCTCTCTTGAAATCTTTTCTCTCCAATTATGCCCCATTGGGCCCCTCCACCTGGATGTCCCATAAGCATTTCAGATGCAACACATTTCAAACAGAGCTCATTATTTCTCCCCTGAAGCTCACTTCTTTTCCTGTTTTGGTGGAGGGTAGCACGGTCTTTCTAATTACCCAGGTTTGCCATCCTGAAGTCATTCCTGACTCACTCTAGTCTTCCCAAATCTAAGCAGCTTCTCAGGTGTAGATTTCCTCCCTAACATCTCTTATGTCAGTCCTTTTCTCTTCTCACCAGGCCACTATTAGAGTTCAGGCTCACACCACCTCTCACCTGGACAGTAGCCTCTTATTTGGTTTTCCTGTTTTCATTCCGGCACCTCACCAAAGCAGCCTCCAAAGAGCCTCCAAAATAATTTTTCTAAGCTGTGAAAGTATATCTTTCACCTCTTCAAAAACTGTCAATACTTCACATATATATAGAGAAGATAACATATTGCCCCTCCCCAAACTCTTGTTAAGGATTTGGGGAGGGGCAGGAGGAAGGGAGAAAATTCGGGACTCAAAACTTTCAAAAATGTTATAATGATTTTTTACATCTAATTTGGAAATGTTTAATGAAGTAAAAATGGATTAATAATTTAAAAAAATGGTCAGTATCTAAGTCATATGGTAGTGATTGTAGAACACTGAAAATAAGAAAAAAAGACTGACATTAAAAAAAACAACTGTCAGTAGTTTCCTATTGACTTCAGAACAAAAGAGATTCCTCAACCTGCCATTTAAAGGCCTTTACAATCCAGCTCCAACCTATCTTTCCAGACATTTCATATTTCCTTCCTCTGTATGGTCTATACTTTAATGCTATTTTTTCTTTATTATTATTCTTTCTTTCTTTATTATGGATCCTGTCTTTATTTTTAGCACTTTTTGTAGTTCCTGTAATCTGAAAGCATGGTTTCTTTAAGGAGACATGGCTCCCAACATGTCAATCTGCCTTATCTTCCAGGCAAACTGGCCTCCTAGCCATTCCCCAAACCCAACATTTTGCTTCATGACTCCCTCCTTAACTGGATACACACTGTCTCTGTGCCTAGAATGAGCTCCTGCCTCACCTTTCAGAACCTTTGTATTTTTTCCAAGGCTCAGATTTAGGTACAATCTCCTAAGTGATTCTTTTCTTGATCCTACCTCCAACCCCAATTCTTAGTACTCTCCTTCCTCAAATTATCTTATATTTATTTTTAAGGACATGTTCTGTTCTCCTTCGCCACACCCTGCCCACATGCATCTCCTTCTAGGACAGAAAGCAGGGACTATTTTGTTTTTGTCTTTGAATCTTTTGGACCCAGAACAGTAGGCCATCTCCAGTTGTCCTGATCTATGTCTTGCCACTGGTCCCAGATTGTTCTCAAGGAGAAATTGAGGTGGGTGGCTTTGCACAGCCCTCTCTCCCTTAAATCCAATTCACTTTGCATCACCTTCCTGAGGTTGAGAATGAAGGACAGTGCCTTGCCCAAAGGACATATTTATAAATGCTTATTAAATAGAATTAAACTGATATCTACATACCATCTGGCCTTTAGTGGCTAAGTATCTCCAATGTGGAGAAATGAAGCATCAGCAGCAATAAACCATAGTTTATACTTGTAGTGATGTCCTAATACTGTCCTACTTTGAAATTCTAAAAAGTAACCTTATGCCATTGAGTTCCATTTCACAGAATACACTTTTCCATCAGGAGATAAAGGAGTTTAGCAATGGTTTCCTTTTGTGGGAAAAAAAATACATGGTAAAAATTCAATAGACCCAAGCAAAACAATGCTTTACTTTGTTTTTGGATTGGACATGTCTTTGGAATGGTGCATGTCCCTATGGTGTGGTATTGATCAGTAGCCTAAAAACAGTGTGACCCTGGAAATTCTGATTTCATATTTCTCTTTTTTCATTCAGATTCCAGGAAAATAGGACCTTCTAAAGTCTTCTTACAAATTCATCCTTTTGCTTCCAAGATGGGCAAAACATCAAAACATGGTCTCACACTTGGAATCCTAAAAAGAAGGGTTCTCCATGAAACATTGGTAAATTCCAGAGGCAATAGAAGTGAGGAACTTCAATAAATACAAGTTACAGCAAACGTATATTAAGTGTTTGCTGTGTGCAAGGCACTAAATTTAGCATACTCCTTGGTGAATAGTAGCTGGTTGTGTTAACTCTGTAGTGCCATCATGAACAGCTATTGATAAACTAGGACTAAGTCAAATTTGCCAATAGCTTTCCTCCAGCTAGGGCAGCCAGATGGCACAGTGGATAGACTATTGGGCTTAGAATCAGAAAGACCCATTTTCATAAGTTCAAATTTGGCCTCAGACACTTAGGAGCTGTATGATCCTGGGTGAGTCACTTTCCTGAGACAAATCTGTCAAATGAGCTGGAGAAGGAAATGGCAATTGATGGGACAGATCATTCAGTACTAGAAGAGTTGATACAGCTCTCTAGGCATAGGTAACTTGGTTTGGAAAACCTTGTTTCAGGAGAATTTTTAGGTTTTTCCCTTTTTTTTTGGCAGTGGTTAGACCACATGGAAAGACCTTGGTTCCACTTGTAAGTTTTGGATTCCTTCATAAACATCTTGGGAAACTAAAGATTTCCCAGAGTTGAGTTATGTCTGGGTCCCAAAGAGTGTCAGGAGTACAGCAGGCTTTTGTTCAGGGCAGCCTACCTTTTTGTTTCATAAGTATCTCCCCATAACAATGCCATGACACCTGGAGACTGGAGCAAGCTCTTCATTACACTCCAAAGCAACTTCCCTAACCCCGGGGTCAGCTGAGGTTCCACAGTGGAGTCCATGGTTATTTATCAGAAGTTCTTAAGAGTGGAATTACACTGCCTGTGATTATCCAGCTTTAGCTGTATCCCATCCTACTCCACAGAATGAGTGTGTCGGGGACCACTGTGTACAGTATGCAAGTGAGTTTTCAACATGATTGAACTTGACTCTATGAGGTCCTGCTTTAGAATCATTGTAGCATTGACTATAGAAACTCAAAAGGTACAAAACACAAAGCAACTCAAATCAGATGAAAAACACTCATTAAGCCCCTGCTTATGTGCCCCATGCTGGAGATACTAACAGTCCCTTGTCCTCAAGTAGCTTATATTTTACTTGGGAGGAGGGCGGATGTGGAATACTGCATGCATGTAAATAAGTAACCGTGAAGTCTATGCAAAATAAACACAAAAAATGTTCAGGGATGGGACTTCATTGCTAACAAAGAGAACAGTATCCCTAAGCTGCATGACAGTATATCCCCCCTCCCTGCCCACACTCACAACGTAATATATAACAGCTATTTACTTATTGGTGCAGTTCACTGAGTTTTAGACATGTATATTTAAAGCAAACAAAAAAGTATGTACAAACATATATGACCACCTTCAGACGCAGGATATTCACACTCACCTTAATCAGCTTTGTTTTATCAAGTGGTAATACAGACAGGGTATACATCACATTTATTTAAAGCTTTTAAAAAGTGTTTATAAATAGGACCACTGCAGAGGCCCTGGGGCACAAATGTTAAATCCTCTCAATTCTAAGAATGCTGACTCCTCACCACTCAAATCCATAATCTAGCCTTGCAGAGATTTTGACTCTCAGAGGCATCCTTATAAGCCTTAAGATTTGAGGCCATGTGTACACATGGTGAGGACATTTATGGATTAGGCTGGAGGTGGTGTGGTGGTGACCTTTGCAAAGTTTTGCTTGAGGGGCTGACACTGTTAACTTATGCCACTGCTTACAAGCACCAGTGCTGAAGGGATTGGCATTGAGGAGAATCTTTGGGAAAGATTCACTTAAAACAAAAGTTTGCTGACTTTTTTTGCCCATTTCATTTATTTTTCTGACACTGTAAGTTCCTTGTGGGTAGGCTCTTGCATACCTTCCATACCAACAAATATCATGCCAGTATCATGGCAGTCATGTGATGCTTGTTCATAGAGTAATGCCTCTCATGATCTATATTTCCTTTTCCTTATACTCCACTACTGAGCATTTCAGCACAGTAAATTACAATGTTATTTCATTCCTAAACTCTTTCAGTCTAGATGCTATAGAGGCAGCTGGTAAAGTAGTAGATAAAATGCTAGACCTGAGTTTAAATCTGGCCTCAGACACACTTACTAGCTGTGTGACTCTGGGCAAGTCACTTAAGTTTGCTTCCTCAACTATAAATTAAATTGGCCCACTTCACAGTGTTGTTGTTAGGTTCAAATAAGATAATATTTATAAAGTGCTTAGCAAACTGCCTGGTACATAGCAGGTGCTATAGAAATGATTATTTCCTTCCCTTTTCCTTCATAGGACAATTACAGGCACACAGTTGGTATGGCTGCCTGTGTATTTAGAAAATATCTTGCTCTGTTCCTGGTAAAGATTTAGAATTCGTTCCTCATGCTCTAAGGTCTCAGTTACATTGGTAGAAAATTTCATCTGATGACCTCTTATTAGACAGTGAACCTAAAAACCACATATAATCTTTGATAGCTGTGGCTTTATTTAATAATGGAATGCATGGACAAAAAAAAAGCAATATTCCTAATAACGCTAGGAAATGTTTGCAGTGCTAACCCTGTTTTGTTTTTTTTTTTTTTTGCCTTGCAGTTAAAACTCCTCACAGTCAAGCATATTTTGCTCTGTTGGATTCTTCCAATCTGACTCATTGCATAAACATTTTTGGTGTCATCTCCATCGAGTTCGTTGTTAATGTTTCTACAGCAAGAATTGTAAGAGGATCTGCTGATTTCTGCTCACTTTATTTGATTATTGCTACTTTTTCTTTAGAGAGTTTTATGATTTCAGCTTCCTCCTCATCCAGAATTCTAATAACTTTTCCCCCCTCAATTTTTGTGTTCTGTTTTGACTCTTCTCTTACTTATAGTAACTAACCTAATCACTCGGAGCATCAACCATAGAGTCACAACACTTGAGAGGTGGAAGACCCCTCAGGGGCTATCTAACCCACCAATATCCAAAGCAAACACCCATTATAACATATGCAGCAAGAGGACATCCAGAGGGGGAACCTAATGCCTCTGAGGCAGTCTGTTTCACTTTTGGAGGACTTACCAGTCAGGAAGATTTTTTCCTGACATCAGTCTGAAATCTATTCCTCTGCAACTTCTACCCATTGCTCTTGGTTCTGCTTTTGGGAGCCAAACAGACCAAGTCTAATCCCGCCGCTTCAAATGCCAGCCCCTCAAATAGTTGAACACAGTTATCATGTCCATGTTGAATCCAGATGTTGAATCCAGATTATGGTAAATGTCCTACGACATTGACTGAAGGCCTTTCACTATCCTAGTTGCCCTACTCTGAATATCTGCCAGCTAAATAATGTATGTCTTAAGCCATGGAGTCCAGAACTGAAAGGAATATTCCAAGTGGGGTCTGATAGGCCTGAGTATGATAAGACCATCATCTCTTGTTTCTGGAAGTTATGGCTCTCTCTTCATGTAGCTCAAGATTACATATTGATTTTGTGGTTCATGAAAACCTCAAGATCTTTTTCAGATGAACTGCTTATCTACTCACACTTCCCCATCTTATTCCTGTGAAGATTTTTTCTTTAAGTACAAGACTTTACAGATATTCCTATGGAATTTCACCTTATTAGATTCAGCCCCAAACTCAAATCAGTCAAGATTCTTTTGGATTCTGAGCCTATCATTCAGTTTATTAGGTATCCCTCCCAGTTATGTGTCATCTGCAGGTCAGATAAGCATATCATCTCATGACCTTGTCATGGTCAATTAATCAATATGTATTTATTAAGTGACAAACGCTTTGCTAAGCAATGGGAAAACAAAGGAAAAA
Organism: Bettongia penicillata ogilbyi; assembly: GCA_023548195.1. Lineage (NCBI taxonomy): Eukaryota > Metazoa > Chordata > Mammalia > Diprotodontia > Potoroidae > Bettongia > Bettongia penicillata. Next base: position 110,973 of record JAJHZJ010000712.1, on the reverse strand, counting down.
TATTATAGATTTATATATTAATTCCTGCCCTCCAGAAGCTTATATTCTAATGGGTGCATTGTTGGTTTGGTACTTTGGGCTGGCTTCACCATCAGTTATATAATTATTGAACACATCAACCATACAGAAATCCCGTTCAGTTGTTAAAACAGATGAACAAATTTACATTGTTTGGTAGTCTCTAGGTTGGTCTCTTTCTACTTGCAGAAGACCCTTCCTATAGAAGACAGAGAGACATCATTTCGTCATATGTAAGTTTCCTAACCTGGCCTCCTCCTGATTACAGGGTATAAGGAAAGATGCTATTCCATCCTACCCCCTCCCCCTCTCTCCTGGCCTGGGCTAGCTGCAGGGAAAAGAGAGAATCCTCATCCTATCAACTCCTCCTACTGGTCCCACTTCAATCCAATAAATATTTATCAGGTGCCTATTATGTGTCAGGCACTTTGCTAAGTGCTAAGGATGCAAGTAATAAAAAGAAAGTCCTTGCCCTCAAAGGGCTTATACTCAAAAGGGGGAGGTAACACACAAAAAGGAAGCTGGTGGGAACAGACATGGGGGTAGCTGGTGACAGAGGCATCTTGTTTAGTGAAACTGAAACCACACAGAGCAGCAGATGAAAAATAGAGTGTGCAGTCCCCTCACTTGAGCTGCTCACAACTAGGAGAGAATTCCATCCTGAGGCCAAACCCCTAGAGATACTGATAAAACTCCTTCTTCAATAATGACCAAACTCCCACCTGAGATTACCTTCCCCATCCCAGTGATTCAGAGCACCTACCATAGCCATGGATATGCTGGCGCAGTTCTGAATCATGAAACACAACAGACTCTCCACATGGAAGACAGAACTAAACATTTATTCAAACAACAGAAAGCCACATCCATCATAGCAACAAAGAAATCCATCACGGTAGTCAAGAAGTCTATACACATTATCAGGCCTTCCCACAAACCAGCTCCCTTAAACAAAATCACACACTCACACTAGCCAGCTGCCTGTGTCCTTCACAGCTGTTCTCATGACTAAGTTCCTCTCAGCTCTGCTCTAGCTCAGCCTCTTCCTGTTCCACCTATCCTGCTCTATGTGACTTACTCATGTGACCCAGGCTTCCATGTAACTTAAGCAGGTCACATGGGCCTATTCATGAATGGGAAAGGTCTTCCCTTTCAGAAGCAAAATTCCATTAACAATAAGCAAAAATACATTATCAATACACATGTGCAAGAGTCACACTGGTTAAACTGTCTCAGAAGATGGGCTAAACCAGATTGAAGGTAAACAACAGGCCTCAAACCTGTTGATAAGTTAGTGGGATGTCTACCTTGAGCATGTGAAGACTTACCCCAGTGGAATGGACAGATGAGAACTATTTGTTCCAACAGCCATGAAAGTGGCTGAAGCAAGCACCATGAAGTGCTTAGAGCTTGGTCTGCAAAGACACCAAGGTCATCCAGTGCATCCTGGGCCATGCCAGTCATCTTGACTTTTGTCCTGCCACTGAACTTTCTATGACTCAGGAAGAAAGAGTGAGGCCTTGAGCATCTCTGCCTCATTTAAATCCATTTCCTGAGCAAGTCAAGACATCACCTGAGATATCATCGGTCCTCTTTGAAAATAAAAGACAAACAACATAATTTCAACTGAGCCTTCCCTTCAGGAAAGCATGACTTTGCTACCCCTCTGGTTGACTCACTATCCTACTCCCCACAGTGGGTTATCCCTCCCCAGGGTCTTCTTCCCCCAACCTTACCTCTACTGTGTCTCCATCTCTCGGTCTCAAACTTTATGTGAAGAATTGTGCTACTTAGATTACTTCATCTTCCCTTCAGAATTGTTCCATAACCAGACCACTTTTCTAGCTGCTGACCTTTTCAGTTCCTACATCAATAACAGCCTCAGCGTTTCCCATCAACCTCCCATACTCCATGCATCTAATTGTTAAATATTTCTGGTGTGTCCATGTAAATAGAAAGAACAGTGGCAGAAGTGGAATCTGAACTCTGTATCATTATAATGACCAAGTTTGCTCCCCAAGAAGAGCTATAAGAATGGATTTCCCTCTCTCCTTTGTGGAGGCTGAAGACAAGGGACACTCCATATACTGTTGGACTTGATTGATATGTTGGTTGTACTGAACTTCCTTTTCTTTCCTTTTTCCTTTGTCATCAGGAATGCATCGCTGGGTTTGAGACAGGGAGACAGAAATCTGGAAACACAGGTGATGTAAAAATGAAAGATATTAACAAAATGCTCCAAAAATAAAGTGCTTTAGTTGACTTTGTATTTGCTTATGTGCGTATTCACCAATAATTCCTTTATTGCTAAGTCCTTTATTGCTTTCCTCAGTCCTTATTCTCCTTCATCTCTCTATAACATTTGACACTTGATCCTCTCCTCCTGCATACTTTTCTCTTGCTTTTGTGATACCATTCTCTTCTAGTTCTCCTCCTGACTACGTAAGCAATCTTAGGTCACCTTTATAGGATGGTAGTTCATATGCCATTCCCTAAATATGTGTGTACTTCAGAGGTCTGTTCTGGGCCCTCTTCTTTTCTGTAAGCTCTCTTTCTTCTGCTCCTTCTCAGTGATCTCATCAGATCCCTTGGGCTCAACTATTATTTCTATGCAAATGATGCCCATTATCTCAGTATTCAGATTTCATCTTCTCTTTAGGCTCAAGCCCTGAATCTCTAACTGCTGCATCTCTAACCACTGGTTAGGCATCGCTACCTGGATATGCCATAGGCATCTCAAAGTCAATAAATCTGAGAGAGAACTCCTTACTTCTGTCCCCTCCCCTCCCTCAGCCCATTCTTCTTCCTAATTTCTTATTTCTATTGCAGGCATTTCTATCCGTTTTTTCCAGTCATCAAGGTGTGAATCCTAGCAGTCATGCTTAATTCTTTACTTTCAGCAATCAGTAAATCCACAAGGGTTTATGGAGCACCTGCCACCACTGGGCAATGTGCTGACTGAATGTGGTGGTGAGTGACAGTGAAGAGCTGAGCTGAGTCATCGCTCCCAGATGGAGAGATTGGAAAATGCAGACAGAACAATGGACGTGGATTCAGGAAGATCTGAGTTCAGTTCCTGCCTTACTAGCTCCGAGGGCTCGGGTGAGTCACTTAACCTCTAAGCTGCAGTTTCCTCATTTATAAATCCAGAAAAAAATAACACTTATCTCCCAGGGCTATTGTGAAGATAAAATAGGATATACTTGTAAAGAGCTTTGCAAACCTCAAGGTGCTTTATGAATGCTAATTATATTCATTCCTATGTAGCAGGCTTTGTACTAAGTGCTGGCAATACAAATGTAAACAACCACCACAGTTCATACCCTGGAGGAGGAATGGGGAAGAGAAATATAAAGGAGATTTAGAAATTAAGGGTGAGGGGAGAAATGGAGCAAGCCCAGGAGGTAGCAGGGCCGTTGTCCAACAAACCAATAAACATGTGGGTTCTCATTTTTGCATCCTCTGTACTTGGTTCTCCACAGTCTATCACAAGCATCTAGGTTCTGGTTCTTTGACATGCCTACTATTCCAATAGTCAACATCAGGGAAGTCTTTTTTTTCAGTCATGTCTCACTCACTCTTCAGGACCGCATTTAGGGTTTTCTTGGCAAGGATACTGGAGTGGTTGGCCATTTCCTTCTCCAGCACATTTTACAGATGAAGAAACTGAGGCAAACAGGGTTAAGTGACTTGCCCAGGATCACACAGCTACTCGTCTGAGGCCAGATTTAGCCTCAAGTCTTCTTGACTCCAGGCCTAGCACTCTATCCAATGATAATTTGGCCACTGAGTGGAGAGGGGTGGGTCCAAAGTGACCAATCAGGAGGCTGTTGAAATATAAATAAGGCCTGAGGTATAGTGGTGACCAGGTGAAAGTAAAAGATATTAGATCCGACCTAGGACCTAGGTGATTGTGTTGATTGAGACAGGTGTTGAAAGCCTCCATCATTACTAGGTATCTAAGCAAGTCTCCTGGCTCATATTCTTTTCTCTTCAGCTGTTCTGAGATAATGTGGAATAATAGAACACTGGTTTTAGATTCAGAAAATAAAATTTGAATCTCAGCTTTGACACTTAGTAGTTGTGTGACCATAGACAAACTATTTCACCACTTTCTGCTTTGGTTTCCTTTTCTGTAAAATGGGGAAGGTAGTACTATCTCATAGTATTGTTGTATGGAAATCTTTTCCAACACCACAATTCAAAAACCTCTATTTTTATGGTGCTCAGCTTTCTTCATCATCCAATTCTCACATCCATACATTGCCACTGGAAAAACCATAGCTCTGACTATATGGAGCTTTGTCAGCAAGCTTTTCTTCCAAGGAACAAGTATCTTTGAATTTCACGGTTGCAGTTGCTGTCTGCAGTGATCTTGGAGCCCAAGAATATAAAATCTGACACTGCTTCCTTTTTTTCCCTATTTCCTCTATTTGCTAGGAAATGATGGGGTCAGTTGAGAAGATCTTAGTGTTTTTAATGTTAAGCTTCAAGCCAACTTTTATACTCTCCTCTTTCACCCTCATCAAGAGGCTTCTTAACTCTTTTTCACTTTTCTGCCTTCAGAGCGTTATCATCTGTGTATCTAAGACTGTTACTGCAAACTTCACTTTGACTTTTGATGCATTCAACTTAGTGCCCTGGCACGATGTATTCTGCATATAAGTTAAATAAATAAGGAAACAAAATACAACCTTGCTGTATCTCTTTTCCAATCCTGAACCTACGTAAAGGCTATATAAATACATTTTGTTGTGAGTTTGTGCTTAAGAGATGTTTTGAACAATTTGAATGGAATGCTGACAAGGAGCTGAGGACCAGGATGGCAGTTTCCATTCCCTACTAGAGACTTACCCTCCCAGTTACCTATCCCCAGAGCTTTTTGAATGTAGGGATCATAAGACTTTCAAGAAATAATAAAAAAAGGAGTTCCTTATTAGGAAAAGTCTTCTCTGGCTTAAGAGGTAGCTCTTTGCAAGGCTGGTTGTTTTTTTGTGTTGTTAATATTTAGAATTTTGATAGATGACTTCTGAGAAATGGAATGATAGAATTTTAAGTATTTCTAATTATGAAATGTTGGTGAGTTACTGACTCTGCCTATGTGTATACTAGGGATAGGTCATTTTTAGCTTAGATTCAACGGAATGCTCCCACTATCTTTAAAATGGTCATTTCCAGATAGTTTTTACCTTTACATTTTCTTCATTATGCTTCCTCCTCCCCCTCCATTCATTTTAATTCTTTCACTTTGCCAAGAGTTTCAAGGAAGGAGAGAGGGACAAGGGAAGCAGGTAAGGCCATCCTGCCACTACTGCCCACACAGACAATTCTCTCACCTGGGTACTTGGCTTGTAGTGCCCCCAGGCATCCTTTACCTAGTGGAGGGCTCTATCTGGAAGTGCTTGATTGCTGAACTGCTTGAAAGCAGCATGTTGGGAATCCTTTCCTACTCCATTCCTCGTAGAAGCCGTTATAACAAGCTATTTTGGGATTGTGAAGCTGAACTCTCCTGAGCCTGGGGATGGGCTTTCTCAGACTAGGGTTGCTGCTATCTTTGGAATTTATTTCCTTGGAGGTCCATGAGAGCCTGAATTTGGCAGCCTTCAGGACAGTGTGCTTTCTATTTAGCTTTTGAATTTGCCTTTGTTTCTTTTTTTTATCTCTTAAAAATTGGGTCTGTTCAGACCCAAGGGTATATATCTACATTGAGCAAAGCAGCACATTCAACAGAGGTGGGGAAATGGCTGTGCTATTGAATTCAGCAGAATCATGAGCATTGTCCTGAGTAGGAACATATGAGATTTAGAACTGAGCTCGTCAAGGCTGGAGGAAAAAAAAATATGTATTATATATATATATATATATATATATATTTAAAAGGCACTCAGCTTTCAAGTGTGTTTCCTTCCCTCTGTGCCTCCCCTTGCTTAGGGTGGCACGTTTGTGAGCTAGTGATGATTGCACCACCAACCCACCAACTCAGCGATAACGTAGATACCACGTTTTGCCACTTTCCAGGATTTAATTAGCAATTCATGACGTTACATTTGTAAGAATTGAAAGGATCTGTCTCTGGATTTTAGTTGTATGAGAACTGAAGATGGATTTGGGAAATTTCACTCGACCTGCCATGTTGTTTTTGGAGTCATTTAATTACTTTAACTATAAAACTGTGAGAATAGAGCCATCTTCACAAAGGCACTAGAAAGATTAATTGATTTATGCAAATAGTTTTAGCTACTATAGCTATGAAAATCATCCCTGGACATTAGGATGCAGAATTAGATGTGCAATTACATATGGCCAATGTGTTAATTTGTTTTGTTTTTTTCTTTGTTACAAAGAAGTACTTCTATTTGAGGAAGACGATTAGTTAGGAACAGTTATAGAGACACCAAGAGAAAGAAATTTTTTTTAAAAAAAGTATTTTTAAAAACGTAGAGAAAAGCAAACAAAAAGAAACTCAGAAGAGAACACAAACAGCAGTCTTTTTTTCCCTACAGTATTAAAATTTACATAATTTAAAAAAATGAACTATGTACTGGTTTCGTATACCTTATTCTTTTTTCTTCTTTTTATATAGAAATACTCATGTTTGTTGTTGATGTTTACATTTATTTTAAAAAAGAAGACTTAAGAAAAATTGTTCTGATAGGATCATTAACGGTGAGCCCAGGAGACACTCTTTCCTTACTGTTATCCACAGAAGAATCAAATGTTGACCAGTCACCACAGCATATGAATGACTCATTCTGAGAGGGCAAGAGTAGACTACCCAAGAAACACAGCTTGTATCTTACTGTGTTTCCCTATTCATCTGAGAGGGAAGTAAAGAAGAATTAAATTCTTATCAGGTCTTGATTCCCAAAAAGAACCTCCGGGCAAGAAAAAATTGTTCTGAATTTTCTTCTAATAACAATTAGGACAAGTTAAGAGTGGGGTTGCTAATATTTGAAATAGAAAAGATATAAATCACCCCAGGCATAAGGTCAAAAGAAATAGTTTGAGGGAGGAGAAATCAACCAGGATGACAAAAGCTATGGATGAGAAGAGGAAAAAGTATTTTAACAGACAACATAAACTCGAAACACATAATCTTCTGAAGCATAAAGGCAAACTAGGTGACCCAGAGGATGGAGCTCTGGGCCTATAGTCAGGAAAACCCAAGTTCAAATGTCACCTCACACACTTACTAGCTGTGTGATCCTGGGCAAGTCACTTAACCTTGATTGCCTCAGTTTCCTGTGAGATGAGTTGGAGAAAGAAATGGCAAAACACTCCAGTATTTTTGCCAAGAAAACCCCAAATGGGGTCACAAAGAGTTGGACAAGACTAAAAAATGACTGAAATGCAAACTTAAGGATGGAAGTAACCCTGGATGGAAGAGTTAGGAAGCCAAGGTATACTTTGAAAATGTTATTTTCTTCAAATGATTTTTTAATTTATTCAATACTTAGTAAGCTCCATCTAGCTATACTTTTATTCTGATAGAATAGCTACTAGACCTGTAATTTGATCTGTATAAGTAACTCCTGGGTAAGGAAACTGGCTCCAACCAACGCAAGTTCAGCACCTACTTGGAGGTTAAGTAACCTGCCTGGGCTACACAGCCAGTCTGCATCAGAAGTAGGACATGAACAGAGTTTTCCCGAATCAAAGGCAACTCTCTGTACGACACTGTTTGTGATTTAAAACAGATATATAAACTGGTCTCTGGCTTGAGGAAGGTTCTGTTCCTAGTGGGGAAATATGACCGGAGCAAATGACCACACCACATAGAACATGGTAATAAGTGTGTGAGAAAGGTACAAAACACAGCAGAGAGACTGCATTCACTTTCATGGATCAGGAGTGGTTTCTATGGAGAACCCACTGGACTGGACTCTTGAAAGTGGGGAGCCTCAGAGGGGAAGAGTGAGGCAAGAAAGTAGGCAGGTGGATTAACCTGTTACCTTGCGGGCAGTGATGGTTCAAATGAGGCCCATTTAAGGGAAATTGGAGGAGAGGGGCTGACTAACAAGTGGGGAGGGGTAGAGGTGGGGTAAAATTAAAGGAGTCTTCCAGAGCCTGGCTAGAACCATGTTGTTCATGTACTGAACAGTTTTTTCTGAAAGGATTGTCCTTGATCATCTGTTTCCTTACCCTGGCCATTGGAGCTGGACTGTTATTACACAGCTGAAGTATCAAATATCTGGTGGTCTATTGTTGTGCTGGTTATTCTCTTTACTCTCTGGATCTCCCCCAGCTTTATGGTTGGCATGGACCTCTTTACCAAACTTGCTCTACTAGGGCTTTTTTTGGAGTTTCTTGTTCTTCAAATTGACCTCATTCAGTTCCATTCTTGGGTGTAGGTTATGGTCAATCACTACTTTATCATGAATTTTGTGGAGGAATACTGATCTTTCACAGAGGTCCTGGGTTATTTTGCCTTCTGCTTCTTGTCAATCCATCTGCACTTTTGTAATGCTGTTAGCCAAAGAGAATGTCTCCATTGTACAATTTGGAGGAGGTGGTATGATTTTCAACTATTTACTGAAGGCTGGCTGGGTGAACTTCTGAGAATCCTGGTTGTCTTCTCTTTCATCGTCAGTGCCATCTTACTGAGTAATCAGGAGGTGTACTGACCATTCAGGGAATGGGCTTGGGGTTGAGAAGGGAGCCAGCACAGTGAGCTGGGGCAGGGAGCCCAGACTTGGGCCTTCAGGTAACATGGAACCTTTTGTGACAACACTTCCCCAATCCCAACCCCCTCCTATCCCTTCCTTGTTGAAGTGGGGTGGCACCTTGGTTAGGATTGGAAAAAGCTAAAGGTCACAAGATCTGGGCATAGCTTCAAAGGAAGGACAGGACTAGGTATTTAGGTGTGGTGGATCTTGGGTAGCTTTTAGGCCATTAAGCTGTAACTTGACTCCCAATATCTCCCTAAGGGAGTTATGATAGGGGACTTGGGGGTTAAGATCTCTAATTCATTGATTCTTACTGCCACTCAGGGTCTGCTGTGGGTCAGGTAAGGTCAATACTTAACTGGCTACAAAAGAGAATAGAGACATGTTTCTTTAGGTAGAGGACCCTTAGGGCAGAGCAATGGCTTGGCATATTTTTTTAAAGTCTTTTTTTTGGTATTGAATTGGACCTTTTTTCTGTTAAAACACCAATTTCTTGAATAAAGATGGTGTTAAAAAATAAGCTGGGGGTATTGAATAGAAATATTGTATTAGATTCTGTTTCCAGTTTTTGTGATATCTTAGTTTCTCAAAGGATAAAATGAGAAAAACTCTACTCGTGTTATTTTTCATAAGAATTATAAGATTTAAGCTACTCTCTGAAGTGCTAGAGACCATAGGGTGAAATTTTTGATGTTTACTTCCATTTTCAGTGAAAATATGAAGTTTGACCATATTTTTCTTAGAATTGCAATAACCTGAAAGGGAAATGTACAAGAAATCATGAGAAAGGTAAACTTGTTTATGGGTCAAAGTGCAGATTATGTGCAAGTAGGGTGGGATATAATCTGGAGTCTTTAATTCATGTCTCAGAAATTTATGCATGAAGGGATTATTTTGACATTGTATCACACATTTCTTTCTCAGAAACTTCAGCTAAATCCATACCTAGAATTTTACCTTCACGGGACAACTGCCATCCTTCAACCTCTTTTCACAGTGCTCTGCTGGCTTGTTCCAGGGCTATCCTCCCTAGATTCCTGTCACCATGGTGCCTGTCTTGTGAGGCCTACCTCCTAATCCATGTAGAGGCATAAATTGATGAGGGATAAACAGCACCTCCTTCTTTGGCTGTTGGCTTGTCTACTGTCCCATCCCCCGTCAGTCAGTCTTGCCCCTGTACTGCCATCCCTCCAACAACTGGGATTTTGTCCCAGATTTATATATGTTTCTGTTGTTCAGATCTCTCTTTATATTGTGTCAGCAGCATTATTGAAATGGCTTCTTATAGGTTAAAAACGATTGCATTGCACTCTTCTTGAGGACATACACCATCTGCGCATGGTTTGGACATAATGCTTGGACAGTGTGGTGGCTACCCTGCTCCTTTCCTACTTCGTTGTCTCCCCAGTGATCCTAGCACTCTCCCTCCATCCTTCCTATGAAGAGTACATGGCCAATGTGTGGCTGGGACAAAACTACAAGATTTTCTTCCCTGAAGTGAGTTGGTCTTTGTGTGGGGAACTGAACTGCAATGAGAAGGTGGGACGGTGGCCTAATCATCCTGCATGTTTATGGGTTATATGTAACAAAGCCTCTCTGTGTATATGTGTGTGTGTGTGCATATGTGTGTGCAAAAGAGAAAACCAATAAGAAAATATGTATTTTAAAATCTATTTGGGGTTGGGATTGGACATCATTAAATTACTTTTTGTGAAATAACATCTGACCCTGAATATGTTTAAGATGTAAAGTTGTTTTTGTTGTTATTTCTTGGCTGTCCTTGTTCTCCACCCCTAAGTGGTGGGGTGGACATGTTGATTTAAAGGGTTAGAAGGTGTTCCGTATGTGAAAGGCAGTAAATAATCGTGGAATAATGGAGTGATATGTTAATAATAATGTTACAGTAATTAAACAACTGGTAACATGATCTCAAGTAAAAAGTCAAAAGTTTATGGGATATTAGCTGCAGATAGAGGAAAATGTAGCCTAATTATGGGGTAATGGGTTCAAAGTCAAGATGTCTCCACAAAAACTGAATTAGGAGAAAACACTGAGGGATTACCAGAGAATGAAGGCATAAGAAATCAAGCCAAGATAGCAATTATTTAGTGACTGTCCTTCCTTTGTTCTGTGTTTTAAAGTTGAAATTTAAGTATAATTGAGAATACATAATAGCATGGGCTGCTAGGTGGAATAGTGGACAGAGTGCTGGCGCTGGAGTTCAGAGGAGCTGAATTAAAATCTGGCATTAGACACTTCCTAGCTCTGTATCCCTGGGCAAGTCACTTAACCCTGTTTGCCCCAGTTTCCTCATCTGTAAAATGAGCCAGAGAAGGAAATAGCACACCATTCCATTACCCTTGCCAAGAAAACCCCAAATGGGCTCATGAAGAGTCAAAAACGCCTGAACAACAATGAAAATAACTGATTGGGAAGACACTGAGGGTTTTAACTGGCCAGAACAGCACCAAAGCGGAAAGGTTTTACTTATATGTAAAGATATGCATAACGAAGGCAGGAGCACAGACTAGTTGAAATTATAGTAGTAATAGCTAGCAATTATATAGACATTTAAAGTTTGCAAAATACTTTTCAGATATTCTCTCATTTGATCCTATGAGGTAGGGACCTTTGCTTATCTCCATTTCACAGATGAATAAATTGAGGCAGAGACAGGTTAAATGAGTTGGTCAGAGTGACACAGCTTTGAAGGATCTAAACAGAACTCGAATTCAGGTCTTTCTGACTCCACACCCAGTGCTCTATTCACTGAGCAACCTAGCTGCCTACCGAGTTTCCCTTCCCTTCTAGTTCGAAATCATTTGCAGGCTAAGCCAAAGAGGAGCTTGGGAATGACTAAACCGAAATTAGATAGTTATATCACTGAGTACTGCAATCTCCACCCAGATATAATGGTAGGGAGCCTTAATCTTACTTTGGTCATATTCTGTCTGCTTTTGGTGGTTGAGTGTGGAGGTTATTACTAAAGAGCATCAAGTCTAACCTAATTAGGAAGGAGTCCTAGCTCCTCTGCCTTGGCAGAGTGGAATGAACTATAGCCAAAGAAGATGATGCCCAGCAATCAAAGACCAAGGGAACCAAAAGCCCAAAACTCAGCTCAGCTTAGATCACTTGCCCAACAGTCACCAGGTGATGCCACACCCCACAAGGAATAGGCTGAGTGAGAGCAGTGTGATATCAACAGAGACAATAGAGGTCTTGCACAATTGAGGTGTGAGTTATCCTCCCATGACTGTTCTCTGGTGACATGTTTCTAATATGCCTGCCCTTCCTGTGTGATTCCTATGAATCTCCTCAATGATAGTGTATGCATTTGGGAAACCTAGGTGGGGGTGTGAGGTGGGGATTTAAAGGCAAGTTCTTACTATTCTTTTTCATTAAATTGCTTTGAACCAATTGTGTCCACTAGTCAATGTACTTCAAAAAAATGAGAAAATCTTTAGGGGTTCATAAACTGTGACTTTGACTAGATGAGGACCTATAGACAACCTTGAATCTGGGGTGGCTAATTTGTGAGAGGGAGTACCTCAGGTTCTATATTGTGGGGTTTTATCTATCAAAATCATAACTTATGAACCCCTACTGATGTTTACTTTTACTCAGTTTCTCACTGCACTTTGCATGTGCTGCTCTGCCTAGTTTCAACAAATGACAAGATGGCCCTCCCAGGATGAGCTCAACACTTCTAAATTCACCACAGCGCTGCTCACTCAAACCCTGATTGACACCACCTTCCTGAAGCCTCCTCTGATCGTCAGGCTGGAGGATGGAGCACCAAATTCCTCCCAATGCCTTGCTTCATTTTTGTTGTTCAATCATTGCAGTCGTGTCCAACTCTTCATGACCCATTGGAAGTTTTCTTGGCACAGATACTGGAGTGGTTTGTCATTTCCTTCTCCAGCTCATTTTACAGATGAGGAACTAAGGCAAACCCGGGGTCACACAATAAGTGTCTATGGTCACATTTAAATTCAGGTCTTCCTGACTCCAGGGCCCATACTCTATCAACTTTGGGGATTCTCAGCTCCTCATTTCACTTTTCTTCTTTTTAAAATAGTATTTTATTTTTTCCCAACATTCATTTTTTTGAAAGATTTTTAGTTCCAAATTTTTTTCCCTCCCTTCCCTACCCCCTAACCAAGGCAGCAAACAATCTAATATATTATACATGAGCAATAATGTAAAACATTTCCATATTAGTCATTTTGCAAAAGGAGAAATAGAACAAAGGAGAAAACCCACAATTCCCTTCTCACCCACAAAAAAAAAGTAACAATAGTATGCTTCAATCTGCCTTCAGATTCCATCAGGTCTCTTTCTGGATGTCGATAGCCTTTTCTCTCATGAGTCTTTTCGAATTATCTGGAATCACTCTATTGCTGAGAAGAATTCAGTAAATCCTAGTTGATCATTACACAATGTTATTGTTACTGTGTATGATATTCTCCGGGTTCAATTTACTTTGCTCAGTATCAGTTCATGTAAGTCTTTCCAGATTTTTCTGAAATCTGCTGTGCATCATTTCTTATAGCAAAAGAGTACCACATTATATTCATATGCCACAACTTGTTCGGCCATTCCCCCACTGATGGGCATCCCCTCAATTTCCAATTCTTTGCCACCACACAGAGTTGTTATACTTTCGTATGTGTGGGTCCTTTTTTTTTTTTTTTTTGAGGGGGGAAGGCAATGCAATTTGGGTTAAGTGACTTGTCTAAGGTCACACAGCTAGTAAGTGTCAAGTGTCTGAGGTCGCATTTGAATTCAGGTCCTCCTGACTCCAGGACTGGTGCTCTATTCACTGCACCACCTAGCAGCCCCATCCTTCCACACCACCCCCTTTTTTCAAATGATCTCTTTGGAATACAGACTTGGTAGTAGTATTGCTGGATCAAAGGTTATGCACAGTTTTATAGCTTTTTGGGCATAGTTCCAAATAGATCTCCAGTTGGATCAGTTCACTCACTCCACTTTTCATCTGTTGTTCTGCTTGGTTTCCTGCCTCCTTTTGTATTTTTCCCCCCTTTAGATTATAAGCTCCTAGAGGACAGAGATCATCTTTCTTTTTTATTAAATGTATCCCCAGGGCTTGGGCAGCTAGGTAGTGCAGTGGATAGAGCACCAATGCAGGAGTCAGGAGGACCTGAGTTCAAATCTCCCCTCAGACACTTGACACTCACTAGCTGTGTGACCTTGGGCAAGTCACTTAACCCCAATTGCCTCCTCCTGGGTCATCTCCAGTCATCCTGATGAACATCTGGTCACTGGATTCAGATGGCTCTGGAGGAGAAGTGAGCCTGGTGACCCTCACAGTCCTCCCTCACTCAGAACAAAGTCAAGTACAAGTCATGTCATCATTTCTCTAATGGCACAGTCTTCTTCGGCAACGAAGGACACACACACACCCCAGGGCTTAGCACTGCTCCTGGTTGAATACATGTTTATTGAACTTTTCTCTAGCCAATAAACAATCAGCGTTTATTAAGCACCCAGAATGTGCAAGGCATCAGAAGACATAATTAGTTCAGATCAAAGGCGCTTAATGAAATATAGTAAGTAATGATGGAAAATTATCCAAGTAAGTCTAGGGTACAATCTCCACAATACACATGCCCTTAGTGGGGACGGAGGGCATGGAGCTCATATGAGGAGCTTGCATGGAGGGCACACGTAAAGCACCTTTGCATCTATTCGTCAGGTCTGGGGATGACCAGTACCTCTGCTATGAGGGCTTGCTGAGCCCTTTTTGGGGCTGCTCATCCACCTTTGGTGTACAACTGGCACCCACATTTCACCTCTGGTTCTATATCCTCTTCAAAAACGTACGATTAACAACTTTAGGACTACTGCTTCCAATGGACCTGCTTACTGGGTATGGCAGTGTCTTCTGTTAATTTCCATTTTTTGTTTTATTTAATATATGACCTAAAACACAAGGAAAAATTAACTAAAATTCATAAAATTTATAAAAATGCATCATCTTATTCACTTTGAACATACTTTTTATTACTGGACTTTTCAATACATATTGTGCAAATGTGGACAAATTAATATTGGCACTGTAACTGAAGCTTTTCTGAATACTGCATTGAAGACTTATATTCTCTGTCCTAGAATAATATTAACATTTTTTTTCAGGATGAACAGTAAACTTTTAATGTTTATGGATTTGAGTCTTGTCTGGTCTTAAATTCTCTCAGTCTTGACTGATTTGTCTCCAACACTTCCCAGGATGTTATCTCCATTTAAGGATTCCTTATACCTCACATAACTCTTTCTTTCTTATCTATAATTACTTTTTACTTTCTTTTTTATTCAGATTGGCCCTTTTTCATGCATATACTTTTTTTTTTTTAGCATACATTAACTTACCTTTAGGGGATATGCATTTCTTTCCAATTTTTATTGCAGTTTTATGAACTTTACCTTCTTACAAAGTAAGGCTTATTAAGTTTTTCTTCACATACCTCCACTTCCTCATTACAATTATTAGCCTTATTAAATACTATTTGTTAAGCACTATCACAGAAGTGACAGTGTTGTAACTCCAATCCTGAATTTTTAAAATTCTTTCTCTTGGTACTTTCTTTTACACTTAAATTGATTTTAGTTATTGTTATTCAAATGTTTTCTCATTTCAAGATTCTTAAGAAATGCTTGAGTCTATTAGGTAAAGATATAGAAGACTCCAATTGTTTCCTCTCTAGCCTATATTGACTATGAGAAGTAAGGAGTTGAACCATTATCTAGTGAATTTGGACTATGTACATAATCATTATAAAATATTCTGGATAAAATGTCCCCTTTCTCTCAAAAACAAGTTTATTTTTCGTCAGAATTTCCTAGGTTATTGTTCAATTGTCTCTTTAACATATGCCTCAGCAAACAAAAACTGAATCACAAAAAAGTAGTAATTCATCATGGTCCTACTGGATCTTATAATTTTCTGAGTTTTTTTTTTTTACCAAACTGAATTTGTTATTATTTTTCCAGCCATAGTATTTTTCTAGATTGAGTAAGGGAGAAATATATTTCAATAAAAACCTCAATAGGTTATTATTTTGTCTCCTGTCTCTTTCATCTATAGAAGAAATGATTCACAACTATTAAATTTGACTTCCACAAAAGACAAAACAAAGGTAGCATTTGTCAAGAATTGGCCATGGGATGAAAGTTGTGATTTAGCTAAAAGAAGGCCACATGTTTCACAACTGATAATAACACTCTAGGAAGAAATAACTTTTTGACCTACTAACAAAGAATGGCTGAAGGAAGACATGGATAATTTACTTGAACTTTGGGATAAAGCACCATAAACTGAATGCTGTCAGAAGAATTAATTTACAAGTCAGTAAGATATAGGGATGAACTGCTAAAGTGGATTAAAAATTGACTTTGATATCAAGGAGTGGAACAGTTTGGGATGGATGGATTAGAAAGCTCCAAGGATCAATATTAGGACCAATTTTATTCATTTTATATATCAATGACTTGTAAGGCAGAACATGCAGTAAGCTTGTAATACAAAACTGGAGGGAGGGACAGTCAATACAAAGAAGGAATGAAATGACTTGGATAGTCTAGGAACATGAGCAGATAAGTGGCTTATACAATTCAATGTAGAGGAAATAAAAAGTAACAAGGTTGGTTAGTGCAAAATAACATGAAATGGAAATATCCTTAACAAAGGTTGAAAAGAGGAAATAAAGTATGAGGTGCATAAATAGAAGTATTAAGAGTAAAAAAAAATGTAAATTATTCAGGCACTGAGATTAATTGGGATACTGACAGTAAAATTATAAAATATTTCTGAGAAAATAGATTATTTTATAATTAATGCAATATCAGGGGCATGAGCTATCACACAAGTGAGCAACAGCTACAACTTTAGCTACTAGAAATTTAGGTAGAAGAGAAAACTAGGAAATTATGGATTTTTAAATGGGACTCTCTGACATGTTTTTTAAAGGAATCAGTTAAAGCCATATGTAAGGGTTATGGGATATAACCAATATAAGAAGATGGAATAACTGGGCTGTTTGGCATTTTCCGTCCACAAAGTTGAATAACACCTCTTGTCACCTAGCAAACTTAAAACTAGTAATTAAAGGATAATTATTTGACACACCCCTTATGCAGATTTAAATGGGTTGATCAAATGAAGAATACCATATTTCAGCTTCTTTACAACCAAAGGTAGTTGGGCCATATTTTTCTTATTAATAGTTTCACCACTTTTAAGGTCTGAAACCTACTTTACCCTAATAGGCTCAATATTTATGTCTTATCCAGAACCAATATTTTTATTGGATTATTTAAGTTGGAAAAAATTTAATGCATGCTGCACATTGTATCAGGGCCTGTGAGGAACAAAGAAGCATGTGACATGATCTCTGCTCTCAAGGAATTTACAATATAGTTGGGAAGAAAACACAATACATGAAACATCAAACAATATTAAAAATAACAGCAAATCATTATTAAATTGCATAGTGCAAACTATTAAGTAATTTATGAATTCAGAGCAAAGGAGATCAGTGAGGGCTGGAACGAGACAGAGAAGCCTTCATATAGATAGTAGTATTTGCATGACTGAATAGGATTTGAATAGGAGAGAAAAAAAGGTACAGAGGCTCAAATTATTATAGTATTTTTGTGGGAAAACGAGGGGACTAGTCTTATAAATGGGAAGGAGTCTGGTTTTTCGAGGTTAGGAGGCAATGTTGAACAGCTAAGGTAGAGCTGAATTATAGAGGACCTCTGAATTCAAGTAGAAGCCTAGAATAGGGTAAAAGAACCATGTTCTAACATCAAGGAACCACTTACTTCTGGGCCCACAGAGGCTAGGGTTATGCTCCCACTCCCTACTCTATACCTAAGCACGTGTTTTGGACCAAGTTCAAGCCACTGAAACCTGGTCTCTAATGGGGGTGGGGTGGAGTTGATTCCCTATTTTCAAACCCTTTGGCTCCTTAAATCATTATTCTGGCGCCAATTTTATTTATAACCTAGGTTATAGCTTACATCTAGGGATTCCCCCAAAGAGGTGAATAAAAAGTGGTACTAAACGCATAGTATGAACTAGGTGTGTAGCAATTTATTTCTACATACAAGATACTAAACGTAAAAGACCCACGGTGCACATGACCAGAACTTAAAATGGTATTCAGTAAACTAACTAGTAACTTGCCCCTCAGTCTTGTGGAGGCTTGGTGTTTAAACCTTGTCAAAACTGAGGAAGCCTGCAGAACTGCCAATCAGGCATTTTACATGTCACTTTGCCTCTGTAGTACCCAAACAGCTGCTTACGTCTGCTGGTAAAATGGCCAGGTTTGAAATCTCATCAGCTCCCATCAGTTCAATGAGCTCTTTAAAGCAAATGACACCCATAACCGTATGTCTTATCCCTAGTCTCTCTTCTGAGCTTTGGATAACCAGTTTATCACTTGGATGTCTCAAAATTCAGCATGCCCCCAAAAGGGCTCATTATTATTTCCCCTTCTCCCCAAGTCCTTTCCTGTTCCCAACTTTCTTCTTTTTACCAAAGGCACAAACATTCTTCCAGTCACTCAGCCTCAGTAACTCCTAGTTCAAACTCACCCTAAATATTCAATCTGTTGCCATTTTATCCTTTCAGTCTTTATAACCTCTTCTGTACATTTCCTTCCTGCTCACACAGTTGCCTCCTGGCTTCTGGGTCTTATCACCTCGTGCCTAGACATTTGAAAGTTTCCTTGCCATAAGTTTCTCCCCACTAGAATCTACCCTGCATCGAGCTCGCAAAGTGATTTTTCCTCAGTCAATATTTATTAATATTAAATGCCTTCTATGAATCAGGCCCTATGCTAAACACTGGGGATACAAAAAGAGGCAAAAGACAGTTTTGGACCTCAAGGAGCTCACAATCTAATGAAGGAGACAATAAGCAAACAAATATACACAAATTATATACAAGATAAACAGGAAATAATTAAGAGGGAAGGCACCGGAATTAAGAGGGCTTGGGAAAGGCTTCCTGCAGGAGATGGGATTTTTGTTGGGCCTTAAAAGAAATTGGGGAAGCCAATAGTTAGAAATGAAGAGGGAGAACACTGCAGGTATGGGGAACAGCCAGAGAAACTGCCTGGGGTGGAGATTGGGAGTGTCTTGTTCAAGAGACCTCCAGGTCAGTGTTACCTGATTGAAGAATATATGGCAAGAAGTGAGGTGTAAGAAGACAGAAAAGGTAGGAGAGGGGCTAGATTATGAAGGGATTTGAATGCCAGAGAGGATGGATAGGAGTGGAGAGAGACTTGAGGCAGGCTGACCCACCAGCAGGTTATTGTAATAGTACAGTTGAGAGCTGATGAAGACCTGCACCACAGTAGTAACAGTATCAAAGGACAGAAGGGGTTGTATTTGTTGCAAAGTTGAAATTGACAGAACTTAGCAACAGATCAGATAGAAAGGGGGTGGGGGTGGGGAGTGATGAGATAGTGCCAAGAGCCAAGGTATCTAGACAGTGAGCCTGAAGGACTCAGAACATGGTGGTGTCCTTGATAGTAAGATGGAAGTTTGGAAGGGGGCAGGATTTAATGGGAAAGATGAGTTCTATTTTGCATGTGCTGAATTAAAGATGTCTGCTGGACGTTTAGTTCAAGATGTCAGAAAAGCAGTTGGACATATGAAACTGGAGGTCAGCCCTTCAGTATCCTTAAATGTAATATGGGGATATTAATGTCTACTGGCCAGGGTTACTGGGAAGATTAAATCAGATATCTGTCGTGTTTAGCAGAGGGTCTGGCGTATAGAAGGTACTTAATAAATGCTTCTTTTCTTCTTTCCCCACTACTAAATAATCTTAAGTGGCTCCCTCTCACTTCCATGCTATTTGGCATATAAAACCTTTACAACCTGGCCCCCTTCCTACTTTTCCAGTCATTACACTTCACTAACATCCACATATTCTAGGATCCTCCAACACTGGCCTATTTGCAGTTCCTTACAGACAACACTCCATTGTCTTTTAATAGGCCTCTCCCCATTTCTGGAATGCTCTTCCGCCTCACCTGGCTTCCCCAGCCTCCGTTAAAGACTTACTTCAAACCTTATTTTATGCTAGATGCCTTTTCCTGTCTCTCTTCCCCCATCCATTGCTAATGCAGATTCTGAGATTACCATTTACATAGACTACCTTGTAGGTACATAGTTATTTGCATGCTGTTCCTCAATTTGAATATAAGCTCCTTGAAGGCAGGGACCATGCTTTTGCCTTTATCTCTGCAACAGTCTGACAAAAGGTAAATGTTTAATAACTGTTAACCCACTGTCTGGGCGACTGGTCATTTGGGGAGGCCTAAGAAGAGATGGAAGGAAAAAAAGCAAAGGAAGTTCAGCCTTTTTCAGCATGGAAGCAGAATACTTGTGGGTGATGGCAAGATTAACGGTAGCTGAGGTAAACTGAAGGAGGTCATGGAAGCTGGGTAGACTGAGGGACTTAGAAGTTAGGGGACTTCTAAGTGTACATTGATGTTGCCCGAAATAAGAGGCCAAGTTGGTCTGAAGAACACTGCGAGCCAGGTCCCGAATTCAATAGGAAAGGAGGGAGAATATCTTCCTTTCTTAGAAAACTTTTGGTCTACTGACTTGAGGTCTACAACAGCTACCAGAATCTAACCTTAGTAAGAAAAGATGAAGATTCAGTGATTCTGGTTGTAGTGGGACCTAAGAGAAATGTATAGATGTAAGAAATATTGTAGAAGTAGAATCAGTAATACTTGACAATCAATTAGATGTTGAGGATAGCAGTGGAATTAAAGATGATATACACCAAATTAAGAGCTTTGGTAATTGGGAAGATGGTGATGCCATGAAGAAAAAATAATTAGGAGGAAGATGATTTTGGGGGGAGACAATTTCTGTTTCGGACAAGTTTAAGGTTTAGCTGACTACCCAGGCAGAGATAGTCAAGAAGCAAATATGTAACTGAAGCTCTGAGGAGCCTTGGTGGGTAGAGATATGAGGTGATAATTGAGGCCACTACAGTAGATGAGGTAAGCAAGAGTCTAAAGAGACAACCAAGACTCAAGACATTAGCATATAGAAAAAAAGTTAATCTTGGATAGTGTGATGAAGGAGCACCACCAGTTTGTGACTAATTCTATTTAAGAAGAGATAAGGATGTGAAGATCATGTTAACATTCCAAGTCAGGAGAACTAAAAGAGCCAAAAAGGCTCTTATGGCTGCAACTCTTAAAGTAACTAGCATCCCTTGATGGTAAATAACTGCAACTCTTACTCCCTATGTATTGTAGCAATTGTTACTGAGAAGTTGTCACTAAGAAAACAAAGCAGTTTAGTTTTTTTTTTTTAAACCGCTTGCTAAGATTTGACCAGAGTTCTAGGACACTTAAGAAAAGGTCATTTGCTCTCCCTAGAGCATACTTATATTGATTTCCAAGGAAAATAAAGCTATTCTATTTCACTGATTTTCAAAGCACGGAGTAAGTCCAGATCATGACATGAAAGGAGAGGGATCACAGACAAGAGTTGGAAGACACCATGGAAACACTCAAATCCAACACCCTCATTTTTATAGATGAGGAAACTGAGGCTGAGAGAGAGTAACTCGTCTCAGATCACACAGTTAATGTTGGAGACAGTATTTGAAGTCTGGTCTTCCAGACATCAGGCCCAGGCACTAAGCTATCTAATCTTAGCTAGCTATACCCACTGAGTTAGTGCAGCAATACAAATGTCCTGAACTCACAGTGCAGGAGAACAATGAGCTCAGCCTGGAGGTCGGCTGTTTGGGCTGCATTTGAGAAATGGCACCAATATATCAAATTCAGTTGAACAAGTGTTTATTGTCTATTATATGCCAAGCAAATGGTAGGCACCTGGGCTATGAAAACAAAAATGTCTCTCTTCAAATTAACATTCTACTTGGTGGGAGAACAGCTTGTAAAAAGATTTGTAAATACAAAATAATTTCTGGAGAGAGCACCAAATAATTGAGGGAATCACTCTTTATGTATATATTGTACATTTACTGTACCACTTGTGTTCATAGAGCTTTGAAGACCACATGAAAATGAAACCAAAAGAGAGAACCATGTGTGCAAAGATGAACTCCACCCAGGAACTCCCATTTCAAATGATCATTTCTGTAGGCTCATGGTTTTTTAATTATGTGAATTAACTTCCTGTCAGCTCTAGGTTTAATGCAACCAAAAGTCAAAAAGTTAAAAAAGACCGCCTTGGTGCTTTAGCAGTGAGATGCAAGAAGAGCTCTTTCACCAGGCAAAAGAGATTTTGCTAGTCAGATTCCGGAGTTCAATGCTAATAGTTCTGGGGCTTCACAGCCTGGTGAAGTTTTCTACTGGGACAATTTATTTACAATGGTTGGAGCAAGAAAGCTTTAGTGCTTTTCAAAAAATACAGAGCTAGGGTGTTATGGACAGCATTTTCACCTCTTGCTCTGAACGCTTTTTTGGCAACCAAATCTGGAAGTCGTAGGCAGAGACATTTCTTCCAATTGGCAAACAAGTCCTGTACTTTTTCTCCTACGGTGACTGAATAAGACACAAAGAATCCAAATAATCTAAAAGCGGGCCCAATAAATGAGTCTAAATTAAAGCATAAAATTTATAATGCTTCAAGAAAGAAAACCTTATTTTAAAAAAGGATCTCGCTCAGCACCAAGAGGGATTAAGAAGCCTGGAAAAAATGCAAGTTCATGAAAAGTAATAAAAGTGTGCTTCTATTCTATTATCCTAGCTCACTTGTGAGGTACATATGGACAGGTACACGTGGACACACACGTACCCACACAAGTATGTGTATTTATATATATTACATATAGAAGCCTTTAGGTTTTTGGGTGCGTTGGCCCTTTGTTGGGTGTAAAGATTAGGAATTCTTCTTGTTACCATCCCTGCCTGGGGAGAGGCGGCAAAGCCTGAAAAGGATGACAAACCCAGTGGCTTTAACAGAAAAGGAGAGCAAGAGCGGGCGAGGGCGAGGAAATCCTCCTCCAGCCTCGGAGGGGGTGTCTCCCCCAATACCAGCGCCCTCCCCCCGGGCTCGTGGGGCGGGTCTGGTTTGCTCAGCAGCAGCGGCGACGAAGGCGGCGGCGGCAGCAGCCCCGGGGCTCTGCCACGGCCCCTAGGCAGAGAAGCAGCGGAGTCTCGGGCTGAGCGAGGCCCAGGGGAGATCCGGCCGCCGCCAGGATGGAGGAATCGCAGAGCGGGAGCCCAAGCCACAGGGGACGGATTTCCTCTTTCAGCCCACCCCTCCTCCCCAACGTTGGCGCCTGGCGGGGCCTGCCCGGCTGGCTCCCGAGCGCCAGCGAGGCGGGCGAGGCCTGGACCTCGGACTGGGGAGCGGCAGCCGGCAAGCGAAGCAGGCACAGCGGGGTAACGGGCAAGCAGAAGCCGCGCTCGGGAACCGACGCCGCCGCGGCCACTCATTGTCTCTCCTCTTCCACCCGGGGGGCAAACAGGAAGCGAGGCTCCCGGGCGAGCGAGCGACGGGCTTCCGAACCAATGAGAGACTCCGGCGGGGAGCGTAGCGACGAATGAAGGGGGAGAAGAGGGGCGGGACTTCCGGGCGGGCTGTCACCCTCTTCCCCCCTTTCGGGCTAGAGGCTCCACCTTTTGTGTTTCCCGCACAGTCAATCAAAATAGGAAAAAAAATCCCCCGGACCGCTCCGGCCGTGTCCGCCGCCGCTTCCCGCATCCTCTCCCGCCGCCGCCGCCTCCGCTCCTCACCATGTGTAAGGCGGCGGGGAGTCCCGCCTGAGGTGCTCTAAACACACTATGACCGGTACGTAAAGCAGAGTGAGAGAGCACTCCCCGCAGCCAGTCCCAACCACCCCGGGGCCGTCGCCGCCGCCGCCTCCGAGTGTGTGTGTGAGGCTGGGAAGTGTGAGTGTGTGCGAGGCGGGGAGGTGGCACAGCCTCTCTCCCTGCTTTCTCCTTGCCCTGGCCACCGTCCGCTCCTAGGAATCCCGTGCCCCCCCAACCCCCAAAGCGCCGTCCCAAGCCTGGGCCCCGAGTCCCGCTGGGAGCGCATCCCTCCGGTGTGCGTGTGGGTGACCGACCGTGCGAGAGGAGAGAGCGCGAGTGAGAGCGGCGAGGAGGGAAAGGGGAGGAGAGGAGAGGAGAGGGGGCAGGGGCAGCGCGGGGAGGAGGAGGAAAAGAGGAGGAGGAGGAGGAGGAGGGTTACAGGCAGCCGTGGCGGGCGGGGGAAAGAGGAGGAGGGAGGGGGAGCGAGCCACCAGCCCGGGGGGTGGGGGAGAGAGGGGAGGGGGAGGGGAGAGACTGTCAGTCCGGGCTTTCTATAGTAATTTCTAGCTCTCACCGCCCGGCCCCCCCTCCTTCCCCTCCCCCTCGGCCCCCCCGCGGCGCCTACAGCTCCCGAAAAGCCTGTGAAACAAGAGGAAATGGCTGCCTTAGACGTGGACAGCGGCGGCGGCGGCAGCGGCGGCGGCGGCCACGGCGAGTATCTGCAGCACGGAAACGGCGCGGCGGCGGCGGCGGCGGCAGCGGCGGCGGCCCAGGTAAGGAAGGAGCTGCTCCGGCCCATACCCAAACTCCCCCTCGCACTTTCTCCTCCCCTCGCCCTCCCCTCCCCTCCCGTGCCCCCCGCCCCCGCCCCCGAGGAGCTGGCCCGCCCGAGGCGCCGACGCGCCCAGCCCCCTCCCCCCGCGCCCTCGCTCGCGCTCCCCTCCCCCTCCCCGCGGTGCCCTCCCGGGGGGTTCCGGGCGGGCGGAAGGTAGAGGCCCGGGCGCGCCGCTCGCGGCTGGTGGGGTGCGCGCGCCGAGAGCGAGAGCGAGAGGGCGGGCGGCCGCTGGAGGGAAGGAGTCGCACTTCCTGCGGGAGCCGCGCTCGGCTGTAACCGCCACCCCCTCCCCTCCTTTCTCCTCTCTGAACCCGCCCACTGGGGGTAGGACACTCAGCCGTCACCGCTCGCTCTGCTGGCCGCTACCTGCAGCAAGATAGGGCCGCCATTGCCCGACGACGAGGAGGAGCCGGCCGCCGCCGGGAATCACCCCGCCGGGGCGGTAAGTCGGGCGCGCTCGGCCCTGCCCCTCCCCCAGCCCGCCCCCCCCTCCCCGCCCCGGCCCGCCCGGGGACCCCCCCGCGCCCAGCCCGGCCCGCCCGCCGGCCCCGCGGCCAGGGCCGGAGACAGGGAGCGGGCCGAGGAGCCGTTGGGTGGGCTCTGCCCCCTCCGCCTGCAGCGGGGCCCGCCGGGCCGCCCCTCCATTGTCACGGCGCCCCGCGCCGAGGCGCCCGCCCCAAGATGGATGGCGGAGCGGCCGGGCCGCCCTTTGTTGTCCGGCGGCGCCGCGGGCTCGGAGCTGGCCTGCGGGAGGGCCGGGCCTTGGCGGCCTCCTCCGGGCACCGCGCCGGGAGCGGCCGCCTTGCGCGGCCTGCCATTTGCGGGGCCGCAGCCTAGAGGAACCTTCCGTGCGAGGGCGGGAGAGTGCCTGCAGATGCCGCAGTAAAACCTGGAGGATCTCCTTCTGTGCCTGGTAGCCTACGCCTGGGGTTTTGTCTGCCACAACTAGTCACATGTCCGAACCTGGCCGTGCAGTGGTCATTGTTGCCTGACAGGCTTGTCTGTGCTGTTGTCACTGCTCTATGGGATTTTGGAAGTGTTTGGGGGAAACGGGAAAACTGGTCAGTTTAGAACGAAGGTCCACCGCAGATGGCCCGGAAACTATTTTTGGAGCGCTTTAGTTTTGAACTTCAGCATCAATGTTGCTACTTTAGTAACTTTTCAGCATATTTCACTTATTAAAATGGACCCCAAATCACCCAAAATCGTTCTTTGGTTATAGTGAGTGTGGCAGTGACCTTATTCATATTTTTAAGATGTTCTAATTATCCAGATTGCCAATAAATACTTGTTTTCTTCCATGTTTATGATTAAGTGACCTCTGTAGATCTTCGAGTTAAATTTAAGACTTCTGATGGTTTAATTTTTTGTGTTATAAATGTGCAAAGCTATACACTAGAGAGATTTGAAATACTTTGCCAAAGTGAAACACAGGATTCAATTGTTCTTAAAAAAAAAAAAACAACAAACCTACTTCATTTTAATGCACTAAAAGTGTAATTTGAAGGGATTTTTTTTTTGGTGGCAGTAGCAGTGTTAGATAAAGTCTAGCTAAAAATGATGTGAGAGATATAGCTGTTATAATGTAAGTTAAAGATTGATAGTCTTAATCAGTTTCTAAATATCAATAACATCCCTTTCCAAATGGCACAAAAATAGATCCAATAACAAGACTTGTAAAAGTATAATTGTGAAGTAGATTCTTCTAGTCACTTAATTTTTATCTGTTTAAAATAGAACGCAAATCTTTTTTTAGCTGAAATTTAGCAAGTTTAGTATCAGGTCACAAATGGGAGGTTGGGAGGAATAGGAAGAAGTATGTGTCAACATAGATAGATGTATGTCAGCCATACAAGTAGAAGGGTGCCTGCTGGTCACTTGTGGCAGGAGAGAAGCTGCTGCTACCTCTACTTTTAGCTCCTCCCTTGGGCTCCTTGATAGCATGAAACCAAAGTTCCCGCCAGGTGAATGTAAGACAGAAAGAAAGAAATAAGAGTAGTTTTTGGCACATGTGCATGAAAGTTTTTATTTTGAGTAAAATTTAAGACTAGTTTGAATATTAACTTTAGGAAAAATATTTTGCCACTTTAAAAATGGGCTTGAGTCCCATGGACAAATATGTCATTACTTTGAACACTGTAATTATCTAAGTACTCTAAAAATTAATTTCTGTTAGTATGAAAGGTAAATAGCTTATTAATATACTTAATATACCCATGTGCATAATTTAATTTTATGCTAGGTTTAGTATTTCATATTGAGGGAAAAAAGGCAGTTGAAAAGCCAGATGGCTAAAGTGGAGCTTCTGCAGTTTTGTTAAGTTTGGTATAACATGGGTATTTGGATCTCTTCCACAAGGGCTTAATTAGTCATAAATTCTGTACAGGAAAATGTTAATAGAATCATAGATGTAGAAATAGAAAGGACCTCGGAAATCATCTAGTCTTTCCCCTCATTTTCTGAAAGGTGATGGAACTGAGACCCAGGGAGGGGAGGGTAAGTACTAAGTACTTGCCTAAGGTCACAAGGTGTTAATAACAACTCAGGTTGTTTCACTGAGAGTCCATTTCTCCTTATAAAAATGACCTAAAACATGGGTGGACAGATCTCAAAGACACTGTTACTGCAAGAATCTGGTGCCCTTTTGTCCTTACTTTGGTACTTCATTTGAAACCTTTATTAAAGGGTATAAATCTGGAAGTTAAAAAGAGACCCTGTTCATAGCAACACTAATTCACACAAGTTGCATAAATGTGAAATTTGAGGTTATTGGTTTGTTTAATATTACCTGTACTCCATATGCATACAGTAGTATGGACAAGTAAATATTATGAAAGATTGCCTGATATGTAAGTAAAGGTTTCTAATTTAGTGTTGCATCGTTAGCTCAGTATTTAGTTCTTACTAAGTGGTTCTTTGAGTGAAAGCTGACTAGATTAACTCATAAGAGAACTCAAGCACTGTCCTTTTAAAGAGTGATACTTTTATTATCTATTTGTTGTAAATTATATTAAACTAAGCATTTGCATACTGTAATCACTAATAATCCAGTTACTCAGAATCCAATAAATCAGCAAACATTTATTAAGTGCTTATTACTCTGTGAAAGGCACTGTGCTAAGAGTTTGGTTGCAAAGAAGCAAAAATACCAAAATAGTCACTCCAAGGAGTTTACATTCTGATGTAGACAGTATTTAAATTAATGCCGCATGAGATATTTACAGAGTAAGGAAGGTAATCTTTCTGGTAGAACTGGGAAGGCTTCCTGTACAAAGTGGCATTTGTCTTGAAGTCGGAAAATTTTGAAAGAATTTCTAAGATTAGTGGTTGAATGGAATATATGAAAAAAAAATGTCTCCTCCATCACATACTGCTAACCTAACAGGTTTTTATATCCTATTTAACTCCTTTTCTTTCCTCTTCTTAGCAACTTCTCTTGAGCAGTTTGAATGGACAGAGACTTTAAAACACGGATTCCCTAATAAATATTCTAGACATCCCAGGAGTACTGTGAGTGCTTACGTATTTACAGGTAGTCCATGAATGCTCTTGTCTGCAGGGAGAAAATCCATCCCCCATCCCATATTGTAATGCCTGGTTGCTCTGGAGAATGCAGCTGCAATGAATTGCCATAGCAACCAACCTAACGTTGGTGCCACCTCTGGGCTATCCTAAGCAATGGGTGGTTGTCCGACGGAGTATTTATGTATTGTGGAAAGATGGATTCCTCATTTAGGGGTATTATGAATTGAAGATATTTCAGAAGTACTAGTTTTGAAAAATGGCATCTTCTAATATAGATTTCATTTAAAATTTCTTAAATCATTCATTAAACCTAGCTAGGGAAACACATGACAACTTTCCCTTTCAGGACTTAAAATTGGTGGTTTGGTTGACCAGCAAGTGCATTTTGTGCTGGTGGAGCACAAAATGCTTCCTTTAAAAACAAACTGAAAAACTGATATCCATTCTTTTTGCCTGTGCATTTTGGAATCTGCCGCCAATTCTTTTTATTTTGCTTATTTTTCTTATGATTTTTATGTCAGTTTATAAAGCGTAACACACACAAGGATTTTTGTAACTCATTTCTTTTGCTACTCAAATGCAGTTGAGTTGTCTTCAGTATCCACAAGAGAAAGGAATCCTTGGAACAGTAACACTCCCTTTACCTAGACTATGACTTAAGTGAATTCCTAGGGCTTGAGGTGTGTAGTGGTTAAGTGATCTGTACATGTTTAAGGTGCTAGCAGTATATTATTACCTTTTAGAGGTATGCTTCTAATAAAATTCCTTTTTTGAGATGCTCCGGATTACAAAACTATAGTTGCTTTGAAATGCTAAGAGAATTCATTGTGAAGTATCCTAAAAGGAAACTAATAGTATTTCATTTTTACAACTCTGTGAGCTAATTACTATTGTTTAACCCCATTTTATAGGGAAGGAAATAGAGGGTTAGAAATGTAAGCCGGTTGCCCAGGGTTGCATAAGTTAGACATTTCCACTTAAAAAAATCTGAGGCTTTTAATGAAGTGGTAAGTTCATTATGAGTAAGTAACAATGTGGAAGCTGAGAAAGCTTCATCAGGAGGTGCATAATGTGAAGATTAGGTGTGTGTGGTCTGCTTTGATCAAATTTTCAAATGTGACAATTGATTTTATTTTCAAGAAACTTTTTTTATTAGAAGGTTGTAGGTTGTGTAATTTGGCATGGGATAGGATTGAATTATCTGTGTTTACAAGGAGGTGGTAAATTTGTAAAAAGCAACACCTCCAAGAACACCTTTAAATATCTTCCTCCACAGAAAAAGAAAAAAAGGGAAGGTTTCATAATCAGTATTTAAAATCACTTTGCTTTTAATAAAAATATTGATAGCCATAATAAATTCTTAAAATTCTAAATAAATATCTTTTAATAGTAAGCTAGGGTAAACTGAGCATTTAGATTGAAATTTAAGATCTTAAGGATGTTTTGTTAAAGACAAACATTTTTCAGTTTATTTAAAAACATAAAGATAATGAAATTTAAACCTGAATTGCCACTGTAGCATTTCCAAAAGGGGAAAGGTAAGTCAGATTTGTCATTTAGAAACCAGATAGAAAGTAGAATCCCTGACACTCGTTTTAATTGTTGTCTAAAGGTTTATATTTTTGTTTATGTCTCATTTAAATACTTGATAAACTTTTGTATTTTATATTTCTTGCATAATATTCATGGACATAACTGTCACCAGACTGTGAGAGCCATGCAAGCAAAGATGCCATATCTTAATCTGAACATGGTACTCTTCTAGGACATAGCATAATGTTTTGAGTAATGTTTAATAAATGTTTGTTTGAATTGAACTGAAAAGATCACTGAAAAATATGTATGATGAAATAGAAAATTTTGAACTCCCTTATGTCAACTGTAAAGATAGATTGATTTTAAGAAATGTGCTAAACATGGTTTCTATGATCTTTTTGCTAAAAGTATTCATATTCAGGTAGTTTGTGTTGGGAAAACTGGATGCAAATTCATTTCCTTTATTTTAATTTTATGGGAAGCTGTAGAACATATGTGGCTGTTCTTGGCAATTAGGATATGGAGAATGAGGACACATAATTGTGGATGGGGAGCAGTTTAGCTAAGTATCAATCTGTATATATGTTCCCTTAAGGAGTACTCTTCTCAAGGACTTGACTATCTAGTTTTCAGGGCAAGGAGGTTTCTTCCTTTGTGGTATTTAGGCCTTGTTTGCTTTTTTGTCACTGCCTCTGCTTTCTAAATTCTGACATCCTCTGGGAAGAAATGGGGGAGACAAGAGCTCAGATTTTTGTAGTATTGTTGCAGATCACTGGGTTTTATCATGTGTACTTGGTAATCTGCTATAACCTGCTTTTTATTTTGAAAAACAGGTTATTTATAAAGCAGTAGCCATGTTCCTCATGTTCCCTTATATTCTATGGGAAACCCTTTGGGGGAAGATAGGTGATTACTATGCAGTAACCTTTGTCATTAATGAAAAGGAGTAGTTATAGGTCACTTAGATACTTCTTTATTTGAAAGCTTAGTGGAAAAGAGAGCATTTTAGTGGATTACTAGTAGAGGAGTTAAATATAAATTTAACAACATAACACAAATTTTCTTGTAGAGCTTACTGAATCATACAATATGATTTGGGAATCTGTGAGAAAATTTTGATGTAATTGATACTATTCTCTCATTCAGTATGAAATTTTATACTGCACATTCCAGGGGTGGGTGGGTGTGTTTCGAGGCATGAAAATAGGTTTAGTATTCTTATTTTCCTCCAAAATTTCCCCAACCTTTCTATCCTGAGTGTATTTTAGGTCCTTCCTCCTTGCTTTATGGACTTGTTCAGTATATTTCACAATCTAAGATGTCTGGCCAGTTAGTTTGGGAAGTTCTACTCTAGTATTGTGGTTATGTTAAAATGAACTTTTATCTTTGAATTTGAAATTAGTAGCATTAGTGTACAAATTTTATTTGTATAATTTAAGTATCTGATAGACTTGAAGGTAGAATTGCAGGAGTACTTTTCATGTATTACATTTTCAAAGAAGTTAGTTAATGAGCATTTATTAAATGCCTGCTGTTTTCTAGGCATTGTTCTAAATTTGGGCATACAGAGAAAGGCCAAAGACAGTCCCTGCCCTTTAGGAGCTCGGTCTAATAGGGGAGACAACATATAAACTATATTTAAATGAGCTATGTACAGGATAAATGGGAAATAAACAACAGAGGAAAGGTAACACAATACTGATGTTATTAGTGAGATTTGTAGTGAGTTTTTTTTCCGATAGTGATGATAGGTTTGTGTTGAATTATCTTTTACAGCCCCTCTTTTGATCAGTGGCATGTGATAACATAGACTGGGGGTGGGAGATCAGTTTGTGGGACAATTTTTTTTTCATGTTCTATTTGTGAGAATTAAGCACATGACCGTGGCTTTATTAACACCTCTGGCAATTAATAGAGTTCACATATTACTGCAATTAATTGTAGGTTCTATTGTGATAATGACATAATAATTTTTATTATCAAGTTGGAGAATTGCTACAAATATTTTATAGAGTGTTGTGTAGGTTATTTGATTATATATGTCAACTTTTTTTTTTTTCTGGGTCCAGACAGGTGACTTGACTTGTGTACAACTAGGAGAAACTCCAAGCAGATGGGAGGTTTTGCCTGCAACATCCACCAATATAAAGGATGAAGCTGGTAATATAGTACAAATTCCAGGTACTACTACAGTAACTTCAAGTGGGCAATATGTCCTTCCCCTTCAGAGTTTGCAGAACCAGCAAATATTTTCAGTTGCATCAGGATCAGATTCATCTAATGGTACAGTGTCCAACGTTCAGTATCAAGTCATACCTCAGATTCAAACAACAGATGGTCAACAGGTCCAAATTGGTTTCACAGGCTCGTCAGATAATGGGAGTATAAATCAAGAAAGTGGTCAAATTCAGATCATTCCTGGCTCTAATCAAACATTACTTGCTTCTGGAACACCATCTTCTAATATTCAGAATATTTTATCGCAGAGTGGACAAGTCCAGGTTCAGGGAGTTACAATTGGTGGTTCATCTTTTCCTGGACAAGCCCAAGTAGTTGCTAATGTGCCTCTTGGTTTGCCAGGAAATATTACCTTTGTACCGATCAATAGTGTTGATCTAGATTCTTTGGGACTTTCCAGCAGTTCTCAGACAATGACTGCAGGCATTAATGCTGATGGACATTTGATAAACACCGGACAAGCTATGGATAGTTCAGATAATTCAGAAAGGACTGGAGATCGAGTTTCTCCTGAAATTAGTGAAACTAATACTGATACAGATTTATTTGTGCCAACCTCCTCTTCATCACAGTTGCCTGTTACTATAGATAGTTCAGGTATATTACCACCGAACACCAATAGCTTGACCACTTCTGGTAGTCAGGTGCACTCTTCTGATCTTCAGGGAAACTATATCCAGTCATCTGTCTCGGATGAGACACAGACTCAGAATATTCAGGTCTCTACAGCACAGCCTATTGTACAACATCTACAACTCCAAGAGTCTCAGCAGCCAACTAGTCAAGCTCAGATTGTGCAAGGCCTCACACCTCAGACAATCCACGGTGTGCAAGCAAGTGGCCAGAGTATATCCCAGCAGGCCTTGCAAAATCTCCAGTTGCAGCTGAATCCTGGAACCTTTTTAATTCAGGCACAGACAGTGACCCCATCTGGACAGATAACCTGGCAGACATTTCAAGTCCAGGGGGTACAGAATTTACAGAACTTGCAAAACTTACAGATACAGAATACTTCTGCCCAACAAATAACTTTGACACCTGTTCAGACTCTCACCCTTGGTCAAGTTGCAGCAGGTGGAGCCTTGACTTCAACTCCGGTTAGTCTAAGCACTGGTCAGTTGCCAAATCTACAGACAGTTACAGTAAATTCTATAGATTCTACTGGCATACAGCTACACTCAGGAGAGAATGCTGATAGCCCTGCAGGTATGTATAATTTAACACTTTAGCAAAATAATTTAAAAATGTAACCATAGCACTTGAATTAATAGACTTCTGTGTCTATGTTCTGCCTTAGTTGGGGCAAGTGATTTGTAATTTACATAAAAATTATTTTTGATTTAATACTATTAGACTTTTAAAAAGTGATATTTAATTTAATTTTTTGTACATTTGCAGGAAAATTGATATTTTCCAGATTACTTTTCTACTTTTTAAAATTTTAAATTTTTTCTCCCTGTGGAAATTTTCTAGTACTGTTAACTAGTGATATTTGAGTTTTCAGCTTTATATCTATCGCCATACTTTAATCTGGTCTGACAAGCATTCACTGTTTTCTGTTGTATTTCTGTTGGATAACTTGGAATTGGGTTGGGTATTTTTATGAATTACTCTGTTTTTCATAGAGATAACTGTGGAACCAGTGTGTAATTGGGGGAAAGAACACAGGAATGATTGTCAAGAGACACCTGGGTTCTGACCCTATCCCAGTCACTACATAGCAAGCTGTTCACTTCCCATATGCGCCTCTTTCTTCTAAATTCAGCAAGGTAAAATTAATAGGGGTAAATGTCATGCACTTAGGTTAAAAAGACAGTTGCAGAAGTATTATTTTGGGGGCCATGGCTAGAGAGCGGTTTATGTGGTAAAAAGATTTTTAGTAATAATCACAAGTTCAGTACAAATCAGTAATAAATACATGACTACTCAGAAAGCTAATGAAATCTTATATTAATGGAAGTCTGGTGCCCTGAACAGGGAGGATTTAAGTATATCCATTGCCGTTACATCATGTTTTTAGGATTACATTAATTTCTGAATCACATTTTTTAAAAAGTGATGTTGATAAATTGAAGGGTGTCTGAAGCAGTTGGGATAGTAAGTAGATGCAAAGTCCTATCAGTGAGAAACTTCTGAAGAAATGGGATGTTTCTAGCCTGAAGAAGAGATTTAAGAGAGACTTTCAATTCAGTTTAATTCAGAAAACATTTAATCAAGCACCTTCTGTTTGCCAGGCACTGTGCTAAATGCTGGGGAAACAAAAGAGCATTTCTGCTGTGTGGAGATTTGATTTATTTGGGGTGGGGGAGGTTGTTTCAGAAGACAAAACCTAAGATCTTTGTGTAGGATCCAGATTTATGAATAACAGTTAGAACTGTGTGAAAATAAAATGAACTGCATTATTAGGTTTCAAGTTCTCCATTCCTAGAGGTGTTCAAGCACAGATTGATCCTTTCCCAGGGATGATGTAGGTGAGATTCCTGTGTTGGGTAGGATATTGGAATGGATGATTCAGAAGGACTCTTAAGATTACAGATAGTTCTTGCTTTATGTAAGTGCACTGCTCTGCAGAACTCTACTTAAAGTGAATTTGCCCATGGAAATGGAGAAGGGAAGAATGGAGTGGGGCAGGAAGGGAACTCTGCGCCTGTGAAGGCAGGACGCTGGCTTAGTTCAAGGACGTGGACAAGGGGCCTGGACATGGACACGGACACAGATGGGAGAGGACTAACGACCTCTGGGCTCTGGGGACAGAAATGCAGTACCTGAACCAGAAGGAAGACAGACACCCATGCTCAGGTGGGTGGAGTGGGGCAAAGGTCTCCTTTCTTGGCCTACTGAGGGGGTCTCAAGCCAAAACCCCTATCCTCCTGTTCTGCTTTCTCTTGGAGGTTTTAGTTTTTTAGGGGTAGGGTGGAGAGTGGGAGGCTTAGGAGCTCTGAGCTGAGGATCAGAAGTGGAGAGAGGAAGAGAGAACAATACTTTATAGTAAAGTTAATGGGTGTTTTTTTTAGAATGCAGATTTCTTTCTGAATTCTTGAAGTCAAATTTGCATAAAGTAAGAACATTCTCTGTTCTGTGACTTAGTACTAAGCTGAGCTTTAGTTTTCTCAGCTGTAAAATGAAGGAGCTGGATTATATTAGCTCTAACGTTTTATGATCTATAATTTCTTATAAACTTGTATTGTGGGCATTATATCTTGATAGTCTGTTGCTCAGTCTTTGTTATAATATGAGAAGTGAAATTCTCTTTCATTGAGAAGTCTCAGAACACAGATACTAGCAAGGTTACTGTGTCATTTGGGCGAACAATTCTTTTGCCAAGTATTTTTGAACACTAAAGCGTTACTATTTAGTTCTTCGTTTGTACTAGCCTTCGTTGCTTCCACTATTCCACTTTATATTTAAGCCTTTATAATAATTGTGGTATGATGCACTTCTTGTACAGATCAGTGATGATTTTCAGTCATTGGAGTTAGGGTGACATTAGTTCAATTTAATGGTGGTTGCTATACTACTATTAAGAGTTCTGGGTGACTTAAATTGATTTTGTTTTGGGAAATAGACTCCTTTGACACTCAGGCACTCTATGGTAGCAGAACTAGGATTCATTATTCTACACAGAACACCTTTACTTCATTTCAACTGTACCTGGTTAAAAGAAGGCTTTTTAAAGAAATAACAGATAACTTCAAGCACATAGTTCCTGAAGCCTGTCATAGGAAGCTAATCATTTGTGATCATCTCAGGAGGATTTACTTAGGACTTTATGTATTTATGTTGGTTTTGTAATTAGGTTGATACAAAGAAACAAAGGCCTTCAGTAAAGTCAGATAATACAATTGAAGTGCTTTCAGAGTAGAAGCACTATATGAATTGAGTGAAGGTGGAATTATTTTGGAGTAGTAATTTGATAACTTGAAGAAAAATGGCAGGAAAGGGTAAAGAACAACCCTTCTAGCATGCCATTAGAAGAGTATGTGCTGGAATTTGTTTCTGTTTGAGAAGAATGTTGAAAGAATAAAGTGAGAAAAAGCTGCTAAAATACAGATGAAAAAGAATAGGGACTTCACCTGTGTTGTCACTGATAAAGGGAACTCTCCTGAATGATGAAGCTCAAGCTAAGTGATATAATGGGTAAATACTGTACTTGGATTCAGGATGACCTGAGTTTGATACCTAAATCTTGCTTCTGACATGTAGTAGTGGGTAACTTTGGACAGATTACTTAATCTCTCTGCTTCAGTTTCTTTAACTGTAAAATGAGGGGTAGAAATTGATGGCCTCTATTTTAACAGAGCTCAATCTCTGGGATCCTGTAATAACCCATGTACATGGGAAATTTTTCAGAAATTTAAAGTCATGTAGAATACTAACTAAAGGATTAAGAGCTTAGAACCATCCAGCTCCTTGGTGTTTGGTTTTTTCCCTGAATAATTGTATGTTTCGTCAAAAGCCCTGGTGCCTTCATCTGAACTTTTTTTGAGAACTTTATTTTAGATATGTTGTATTTTAATTAGCTATGATTTTATTATTTAGATACTTTGTTTCCTTGCATTATGAACTGAACTGATTTGCACGCATTCACTGGTAGGTCAGTAAATTTTAATTATTAATTAATTATTAATTATTTTCACAGAAGGACTACAAATTCCTTTTCATTCATCCCAGTTTTTAGCACAGTGCCTGGCATATAGTGGACAGTTAGGCTGCACAGTGGATAGAGAACCCAGCCTGGAGTCAGGAAGATCTGAGTTCAAATGTGGCCTCAGACACTTCTTAGCTGTGTGACCCTGGGCAAGTCACTTAACCCTGATTTGCCACAGTTTCCTCTTATGTGAAATGAGCTGGAGAAGTAAGTGGCAGACCTCCATTTCGTCATCTGTAAAATGAAGGGGTTAGACTATATGGCCTCTGAGAACTGATCTAGCCCTAGATCCTGTGGTCCTATGAAATTTGGTAAATAAAATGACTTAATCAGCATTAGTTCTATTGTAGTCATAATCTGAAATCACAAAAAGTACTGATGCTAAATGTATTATGTGTAATTTCTGAAAATGAAATCAATAGCTGGATTGTGAAGGCATACAATTTTACCAAAGCAATAATAATGCTGCTAAAAATAGAATCATTTGGACTATTAGCTTAAAACATTTGACTACAATAAAATTCACCTTATATAGTAAAATAATGATGCAAATAAAAATGTCAGAAAAGATAGGAAGTTACCATATTTTCATTTTCTTTATTGTAATCTCTACCTATTTTTGTTAGTGAAATATGCACTAGTAGAAAGAGTACTGACTTTAGCATTACAAAGGCCCAGGTGTATAGGTGAACTCTTCCATTTAGTACCAGATGTATGATATAGACAAGTTATACTATTTGGGGCCTCAGTATGCTTATTTGTAAAATATAAAGGTACCAGATGATCTCTAAGGTCTCTTTCTGCTATAATATTCTATGAGTCTGTGAATTCATGAGTCATGTCAATTGTGACCCGAGTTAGGAATTTAGTGTAGCTTCATTTCTCTAAGCTACTCAGTAGCCTACTTGATCTTTCCATTCTGTTCCTTGAATATATCAATCATGCATTAAACAAGTAAGGGAGGACACTTTATGACTCTGGAAAATACAGGAAATTTAGGCAAAAACATGTTCCTTTTGCCCTCATAATGTATGTCATACCTTACTTTTATATCTTTTCAGCACATAGCCTTATATTTTGTATTCAGTATATACTTAATAAATGTTGTTTGAATTTGTTTTTGAATGTTGGTTCTTGGATTATCTTAATGCCTCTCATTCTTGCTCCTGGACGCTCCCATTACTTGATCCTGGACTCTAACATTATTGGTCTTTGATAACGTGTCTTATCTCATGACTTCTTGTGTTAAATTGATCTTTGGTAACATGCCTCAGCCTATACATACACATCTTTACAGTCTTCTTTGGTATTACATAATTTGAAACATAGCACTGGGAAATTATTAATGAATGAATTAATTAGTGAAAACAAAAAGTTTGGAATCACCAGGGTGCTGAAAAGATTTGCTTCTAGAGGTCTTCTTATTCATTCTAGTGGGCTGATCTGTTTTTCTATTTTTTCTATTACCAAGATTTTCTAAAAGCTGCTTTACAATTAAGATCTGGTAATGTTAAACCCTTTTCATTGTATCTCTTGGCATAAACTTAGTCTTTTCCTTTCTTTTTTGTCTTTATTTCTATGTACTTATTGTATATTCCTGCTACCATATTAAAAAGTAATAGAGGCAGTAGGCATCTTTGCTTTACAAAAGTCTGACTTTAAAGAGACGTGTTTAAGTATTTTTCCATTAGAAGTAATGCTATCTAGCTTTTTTTTAAAATCATAAATTCTTTTGTGCTTTTAAGTTTTTTTTAAACATAAATGAGTGCTGTATTTTGTTGAAGGCTATTTTCTGTATCTGTAAATACATTTTTATTGTCCTTATTATTAATATAAATTGTGCTAATCTTTCTGATGTTGAGGTTTCTTGTATAAATATAAGTTGGTCATAATAAATAATTTTTGATCTATTGCACCACATTTTTTTAGTATTTTTGCAACTGTATTTTTAGTAATTTTAGCATATAATTCCTCTTACTGTTTTATTCCTCCCTAGTTTTGGGTATCAGGGTTTGTCTTATAAGGGTAGTAAAATTTTTCTTTGTTTTTGAGAAGTTTATGTACTCTGGTTATTTATTTTTTGCATGTTTAGTATTATTCACATACTTTTTTTGGATCATATTTTTTTGGGGGAATTAATTTATAGTGCTTTCATTTTTCCTTTCTGAGAATTTAGTTTTTCTTAATTTTGTTAAAGAGTATTTTTTGTACATATTCATTTAAGACTTGTCAGTTCCATCTCCTCAGTATCTCTTGTATCTGTCCCTTTCTTTATATTCATACCACAACTATCCTAGTCCAGGTGCTCTTTATCTCTAGTCTCAGTTACTGTAATAGTTTCATAACATAAATCTCTCAGTTTAGTCCCTTCTCTCTCCAATCCATCTGATCTACAAATGGCCAAAGTACATGTCTGTCCATGTTATTCTCAGGAAGATTAAGGGGATACCTGTTGCTTTTAGGATAAACTATAAAGTCTCCTGTTTGGCATTTAAAACCCTTTGCCACCTAGCTTCAGCCTACAGCCAGATTGTTTACACAAAACTGTATACTTCAGTCAGATATCCTCCTTGCTATTGCCCATACATGATATTCTATCTCCTGCTTACTTCTGTGCCTTTTAGAAGGCTTAATCTTCTTACTCTTAGGAATGCTCTATTCACTTCTGCCTGTTGGAACTCCAACTTCTTCCTTAAAAGCTCAACTCAAGTACCATTTCCTTCAAATGGTCTTCCTGATTCCTCCATTTCCTAATTTCCCTCCGTCTTCCAAATCACTTTTGCAGGGGTTGGAGGGACTGCAGGGCAAATATCAAGTATTGACTCAGCTTTGAATATATTTGTTCGCCAGTAGAATGTAAACTTCTTGAGGGCAAGGCCTGTCTCATTTTTGTTTTTGACTCTACCAAGCATGAAGTAGGAATTTACAGAATACTTATTTGATATTCACTTTATTGTTATGATGAGTATAGTTGTTTCTTTTGATTTTCTTAATTTTTCTATTTGCTGTCTGGGTCACCCCTTCTTTAATTTTTGATGAAGATAACTTTAGTTTTCTTTTAAAAATCAATTTAGTTAATGACTTATTTTGTCAGTCTTTTAAAAGACCAGCTCTTTATTGGTCCACCTATCTGTCATTTTCGGTTTTCAAAATTTTTACTTCAGTGTTTATTTTGGAGTTACCGATTTTTCTAATTTTTTAGAATTATAAGCTAATGTGTCTTTTTCTTTTGGTTAATGTGATTATTGAGAGTTTTCTTCTCTCAGCTACCTTTATATTCATCTCATAAGTTTATGTATGCTGTCTTGATATTCTTTAATACAATTATTGTATCTGTGTTTAGCATTTATTAGTCTCTGCATCTTTTGTTCCCATCTTTCGATTACACTTTTTATTGCTTAGATTTTAAAAGGATACTTTAATATTCCTACCTTTTTTGCCTGATAAAGGAGTGTTTTTCATATCCTAGCTTATGATCAGCTTTTCTAAATGTGACTGAAAAATAGGTACTTCCAGGTTCCAACTAAATAATTACCAAAGATCTATGAAAATCTATTTATTCCAACATTCTTTTTAGTCTAATTTTCTTTTTGTTTTATTCTCTTAAACAAGATCTGAAAGAGGCACTTTGAGATTACATTTTGCTTAGGTCTTTTTATAATTGATTTAACTTTGCATTTTAAATATTTAGATGCTACTGTATATTTACTGTTGATATTGTTTTGTTATCTATGAATTTTCTGGTTTATCTCTCTTGATAGTATTGGTTTTCCGTCCATGATTGTGTTTTATCTTAGATCAGGAGTACCATTCCAGCTCTTTTGGAGTCAGATGAAACATAATTTATTTCATTTCCCATTTTATTTTGCTTGAAAAAATTAGTTTTCAAGCTTCCCGCAGTCACAGACCCCTTCTTCAACCTTTATCATTATGCCTGGACCTCTTGGTTCTAACATTTACTTGATAGAATCTCTTTGAAACTTGTTTTGCTCAGTTCAGACAGGACTGTGATTTACTCCTGAAGCATAAGCTCTTCGGTCCTCACCCCTGCCCCTTCCCCCCAGTTTACCTTTTTGTTTGAATGACTTTCTACTTCTGGCTATTACATTTCAAGAAAAAGTCACTATATTACTTCTTTTTTCTCTCTGGGGTATTTCTGTTAGCTTACTGTTCCTGGGATTAGTCCATCCATAGCTGTTTTTTTCTTTTTGGTGGTTGTTCCTTCAAAGAACAGTAAACAAGGTGAGGGGATGATATAATCTTTTATTTTTTTAAAAAATATGTAAAATTTAATCATTACTCAAATTTTTCATGTTGTGTGAATTTGAGAACCTTTATTGAGATTTTTTTCTGCTAAATTTGCATTTCAAAGACCCTGCTCATCTTTGACTTTCTTGAATGATTGAAAGCCAGCAATCATGTTGAAGATCCATCATTTTTAATAAATGTAAGTAAGACTAGATTCAGCCTTTCAGAATATGTTGTCCTTGGGTACTAGTTATTATACTTTTCAGCATATCATATTGCAGCCTTTTTAAACATTACTTTTAAATGATTAATCCCACCCATTTAGAAGCGGTATTCCTTGGTGGGGGTGGTAGTTGTAGGAATAATAATAGTTGACTTTTATATTTTGCTTTAAGTTTTTTGCAAAGTACTTTACATATTCTGTCTCATTTGAATCTCGCAACAGCCCTGTCACGTAAGTACTAAATGTATTATTAACTGCATTTTACTGATAAGGAAACTGAATTGTCTATAACACTACAGCTAGTAAATATTGGAGACAGAATGTCTTTCTGCCTTGAAATTTGATGTTCTGTCCTCTACCTATATAGTAATAATGACAACAGCAATAATGAGTTAGCATTTATATAGCTCCTACTGTGTGCCATTGCTGTGCTAATCACTTTATAGGTTTTATCTCTTTTGGTAGATAACATTTACTTCACTTAAGTGCATTGTTTCTTCCTGGTATTTTATATGATACTTAATTTGATAGTGAAGGTATGAAACTTCACTCATTACTCTTGTTTTGGGGTACATTAAACTTGGGGTTCTTCTATGATAGTATTTCCTGTAGATTCTTTTCATCTGCACTTTTCTCTCCAATTCTAATGGTTTGAGCAGTTTTTTTGGGGGAGGAGCATGATTTCTGAATGAATGGTATCAAACTTATTGTTTCATCTTCTTGTTCTGGAAAACTAATAATTCTTAGATTTTATTAAGTTCTGTCCTCAAGGTCTATTATTTTGCTTAGTAGAATATTTCTGTTTAAAATTTTTTGCCCATGTAGTTTTTGCATCTTTGAATTTTTGTGTTTTGTATCTGCCATTCTTTTTCAGTGTTGAGGAATTTATTGCTATTTAAAAAAAAATCTTACTACATTTACAAACTATTAATTCTTATTGTTTGATTAAAAAAATCCCACATGTTCATTGATTCAGTTCCTTCTGAAAATTTTATTTGAAATTAAAAACCACCAATAAAACGAACAGTTTTATATACAAACTAGAATAGAAAAAGAGGGTTGTACTTGAAATTCTGTTACATATAGTTTACCTTTCAAGTATATAATTAATTCAGCATGTAACTTTAAAACTTGTGTTTTCTTCTGATCATCATTCTGACTTTCTGTTCTCTTCTGCACATTAAAAAAAAGCTTCACTGCTTTTTGAGGGTTAAGGGTGAATACAGTTGCTAGTACCCTTTTTCCTCCTGCCTTCTCCCCACTTAGGGGAAAGTGGCATAGACAAAGTTAAGTTTTTTTTTTTAAAGTGCACCTTGATTTAATTAACTGTAACTAGAAATTGACTATGGTTGATTGTAATCAATTGTAGTCTTGTTGACTTTATTTAAAAATACTTCTCATTCCCCTCTTTGAGTCTGTCACTGTTCTGTCAAGAGAAGGGAAGCATGCTTCATTATCAGCCCTCTAGAATCATGTTTGGTGATTGTGTTTAAAACTTTCAAAGTTGTTTGTTCCCAAGTTCTGCATCAGTTTGAAACTTTGTAATTTCTTACTGTATTACATTTCTTACTCCATTACATTTATATACCATAATTTGTTTAGCCATCTCTCAGTTGACGGACACTCCTTGGTTTCATGTTCTTTGGTACTACAAAATATGAGCCTACCATAAGTATTTTTGTTTTCTTCTCTCTTTGATCTCTTTGAGCTATAGGTGTAGGCCTAACAGTGGTATCTATCATTGGGTAAAAGATTATATACAGTTTACTGACTTTTAAAGCATAGTTGCAAATTGATTTTTTTAGTGTAGTGGTAGTTTGGGCCAATTCATAGTTCCACAGAGAGTACATTAGTTTGCCTTTCCTCCTGCATAGCCAGATAGAGCATTTAAGTGCTTATTATGTGCCAAGTACTAGTTGGTTAGTTGTTGTCCTTCGTTCTCGAAGAGGACCAAAATGACATCACCATGATAAACTCAGATTTCAGTTTGTCCAACTGGCTGATCAGATCAGTATGAGCTTGGAATGCTCTACCACAGATTGGGCACAGAGACGGTCTGTGTGAACATTTGGGTGGTTACTCCAAATTTGTGCATCCTATATTTACTTTGTGCTGTCTCAATTCTGCTTTGCTCATAGAGCATGGTACCTTTTCTGATGTGGGCACGCCATGCTGAGTGGTCCTGTGCCAGTGTCTCTTGTGTCATACAATCAGATTCGGAGTTCTTGAGAGAGACCTTGGGAGTGTCCTTGTCCATCTTCTGATCACCATGTGATCACTTGCCCCATGTGAGCTCTCCGTAAAATAGTCTTTTTGGCAAGTGTACATTTGGCATTCGAACAACATGGCCAGCCCATCGTAGTTGCGCTCTCTGAAGCATAGTTTGAATGCTTGACAGTTTAACTCAAGCAGGGACTTAAGTGTCTGGTACCTTATCCTGCCAAGTGATCCTCAGAATCTTCCTAAGTTCAGATAGAAGAGATTCAGTTTTCTGGCATGGTGCTGGTAGACTGTTCATGTTTCACAGGCATACAACAATGAGGTCAGCACAACAGCTCTGTCCAATTCCTCTTTTCTCCCAAACTTTTTTTCAGAGCCTCCCAAACACCTAACTAGCTTTGGCAATGTGTGCATCAACCTCATGGTCAATGTGTTGTTGTCCTTCATCTTCGAAGGGGACCAAAATGAAATCACCATTTTAAAGCGAAATTTCAGTGTGTCCAGCTGTAGCTGATCAGATCAATATGAGCTCGGAATGCTCTACCATAGGTTGGGCACAGATAGTCCATATGAATATTTGGGGTGAATATCCCAAATTTGCGCATCCTGTGTTTACTTTGTGCTATCTCAGTTCTGCTTTGCTCAAAGAGCACAGCACCTTTACTTATGTGGGCATGCCATGCTGAGCAGTCCTGTGCCAGTATCTCCCATGTTGCACAGTCAAACCCAGAGTTCTTATGAGAGAGACCTTGAGAGTGTCCTTGTTATCATTTCTTCTGGCCACCATGTGATTGCCTGCCCCATGCAAGTTCTCCATAAAATAGTCTTTTTTGGCAAGTGTACATTTGGCATTAGAACAATGTGGCCAGCCCATGGGAGTTGCACTCTCTGAAGCATAGTTTGAATACTTGGCAGTTCAGCTCGAGTAAGGACTTCAGTATCTGGTACCTTATCCTGCCAGGTGATCCTCAGAATCTTCCTAAGACAGTTCAAATGGAAACGATTCAGTTTCCTGGCATGGGGCTGGTAGATTGTGTTTCACAGGCATACAGTGAAGTCAGCACAATGCTCTGTAGACCTTCAATTTAGTAGTCAGTCTAATACATTACTCTTCTCTCCCAAACTTTTCATTGGAGCCTCCAAAACACAGAGCTAGCTCTGGCATTGTGTGC
The DNA here is from genome assembly GCA_023548195.1 of Bettongia penicillata ogilbyi. Lineage (NCBI taxonomy): Eukaryota > Metazoa > Chordata > Mammalia > Diprotodontia > Potoroidae > Bettongia > Bettongia penicillata. The sequence goes on along the minus strand of JAJHZJ010000712.1, from coordinate 66,855 downwards.
ATCAACCTCATTGTCAATGTGTACATCCCTGGAAAGTACACTACCAAGGTAAGTGAACTTATCCACAGCCTTCAGAACTTCTCCATTTGTTGTAATTGGTGGTTCCACATATGGATGGTGTGGTGGTGGCTGATGGAGCACCTGGGTTTTTTGGTGTTAATTATTAGGCCAAACAGGCAGCAGAGAATTGATCCATACTTTGTTGCATCTCAGCTTCAGAGGCTGCATTGAATGCACAATCATCTGCAAACAGAAAATCATGCATCAGCACTCCCTCCACTTTGGTCTTGGCATGTAGCATTTTCAAATTGAAGACCTTAACATCAGTACAGTAGTTGACCTTGATGCCGTGTTCATCCTTATTGAAAGCATTTGTCAACATGGCTGAAACCATCATGCCAAAAAGCATGAGAGCAAGCACACGGCCCAGTTTAACTCCATTGGTGACTGAAAGGCATGAGAGCTTTGTCCATTATCCAGAACCCATGCAAACATGCCATCATGAAATTGACGTACAATGTTGATGAACTCCGGGCAACCAAATTTTGACATAATTTTCCATAAGCCCTCACGACTAACAGTGTCACAGTCCTTGGTCAGATCTACAAACGTTGTGTACAGACCTCTGTTCTGCTCCTGGCATTTTCTCTTGGAGTTGTTGGGCAGCAAACACCATATCAACTGTTCCTCAGCCCTTTCTGAAGCCACACTGGCTCTCAGGTACATGCCCATCTTCCAGGTGAAGGAACAGCCTATTAAGGAGGATTCTAGCAAGAACTTTGCCAGCAATGACTAAGAGAGAGATCCCTCTGTGATTGTCACAGGACAATCTATTCCCTTTACCCTTATAGAGATGGACAATGGAGGCATCCTTGAACTCCTGGGTGATAACCTTCTCTTGCCATATAACCTGGAAAATTTCAATCAGCTTTTGTATGAGCAATGGTCCCCCTACCTTGTAAATCTCAGCTGGAATAGAATCAGCACCAGGTGCTTTGCCACATGAAAGGAGCCTAATGGCCCTCAAAACCTCTTCTTCAGTTGAAAGTTCAGCTAAGGGGGGATTGACTTCAACCTGAGGTCAGTGGCCTCAGCATTGATTGGTGATGATCTGTTGAGAACACTATGGAAGTGTTCAGCCCATCTCTCTAGGATCGCGCCCTTATCACTAATCAATGTGACTCCATCAGCACTGAGTAGTTGTGATGAATCATAGGGTTTTGGTCCATAAACAGCTTTCAGGGAATCATAAAAGTGCTTTGGATTGTTACTATCAACATAAAACTGAATTTCATCTGCCTTCTTACTGAGTCTGGAATCCTGCATCTCTCTAAGCTTTTGTACTTTGCTTTTGATGGAATTAAATGCTGCCTTCTTAAGGTGGATGAACTATCCTGCTGGTAAATCCTGTGGAGTTCTCGTTTTTCATTTAGCAGCTTCTGAATTTCCCCATCATTTTCATCAGACCAGTCTTGGTGTTTGTGAATATTCTGACCCAGATGAGCAAATGCAGTGCTATACACCAAATCTCTGAACGCTGCCCACTCCTTTTCTGCTCCACTGTTGCCAACTGTGTATTGGCTCAACTTTCCCTCCAGATCAGCAGCAAACTGTTCAAGCTCAGAGAAGAGCTCTAATTTGTTGACATTGATTCTTCTGATAGTCATTTTGCCTTGGGGTCGATGCTTTTGATGAATATGAATATTTAGCTTAGAAAGGTTAAGTCTATGATCAGTCCAGCACTCTGCACCACACATTACCTTTGTCACTCACATTTTGTCTGTCTCTTCTCCTTATAATCACATAGTTTATTAGATGCCAATGTGTGCTGCGAGAGTGTATCCTTGAAGTTTTATTGCTTTTAGGTAAATGGAAAACAGCATTGGTGATGAGAGGGTCATGCAGTGCACAAGTCTTCAGCAGTAAATGACCATTGCTGTTGCTGTTTCCAACTCCATTCCTCCCTAGGACTCCCTGCCAAGTCTGGTAGTCTGAGACTACTCTAACATTAAAGTTAACCAGAATTATAAGCTTGTCCTCTTTTGGCACACTGATGATAAGGGTCTCTAAATCTTTATAAAACTTTTCTTTGACCTTATCAGAGTTTGTCATGGTGGGAACATAGACACTGATGATGGTGGCATGAGGTTTTCCTGCAAGTGGCAATTGCGTTGTCTTGAGCCTGTCAATCACTCCTTTTGGCATGCATACCAGCTTGCTAACTAGATTAGTTTTGATTTCAAAATCCACTCGAGATTCACAATGCTCCCCTTCACTGCGTCCACTCCAGAAAAATATGTATCCAGGTCCAACTTCAGTAAGCTGGCCTTCATTTACCAGCCTTGTTTCACTCAGGACTGCTATTTAGATGCAATACCTGTTGAGTTCTCTTGCAACAAGAGCAGTTTGTCTTTCAGGTCTACTGGATTTTGTGTTGTCTATAAGTCTGCACATGTTCCATCTGCTGATGGTGAGTGAAATCCTCTTTGCGGATGTTTTTGTGCAATTGATGCATTTTTTTTATGTTTTGACCAGCGTGAGATTCTCTGCCTGCTGTGGTAATCAGTCCAGGGTGGGGTAAGCAGGCAGTTTTTAGGGCACATTTTCTAGCCCCCTTCCTCACACCAGGAGGTGAGCAGTGCAATCCTTAAAAGGCTGCTTAGATATCCAGGGGGCTGCTGAGTCCCGCTGCTGCTTCTAGTAAGAAATGATCCTATTGCCTGGGCTGCCTGTGTGTAGGGTTGTGACTACAGCTCCCAGTGTATCCGCACCTGCTGTTTCATCACTTGTCTGTCTCCACAGGACTTTGAGGTATAATAGTAAAATGGTATGGGTGATGTCCTTTGATTTGTGTGTAAATTGGATTTAAGTGAGTCTGAATTGCATGAAGTCGTCATCCTCACTCTCTCCTCTAGAGTCATTATAATCCAGTTGCAGGACAGAGTCCAGATGTCTGGTGGTGGCTCAGGATGCAGTGGAGGACCTTGGTGTCTTTGGTATCTAACCAAGCTCTAAGCACTCTATATTGCCTGCTTCAGCTGCCTTTATGGCTGTTGGAACAAATTGCTCTCATCCACCTATTCCACCAGGGCAAGTCTTCACATGTTTGGGGTAGACACCCCAACTCACCAGTGAGTTTGGGACTCCTTAATTACCCTCAGCCTGGTTGGCCCATCTACTGAAATAGTTTACCGAAGTGTGGCCACTGTGCATACTGCAGCTTCTTGGAGCGAGCCAGAGGTGAGAGTTGGCTGAAACAGGTGGACATCCATGGCAGTACTTGCTCTCATGGAGCTTATATTCTAACTGCGGAAGACAGTACATAAAGGAGAGGTGGAACAAGGGGTAGGTAGATGGACTAGGTTCTGGAAAGATGAATCAAAAGCTCCTCTCTCAGAGATGGGGAATCTGATGCCTGGAAAGCAAGCAACGTGAGATGACTGAGAAAAATCTTAGAGGCCTGGTTCTAGACAAGATGAGATGAAAGTTCACATATCAGAGCTGAGAGTCTCAGGGGTGGAGTCCAGATTTGTGGTGTAGTAGAAATGAGTGTAACAACCACGATTGTCTTTTTCCTTTTTTGTAATCTTTGTCAATTTTATGAGTAAAAGGTGGAACCTTTAATTTATAGTTCTGTAATATTAGTTATTTGGAGCATTTTTGTATGAGTCAATAAAATGCATTTCTTCTTTTAGGAACCGCTTCTTATTTTGAAAGAGTTCCTTATATATTTTGGATATTAAACCTTTATCAGAGAAACTTTCTGTAAAGATTTTTTCACCAGATAACCTGTTTCCTTCTGATTTTTAACTGTTATCTTTTTTATTTTTATTTTATTTTTCCAAAAAGTTTTACATTTTATGTAATCAGTTGTCCATTTTATCTTCTGTATTCTTCTGTGTCTTGTTTAGATGTGAACTTCACCCTATCCATAGTGATGAAAGGTTATTCATTGCTATTCCATTTTAATTATGATGTGACCTTTCATAGTAAAATCATGACTATGAAGCAGTTGTATATGGTGACAGGTGGTAGCACCTCCACCTAATTTCTGTCCACTAACTTACCTGTTTTACTAGCATACTGCATTCTTAACCCAGTAGTTGGGGTCTTTGGGTTTATTAAACACTGGGTGTTACATATCTAATCAGTTCCAATAGTCAACTTCTCTATTTTTTTAACCAGTACCAAATGCTTTTGATTATTACTGCCCTTCCAGGTTTCTGATAGTCATCTTATGCAGTTCTCAACTGGATAGAGGAGCTTATAGTCCTTTCTCTTTAATTGGAACTTATTTTTTGTTTCCTTGTTTCTGAGTTTTTTCTGTTGTCTTTTCATTAGAATTTTGTGACTTTTTTTCCCCTCCCCCCCTTTTTTTGGTTACTTCATTTAGTATATTATTCTTTTGAAATGATGCAAGGGAACTGGGTTTAGATACAACCATTAGCCTTCCTTGCTAGAAGTTCCTTTTATAATTTAACGTTTGCATACAAGTTAACCAAGATTCAATGCCCTACTTTGTTCTGTTATGTCAAGTGCCTTTTTTGAAATCAGCAGATAACAGTGGAATCTCTGCTCAATGAAATGAATTTACCATGAAGTTTTGGTCTTCTTGAAAGCTATCTACAAAATCCTCCCAGTTTTCCTTATATTTTATAATACCTGCAGAGAAGAATATTCTCATAAAGATTTTAAAGAGATAAGAAACAGGTGGTGTGGTTCATAATCACTAAAACTATTTCATTCCCCCCGCCCCCTTTTTTTTGGTAAAACTACCATCTCTGTGACTTTCATTACTCTTTTGCAACTTTATTCTTTTTGAAGTAACTTGAAAATCGGTCCTTATGTGCCTACAGCAGTGATACTTCATTTCTACCCATATATCACTGGTTTCTATTTAATGTTTTAACAATGGTCCAAAGGGGTCTCTGTCACAAATTCTTTAATGGTACATTAAGTAGTAAATAATTATCCAATTATAAATATATTTTCTCTTTGTGACAACAAGCATTGTGTGTATCTTTTAAAAGTTACTATTTTTTTGTGATTTTAAACTTATGATCACATACATTTTGATTTTGATGTTTGTGCAGCAATTGCATCAAACAATGACTGCTTCTAAGTACAGCATATTCTTTTACTTTCTCAACCTGTTATCAACTTGTTTCCAAACCACTACGTGTTTGACATTTGAGAGCAAACTAAATGTGTGTACCCTCTTTGTATTCTGTACATTGATTGCACTGTTTCATTCCTTTGTTAGTCTTTATCTCATCCTCTGAATCACATGATCAAGATATGTGGAAATTTTGCATTCTTGCAGAACAAAATCCCAGGCTGTTTGAAAACCATGGTTGTTGGACATGTGTATTAGAAGCCGTCTTGAAACCATTGTAGGTCATCATGGGGTTATGATGAGTCAGACCAGACCGAAAAGTAATTCATCAGGGATATTTGTCATTAACCAGTAGAAAAATAATTATTTTATTTTATAACTAGGTAGTTAGGTCGTTCAGAATTAAAAAGAAAAAGCTTCCATGTCTTAGCTAGAGAGCTTGTAAAATTCCTCTACCATTTAAACCATTACATATTTGTATGAGTGAACCTTTTCACTTTTTTCTTATTTTAAATCAAAATGTAGAAATAAACAACGTACTCTAAATTTCAAGGCTGTATTTGTCTGATATTGAGTCAAAGGTTAAAAAGCTTTGTTCAAATAAAAGTCTGATATTGAAATTATGTTTATATATGATTTTTATGTTAAAACATCTTCCAAATTGTGACTTAGATATTATATTCAACATCCATTATATCCAAAAATGTTATATTCAACAGAATTTGTAAAAATAAATTTAATAAGAAGTTTTCTAGGTGGTAGTAGTATGCTTACAAGTTAGATCTTTCTGGATCACTTCTTTTAATTCTTACACAACATTACATGTAGCATAGTTTATGGTTTTATTTTAGAGTTTCATACATTTTGTAATTATAGTTATGAAATGCAAATTTTAATTTGGAGCTTTTGGTGGCAAAAACTGTGATTGCTACAGTAAGTTTTTAATGAATGAATTTAAAAGGCTGTTACAAATAGTATACTCTTGTTCACAACACATTTTTGTTACAATTGTTATTAAAAAGGGTTCACAAAAAACATTGGGAACCACTATACAATGCTATTCTGTCTTGTGTTATTCAGTTCCATTTAGCATTTATTACTCTGTGCAGGGAACTCTGTTAGATTCTGTGGGGTACAAAGATAGAAATAGTTTCTTCCTTCAAGAATCCCTAATTCTTTTAGCATGAGGAGGTGGGGCAAAGATGAAATACAATCTACACCTACAAAACAAATACAAAATAACTTAATGAGTAAGAAATCATTAATAACTTGAGGATGAGAGGATGATTAGGGTAGAGGTGAGTAGGAATTGTGTGCTAAACAAGTGAAGGGCTAGAGACAAAGAGATGAAATACTGAGTTTGGGGATCAGCATTTTTTGCAAAAAAAATACTAGTTTTGGCAGGAATATAGAATGTGTAAAGGCAAAATGTGAAATAATCCTGGAAAGGTATTGTAAAGTTTGTAAAGTTTTATGTGAGAGGAGAGGATTAGAGAAAAGGTTAAGACTTGGGCCCTAGGAAAATTATTTTGGTAGCCCCTTGAGGGCAGGGATTGTCATCTCTTTTTGTATTCTCAGCATTTAGCACAGTATCTGGCACAAAGTAGTTGTTTAATAAATGCTTACTGACTGACTGGCAACTGTGTCTGAGACATTAGAAAGGAGAGAGACTACCGTGATATCAGCTAAGAGGCCCCTGTAATAATCTAGTGTAGAAATGGTGAGGCCCTGAACTAAGATAGTGCCTGTATGAATGGGAAGAAGGGTACAGATGCAAAAGATTTGATCCAATCCAATAAACATTTATTGAGTGCCTGCTATGGATGGGTGCCCAAGGCACCCAAAAACAAAATCCGAACAGCCCCCTCCCTTAAGGAAGCATTTATATTGCAGATGGAGAGGGGCAGGACAGGGAAAAGACCTACAAACAATTGGAATTTGGAATATCTATATTCTAAGCCCTCTGATCACTTTGTGTAGAAGCTGCTCAATCTTGTGTTATCCTGATTTATGTTTCCACAGTACTTGAATTTGTTTCTTTCTGGCTGCTTGTAATAGTTTTTCCTTGATGTAGGAACTCTGGAATTTGGCTACAGTATTTCTAGGAGTTTTCCTTTTGGGATCTCAAGTGGTGAGATTCTTTCAATATCAGTTTTACCCTCTGATTCTAGAATATCAGGGCAGTTTTCCTTGATAATTTCATGAAAGATGATGTCTAGGCTCTTTTCTTGATCATGGTTTTCAGGTAGTCCAATAATTTTTAAATTATCTCTTTTGGAATCTATTTTGCAGGTTAGCTTTTCCAATGAGATACTTCATTCTATTTTATTTTTTCATTCTTTTGATTTTGTTTTATAATTTCTTGATTTCTCATAAAGTCATTAGCTTCCATTTGTTCCATTCTAATTTTTAAGGAATTATTTTCTTCAGTGAACTTTTGGACCTCTTTTTCCATTTGGCCAATTCTGCTTTTTAAGACATTCTCCTTATTGACTTTTTGGACTTCTTTGTCATTTGGGTTAGTCTGATTTTAAAGGTATTATTTTCTTAAGCGTTTTTTGAGTTTTCTTTAGCAAGCTGTTGACTCATTTTTCATGATTTTCTTGCGTCACTCTCATTTCTCTTTACAATTTTTTCTTTATTTCTCTCATTTGATTTTCAGAATCATTTTTTGAGCTCTTCAATAGCCTGAGATCAATTCATATTTTTCTTGGAGGCTTTTGGATGCAGGTGCTTTTTTTGACTTCTTTTGTATTCTTCTGGTTGTATGTTTTGATCTTCCTTATCATCAATGATATAAGAAAATACCTCTTCACTGAGAAAGTGAGAATTTTGTTTATTCTCCCTCCCCAACCCCCCTGCTCATTTTCTCAGCCAATTACTTGACTTCTGAACTCTTTGTTAAACGGTGAACTTGGAAGTATCTTCAGCAGTGGTTGCTGCTGCCATGAGACTGGGGCTGGTGCCAGGGTTGGGACCAGGTAGACCACATTCCCTTCTCAGCCAGGTGAGAGACCCTTCCCACTGACCTTCAAAGATGACTTTGATGCTTGGGGGTTGAGAAGTCTGGAAACTGCAGCAGTTACCAGTGTTTCAGTCCCCTAAAGTCTGCTCCAGATCTCTCTGTACCTGTGCGACCCATGTCAAACGGTTCTGCTCCTAGTCCAGTGCAATAGACCCTTTCTGTCAACCTTCCAGATTATCTTGGGCTGGAAATTTTCTTCAATCTATCGTTTTGTGGCTTCTGTTGCTTTAGAATTTGTTTTGAGTCATTTTTACAGGTTTTTTGAGGGTTTGAGGGGAGAGTTGTAGCAGGTCCCTGCTTCTGTTCTGCCATTTTTACTCTGCCTTCTAGTACTTTTTTTAAAAACAGAAATGTGTATTATATTTTATCAAGCCTTTTCAACAGTATGTACGCTGAAATTGGAATGATTCAAAGAAAATTAGCATGAACCCCTGTGCAGAGAAGATAAAAATTGTAAAGTGTTTCATAGTTTTATGTTATTTGTTCTTTGAGATGGTGCTCTGGAATGGGGATGGAAAAAATGCTAGGGAAATACCAGTGATGTAAAAATAAGAAGATACTAATAAAAACTTTTTAAAAAAATGTTTTTCAGCAACTGTTGGTAGAGCAATATTTTTGTTATCTTTATTATTATTATGATCTTTTATGTTTATCTTATTCCTAATCTTTAACAAGTGCTGCTTTCCTTGTAAAGATTGTACCTGGTCATAAAGTAGGATCCTTTCTTTTGCTATTTTTGCAAATAGTTTGCGTAATGTTGGAAGTAATTGTTCTTTGAATATTCAGTAGAATTTTCTTGTAAATCCAACTGGCTCCATTATTGATTTATTTATTTTTTTGGGTGTGGGAAGATTCATTTATGGCTTGTTTTAACAAAAGTAAGGAAGTTTGGAGGAGGAACATAATTAAGCAGGAAAATGAGTTTCTTTTACTATAAATGTTCTGAGTTAGAGATATTAAGGGGACATCCACATGGTGGTGTTCCGCAGGCAATTGGCAAAATAGAATCCAACTGAAATTCCTGAGAGAAGTAAGTGCTAGCTGTGAATTTAGGAGTAGTTCATCTAGAGAGATGATCCAAGACTGTTTGGGTGACATCTAACATTACGATGCCTCACAGGAGTGATAATTCAGGAAAGGAGACTGAGACTAGAAGTGGTTATATAAGTAGGATGTCACTGTACCAGGAAGGACACCAGCATGTACAGGAAGGCCTGCTGTACAGGTTCTTAGATCTGCCTTTCTAAAAGGGAAGCAATTTCTGAGGGGTCAGCAATCTACTTTAATCAGGCACATATATCATTCACTTAATTCAGAGGGAAAAGTCAGCACCCTGAACTAAAGAGAAAATACAAACAGAAATTATAAGCAAAAAGACCAACAGAACAGGGCTTCCAGCTGTCTGACCGCAGACAATACATACATCATTACCCGAGAGAAACACCAGTGTCTTGGTTTTCAAAGCCAGGGGGCTTCTTAAAAAGGCTGCCCAAAGCCTCATCTGACACTAAACCTTCTTCTAAAAGCTAAGCCCCAAAGCAGAACTTCACCTCAGGGTATATATATTTTTACAGGACAGGACCTGCAGGACCCAGTATCATATTAGAATTTAACAAAAGGTGTCTGAAGCCTATTAATGGGTGGGGAAGATCTTTAACTCTTTTCTCCCACCCACAATTAACCATAACACCTACCTATGGAAACCAAAGGAACATTTTTATAAAGAAGTTGAGAATCTCTAGCCAAGGAGAAATTGAAGTTGAAGAGTAAGCAGGAAAGGAGAATGCTATTCCACAAAAAAGTCAAGGAGAGATGGATTCAAGGGCAGAATTAGAAGGGCTGTCCTTGGCAAGAAGAAAACCTTTTTCCCTTAGGCTGGAGCAGAGAAGGGAGGTGGGGGGAGTGAGGTAGAGGCTTTTTGAGGAATGGTGTGGATGAGAAGGATGAGCTCAAGATGGATGGCCAGTATTTTCTCAGTTAAGTCCTAGGAGTAAGTGAAAAGCCTTTGTTGAGAGGAAGGAGGTATCACAAACCCTTTTTCAGACTTCATCATCTTAGTTGACATTGCCACTTTCTCACAAAGTACATTGAGTGTTTAGGTGTATTATTCCAGTGTGGTGGTTCTGGTAATAATGTTTAATAACAATTATAGATAACACCTACTATGTACTTCAAACACTGTGCTGTTTACAACTATTTCAGTTGATCCTGACAACTACTTTGGGAAGTACATATTATCCTCATTTTACAAATGAAGAAACTAAAGCAAACAGGTTAAGTGACTGGTCATACACAGCTAGTAAGTGTCTGAGACAGGTTTTGAACTCAAGTCTTTAAGGCTCAGTGCTTGACTTGATCCTGTACATCACCTAAGTGGTGTTGTCACTGATGTGTGATACCTACTTGCTTTATATTTTCTAGTTATCTTATATGGGCCAATTTATATGTTGTTTATCTATTAGAATAAGTTCCCTGAGGACAGAGCTGTTTTTGCTTTTCTGTCTCCGTGGCATAGCACAGCACCTGACACAGATCAGTACCATTTTGCAGCTGTATTTTTTTCTCTCAGTCTAAAAATTATCTGGCTTGTTGAGATACCACATGAAAAGATTGAGGGCAACAGCGTGTTAGAGAGCTGGGCCTCAAGAATACTTAACTTTAGGTTCAGCTTCAGATGCTTCCTTGCTGTTCTTTACCTTCTTCCTTTTCCTCCTGTAAAATAGGTAAGGATAAAATGAAAAAAATATTTATGAAGCACTCAGCAAACCATAAAGCACTACATAAATGCTAGCTGCTATCATCATCATCATCTTCATCACCAAGTTTTTTTGTAAAAATCCTCCACTGCTTTGCATTGTTTTATTTTTAAGGTCATACTGTGCCTAGTCTTCACATTTTCTACATCTAAAATGTTTTCAAATTAGTGTGTTCCCTCAGTGATACAAATGCTGTTTTTCTCGACTTGGAAAGATTCTTTTGCTGGTGAAGCTATTTTGAGACTTTTCATTGGAGCAGTTTTATTTTTTTTATTTTATTTGTTTTCAGTGTTCTACAATCACTTTCATATAACTTAGATTTTTTTCCCCTCCCTCCCTGAGACAGCATACAATTTTATATAAATTCTACACATACATTCCTGCTAAATACATTTCCACCGTAGTCATGTAGCAAAGAAGAATTAAAGTGAATGGGAGAAAATCATAAAACAAACCAAAACATAATAGAAAAGAAAATGATCTGTTGCATTCTACAATTGAATTCCATAGTTCTTTCTCTGGATGTGGAAGGCATTTTGCCTTTAAGAGACTATTGGGAATTTTTTAAGTCCTTATGTTGCAATGAAGTACTAAGTCTACCAGAAAAATTCCTCACACACTGTGGTTGTTGGCTATGTACAAAGTTCTCCTGGTTCTACTCCTTTCACTCAGCATCAGTTCATGTAAGTCTTTCCATGCCTCTCTGAATTCTTGTTCATCATTTCTTACAGCACATTAGTATTTCATTACATTCATATACCACAATTTATTTAGCAATTCCCCAATTAATGGGCGTCCCCTTGATTTCCAGTTATTGGCCACCACAAAGAGTGCCGCTATAAATGTTTTTGTACATGTGGAACCTTTTCCTATTTTTACTATCTCTTGAGGATATAGTCCTTGAAGTGGTATTGCGGGGTCAAAGGGTATGCACGTTTTTGTAGTCCTTTGGGCATAGTTCCAAATTGCTCTCCAGAATGGTTGAATCAGCTCACAGCTCCACCAACAATGAATTAGTGTTCCCACATCTTCTCCAACATTTAATGTCTTCCTGTTTTGTCATGTTAGGCATTCTGATAGGTATAATGTGGTACCTCAGAGTTGTTTTGATTTGCATCTCTCTAGTCAATAGTGATTTAGAGCATTTTTTTCATATGACTATAGATACCTTTAATTTCTTCCACTGAAAACTGCCTGTTCATATCCTTTGACCACCTGTCAGTTGAGGAATGACTTGTACTCTTGTACATTTGACTCCATTCTCTATATATTTTAGAAATGAGGCCTTTATCACAGCCACTAGTTGCAAAAATTCTTTCCCAGTTTTCTGCTTTCCTCCTAATCTTGGTTGCATTGGTTTTGGTTGTGCAAAAACTTTTCAATTTAATGTAATCAAAGTTATCCATTTATCACTTAATAATGTTTTCTGTCTCGTGTTTAGTCAAAAATTCTTCCCTTCTCCATAAATCTGATAAATACACTATTCCATGCTCCACTAATTTGTTTATAGTATCAGTCTTTATACCTAGATCATGTACCCATTTGGACTTTATTCTTGGGTACAGTGTCAAGCATTGGTCTATGCCTAGTTTCTGCCACACTGTTATCTAGTTTTCCCATCAATTTTTGTCGAATAGTGAGTTCTTATCCCAGAAGCTGGGGTTCTTGGGTTTATCAAACAGTAGATTGCTATATTCATTGACTACTGTGTGTTGAGTACCTAACCTATTCCATTGGTCTACCCTTCTGTTTCTTAGCCAGTACCAAGCTCTACCAGATCTCAAATTGTATTATAAAGCGGCAATTATCAAAACTACTTGGAGCAATTGTTTTAAATTCATTCAACTTTACTAAGGTAATCACCATCTTTACATTTTTTTCCCAGCTATTCAATCTGAGTGTACCATAGATGTATCAACAACCAAATATTTCCTGGTATCAAAACCAAGTCAGTTTAATTTTTTATTATTTTTATGTCCTCCTTATCAATAACCTTTTTTTTTTAACTTCTTAAACAAGGTATATTATAAGCTAGCGACTTCTTGATCTTCAATTATTTTTCAGTAGGCTTGTTATTCATTCCTTGTGCCTATTCCGAAAGTCACCCAAGATATATTTTCTCACGGAGAATTTTGCCAGAATTTTAATAGAATTTCTTTACCTCTTTACCCCCTTTACCCCCTTCACCACCATATGTTAGCAGATGTAAACTGCAATTACTGTCAACGTGTTTTGTAGGTATCTTATATTCTTTGATTATAAAGTATCACAATCAAATCTCTAATGACATGGGATTACGTGTTGCCATTGGGCATTATATCAACCCAATTCTACTGACTCCTTTAATTGCTTCTTAGAATAGATTATCTGAGCCTTCTATCCATTTAGCTATAAATTCTTATTCCTACTACTTTAATTTATGTTGAGAATGTAAAATTGGATGAAGTTTGGTCCTTGCAGTAGAGTCAGTTTGTTATGTAAAATATTTTGCGTGTACTGCGTACACATTGAAGGAGTTGAAGGAGGCCACATAGGATTGTTAGGAGTTTTTCTCTTTTCTGGGATCCCATGGTCAAAAAAATTCATTACCTGTGTTGCTAACCTTGTCATCAAGAACCTCTCATTTAGCAGCCTGGCTGATTCTTGGAGAGATAACAGTCACCAGGCTGTACTCTGTAAAATACTACATATTACTTGGTCAATTTATTTATTTTTTGTGTAGAGATTGTGAAGATTAAGAATAATATTACTGAATTGGGATTATTAAAAACTTGACATTGTTGCATCCTTTTTTGGGGAATAATGATCCATAATAAAAAACAACTTAAAGTAGTAGCTATTTAAATGAGTGTTAGTATGACCTTTATTATTTTCTGGATTCCCTTAATTACTGCCTTAAGTTGGACTAGATAATCTCTGTGGTCTCTTTCAGCTCCAAATTTTATAATGGGATGGATCTTCTTAAAGCTATGTTTTTTTTTTTTATGTTATTGTGATTGTAATAGACATGGAAACAACATTTTCATGTACTGAGTAGAATAGAAAAAGATTATATGTGAAACAGTGATTTTATATAGATTCTTTTAAAAAGAGATATGTAATATCTTCATGCTAATTTCAAAACTGTCCTTTTCTGTTGTCTTTTCCTTTTTGAATTTTAAATGATGTTTCAGTGGTCCTTTTTTTTTTTTTTGGGAGGGGGACCATATGTTTAATAGAATGTAATAGAATTGAAAAGGACAGTCCTTGTAAGAAATAAGCATTATCAAGCAAAACTAATGCACATATTTTTAAAAAAATGTAATTCTACCTCTTAAATTCAGGATAATGGATAGTATGCTTCTGTTATCTTTTTAGTTGGTCATTATTTTATTCAGTTTTGAAGTTCTTTTTTTCCTTATAGTATTGTTATGTACATTTTTTCTTGGCTTCACTCACGTCACTCTGCATCAGTTCATAAAAATTTTCTCAGGTTTTTCTGAAACTTGTCTTTTTTTAATTCTCATGGTTTAATATCAAACCAGTGTTTTCACATATAGTTTATGCTGTAGAAAATTATTTTGTTTCCTAACTTAATAGTCTTTCATATATTCTAATTAGAAGATTGATTCGAGGTCCCAAGTGTGATGAATGTAGGAATTTCATCTACAATGAAATCATTTAGCTAACGGTAAAAGCAGAGATCTCAGTCACATAACTCTTTCCAGTGTGAATAGGTTGGACCAGAATAGAGTTAAAAGACTGAAGAAGTATTTGGGTTATTAGACTTCTGTATTATGAATCTTCAGAAGGGGAAGAACATGCTTGAAGAACTTGCAAATATTGTTCCTGATCACACTGTCAGTGATCTTTGTGGAAACTGTAAACAGAAGTGTGGCACAGCAGGAGATAGGCAAATGCTCTCCCAATTTTCACAAAAATGAAGATGGTTACTTTAAACTGTAGAAGAGCAAGCTTGATTTTCATTTTTGGTAAAATTCTAGAATGAGTTATTAAAAGGAATGGTTTTTGAAAATTAAGGAAGGAGGAAATCATCTTTAAGATGGGATTTGTGATTTGAGTAGGGGTTGTACTGAATGACTTTTTGGGGTATCTTTTTTTTTTTAATGGAAACTCACTTATTAGGAATATACTATCCATAACTGGACTAAGAGCTGGGTATACAAATAGAAGAACAAGACTTAGAAGCTCTTAGAAGCTGACTTTTTTTTATTTTGAATTTAATATGCTAAATACACTTGAACTTAAACACAAAATAAAATGAGCATTTCTATATAGATTCCAGACCAAAGAAAGGATCATACATGAAACTGAATAATATGTACTTTTTTTTAAAGAAAATATAAATTCAATATATAACTATCAAAGATGTTTTCTTTTTTTCTGATGCTTTTTGGTCTTACTTCTGTTCTGAAGTATCTTCTCACATTAGATTCCATGAATCTTCTAAAAGATAATGGATCCTTTCCACTACCACCCCCACCCCCAGAGATTTTTAATGAGAGCAAAAATAGTGATCGCTTTTGAATTGTTTAATAAGTTTTGCATGGAGACAAAAGATGATTCTTTGGTATTCCTGCCAATTGCATGCTTTTTACACAATTCAAGACTTAAAACCAGTCAGTAAGTCTCAAAGAAAATCTAATGACTAAACAGTAATGAGGTGTGTATGTGTGTGTGTGTGTGCATGTGCTTGCATGTGCAAAAATGTGGAGTGAATAAATAATTTGTGACTTTGACAAGTCTTGCTTAAAGCTTTTGTACTGACTCAAAACTGAGTAAAAGGACACCCATTCTTACTGATTTTACACAGTAAATGAAATCCCTTAACTTTACCTAGATGTAGTGGAAGTCAAGTTAGTATTTTGTATGAATGGGTATTTCTGTATTTAACACTTCAACTGTGTTATAGCTTATATTTAAATTTTACCAATCTCTTTCCTCATAGTGACCTCATGAAGTAGATTGGATCATTATTCCCATTTTACAAATAAGGGTGACAGATGTGCAAATGTACTGTATGGTAGGAAGTACAAAACTTAAAAATGAGATAATGTATAAATGATTCATCATGTACCTGTTTAGATTTTCATTTTCTTATGAGATATGAAGTAATAAGAAGAGACATTTTGTCAGCAAATAAATCAGAACATATTCATCCATGTAAGTTTTGCCTTTCAAAGTATTTATCTTGCCTTCTTGTGGGAGGGTTACAAATAATATGATGATGGTGGGGGGGAGTGGAGATAGTATGGGTAGATTTGAATGGACAAAAGATCTTTGAATGTGAAAGAATTCTGTTTTGCCACTTCTTCATAACCTATGTTCTCTAACTGCCAAGATACCACTATTGACTAACAGTGTCCTGACAGCAACCAGGAACTCCCAGTTTATTGTGTTGTTTTAGCTTGGGAGAAATCTACTTTTAATTCTTTTTTACTTGCTTGAGATAGTCTTTTTACTTTTATCTAGTGTCTTAAAACTTTTGGGTGAAAGGCACAGGCTTCTGAAGATGGTGTTGTCACATCAGGAAGAGAGGTTATATTTATGCCTGGAAGTTTATAGATTAGCCACTGTTTTTGGCAAAGTTCATTGGTTCGCAACCATTTCCCCTATGAATTGGTTCGTTTTCCAGTTAGAGGATTGAAACTAGGAACCTATGTGAGCCATGTAGGAGGTTAAAAAGTGAAGAATTCAGTTATGTTAATGATACTGGAAATTAGGAAGAAGACTAGAAACTGTAGGTAGGTGAACTCATCATACTCCGGCCTGAAACTAGAATATAACTTTTAAGTTTGGCCAACTGGCAGTTTGGGAAATGTTATTTGACCTTTAGGATTATTTCTTATGATTTGGTCATGTAGAATGTATTTTCATAGAGAAATTTTACTATGTTTCTCTTAAATGATGGAATAACTTAAGAGCAGTTGAATTAGACGGAAAGAAAAAGTATGGTCTTGGTAGTGAATTATGAACAACTTCTTTATAGATTAAGAAAAAAATAGAAGTTTATCTTGGAAAATAGTCTCTCAGCAAATGGGGTAAATAGACTTACAGTACACAGTTCAGAAACAGACTTTTTTTTTTTAAATGAAAAAGTTATAGAAATGACCCAAATGCAGATGAATTTTGAGGAAAGGAGAATTACTTAAATTGATTTATTATAGATTTTTGTGGTAGCAAATTAGTTGGTAAAGAATTGAAGTTTAATATAATCTTCGCTGAAGAATTTAATTCCTTCCCAGACCAATGAAGATAAACTATTAGGAAATTAGCCATATTAATAGGAAATTTAAAGCTATCATCTTAAGTTAGAAATGACAAACTTTTCATATTATAAAAAACATTCATAGGAAGTCCTAATTATAACAGAAATCATTTTACTTACAAAATGAGACTACTAGAGATTTTAAAAATATTGTGTCTAATTCTGTTTGTTTCATGACAGGTGAAACCTGGTAAATGGAAAATATAAATAAAATAAACTTAGATTCAAATCAAGCAAATTCATCAGCATTCTAAAAAAAATTTGAAAGCAAGGAAAATTAGACTTTGACAAGAACAACAAAATCCTAGTGATATGCTATTGATAACAGAGAATGTCTCATTTTATCCAAAGTACCTTAATTCATATTTATCTAGTATTATCCAAATTAAATATGAATGCCAGATTTAGTTAATAAATGAGTTAATCATAGTATAGTATTAGCTTTCTTGATATGTTAGTAGTAAGATACAGAACTTTTATTTTGGTGGCATACTAATCTTTTTAATAGTAAAGGCATGTTTTGAGTTACAACTGCCTTGTGGACCTCTTTTTCCTACAAACCTCTCCTGAGCAATCAGGCTTATCCTAAGGGTAAGAACTTTGGCCGCTTTTCCATACCCACCTCCTTTCTTCACTCTCAGAATCATAATCAGAATTACATAATGCATTCTTTTATTCTTTGTCTCCTTTCCCTGTCTTCCTAACTTGCATTTCAGAGAAGTTTCGTTTTCTCTCCTCTCATCTTCCATTAAACTCCTGACCCTAATCATGTCTCCAAAAGTAATAAACTTGTATCAAGGAAAAGGAAAGTCTTAGCTTCTGAGATGAAATTAGATGTAAACATCTAGAGGGCTTTTGAAAGAGCCCAGGAACATAATCTACGAAAGTTTCCATCTGCCTGCTCTTAATGCTAACTACTTGTGTGTTGTGTGTACTATGCCAGGTGCTAGGGAGACAGACAAAAAGCAAAATAGTTCTTGCCTTTAAAGAGCTTTCAAGTTTTTTGTTGTTGTTTTGTTTTTTTGGGTTTTTTTTGTGGGTGTTGGGGGACTGCAAAGTCAAAGGTAGGAAGGGATAATGTACCATATGCACAAAAATAAGTAAGCATAAGGTAGTTGAGAGAAGATAACACTGCTAGCTACTAGAAGGATCAGGGAAGACCTCTCAGGCCAGGTGGCACCTGGGCTGATCTTTGAAAGAAGATGGATTCTGAAAGACACAGGGTTCAGGAAGGAGGAGTATATTCCAAATATGGGGATCAGTACATTAATATAATCCTTATTTTTTGTTTAGTGTTAGCAATGATATCATTGACTATGTCTTTAGCAGTTGTATCATTGAGCATGTGTTTGATTACAGAATATTTCAGCCACATTGGCTTTTGTGGGTTACATAGGAAATGCAAGGATCATTTACTACTTGCTTTCTGTCAGGAAAATTCATTCCAAGGACCAAACAACTTAAATAATCTATTTCTACTTTGAGAACATGGAAGGAAAAGCTAAATGTATGGGAATTGGAGAAATGTAGCTCTAGTTATAAAAATAAACTGTTTTAAGTCAGATACTCAAATTTTTGAGAGATTTTTTTTATGAATAGTAGTACATTATGTGAGTCATGTTAAGAGAAATAGATAATTGAAGCTGATTGAACTTCATGTTATCTAGTCCATACTTAATTATTTCTTTACTTTTTCTCACTTTTCTCTTATCCCTTATTCATTTACTATAAACGATGTCAAATAATCAGAAAAGGAAAGTAGTAATAACTATATAAAACAGCAAAGTGAATGCTTGAAAAATTATTTTCTTTATTTGCTTAACATCTTAGTCTTTCTGTTTTTGGTAAGCCTATTTCAGTTTTTTGATGGTAGTAAATTAGGTTTTTGTTTAAATTTAGTATGATACCATGTATGAGTTACTTAGGTTTTGGGTTTTTTTTTGGATAATAAAACATGAAGCAAGTGAATAAAGACTAATACAATCTTCTTTCACACTACATTTGTCAAAGTTGCCTTCATATTTGACCATCATACAAAGTAATATTTCAAACCTCGTATCTAGCTTGTGGGTAATGTAAACTTCATGAAGCAGGAATGTGTTAGTTTATTTTTTAAAGCCCAGTGTTTAAAAAATGAATGAAGACAAACCCATAAGAATCATTCGGAAATTGATCTTTGAGTTTATTAATATTAGGTCAGTTTTAGTTACCTTGCTTGTGATTTCTTGTCCTATAAAGCATTTTGAAGTGACAGACTTTTTTGATTTAGACTTGTAATTCTTTCTTTTCCTTTGTAAGTTGTATTAGTGCTTTTTAAAAATATCACTATCATTTGTTAATATTAACTGAGTTGGTAGAGGTTATCTTTCCTCTTCATGTAACTAAGAGGCAAAACTTAAGCAAAACTTCTCACTACTCCAGTGGGTCGGATAGGCAACATTTCCTCCAGTCCTCTAACTGAGGGAAGGGGAGAATATATTTCATCATTTTGTCTTGTAGGGCCAAGCTTGGTCATTAACTTTCTTCATTTTTCTCACTTGTATAATTAAAGTTATTGTTCATGATATTTTTATGTTTTTTCTATTTTTTTTGTATATTTTTTGTTTTTTCTATTGCATCAGTTCACACAAACTTTTCCATGTTTATCTGAATGCCTTATGTTCCTTATTTCTTAAGGGAAAATAATACTGCATTACATTCATATACCATAATCTTTTCCCATTTCCAAATCCCTGGGTACTCACTTTGTTTCCAGTTTTATTGCTACCACAAAAAGTGCTGTAATGCATGTATCTGTATGTATAAGACCGTTTTTATTTATCTCTTCATTCTCCTTGGAGTTCTGACAGTGGTATCACTTGGTCAAAGAGTATGAAGAATTGGGCAACTTATATTATACTAGTTATTTTCTAAAACAAACCAATTCACAGCTTTCAGCAACAGTATATTTATTACTGGGCTTGACTTCCCACAACCAAAGTCAACTGATGTTGCTTTTTTAAAAAAAGTAACGCTTCCTAATTTGATAGATGTGAGATGAAACATTAGGAGTGGTTTTAATTTGTATTTCTTTCTAGCGATTTGGGGCATTTTATTCCATGTGTTACTTTTCTTATTTTGACAGTTATCAGTTCATATATTTTGGCCACTCATCTGTGCTGTAGTTATTTTCTTCTGTGGTAATGCAGTGTTTAATAAATAAATATGTAAATAATATAGGTAAATCTCTGAAGCCAAACAAGCTAATTTTTTTTAAACATTATAAACAAATTTAAAAGCACGTTTTCATTTTTACGTCATCTGTATTTCCTACTGGATCCTTTCCCCCATTCTTTTATCTCCTTCACTAGTTAGCTTTAAAAAAGAAAAAAATGTTATTCAAAACTAATATTATATATAGGGGACCATGGTCCCTTACCTACAAAGAAACGTATCTTCTTTGTGGCCAAACATGAAATAAAATGAATAGAATTATAAAGGAAATCTGTTAAGTATATTTATCAAGATATTTTAAAAAATAAATTCACAGACCCCCAGATTAAGAACCACTCCTTTATGTTCCCGTCTTTTTTTTTTTTAAACAGTACTTTTTCTTTCCCTACCACAGTGATTACCCCATTTCCTGAATCTGCCACTTAGAATAAGTAGTTCACAGTTTGGTACCCAAGTGCTTTATATTTTTTCACCCCACTTAAATTTTAAGGCCCTTGACAATAGGGACCATGTCTTAAAATTTTGTGACTTCTTTCCATGTGAAAATGCTGTTAATATCTGTTTATAACTTTCTATCTTATTTCCATAGGAGGTTTCAGAAGAGAAGTTAATGCATTAGAATTTGACTTAGATTTGTCTGGATTAGCTCTTTAAACCATTCTTTTGAAAATTATAATAAGGTAGATTTTACAGATAGATTAAGGACTACAAGACCCTTGGCTATATATATTCTGAAAACTTAGTTTGGGATATATTATACATTGTGTTTTTGCTCTTATAGACACAACAATTGACATGCTATTCTACTTTCTGTCCAGTGAAATATGTCTAATTCCCAACTGTTCTTTTCTTTAGATATTAGGATCAAGGAGGAAGAGCCTGATCCAGAAGAGTGGCAGCTCAGTGGTGATTCTACATTGAATACCAGTGATTTAACACATTTGAGAGTACAGGTGGTAGATGAAGAAGGGGACCAACCACATCAAGAAGGAAAAAGACTTCGACGTGTAGCCTGCACCTGTCCTAACTGTAAAGAAGGTGGTGGGAGGTATGCAGATGTAAAAATCCCCATATTAATATGTACTGAAAATATTTTATAAGAGATTGTTATAAATGGCTCATTTTCTTTGTTTAAAACTTGACCTAATTTTTTTTTCAAAATCCTTCTGAATTGTCTTTTAAGTGTTTTAATAACATTTTCTCCGCTGTCATTTATTATGTCAGAAACTTAAAATGTTTCTTGTAAACATTTTGACTGTAGCCAATTCAAAGACATTGTGTTAG
Source organism: Bettongia penicillata ogilbyi (assembly GCA_023548195.1). Lineage (NCBI taxonomy): Eukaryota > Metazoa > Chordata > Mammalia > Diprotodontia > Potoroidae > Bettongia > Bettongia penicillata. The sequence continues at coordinate 45,193 of JAJHZJ010000712.1, read as the reverse complement.
TGGATGCTATTGTTAAGTCCTATATCAAAAACTGCCTCTTATGCAAAGAAGTTTTTTTTCAAGATTTGATCATTGTTTAGGGGCTGATTGGCTCAGAGTGAATGTAAATAGCAGTTTATTTCTGTTTTGACCAGAAACTGAGAGTCTTCCCCTCCCAGATTGATTTTTTTTGGCGAAGTAAAAGAGGCCATTCTCTGCCTCATTTTTCACTTAGCCTTAAACACTGATTGATTGGGTGTGGCCTCAGTCAGACTGAGACCTGGGAAAGACATTTGCTTTAAAAGGTCGTCTCTCCCTGCATCCAGGGCCATTTCCAGTTGTCCTGATCTGTATCTTGCCATTGGGCCCAGATGGTTCTGGAGGAGAAAGTGAGGCTGGTGACTTTGCACAGCCCTCCCTCACTTAAATCCAGTTCACTTTCATGTCACAAAGTCATCTCTGTGATGTCATCATCCTCTTTGAGAACGAAGGACGAACAACAACAGCAGTAGTTTTGTATTCTTCTCTGTTCAGACCATCTCTGCAATGTAGTGTGTCAGTGGTGGGGGCACTGTATTATGGAAGTGATACAGGCAAGTTGAGGTGTGCCAGAAGAGAATTAGAGTGAAAGGACTGAAGAGTGTACCACATGGAGAGTGGTTGAAGGAGTTGGGTAGGATGCTTAGCCTGAAAAGAGAAAGGTGTACGTGTTGAACATGATCAGAAGAACTATTCTATGGAAGAGGATTTAGATTAGATTTTTTTTTTTTGGCCTGACTAGGCAAAGGCAAAATTAGCAGTTTGCATGGAAGTTGCGGGCATACATTTCCTTACTAGATTAGAGCAGTCCACATTTCTTGTTCTTTCCAAGCATACCTCCAGTTCAGAATAAGTATGTTCAGAACATGGGTGTGTAATTTAATAATTCTTTTTTCAGGTAACTAATTATATTCCTAAGTTACATTTTCAATACATATTTTCACTCATTAGGCAGTCTTATGGATTGTAAAAATTAAACACAAGCTTTGTAGGCTGAAAACGACCTGTATAAAACATTGTTAAAAGTTACAATGACTTCAACAGTTTCTAACTTAATTATACTAAGGTTATAAACAAAAGACCTATATTTAAAAATATTCAAATTAATTTGAAATTAAATGTATGTTGAGAAAGTCATATTTTATAATCTTTTTAAAAATTCTAAATAACCTCTAAAAACAAGCCAGGGGGAGGGTATCTTAAGTTTTTTGGAGAGTAATCATATTTGTTATTGAATATAAAATGAAATCAAATGCCAGTTTCTGATTTCTTTCATAGTCTTGAGTTTTGCATAAAATTGAACAGGATAAAATGTGAATTAATTTCAGTAAGCTTTGGTTTGAATTTTTTTCTGTAACCATGTATGTGTGTGTATCTCTCTCTTTTTTATTTTCAGAGGTGCCAATCTTGGGAAAAAGAAACAACATATTTGTCACATACCAGGATGCGGTAAAGTTTATGGGAAGACATCACACTTAAGAGCTCACCTTCGTTGGCATTCTGGGGAACGTCCTTTTGTTTGTAACTGGATGTTCTGTGGGAAAAGATTTACTCGAAGTGATGAGTTACAGCGACACAGAAGAACACATACAGGTTATTAACATTTGATTTTAATGAATTAAAATGTAGAGTATGAGCATACTTATTGGCTTATCTTTGAGAATTATGGTCTTTTAAAAGGCAATAAACATTTTAAAAAATCAGGGTTTTATATTTTTGGTGGAACTTAAATGTAGGCCAGTGATAATAAAATATGTTCATTTTTATTTTCAGTGGCACCAGCTTAGAAGACATCCATTGAATTGATCATTGAACACTAAATCCAAAGAATTTTGCTAGTTTTATTCATACCTTAAAATAAAGTTTATGGTTAGGATCTGTTAAAATTGTTGAAGATTCAGTCCCATTTTTTTACTTTAATGGTTGTTCCTTCTATTAGCTCTCATAGTTAATTTCCTAGCTCTTACAATTAGTTTTCTTCATTTACTCTTGGCACTCTTTACTGAATAGATAATGTTTACCTTTCTTGTTTAGCTTCCATATCTTCATTATGGTAGAAAATTCATGGGCAACATCCATTTTTATTGATAGGAAAATTGGAACAGACAAAAATTACACAGTAGTTAGTACTCAGTGGTTGGGACCAAGATTTTAGTGCCTAGGTCTCAACAGTTTTTCTGTCGTTATGTTATGCATGATGATAAAACTGACCTGGGGTTTCTTAACTTACTGGTACTGAGATGAGAGTTTCTGTTTTTTTTGTTTGCCCTGACTTACTGAATGCTTGTGATGTACTTGTGCTGGGGTACAGTGTGGTAATAAAAAGAAAAAGTAAGATGCTGTTCTCACCCGCATAGATTACAGTTACCATTAGTTTAAAGATTAGGGATTTATCTATTAGTGAATATGAAAAAGCATATGAATAGTACTCACTCTGAAGTTTGGATCATAACTATAATTATATACTATTACTAGTAATAATGCTATGGACACACATGAAACATTAGTGAAATATGGCAGCCAATATCCAGTTGAGCGCTTCAAGAATGGGAATTATTTGTATATATGGGAAAGAGAAATTAGATTGTTCGCGTGGAGGGGAGCGTGCATCAGCCAGGACTGAAAGTGGGAAATGAAGCCATGGGACTACAGGAGACTCACCTTAATAAGTACCTGAGTCTGTGAGGGCATGGCAGAACCAGAGCGGTGCAGTCAGACTAGGAACAGGCTTGAAAATTGGGTACAGGAACCCTAATTTAAATTGTGGGACCAGCTATTTTCTCTCATTGTGTTGCTACTTCTTTCCTTCCTCCTCCTAAAATACAACCCACCTTAGATGGTGCAGAGATTTATTTATTTTTAGCAGGGTGGTAACAAAGTGCTGTGTTTAAGGAAGAATGAATGAGAGAGGGAAACTTTAAATTTTATAATAATAACTGTTGAAATAAAGTTGAGATATAAGGCCATAAAATTCTACATTAAAATGTGATTAATAATAATTAGAAGGGACATGTCTTTCCAAAGAAAAAATAACAGGATTAGTGACTTGACTGGATGGATTCTCTTTGGGCTCTTTGCAGCCTCCTTAAGCCTTTTACCTTTATTTCTACTACACCAGACCAGTGAATTTTTCACGTGACAAAGTTCAGTTATCTGGTTGTGTACAAAAATATGCTTTGTGAAGAAAATACAAATCCCATAACGGTATACAAGTTATAGATTCACAGTCTTGCTATTGTTATCTTGACCCCTGTGTTGGGGTTCCAAAAGTTGAAGGCTTGATACTGTTCAGGCTAACCAACTGTTTTGTAGATCTTTTGTTCTTTCTTCCGGTGCCCTGTAAGTTCCTGTTCAAAACTTTTCTCCATAGGTACCTGAACCTTGACTTAATGGGCTTTCCTTCTCTGGAGTTGCCAAGCACTTCCTTATTAGGTTTATCTTTCTCTTTTCTGCTTGGCAGAAAAGAAAGAGGGAGCTAGTGGCGCAGAGGACAGAGTGACTGGAGTCAGGAACACGAGTTCATATCCAACTTCAGGCACGTACTTGCTGTGTGACCCTGGGCAAGTCACTTAATCTTTGCCTCAATTTTCTTTAACTGCAAAATGGGGATAATAATACCTCACAATTTTGTTTTGAGTATCTTTGTAGTGATGTAGTGATTTGTAAAACGATTAGCCCAGTGCCTGACACATAATAGTTATAATATAAATGCTTATTTCCTCTCCTCTCCCCAGCCCCCAACAAATATTTGTCAGTTTCTTGGCAATCCAGCACCCTGTGATATCACTTTTTTTCTCCAGATTTATTCATTTGGTTTCAGTTTTCAGCATTCACTTCCATAAATTTTAAATTTTCTCCCCTTCCCTCCTCAAGATGGCATGCAATCTTATATGGGCTCTACACATACATTCCCATTAAACACATTTTTACATTAGTCATGTTGCATAGAAGAATTATAGCAAATGGGAGAAACCGTGAGAAAAACAAGAGAAAATAGTCTGATTCATTCTGTGTTCCCTAGATTCCATAGTTCTTTCCCTGGATGTGGATGGCATTTTGCATATGATACTATTTTTTTCAAAGTTCTTTGTGAATACTTTTCATACTCCTCCTTCCTGAACTTCATTTCCTTAAACACTTTTTCTAAAAATCCCTCTGAGGTTTTCATTGAGTTTTCCTTACTAAATTTTATTATGCCATGTCACTTATTATAAGTTAATCAAACCCCATAATTACATTTATTATACCCCTTGACTTCTAAATTTAAGAATATGGAATATAATAAAACATTTTTTACAGTAAAATGTAAAATTTCAGAAGCATCTCAGATGTAGCGCCCCCCCCCCCCCCCCCCCAAAACACGAATACTTGGATTCTAATCCTACATAAAAACAGTAGAATCCTACATCATTTTAAATCCAAGAGGGCAAGATTGTGAAGGGTCACCTGGCTATAGGAATCACAACTCTGGAGCTTATAGCCTTTTCTTTAGATCTGCTTGAGGGAGGAGGAGATAACATTCTGTTGGGATAGTGCATTTGCTTATTGCAGGAGAAGTTTCTAGTAATAGCCTATTTGTTTATTTGGATGAAGGGGTATTTACCCTAGTCTTAACTTCTTTGACAGCAAGATTAACAGAAAATAGTATTAATTTCATTCATCTTAGTTTGCATTAAGACAATGTACTTAATGTACAACGTACAGTAAGACAATAATTTTTTTTTTCTGGCAGGTGAAAAGAAGTTTGTTTGTCCAGAATGTTCAAAACGCTTTATGAGAAGTGACCACCTTGCCAAACACATTAAAACACATCAAAATAAAAAAGGTATTCACTCTAGTAGTACAGTGCTGGCATCAGTAGAAGCTTCACGAGATGATACTTTGATTACTACAGGAGGAACGACACTTATCCTTGCGAATATTCAACAAGGTTCTGTTTCAGGGATAGGAACTGTTAATACGTCTGCCACCAGCAATCAAGATATCCTTACCAACACTGAAATACCTTTACAGCTTGTCACAGTTTCTGGAAATGAGACAATGGAGTAAATATTACACAAATACTTATTCATTGTGGTTATTTTTATACAGTAGTGAGAAGAATATTGTTCCTAAGTTCTTAGATATCTTTTTATTGATGTGCAAAAATTTTTGGATTGACAGTAACTTGGTTATACATGACACTGAAATGCCTTACTTTGTATGATATTCCATAGTATATTAAAATGGTAAAATTGCATGGGTTTTGTAGGTACTTTTGGAATCTAGAAGAGATGAAATTTTACCAAGTTATATAAAGAGAAAAATGAATTTAACAATGGGAATGGTAGTCTAACCAAATGCATCAATCCTGTGTGGTTTAGTGTAAAAATGAGAACATGTTGGTATTTATCTATTGTAAGATAAAGAAGTTGGTGGATGAAAGAAATCATGTTATGATAAAAGAAATTTTGTAATTTTCTTGATGACTGGAATTTTTATTATGCATAACTGACAAATCAAGTTTCCAAGCAAATGTTACCTAGTGTAGGCTTTACTTAGCTCATCAATTTGTCATTTTGAAGCTAATTATTTTAATTAGGTTAACTATGTACAATATTTTAAGCATTACTCTTGTAAGATTTTGAAAACTACATTTTAACATGGAACTCTAGGGATAGTCACCTTTTAAATCCTGTTGAAAAGCCATGTTTAAGATTTAATTTGCCAAAATGATGTCTTGTTAATATTATTCTTTCAATAACGAAGTTGGGCAATATAACCAATGTTTAAAAAAAGCTTAAAATGTATAGGTTGAGGCATTTGGGTGGTAAAAACAATGTTGTGAATTATCCCTTTTCTTGAACATTGGAGGACCAAAAATAAGGTGTATTGCGTCTTAGCAGTGATTTTTTTTTTTTTTTAATCAAATCTTGTTTCCAAAAACCATCTGTCTGCCAGGGCCTTAAAAGCCATCATGTAAGTTACCAGTAAAGTATAACATATGCAAACATAACAGAAATCACTTCCAGAGTGACAATACTCCAACCACATGGATATTAGTCATAGAAAACTAGAGGTTTTATGAGTTCTTTTTTTAAGAAGTTTTTTTTGGCTAGGTAGTCAGTCTGCACTTAAAATATCAATCATTTTCCTTTTTTTTTTTGCTTTTTCCCTTAAAATTTATATGTATCCAATACACTTAACTGAAAAACATATATGTTTTTTTATTACGCTGTATTTTCTTTTTATAATTATTGTTTATATTTTCAATTATAGAAAAAAATGTACAAAATAAAGTTACATTGCTGGTCTGTAAGTGCTATACCATTTTCCTAAAATGTACACCAATAACTGCAGCAGTTCACCTATTTACAAAAATTTGAAATTCTGTTCATTTGTTATTCTTAAGACCACCTCAGATTTAAAGGCTACCTTATTGTACGTTTAAAGTGTATTATAACAGTGTGGTAGTTAATAAAACACTATTTTTTTCTTTTGAGTTGCTGTATTCCTATGCCTTTAAAGTACTGCAGTGCTAAGATTTGTAAAAATTTTTGGCTTTGGTTTTCTTCCATCATAGTTTATGATGAACTCATTTATTTTTAGATTCCAGATAGAGACTGTAGTAGATGCTGAGATTATTATGTTGGAAGTATATTTTATTTGGGAAATATGTAGAGGTATTTTCTAGACATTGGACAATTTGTGTTTGCTTGCCAGTAGTTTTTTCTCTGTGGGCAGATGAATTGGGTTTGTTTGTGTGTTGAAGAAGTGGGGGAAGTGTGCCAGCCCACCCACCAGCCCTGCACCAGGTTGATCAATGCCAGTTTGTAACCTTTACTTCTGTGACCTCTGTTACTAGGTTAAGGGAGCACAAGCACCTTGAGAGTTCACTGACAATCATGAATTTGTGTGAAGGTCCAATAAAAAGGTACCAATGCCTTGAACACCTACCTCACAGGGTTGTTGTGAGGGCCCCATGAGCTGATGTACGTGAAACATTCTGCAAACCTTAAAGCATTATATAAAAGACAACTGTTTCTATGAAAAGGATGTTGGGAAGAGACATACTTCAACATTGTTGAAAGTAGATAGGAAAGGAATGCAAAAAATTAATCTGATTGGAAGTTCTTATGGGAAACCATATTTCTTCCATCTATAGGCAATGTCAAAGGAACTCCTGGTTTTATATTAGATACATACATGCAAAGAAACGCTGTTCATATAGGACAATACTCCCTACAAAGGTGCACCCGTTTCAACAAAATATAACCATGTATATGAAGCTTGAGTTCGTAAAAAGTAAAAAAAAACTGTTTGAACCTGGGTTTATGGGGCTTAACCACTGGACAGCAGGCATTTAGAAATGTACATTTCAGAGAAGTATCACTATGGTCACAAGTAATTCTCGACCTTGTGAGGAGAATAGTCACTGGAGCAGAATTTTTAAAAATACATTAAATGTGACTTTTAATGCTGTGTGAATTATTTTCTAAGTAAAAAGGAAACTTTGTGGTCATCATGTCTCTCTTTACCTATGCATCTATGCTGTCACTGTAGCATAGGTACTTCCAGGAAGGTAAGTGTTTAGGAATCTTAATGCTGTCCGCATCAGATGTCTGAGGTTTGAGAACCCTTTGCAGTGCATAGACTTGAACTGTAGACCCTTCAACTAACTAGGATATCAAAGCAAGTATTTAAAGGAAATTGTGCAACCACAAACCAGATGCTACGTGTTCCCTAGCTCTTGATCATAACAAAGGGTTTTGGGCTTTTTTTTCTACCCCACTAAATCATGCTGGTCTGAATTTAGGTGGTCACAAAATACAGGCCACAATTCTAAAACAAAGACTCCTTTTGAAAGGAATTGCATTGGACAGGGTCACATGGAAAAGAGAGAGATTAAAGTGTGTAAGTGGTTTGGATCTCTCAATTTCATTGGTGTAAGGGACCTGGTGGAGAAAGTTCCTACAATGCAACTCAAGTCATGCCATGTGCAACTGTTCAACAGCTAATGATTTGAGAGTTGCCTGGTGCACCAGCAGTGGTGATGTGCCCAGTGTCCCTTGGGTAGTGAGTGTGGGTTTCAGAGGCAGGGTTTGAACCAGATCTTCCTGACTTCAAGGCTGGTCCTGCATCCACTAGGTCACTCTGCCTTTAACATTTCTGGGTCATATTTGAGAGAAAAACAACCACCTGTATTTGCACAAATTAGTAAATTATTCTTTACTAAATAGAATCATTGAATCTTGTTCTGAGAACAAGCTGTAATTCTGATATTTCTAATATGAAATCTGTTTTATTTAGAGTTGTCCATGTATATTTTTCTAAGATTTTTTGATGAAATAACTTGTTTTCTGAACCCTTTTTGCTTTTTTTATTGCTGGATTCACTGTCTTCATTTTATTTGCTTTTTTTGAAAACTTTTATCAGAAGTAACTTTATTAATTGACTAGTTAGCTGTCTTTTCTAACTACAGGAAAACAGTAAAGAATTACTGTGCCTCAGCTTAAGTAAACACTAAGAACATCCATTTTTACCTAAAAGAGAAGGTATTAATTTTCAATGAAATTTCATTACAAAAGAATTTGAGCAATTCCCCTTTTAAAAAAAGATTATTCATAAAACACTTAAATACAAGTTTTCAGGTATACATCTATTGAATAAGGTGAGGTAAGTAGTCTTAGTCTTTGTAAAATACTGTAACATTTGAGATTTTTGAAAAAGTACCTATGACCTTAATGTCCACACACATTACAAAATGTGCAGTCATTAAATAAAAGGAGTAAGTGATCAGCTGAAATGTAAGAGGTCCAGGATTCTAGTCCCTGATCTCTTGGCTGCTTTAGTTTGTGACTAAATCAAGTTTTTTCATCTGTAGAATGGGCTGTCGTAGTAGGTGATCTCTACAGTCCCTTCTGGCTCTGATAACCCATCAGTCTTCCTACAGTAGTCTGGCAGTATAGCTACAGACCAAATCTCATAACTCAAGACGTGAGAATGATGGCATTTCTTTCATTAGCCTGTCAAATGTAATGGAATCATGAATTATAATGATGTCTTAAAACTAACAGTCGCTCTAGATGATGTCCACGTAGGACAAAAGTTCAAACACATTGAACTAAATTTTCGTTGTATATTACTTGAAATAGGTCACTGGCCAAGCCTTATAGTTCTTTTTGCTACAGAAATAATTTTCAGTATTTGACCTGTAGTATTTGGTATTGTGCAACTATATCTAGAAAGAGAATCTATAGAAGGTGCTTTGATTTTCAGTTTCTGGCTGCATGAAATTTTTAGCGTGCAATTGTTTTCCTACCTTTAGGGCTCATCAGTAATGACTAATGGCACTTATTGTCAGTCAGTGAAAAAAGTAAAATGAAATAGAAAAATTATTTTGGGACTGATTTTACAAAAATATCAATTTATCCTGTATAAAAAGTAAACGTAACATATATTGGTTAATAGATATATTATGAATCTGACTTGTGTTAATACCATGTGTTGATAGAATGTGTTTCGATCTTATCTACGAAGTCTTTTACAATATTGTTGAATGGGTAGTTTTGAGCTAAAGGTTCCAAGGAGAGAGACTTAGGGCAATTCCATATTAGGTTAAAAAAGCTAAGCAGATTCTGACCTTGCTTCAGTTAAAACACTTAATTGGTTGTTCAAAGTCTCTTAAAATGGTTTATTATAAAATTGAACATCAGTACAATCAAACTTATTTACAACTGTTTACATTTAAATAAATGAGATTTATCCCCATAATATGTCAACTTTTCATTCACTCAAGTCTTCATCAGGATTCTTTTCATTCCCATTCATTTCCTTATATGGGCATAGCTAGTGTGCTCTTGTGACTATGCTTCTTTCCTCTGCATGATTCCATAAAGTTTTTTGCCATATTTCTTTATATCCCTCCTAATTGTCAGTGTCAATCTAATTTTCATTCTTGAGAAAATTAAGAACTTCCTTGACACACCTAATTCTGCATAATTTCCTGCCACGCTCCCTCCCCCCATCACTTACTGTCCCTGACTAAGCAGGAAAGTAACAATTAACACTTTTATAAGTTCCTACTGTGTACATTGCACTTATTTAGATTCTGGGATACTAAGAAGAAATAGGACTAATATACTCTTTCTCTGATGTCAAAGAATCCTAAAATCTAATGAGGGTGATGTAAGACAAATGGAGGCAGCCTCAGTCATGAAGGTCTGGGATCAAGTTCTATCTCATATAGGATGTCTTAATCCCTCTCTCCTTCCCCCAAGACAGGCAATTCTCTTAAGACTAAGTTGTGAAACAGTTGTAGGTTTGTATTAGTAAAGAACCTCTACCCCAAGTGCATACCAATTAAATGAGGCATGGACTCCCCTTCTCCACCCCCACCCCCCAGAAAAAAGTGGGGAAAGATCTAATGGAAAGAAAGTTTAGAGGGTAACATCTGAGCTAGGTCTTACAACTGGAAAAAGGTTGGGACAGTTAATTTAACCTTGTCATGCTGAGTTTAAAATTATGACAACCTGATAAAGGTATCCAGCAAATATTTGGGAAGATGAACTTTGTGGCTGAAGATAGATTTAGAATACATCCTCATAGCAGTGAGAACTGCAGTAAAGGTAGTAGGTGAGGTTAGAGAAAAACTCAAGGTAGTAGGAGGGAGCAGTTTCTATGCAAAGAACCAGGAAAGGAGAGTATTTGTTCATTAGGTACAAAGGAAAAAAATGTCAAGCAAAAAAGGTTAGTTAAGAGGACCAAATGCAGCAGAGAAGTCAAGGAAAATGAGGAAGCCATAACTTAAAGCTTGGTTCCAAAGGGCAGGTAAAGAAAGGATTGATAGTCTGAGGACAAGAAGAGGCTTTTGTGTTTTTAATAATGTGCAAGGGAGATTGGAACGTGTTTGTAGGAAGGGGCCTGTAGAAGGGGAAAGAAAGCCTGATGATAAGTGGAAAGGATGAATGAAGGAGCAAGGGGAGGAAACAAATGGATAAGGATGCAAAAAAAGGTTACCTCTGAAAAAAGACCAATTTCTTAGAAAAGAGGAAAAGATCATTAATGAAAAAGTTGCCAAGATGTAATAAGGTAACTTGCTTTGGATGGCATTAATCCTTTAAGCAAAGTAATCAGGGTCCTCGATAGACACAATGGGCTGAAATTGGTTTGAGGAGAATGGAGAAAGTTTATGGTGCATGCTGTTTTCAATAATGCCCTGTTGCACTGAGAGCCTAGTTGCATTTAAAAACCCTAAATGTGTTTTGAACCCACCCAGCAGCTTATGGATTTCCTTTAGCAACGTTTAAGATTAGCAGGTGCGAAGGTGAAAGTTGAGATGGTTGATTTCTGGTCAAGACTGGGTAGGGAGGGGAGTGACAAAATTGTAGTAATGGGCTGGAGGAACACATAAGGATCAAGAAATGAAATCATGTGAAGATCAGGTTCAGGACAAGCCAGGTAACAGATAGAACAAGAGCTGGATCAGAAAAGGGAAGCTGAGTTCAAGTTCTTGGATATGTTGTTATTTGAAATGTGTGACTACCCCCAGAATGTGTAATAGAGTGGAAGGTGAAAGGGATGAGGAGACTGGGGTAAGGCAATTAGGCTGTCCATGTGAATACTGAAGGATAAGTTCACTACTAAGTTAATGAAGGAAGATGAGAGAATGTTCTGGAGATCAGCATATGCCAAGGACAGTGATGAAGAGGGTGGCATAATGATTTTTTTGAGTGAATTTATCAGAAAGAGTCTGAAAGGGGCAGAAATAAGAATAATGGTACCAATTTTTCAGGGCTGTGGTGAGGATCTACTGAAATAATGTATGTATAGTATTTTGCAAACTAAAAGTGGTATATAAATGCCAGTTATAATATCAACCATTCCTCCTGACCCTGTCATGCAGGGACATTAGAAATGATTCCCCAGTGGAGAGCATCTTGATGGATTGTAGAAAGTAGGCCCTTAGATTTAGAAGAATCCGTGGTCCTAGATCATCTAGGGTCAACCTCCCTCATTTTACATATAAAAAAATTGGAACCTACAGACTGTCCTATGTTCAGGTAGGTACTTGCAGAACTGGGATCCAAACCCAGACCCTCTGGCTCCTAAAACATCTTTTCCATTTCACAGTTTCTGACCTAGATTACCAGCCTAGGGAGTTTGAATTTTACATGATAGGCAATAAGAAACATTAAACTTTTCAGCCGAGGAGCGATATAATCAAATGTAAACATAATAGAGGTAAATCTTAGGGCACCATGAAGGATGATGTAGAGAGAGGAAATAAGAAGTCATTGCAATTGTCCAGGATTGTGATGAGGGCCTGTATTGTGATGGGAATTAAAACAGGAATGATCAGAGAGATATTACAGAGAAAGGATCAATAGATTTTGGTAATGGAATAGATTTGAGAGATGAAGGTGTAGAGGAGAATCACAAAGGTTTTGATATGGGAGACTGAGTGAACACTGGTGGCACAGACAGAAAGAGGGAAGTCAGGAGAAAAGATCAGGAGAGGAGAAGAAAAGATGCTGGGGGGGAATCCAAGGCACTGTCTGTGTGAACCCAGGCAAGTCACTTCAACTCTGTTTGCCTAAGTTAACTGTAAAGTGAGGGTGATGGCAGCATGGACCTTGCAAAGTTGTGAGTATCAAATAGTATTTGTAAAGCACTTGAAAGATTATTTTTGCAGCATTGTGTAGGAATAGATTAGAGAGGCCAGTTAACTAAGTCCACATGAAGGAAGGAAGGGAAGAAAGAAAGAACGTATTAAGCCCCTGCTACAGACTAGGCGTTATACTAAGCACTTTACAAACCTCTCATTAGATTCTCATAAAAACTCTGGTTCTTGTCCTTCATTCTCAAAAAGGACCAATGACATCAGGAGGGTACTTATCCCCACTTTTCAGTTGAGGAAACAGGCCAACAGCAGTTACGTGACGCCCAGGATCACAGAGCCTAGTGTCTGAAGGGGGCTGACTCCAAGTCCAGCACTGTATGCACTGCATCATCTATCTGCTTAGGTGAGATGATAAGGACTTGAACTAGGGTGGTGGTCAGATGAGTGAAGTGAAGGGAACAGATATGAGAGATATTTCTTGAAGATAAATTAATTAGACTTAGCAGCTGATTGGATATGGGAGGTGAGGTCAAGTGAAGAGCTGAAGTGAACTCAGAAGCTACAATCCTGGGGGCACTAGGATGATGGTGATGCCCTCAACAGAAATAGGGAAGTTTAGAGAAGGGGGAAAAGATAATGAGTTCCATTTTGGACTTCTTGACTTTAGAAAACCTACAGGACCTCCAGATAAAAATGTTGATCAGGCAGTTGTTGATATGGAACTGAAACTCAGTGGATTAAGGGTGGAAATATAAATCTGCTTATTGAGGTTAATTTTGAGCCTATGGGAACTGGAAAGATTTATTACTCAGGAGTGTGTAGAGAGGAGAAAAGAGGACCCTGGACCAAGCTCTTAGGGATCCCTCCTCTTAGAAGCAAGACATTACTGACTGATAAGTGATTCAACCAAAAGAACTGAGGGATACGCATGTTGGAGTACTTTTCCTGGAGAACCAGGAAAGGACAGTGTCTAGTCTGAATATTAGAAGGGTGTGAGTATGAAAATTATGAAGAAATTTGGAGAGTGAACCTGGAAGTTGGTTGTTGACACCAACTAGAATAGAAAAAGATATTATAAATGAACTTTGAAAGAGAAAATATTTTATTGAAGAGATGGTGGTAAGAGATTGGTCTGGAAGATGCAGTGGTCAGAAAGAGCAAGGAACATAAAATCCCTGACTTTTTAATGTATACTTTTGCTCTTTCGTTGCATTTATTTATAAATGTACACCTTCTTCCTCTCCTATCAATCTTCCCTTTCAATGGATAAAAAAAAAAAAAACTAAGCAAAAACAGTTCAGCAAAATTAATCAGCACAAGGATGATGTCTGAAAGTGTACATAACATTGCACATCCATAGTCTCTCACCTTAAATGAAAGGAAAGGGGGGCTATATATACTTTTAAATCTCTTATTTATTTGTCACCATAATTATCCAGTGTTTGATTTTGTTTTATTATTTTTTGGTATATGTCATTTTGTATCATTTTCTTGATTATATTACCCTCTGCATGTCTTCCCTTATTGCTTTGAATTGTTATTTATGTATAATAATATTCCATTATGTAGTTAAACCTTTCACATTGCTGGAATTAGGGATCTGGTGCTCCCTTGATCTAGAAAATCCATGTAAAATTGTTTGATCCTCTTTACCAGAGAAGAAATGTTAATTTTTATGGTATTAAAAGATAAAATATGTTGATATTACACAATACATATATTTTACGCATTTCTGAGTTTCTAAACTTTCTGTTGTCTCTAGGCCTTCCTGTGTCATCTGCAGCTACCACAAAACTCCCCCCAAATTTCCATTTAATTTTTTATGCTGATCTGTGATATATTGAAGCCTCAATGGGGAGAGTCACAATATGGAAGGGATTAACCATATTCACTTTTTTTAGCCATTTCCCATTCACTGGTCACCTCCATTATTTCTAGTTCTTTGCTACTATGGAAATGAAGCTATGAATACCTTAGTATCTTTTAGATGTCTATCAGTAGAATCTCTCGTTTCAAACATTTCCTTCTTTGCCTTTGAATCAGGCAGTTTCTTCTAGCTGGAGAGAGTTTTTGCATCTTTAGGAAAGTCTTTTGCACTATGAGGTGAAAGGAGCTTTGGAGGAAAAATTTAAGGTTATAGCGAAATCTAAGAATATAATGGAAGTTCAGAAGGGCATAGGAAAGAGGCAAACCAGGTTGGAGTGATCTTGAAGAGAAATAGTATTGATCAGAGTAGGGATAAGAATATCTTAGGTGGCTCATTTATAACTAGATGTCTTTTTCTAAGATAGAGTTACATATTCTATTTCTTCTGTTAAACTGGGCAATTTATATTTTCATCAACTTTTATATCTTTATGGGGCAGCTAGGTGGTACAGTGAATAAGTGCTGGGCTTGAAGTCAGGAAGACTTATCTTCATGAGTTCAAACTCAGCCTCAGACACTTACTAGCCATGTGACCCTGGGCAAGTGACGTCATCCTGTTTGCTTCAATTTCCTCATCTGTAAGATGAGCTGGAGAAGGAAATGGCAATCTACTCCAATATCTTTGCCAAGAAAATCCCCAAAGGGGTCACAGAGAGTTGGACATGACGGAAATGATTGACAACAATCCTTTTCATTTAGACTGTCAGTTTTGTTGGCATATAGTTGAGCAAAATAACTCCTAATAATCACTTTATTTTTATCTCCATTGGTTGTATATTTACCCTTTTCATGTTTCAGACTGGTAATTTGGTTTTTTCTCTCTTTTTAAAAATCAAATTAACCAATGGTTTATTTATCTTATTGTCTCCCCACCCCAAAAAAACCTTCTACTTTTATTTATTAAGTCATTTTTAAAACTTTTATTAATCTCTCCTCTAATTTTCAGGATTTCTGTTTTGTTATTTAATGAGTAGTTTTAATTTGTCTTTTTCTTATTTTTTTAAATTGCATTTGATTGATATGATTCATTTGAACATCTTTTCTTTTTTATTGAAGTAAGCAATTAGAGATACAAATTTCCCCTGGCTATATCCCACAAATTTTGATTTGTTGACTCATCGTTGTCATTATCTTTAGTTAGATGATTGCTTCTATGGTTTGTTCTTTGAACCACTCATTTTTTAGGATTAGATTGTTTAGTTTCCAATTAATTTTTGGTCTGTGTTTCAAAGACTCCTTACTGAATATAATTTTAATTGCTTTATAGTCTGGAAGGATGTATTTAATATTTTTGTTTTTCTGTATTTGTTTATGAGGTTTTTAATGCCCTAAGATATAGTCAGTTTTTGTGAAGGTACCATGTATAGCTGAGAAATAGGTACACTCTTATCTATTCTTATTTAAAGTACTCCAGAGATACTGTGTCTAACTTTTCTAAAATTTTATTTATCTCCTTAACTTTTCTCATTTCTTTTGTGGTTGGATTTATTTAGTTCTGAGAGGGATAATAATACCTCTGCTTTTTTTTTTTACTTCAGTTGAAGAATAATAGATTCTTTGCCAGGTTCTTATTTTAACCCTTTGTATGTTTTTCTATTTCAGCTGTCTTTCTTGTAAACAGCATATGGTTGGATTCTGATTTATAATTCGTTCTTCTATATACTTCCATTTTATAGGTGAATTCATTCCATTCATATTCATAACTCTGTGTTTCCCAATATTTCATTCTCCTCTATCCTCTTTTTTTAAACTCTGTCCCCTCCTCAAAAGTCTGTTTGCTTCTGACTACTGCCTCTCTTAATCTAACATCCTTCTTATTGCTCCCCCTCCCCCACCTTCCTCTTAGCTCCTTCTCTTCCTTCTTCCTTGTTGATGAATTTCATTTATAGAAATGCATATATATGTATATATTTCCATCCTTGAATCAATTCAGATGAGAGGTTCAAGGATTGCCTGTCTTCTCCCCCTGCCCATTTCCCTCTTCATTGTAAAAACTCTTCCTTATGTGTCTGTCTCTTTGTGAGAATTTCCCCCATTCTTGTATTCCCTTTCTTATTCTCCCAGTGCATCCCTTTTCTCACCCTTCCATTCTTTTTTTGAGATAATTCCAATTTAACAGACTCACACTTGTGCCCACTGTCTAAATAGATTCCTAACTGCCTTAATAATGATAAAGTTCTCCGGGGTTACAATTACCTTCTAATGTAGGAATGTAAACAGTTTGACTCCTTGGGATATTTATTTCACTCTTGTTTACCTTTTATACTTCTTTTGAGTCTTGTGTTTGAATATCAGAATTTTTATTCAGCTTTGCTCTTTTCATCAGGAATTTCTGGGAGTCTTCTATTTCCATTTCCCAAAAAGGTCCATTTTTTACTTGTTATACTCAGTTTTGCTGGGTAGATTATTCTTGGTTGTAATACCAGCTCCTTTGTCTCCTGGAATATCATATTCCAAGCTCTCTGGTTTTTTTTAGTGGTAGCAACTAAACCTTGTGTGATCCACAGTTTTTGAATTAGTTCTTTCTGGCTGCTCTCTGTGTTTTCCCCTTGATCTGGGAGCTTTGGAATTTGACTATACCATTCCTGAGAATTTTCATTTGTGCACCTCTTTCAGGAGGTGATCAATGGATTCTTTCATTTTCTAATCTTCCTTCTGGTTCTAGGCTACCTATGCAGTTTTCCTTTATAATTTCTTAAAATATAATACCTAGGCTCCTTTTTTTCTTTCAGGTAACCCAATAATTCTCAGATTATCTCTCCTTAATCTATTTTCCAGGTCAGTTGTTTTTCCTATGAGATATTTCACATTTTCTTCTATGTTTTTCAGTTTTTTATAATTTTGTTTTATTGTTTCTTGATGTCTCATGGAGTCATTAGTTTCCACTTGCTTAATTTTAATTTTTAGGAGCTAGGAGATTTTGTAGCTTTATTACTATTTGACCAATTCTGATTTTTAAGGAGTTATTTTTCTTTATCTTCATGAGTTATTCATTTCTTTTTGTGCCCTTTTCTTTAAAAAGCTGTTAACTCATAATTTTCTTGCATTGCTCTCATTTCTCTTTCCATTTTTTTTCTCTGCTCTTCTTAGTTGATTTTTAAAGTTGTTTTTCCTTTTTAAAAATTGCTTCCCTTAGGTCTTCTAGGAATGGTTTTTGGGCTTGTGTCCAATTTGCATTTTTTTTCCTTTGATGATTTGCTAGTAGATGTTTTCAATTCAAGGTCTTTTCAAAGTTTACGTCTTGAACTTCCCTGTCATCATAATAGATTTTTATGGTCAGGTTCTTTTTTTGTTGTTTGCTCTTTCTTCCAGCCTATTTCTTGACTTTGGATTTTATATTAGAGTTGGGTTTTGCTTATCTCTGAGGTTGGGTAGCTGTCTGGCCTGAACTTTTATCTGTCATATCATCTGCTATTTTCACATCCCAGTGAGTGCCTGTAGTTTTTAGGAACTTCCAACATGGTGTAATTTGAAGAGAGGTCTGACCGTTGTCCTTCTGGTCTATTCTCTAGTCCTTACACCGGTAGGGTCCCTTTCCCCTCATGACTGTGACCTCTTGCCTGAATCTGCACCCAGTGCTAGTACAGGAGTCCCCTGGAATCTCTGACCAAATGCTTAGTTCCCTTATAGTCCCTTGGCGCTGCTGCCCCTCCTCCATAATCCATAGCTAGTGCCACTTCCACCATGCCATACTCTCAGCCTGTCTTCACCCTAATGCCTGTAGACTTCTCTTTCCATCTCCTTAGGATGCTCTGGCTTGGAGAAACTGACTCTCTATGACTTTTTGTTGGTTTTCCTGCTCAGAATTTGATTTTGGGGGGGGGTGTGGTGTTTTCAAAAGTTGTTAGTAGAGGAGGTATATTGGGAGAGCTCAGCAAAACTACTGGCTTCATTCCATCATCTTGGCTTTACCTCAACCAAATGAGTATTTGGGGAGGACAAGACAGGATAAGGACATATGGATCTAATTAACTAATGTGGTTAGATTGACTGGAATTGGGGAACCAGTATTAACAGAATTTAGTGTGGTCTATTGGTAATATGGAAAGGGGTGTGGTTTGACTGGCAAAAGTTAGACAATGGAAAAACTGGCCCCAAAATTCTAATGTTATGTGGAATGATGATGTTTTGGAGAATGCCTTCAAAAGATCTCACAATTAAATGTCTTTCCTTTGACATTAATAATGGCTCCAGGGCTTTACATAGCATGTTTCTAAGATCTTTCTCTGTCCAGGTCACCATCATTTGGATGATCTTCAGTTGCTCAGTGTCTTTTAAAATATATTACTTGAATATAATTGCCCTGCTAGTACAGCAAAACTTTTACCTTCCTTGTTCTGGTCACTATTTCTATTGTTGTGATTGAATACTACATTAGATTTTTTTGTTTTTTATTACATCATGGTGTTGATTCCTGTTTAATGTTCATTTAGCTATAAACATGTCTAAATTGTTTCCCCTTCTCTACTTTTGCATTTGATTTTTTTAACCTAAGGCTGCTTTGTAATTGTATTGGCAAGGATATGGGTTTTTTTTTTTTGAGAGTTTCTTATTTTAGTTGAATCCTCTTTCTTACTGTATAATCCCTGACCATTACATTAAAGCTATTTTTCCAAATTCTCTGAAATATGCTTTTAAAATATCTAAATACACATTTGACTATGCTCACCCTTCTTGATTCTTATAAATTTTAAAACCATACGGTCATTGCCTCCTAAAGTTCCTGTATGTTTCACTTTATCAACCAGGTCTTCTTTGCTGGTCAAAATTAATTGCAGAGCAACAGTTCCCCTCATTGCTTTTTCTGTCTTCTGAGAGATCAAATTATTCAATAGACAAACATTTTTCATATTTTTCTTTTAGCCCAGTGAATCTGCCAAGAGATACTATCTAAAAAAAGTAGAAGAGAATCTCTACCTTCAATAAACCTTACAATCTATTTGGAGAGAAGATATGCTCAAATAAGAGAACTAAAGATATAAAGTATAATATATTAAGTGCCATGAATTTGAAGGAAAAAGTCAGCCTCATCTCTGGTAATTTGGGAAAGATTTATGAGAGTTGAGGTGATCCTTGAAAGACCAGTAATAATTCAGATAGGTGAAGAGGAGTGTCTGAAGGAAAGGCAAAGAGATCAGCAAAGTGGGGAAAGTGAGGTGTGTCTGATCAACAGAGTAGATCAGTCTGGCTCCCATGGTGAGCCCATTGTTTAGTTTGGATGAATGTACTGTGATCATAGTAACAACCTGACTGTGAGGAAAACTTGAAAAACTTCATTCAGGCCTCTAAACTTCTTCAAGAAGTGAAGGATCATCTTTTTAATTCCAATGGTCTGCCAGCATTGTTGTATAGTTTGAGCCTTGAACAACATCCAATGTCCAAAGACTTGAAATTGAATGAGTTGTTCTGAGGGCAATGTCTGAGGCCAGATTTGAACTCAGGAAGAGGAATCTTTGTGATTCCAGGAGCAGCACTTTATCCGCTGTGTCCCCTATCTGTCCTTAGCTAGTGTAACCCTCAGCAAATCTTTTAACCTTTCTTGGTCTCAGTTTACTTATCTGTAAAATGAGAGGTTGGATTCAATGACCTCTAAGATACCTTCCAACTCTATATCTATGAGACTGTGTGCAAGTCACTTAACCTCTCTGACCCTCAGTTTCCTCATTTGTAAAATGAAGATATTAACATACTATCTGTCCAACAGGACTTTTGGGAGGAAACCTAAAAGATGACATAAATGTGAGTCTTAATTTGGGCTGATTCATGACAGCACTCCGAAACTGAACTGCTTATGTCAAATGGGTATGACAAGTCAAGCTGACTCTTCCACACTTTAATCTTATTTTTGGTGCCTGGGCAGATGGTTGTAGTCTTCTCATTTTATTATTCATAATTTTGTAACTATTTTTTCTTAATTCATTTTATCAAAGATTGCCTTTTTAATGACCCTTTCTGAAAAATTTTCATATGTGAAGTGAAATGATTTCTTATTAATTAATGTAATAATTACCTATAAATTACCTTAATATCCATTAATGGAAAAATCCTACCCAGATATCTGTCAGTCATTAAGGGTTTAGTTAGAAGTCATGTGATTTGTTTGTACTCAGCTCAATCCTTAGGTTTGTCTTCCTTCTTTGGGTTTCCTGATTAGTTGTTTTTCCCAACATTAGCTATTTAATGGATCCCAGTGACTCACAAATACAAGAATTCTATAATGAATGCTTCATTGGCAGGGAGCCTGTACCTCACTTCCCTTTTTTGTTACACTGGTCCACAGAGAGGATAGTCACTGTTTATTAAATAATTCTTTTTTGCATATGATAAAACTTTAGCATAAGAAAATATGATTTAATAGGCATGCTTAAGGAATGAAATGTTTTTAGTGAAGCAAAATTTCTGGTTAATATAGGGTTAAATAGGCAGAGCCAAGATGGCGGAGTAGAAGGACGCACATTTACAAGCTCCGAAACCAAAAGCCCATAGATTTAATGTAAAAAGAGTCCCCCATAACTTCTGGGTCAATACAAGGTGTGCAGAAGCAGAGGTGAAGAGATTTCCGTTCCAGGGAGCCCTGGAGACCCATCCCCAGAGTCCGGCGTGCCCCGGAAAGTGGACCCCACCCTCAATGCTGCCTTGGCCGAGCAGGCTTCAGAGACGGAAGCTCCGGCAGCCAGGAAAGTCCCTCCGCCCACAGAAGCAGGTCAGTGAGAGAGGCTGGGCTGGAGGAGAGGGGAAGCAGGGCGTCTCAGTGACTCGGGGCCCCTCGGGAGGAAGCGGCGGCGGCAGGGACGGGGGCAGGAAGCCGCAGAGGCAGAGGTGTGGGCGGCGGCTGAGGTGGCAGCGGACCGGGACCCAGGAATCCCCCAGCGGCAGGCAGGATCTTCATTACGGAAGATTCCTGCATAGGAACTGACGGAGTTGAGCCTGGGAGATGGCCCTGCCCCCACCCCGCTCTGTTACTGAAGGCTTCTGCTTAAAGCCCTCAGGGGAGCGGGGTTTGGGAGGTGGGCCCCCCACCCCGCCCCCACCCGCTCCATTCCTGAAAGTCTCTGCATAAAGCCCCTGAGGGATCAAAGTCTCGGAGGCAGCCCTGGCCCCACCCCAGCACCTGAACTAAAGCTCACTGATTGACAGCCGGCAGGAGGAAAGCCCATTTAAATCTCAGAGGCCAAGCACTAGCTGGGTGGATCCAGGTGGGGGTGGAAAGGAATCTCAGAAGTCAAGTAACTGGCTGGGAAAATGCCTAGAAAAGGGAAGAAAAATAAGACTTTAGAGAGTTTTTTCCAACAAATGCAAATGATCCCGACCTTCGGATCTGATGATGAGGACGTATCCTTGCCATCAGGGAAAGAC
Organism: Bettongia penicillata ogilbyi; assembly: GCA_023548195.1. Taxonomy (NCBI): domain Eukaryota; kingdom Metazoa; phylum Chordata; class Mammalia; order Diprotodontia; family Potoroidae; genus Bettongia; species Bettongia penicillata. The sequence continues at coordinate 23,292 of JAJHZJ010000712.1, read as the reverse complement.
GTGGAGGGTGGGGCCTCAGTACCCCAGACACCCCAGGGGGGTGGTGGGTGGGCTCAGGCCCTGGAAGAGCTCAAAAAGGATTTTGAAAAGCAAGTTAGACAGGTGGAGGAAAAACTGGGAAGAGAAATGTCAGAGATGCAAGAAAAGTATGAAAACCGGGTCAATACCTTGGTAAAGGAGACCCAAAAAAATGCTGAAGAAATTAACACCTTGAAAAATAGGCTCACCCAATTGGCAAAGGAGGTTCAAAAAGCCAATGAGGAGAAGAATGCTTTCAAAAGCAGAATGAGCCAAATGGAAAAAGAGGCTCAAAAGCTCACTGAATTTAATAGTTCTCTCAAAATTAGAATGGAACAGATGGAGTCTAATGACTTTAGGAGAAACCAAGAAATCACCAAACAAAACCAAAAGAACGAAAAAATGGAAAAGAATGTGAAATATCTCATGGGAAAAACAACTGACCTGGAAAATAGATCCAGGAGAGACAATTTAAAAATTATGGGACTACCTGAAACTCATGATCAAAAAAAGAGCCTAGACATCATCTTCCATGAAATTATCAAGAAAAACTGCCCTGACATTCTAGAACCAGAGGGCAAAATAAGTATTGAAAGAATCCATCGATCACCACCTGAAAGAGATCCAAAAAGAGAAACTCCTAGGAACATTGTGGCCAAATTCCAGAACTCCCAGCTCAAGGAAAAAATCTTACAAGCAGCTAGAAAGAAACAATTCCAGTACTGTGGAAATACAATCAGGATAACCCAAGATCTAGCAGCTTCTACATTAAGGGATCGAAGGGCGTGGAATAGGATATTCCAGAAGGCAAAGGAACTAGGACTCAAACCAAGAATCACCTACCCAGCTAAACTGAGTAGGGAAAATATGGTCTTTCAATGAAACAGAGGACTTTCAATCATTCTTGATGAAAAAACCAGAGCTGAAAAGAAAATTTGACTTTCAAACACAAGAATGAGAAGAAGCATGAAAAAGTAAACAGCAAAGAGAAGTCTTAAGGGACTTACCAGAAGTGAACTGTTTACACTCATACAGGGAAAGACAATATTTCTAACTCTTAAAATTTTTCAGTATCTGGGTAGTTGGTGGGACCACACACACACATGTACACGCATGCACACACATACACACATGCACACACATACAGAGATAGAGAGCACAGATTGAACTGAATAGGATGGGACCATACCTTAAAAGAAACTAGGGTAAATGGTGAGAGAGAAATGTAGGGGGAGGAAAGAGAGGGAAAGGGAAGGGGGTAACTATATGTCATTTAAGAGGCAGGTAGGAGTTTTTCTTAGTGGAGGGAAAAAGAGGAGAGCTGAGAAAAAAACAAAAAACAAAAAACAAGAAGCTTTACCCTCATCACATTTGACTAAACGAAGGAGTGAAATGCACACTCATTTTGGTATGAAAACCTATCTTACAGTATAAGAAAGTGGGGGAGAAAGAGATATTACAAGGGGGGGGATGATGGAAGGGAGGGCAAAGGGAGGAGGGAGCAATTTGAAGTCAACACTTGGGGAGGGACAGGATCAAAAGACAGAAGAGAAACAATGAGGGGCAGGTTAGGAGGGATGGTAATCCAGTTAGTCTTACACAACACGACTATCAGGGAGGTCATTGGCAGAACTACACAGATATGGCCTATGTTGAATTGTCTGCTGTCCCAAAGAGAATGAGTGGGGAGGGAGGGATGGGGAGAATTTGGAACTCAAAGTTTTAGGAACAACTGTTTAGTATTGTTGTTGCAACTAGGAAAGAAGACATACAGTTAAGGAGGAATAGAAAGTCATCTGGCCCTACAGGAGAAAAGAGAAGATGGAGACAAGAGAAGGGAGAGATGACAGAAGAGAGGGCAGATTGGAGATAGGGAAAATTAGATTGCTTGGGGTATTGGGGTGGGGGGAGGGGATAAAAGGGGAGAAAATTTGGAACCCAAAAATTTGTGAAAATGAATGTAAGAAAACTAAATAAATAAATTAATTAATTAAAAAAAAATATAGGGTTAAATAGAAAATCCATTTTGTTTCACTCACTTGTTGAAACTTTCTAAAGCTATTGGTCTGCTTCCTGCCTAAGTAAGTAGTGTATACTAATGACAACTTCATAGGATCTTAGTTTTGTTCATAAAACAACATTTTCTTAAGCACCTGTGGTGTCTAATGCCTCAGTCATTCAAAATGCTAATTCTCATAACAGTGTATATCTAAATAGTTTTATAGCTTATGAAGTATTTAGCTCATAACTATCTCTGGGATCTAGATAATACAAATATTATTTCTTCCATTCTATAGATTACAAAAATCATAGATTTTGACCTGGAAGGTAAACTTAGAGGTCAGTTAGACCAACCTCTTTCTTTTGCAAATAAGGAAACTGAGGCCTATGTTAATAAGATCATGGATCCATTTGAGTGTTTTATAAAATGAGGAAGCTGAGACCCAGAAAAGTTAAGTGATGCTTCCAAGGTCTCACAGATAGTAAGGAGCAGAACTGAGATTTGGACTCAAGTGATTTAACTTAAATTCCAGTACTCTTTCCTTTGTACCATGTCACGTCCAAGCTCCTGGATCTAGGCTTTCAGTGCATTATGCTATTCTTCATGGGTAGGAACCATAGATAAAAAGGGCACAAATATTTGAGTTGGAGATTTGTAGATTCAAGATGTGTCCAGGAAGTTGTTGCTTTTCATAATAAATCCCTTACATTACCCAAACGTCCTAGTTATTCAACTTACTCATTTCCCGTGGCCTCCTCTACCCTACCATAGCTACACACAGAGATAGTTGCACCCTGAAACTTGCCATCTCACACAAATGTGCCTCTTCCATGTTTCTGAATTCTGAAATTCCTTTTTCTGACCACAGAAATGTCATTCCACCTCTCCTTCTGCCTTGCAGCCCCAAACCATGTTTCTTCACTGTGACCTCCAATCTGTAGACCCCCTCCGTTTTTTCCCAAGCCATCACCCTTGCACTGACTATACTCTATCTTCCCTATCTTCACCCTTTAGATACCCAGTTCAACTTTACGTTATCCTCTTCTCTTGAGTTCCTTCACTCTGTCCTGTCAAGGCTTAGTCTTGGATTATTCCACCTCTTCTGGCATCATTCCTACTTATTTGTTGCCAAATGAAACTATAGAGAATCATGAAACCATGTTGACTATGTTCACTAGAAATTTATGCTATATAATCTGATATATCCTTCCTACAACAAGGTAATTCTTAGGAGGGGAAATGAACAAAGTAGATGGTGCAAAGCAGAGAACAAAAGAAAACTTACGAAGAAGCAAAGAAAAGATGGACAGCTCTCAGCATAATATGTAGTATTTATTATATAGGCTTTTTTGAAAAGAAAATTTAATGCTGTATTTTTTGAATCCTCTCATGTTCTTCTGTACACATGGCAATACTTTTTTTCTTTTCTTATTTTGTATTATTTTAGTTTTAGTATTTAAGTTGTCTATTTTTCTCATTTTGTACTTAAGTTAAAAATAAAAAATTTACAAATTAAAAATAAAGGCATTTTTAAAAAATTTATTTATTTATTTAACTTTTCAACATTCATTTCCACCAAATTTTGGGCTCCAAACTTTCTCCCCATTTCTCCCCTCCCTCCACCCCATAACACCGAGCATTCTAATTGCCCCTATCATCAACCTGCCCTCTCTTCTAACTTCCCTCCCTTCCCTTATCCCCATCCTCTCTTTTGTCCTGTAGGACAAGATAGCTTTCTATACCCCATTACCTGTATTTCTATTTCCTAGTTGCAAGATCAATACTCAACAGTTGTTGCTAAAACTTTGAGTTCCAACTTCTCCTCATCCCTCTCTCCCCACCCATTCACTTTGGGAAGGCAGGCTATTCAATATAGACCATATCTATGTAGTTTTGCAAATGACTTCCATAATAGTCGTGTTGTGTATGACTGACTATAATTCCCTCCATCATATCCTGCCCCCCATTGCTTCTATTCTCTCTTTTAATCCATTGCTCCCTCCTCCCACTGCCCTCCCTTCTATCATCCCCCCACCCTGCTTATCCCCTTCTCCCCAACTCTCCTGTATTGTAAGATAGGTTTTCATACCAAAATGAGTGTGCATTTTATTTCTTCCTTTAGTTGAATGTGATGAGAGTAAGCTTCATGTTCTTTCTCTCACCTCCCCTCTTTTTCCCTCCACTGAAAAGTCTTTTATTTGCCTCTTTTTTGAGAGATAATCTGCCCCATTCCATTTCTCCCTTTCTCCTCCCAATATATTTCTCTTTCACTGCTTAATTTCATTTTTTTAAGATATGATCCCATCCTATTCTATTCACCCTGTGCTCTCTGTCTCTGTCTCTGTCTCTCTCTCTCTCTCTCTCTCTCTGTGTGTGTGTGTGTGTGTGTGTGTGTGTGTGTAATCCCACCAACTACCCAGATATGGAAAAAAAGTTTGAAGGGTTACAAATATTGTCTTTCCATGTAGGAATGTAAACAGTTCAACTTTAGTAAGTCCCTTATGATTTCTCTTTGCTGTTTACCCTTTCATACTTCTCTTGATTCTTGTGTTTGAAGGTCAAATTTTCTTTTCAGCTCTGGTCTTTTCATCAAGAATGCTTGAAAGTCCTCTATTTCATTGAAAGACCATTTTTTTCCCCTGAAGATTATACTCAGTTTTGCTGTGTAGGTGATTCTTGGTTTTAGTCCTAGTTCCTTTGACTTCTGGAATATCATATTCCACTCCCTTTGATACCTTAATGTAGAAGCTGCTGGATCTTGTGTTATCCTGATTGTATTTCCACAATACTTGAATTGTTTCTTTCTAGCTGCTTGCAAGATTTTCTCCTTGACCTGGGAACTCTGGAATTTGGCCACAGTGTTCCTAGGAGTTTCTCTTTTTGGATCTCTTTCAGGAGGTGATTGGTGGATCCTTTCAATATTTATTTTGCCACCTGGTTCCAGAATATCAGGGCAGTTTTCCTTGATAATTTCATGACAGATGATGTGTAGGCTTCTTTTTTCATCATGGCTTTCAGGTAGCCCCATAATTTTTAAATTGCCTGTCCTGGATCTATTTTCCAAGTGAGTTGTTTTTCCAATGAGATATTTCACAATATCTTCTGTTTTTTCATTCTTTTGGATTTGTTTTATGATCTCTTGGTTTCTCATAAAGTCGTTAGCCTCCATCTGTTTCATTCTAATTTTGAAAGAACTATTTTCTTCAGTGAGCTTTTGAATCTCCTTTTCCATTTGACTAATTCTCATTTTTAAAGCATTTTTCTCCTCATTGGCATTTTGAACCTCTTTTGCCAATTGAGCTAGCCTATTTTTAAAAGTGTTATTTTCTTCAGCATTTTTTCAGGTCTCCTTTAGCAAGGTGTTGACCTGCTTTTCATGCTTTTCTTGCATCTTTTTCATTTCTCTTCCCAGTTTTTCCTCTACCTCTCTAACTTGATTTTCAAAATCCTTTTTGAGCTCTTCCATGGCCTGAGCCAATTGAATATTTATTTTGGATGTTTGGGATACAGAAGCCTTGACTTCTATGCCTTTCCCTGATGGTAAGCATTGTTCTTCCTCATCTGAAATAGTGGGAGGAGATATCTGTTCACCAAGACAGTAACCTTCTATGGTCTTATTTTTATCCCCTTTTTTGGGCATTTTCCCAATCAGTTACTTGACTTTTGGGTCCTTTGTCAAGAGTAGGGTATACTGTGGGGACCTGTAAGATATAAGTTCCTCCAAGGTGGCACAATCAAGTGTGTGCTTGTCTGGGCGCAGAGAAGGATTTTTGTGCCCAGAATCTTAGCAGTTTCCTCTCCACAGGCACCTGACCTTCAGTTCTGCCAAGCTAGCACTGGGGGTGGGTGTGGGTGTGGGGGTGGGATTCAGTCAAGCTGTGGGGGCAGGGCCTCCTTTGGGTGGGAGACAAAGACCAGTTGCCTTAGGGTGTCTACACAGGGCTGAGGTAAGACTCAGCTCTTCAGTGCCCCCAGGGGTTTTTACGATCCAGCTATGGTCTCAGACTGCCCTGAGAACTCCTGCCACCTGCCTGATGTGAAGGCCCTTCTCCCTTTCTGGCCAGCTGAGTAAACTATGTCACTGACCTTTGGTGCCTGTGGGTTGAGCTTCTGCTGCTGGGATTGGGGATTCCCCGACTGGAGATTCCGCCCCAGAGGGCTGTTCACAAGCCCTGCGCATGCGCCTAAAGCTGGGCTGGGCTCCACGCTCTGAGCGCCACTCCATGTCTGCTGCAACTGACATTTCCTGTGGGTCTTTCAGGTCACCCTGGGCTGGAAATCTCCTCCACTCTGTTGTTCTCCACTTCTGCTGCTCCAAAATTTGTTGAGAGTCTCTCTCTACAGGTGTTTTATGGGCTGTGTGGGGGCAGTCTCTGTATGTGTGTCTTTCTATTCCGCCATCTTGGCTCCGCCCCCAAGGCATTTTTTTTTTAATACTTCACTAATTAACTCAACTATCCCATTCACTGCAATAGCTTCTCCAAATCTTTTCATCCTTCTTCAAACTTCTCAGTGGACCTCCCTTTCCCAGGCTTGTAGCTGAGAACTTTGCCTTATATCTCACTGAAAAAATTGAGTCCATTCACCAACAGCTCTCTCTTCTGTCCTCCTCATTTCAAATGTCTGGGATGTTTATTGCCACTATGTCCTCCTTCATCTCAGTCTCACATGAAGAGATGGTCCTTCTTGCCAGCTCTACCTGCATGAGTAATCCCATTCTGTCACCTTCTCCAGTAGATTGTCCTCTCCATCATCCTCTCACTTAATCTTCAATCTCTCACTGTCTATTACTGCTTTCCTACTGCCTTAAAATATGCCTATATCTCCCTATCTTAAAAAACCCCACACTTGATCCCTCTACCCCTACTAGCTGTTGTCCCATTCCTTCCCTTCTATGGCTAAACTCCTTGCTAGGTGGTGCAGTGAATAGAGCACCAGTGCAGGAGTCAGGAGGACCTGAGTTCAAATCTCACCTCAGACACTTGACTCTTACTAGCTATGAGACCTTAGGCAAGTCACTTAACCCCAATTGCCTCATCCTGGGTCATCTCCAGTCATCCTGATGAATATCTGGTCACTGGATTCAGATGGCTCTGGAGAAGTGAGGCTGGTGACCTGCACAGCCCTCTCTCATCAAAACAAAGTCAAGTGTCATCATCTCTGATGGCATGGTCTTCTTTGGCAATGAAGGATGAACACACACAAACTCCTTGAGAAGGTCTGCATTTGATGTTCCTACTTCCTTTTTTCTGATTCTCTTCTTAATTTTCTACAGTCTGGTTTCTCACCTTATCATTCACCTGAAACTAGTCTTTCCAAATTTACCGATGATCTCTCCACTGCTACATCTAATGTTCTTTTCTCAGTTCTCATCCTTCTTGACTTCTGCAGCTTGTGACATTGTTGGTTGTTGCTAATACACTCTTCTCCCTAAGTTTCTATGATATTACTCTATCATCCTCTCTGTCTGAACATTCCTTCTCAGTTTTCTCTGCTGTATCTTCAGCCAGGTCATGACTAGTAACGAAAGGTTACTTCCAGGGCTCTATCCTGGGTCCTTTTCTCTCTCAATACTATTGCACTATCAACACCTCATAAATAGTTTATTTCTGAAAAATTATCTCCATGCTGAGAATTATCATATCTATTTATCCAGCCCTAACCTCTCTCAGCTTATAAACTTGCTTCTCCAACTGGCTATTGGCTATCTTGAAGGATTGTAGATATTTTAAACTCACTATGTCCCACACTGAACTCATTATCTTTTCCTCCAACTCCTTCCCACTTCTGAACTTCTTTAATTACTGTCAAGGGCATCATCCTCTATCACCCAGCCTCAGAACTTAAGTGTCATTTCTGACTCCTCGCTCTCACCTCCCTATATGCAATCTGCTGCTAAGTCCTATCCATTTTACCTTCCTAACATCTCAGTTTTTCTTCAGGCCTGGACTATCACAATAGCATGCTGCTTGGTCTCCCTGTCTCAAGTCACTCCCCATTCTAATGTATCCTCTTCCACTCAGATGTCAAAATGATCTTTCTAAAGCATAGTTCTTGTAAATGTTCGTGGCTCCCAATTACCTCCAAGACCAAGTACAAAATCCTCCATTTGGCTTTTAAAGCCTTTCCTAACCTGACTCCTTTCTAGCTTTCCAGTCCTCTTACACCTTCCTCCTACTTCCCTACTCTGGGATCTAGTTACACTGGTCTCTTGGCTGTTTCTTAATCAAGACACTCCATCTCCTGACTCTGTTTTTTTTTTAACTGGATATCCTCCATATCTGGAATTTTCTCCCTCCTCATCTCTGCTTCCTGGCTTCCCTGACCTCCTTCAAGTCCCAGCTAAAATCCCACTTTCTACAAGAAGGTTTTCCAGATCCTTCTTTAATGTTAATGCTTTTCTCCTGTTGCTTATCTGCAATTTATCCTGTATGTGTCTTGTCTGTACATAATTGGTTGCATATTGTCCTCCATATGAGACTGGGAGCTCCTTGAGAGCAGGGACTGTCTTGTATCCTCAGTGCTTACCCTATAGACATGACTGGCACATGGAAGGAGCTTAATAAGTCCTTGTTCAGTAAATCCAGGCTACCAACTGTGGCTACGTTTGGCCTTTTCACTTTAGGGTTGCAGTGCAGGGGCAGTCTTGACTTACCAATGGATCTAATTAATTTAGTCTTTACTGTGTTGGTTGCTCTGTGTTATTTATGCCAAAGATTTGGCTTCAGTTATCACTTTGCCTGAATTCTTTGGGTTTTCATACTCAGAGAACAATCTATTCCTTTCATTTAAAAGTTATAGGAAGATTAAATAGGATTCTTCCCTCCTCCCCACCATAAAACATGCTTTTCTCAAAGCTACAGCCCAGTCTTGCTAAATGTCAACAGATGTAACATCTGGAACCATCATCAAGGCAACATGTGAGATCCTAGAGTGCAGGACCTTGGACCGCTTGGCTTGGTGTCTTCTACAGGAGGGTAAAAAATAAACATTTGATGATACTCAGAAAAGAAAAACATGGACTTCTTGTTTATGCTCTAGTGTTTAGCTCACTGCCAATTGGATACACCAAATCCAGGGAAGGGAAAAAACAAAGAATTTAAAAAAATATATTGCTAAAGACAAAACCCTGGTCAGAAACTGGCCCTGGGCAGATACTTTAATAAATTTACTAGCATGTTGGAATCTAAATTGCTTGACATGAATTTAGGAATGTACAAAGCTACTGTAGAGGTAGCTGACTGTAATTACTGGAAGAGGTGAGAATAAACTATACTACAATGCAACCCTTTCATGGAGAGGCATTAGAATGCCTAATGCATTCAGGAACTCCATCATTTAACAATGTGACAACTCAAGAGTCATTGTGGCATGTTGGATGAAGTACCAGCAAGATCTGAGGTGACCAGCAAGACCTTTACCAATATAAATGTATATATGCATGTATATGTATATATGTATGCATATGTATATATGTATGTATATATGTATATGTATGTATATAAGTATGTGTATGTGTATATGTATATATATACATATACATGCTCTGAATGTAGGCCAGTTGCTTAGCCTCTGTGATCCTCAATTTCCTCATTTTTAAATTGGGCACAAAATACTTGTGCTAGGTACCTTAGAAGATTGTTGTAAGGATCAAATGAGATGACAGTTGTAAAGCTCTTTGAAAAGCTGAAAACAGTATCAAAATGTCAGCCACTATGACTATAAGGGAGAGTGGTTTATTGGACAGAAGGGCTAGGTTTGGAGCTAAGAAGACTTGAGTTTATGTGCTATCTCTGACATAATAGCTGAGTGACCATTGACAAGTTGTGCCTGACCTCTCAGGGCTACAGGTACCTCTCTAAGACTATAAAATATAGATGAATAGCTAATCCACATCGGTAGAGGGAAGGGACTTCTACTCTAGTAGTTCTCTACGCAAGAGTAATTTTACATATATGTGTGTGTGTGTGTGTGTGTGTGTGTGTGTGTATTTATGTATATAAAGGAACACTTTGGGACCTTCTAAGGATGCTGACCTTCAGAATCCAGTAGAGAGATATACCTAATGGGAACTTCATGAAGACTGTTTAAAGGTAGAAAGGGACTTCCAGTAATTGTGAATTGTGGCCCTTTGGCCACATGTGTTAAGTCTGAGCCACCTTCCTTACAGACCTTGTTTTCACAAGGGGGGAAGTATGATCCCAAAATGGGAAGATGTTTCTGTAACAACTGTCCTTGTTACACCTACTTGGTAAATACTCCTTGTAAAAGTTAATCAAGTGACTGCTAATTCCTGGGAAGCAGACTAGATGGGAGCTTCTGAGCAATGATTCTAGAAAATTCCATTCCCTTCACAGTTACTCCTAAAATCTTTAGAAGAGAAGTAAGGAGGGAGGGAGCCAGGTCCCCCTTGGCACCCACCTCACTGATTCAAGTACGGGGTGAGGAAAGCCCAGAAGGGGTGCTACATGATCAATGTATAGTTTGAAAAAAGCACTAAAACAATTGAATAGAAAATACAGGGAAAATAAAGAAACTATGTAATGAAGCAAAAGTCACTAGTAAAACAAAAAAAAGAACCCTTTGTAAGCTCTGAAAAGCAGAGAACAAAATTTCTTTCCATATACTTCAGTAAAAGTCTTTTGAAGAATAAAAGCTCTGGCCTTTTGGGTACTTGTGTCTGGTATATACACAGATGATTAAGTTTTAATGATATTGTGAAAGAGAATGAGCATGAATGACTTTGTAAATGATATATTGTTTGGCTACTGATAAGTTTTTATAGAATGCCAAATCAGTGAAAACAATCTGATGCTTCCTTCATCTTTCTTGTGAAGGACAGTGGAAAAGAGCTCTAGATTTGGAGTCAAGAATCATTGCTCTGGTAATTGCTTCCAAAGTGATCTTGGGTAAATCACTTAATTTAAATTCACCGGGTCTAAGTTTTCTTATGTGAAAAAAGATGAGAGTTCAGGGCTAGGTAATCTCTAAGGTACTCTCTGGTTTTGTGTGTGTGTGTGTGTGTGTGTGTGTGTGTGTGTGTGTGTGTATGTGATATGATGAACATGAATGTTGTTACTGTCAATGCAACCTTCCTGACAGAAGAAAATAGTTTTCAGCCCTGTCAAAACTTTTACTCATCCATTTTTTGCTAGCCCTTGCTTCTTCATGGGTGAAACCATGGAACATTGAAGTACTACTGCTTATTCTACATTTCACATTGACCTAGAGAGAATATTTTTGACATCAATGATCATTAAAAGCCTAAGGAAGTACGTGCTGCTGGCATGAGTTATATTTGAAATTTTTGTTTAAGGTTTTGCTTTTAGGTCTGGCTTAATCTTTTCCAGATCTTGGGTTTATATGTCTTTAGTCACCATAGGACTGAAGTACATTTTTTTTTATCATTATGAAAAAGGAAGTTTTACAGTTGCAGGTGGTAATAGGGGGTTAGTGACTCAACCTGTAATTTCATTGGATTAAAGAGTTCCTGGATGAGGACATTCTTTCTACCAATGCAGGGTGCTAGCTTCTCTGCAGTGTAAATAAAGTCTTAGAGAGTTATATAGCACACTGAGAGGTTTGGTGACTGTCTCAGAGTCACACAGCTCATATATGCCAGAGTAATAGTATAGTATAGTATGCAATAATAGTATAAATTATAGAAGAACATGATGATTTGCCTGGCATTCAAATCTAATGTTCTCATAGCAGCCTGACCACCAAGCGAGACAAAGTTGATAGTGACTTCCAGTATTCTATTCTTTTTTTTATTTTATTTTTTATCAGATGAAAGAATTTCAGAATTCATGAACACAGAAGAGGAACATTTATGGGTAATAGATTTGTGGGAATGATCATCTTTGCATGTAGTTGTGGTAGAACAAAAAAGTAGGTCATGGAAAATAAGTAGATTGAGGAACCTAGAAGTTAGAGTATTTGAAGTAATATTAATGTGTATGTTGAAGTTCCCCATTATGGGGTCAAGTAATGGAGAGTAAGAGAAAGACTATGAGCCAGGCAATGAATTTGATGAGGGAAGGAGAATGTCCTGGAGGTTGATAGATAATGACAATCAGGACCTAAATAGTATGATAAACTTAGAAGGCAGGTAGAAGGAAAGTAGTCTGGAAGTGGCACAGGGATAGATGGAAGAATAAGAGATTATGATTAGGTGAAGAAGGTGATGGGGTGAAAGAAATGGTCCAACTCCACTATTGCTACCAGGGAATAAATTACTTAATTGAATTAAACCAGGCACTTTGCACATCTGGTTCAGTTACCATAAACAAGATTAAATCTCTTAGTTTTAGGTAATCAAGAGCTTTCCTCTGAATTGATTAGATCTTTGACTTAAGTGAGACCAAGAACCTCAGACCAGGAAAGTCATCATAATATTATTTCTTAGCACCTGGAATACAACTGAGCCTTAGTACTGTGTTTCCATCCCACTATTTGACCTGTCTCTGAGACTCAGCTTGCAGAGTATGGATCTGGCCATATTATCCCTCATTTTCATCTTGTTTACATAACTGGCATGTATCGGCATGGATAGCAAGAGTAGACTGTTGAGAAAAGTTCCCACCCGGTTTGATTTTCCAAATCCACATTTTATGTTTGCTCTGTGGTTTGGGTAAGCAGACCACGTCGTCTGTTGTCTAAGTAATTCTCCAACTACCAAATTGCTAAGTCTCTGAAAACCGACTCATCTCTTGCATATTCTCAGGCAATCTGTCTCTTACTATGTTCGTTTATGCTCTTTATTGTGACATATACGTGCAATTACGACAGCACTATTTATAATATATTTTGTTTCAAATACGTGCTATTTTTTCCTGTTCCAAGGTTATTAAAGTGGTCCTTAGCCATTAATATGTGCTATAACAGAGTATTTAGTAGAAGCTTTGGCTGGAGGGGAGGAGAATAGTTTAACTTGACGAGAAGTTTCTTAATATTTGTGCTTCAGTACTTCAAGATCCATTAGATGGATCTGTGATATTTTCAGTGGGGATTGTTGTTGTTTGGTAGAGTCAGTTGTGTTTGACTCCATACTGTGCATGGGATTTTCTTGACAAAGACACTGGTGTGGTTTGCCATTTCCTTCTTTAGCAGATAAAGGTAAACCAAGATTAAGTCATTTGCCCAGGGTCTGATAGCTAATCAGTATCCGAGGCTAGTTTTGAACTCAGGTCTTCCTGACTGCAGGCCCAGTGGTCTATCCGCTGAGTCACCTATTTACCTCTACAATATGGATACTGATTCCCAGATGCAGTTCTCCACGCATGCCTTGGCTGTGTAGCTCTGTTCTATTTCCTCCTATGGGTTAACTTGCAGGGGTCTTCCTTGTCTTTTGAGATGGTCAATAATTTGAGGATGTTCTTAAGTTCCTTTGAATTGTTTTATGCAACCAAATGGTACAAAGCAAACCGTACCCTCTTGCCAAGATTTTATCATCAAAATTAATTGCACTGAAGAGGTGCAGATGATGTATATCATGGCTTAGTGAATGTCTCACTCCAGTGCAAAACTGACTCTTTGCTTTTTTTTGTAGTTGTTACATTTAAGTTAATAATAAATATCCTTGGTGATATAGAGCTGCTGCTAATGAATCACAGCAACTTGAATCCTTAGGCTGGAAGAGATAAGGAAAACAAATACAAGGGAGATAGAGTCCTGAGGAATCTTTTTACCCTAAGAGTTAGAAGGAAAACCAGACCAAATGAGTTCCTGAAAAGTATGGAATTATTCATTTAGTTTCATCTAGGTTTTTCATTATTTACTTATTTATGGCAGTCAAAGCACTGAATAGTGTGGTAGAGAGAGGTACTATGATGTTGGAAATGAAGAGGAGAGAATATTTTTAAAAAAGAAACAGAATTGGCAACTGTTGGCCAATGGTCATGACTTTGATTCCTCGGACAGTTCTAGAATGCATCACCGAAGAGACAATTGGTTGAACATATATATGTATGAAAAGGGAAGCAGAGACTACAAAAAACCAGCATGGCCTCATCCAGAACAGTTTCATGCCAGACTAACTTCATTTTCTTTTCTGATAGGATTAATAAACTTAGTGACTGAAGACAGTGCTATAGATAGAGTTTACCTAGATTTTAGCAAAGATTTTGCTTTAAAACATCTTATTGCTCCTGACGAGAGGTTAGGGAAATGTGGACTAAACAATTACACATTTCGAGGACTTGCTATTAGTTAGATGGTCAGACTCAAAGGGATCAATGAAGGGATGTACTTGGACAGGCTCTGAGAGAGCCAACGGTTAACCTTTTACTGCGGGCGTTTATACCATGGAAATCTGCAAACAACAAACCAGGGCTTGAATGATTGTTGTGTGGGTTAAGAAAGTAGTGGATAAAGTGTTAATCATGCAGGTTAAATTTTAAAAGGGTCTTTTCTGTGTATTCTACCCCCTGCCTAACCCCCTCCCGTTAAAGATTTGCCAGCACACCACTGATTCGATGACAGCATGGTAGGAGGTTTCTAATGCAGTACACCAGGCATCTGGACTTGGCCCTGTGCAATTTAATGGTTTTTTTATTAAAATCTTTGATAGAGGCGTAGAATAGGCACACTCATCACAGTTTCAGATGTCATGTATCTAGGAGGGCTAGCCAACATACTGGATAACAGAGACATTATCTGAGAAGATCCTGACAGGCTAGGGCATTGGACTGAATGTAATAAGATGAAATTCAACAGGGATAAATGTAAAACCTTGCACTTGGCGACAAAATAAATAAACTTCATAAATGATCAATGGAGATAAGCAACAGTTTGTCTGAAAACGATCCAGGGGTTTAAGTGTGATGTAGCAGACAAAAACCAAAACCCCTCAAACAATTGAATGAAGAAAGCCACTGTTGACAGACTAGAAAGGCAAAAGGAGACATCTACTTCCAGACATGGCCAATGTATTGATTTTTTTTTTTTTTTTTTTTGCTCAACTATGCTTGTTTGTATGGGAGTAGGAGAATGAGGTGGGGGAGGAGGATGAAGGGTTACAGGGCATATAGTGACAGTGATGTCAAAAATAAAAATAAAACCAGCCCCAGAGTTAATGGGGCATTGAAAAATATGCATAGAAAAGAAGAGAAGGAAGTTCAAAGGGAGATAAAGACAAGCAGGATAACTTTGGAACTTAATGGATTGAATTTATTAAGTACTTTTTAAAAAGGCTGTCCATAATAGAAACTGATGTTTTTGTAAATAATCCTCTTTTTCTCTGTTTCTTGTATATGGCAATATTCATGTTTATTGGTGTTTGTGAAGGTCGGAAAAATAAAATTTAAAATATATGTGTGTGTATATGTATATGCATGTAAATATATAACATATTTATATTATGTATATATACATTTGCAACACATACATACATACTTAGAGACATACAGACACATACATGCACATATATGTA
Source organism: Bettongia penicillata ogilbyi (assembly GCA_023548195.1). Taxonomy (NCBI): domain Eukaryota; kingdom Metazoa; phylum Chordata; class Mammalia; order Diprotodontia; family Potoroidae; genus Bettongia; species Bettongia penicillata. Next base: position 7,840 of record JAJHZJ010000712.1, on the reverse strand, counting down.
TGTGTGCATGCATGTGTGTATACACATAGTTTAAAAATCACTTCCATGAATAAGGTAGTGATAGTTCTATTGTATGTACTCTGCCCTTGTCAGGCTTTAGCTAGAGTGATGTATTTGATTGTGGATGCCACAATTTAAGGATAGCGATAAACTGTCTCTTCTTATAAATAAATAAACAAATGTTCTGAGGTTCCTTCCTAATCTCAGAATGAGAAGGAAAGCAGAACCAAAGGAATTCCTATGAAGCAGGAGATCCTTTCCATCTTCCAACCAGTTCCATTTATGTTTCTTATCCTTTGTTGTTTTTTATGACAAAGTTGAGGCATGCAGGGAAGATAGAAGACAGTAGTCAGACCTTGGGTCCATGTTACACAAGGAGCAGTTGAAGGAACTGGGGATGTGTAATATGAAAAAAAGAAGTCTCAGCAGGGACGTGATAATGGTCATCAAGTATGTGGAAGGCTGCTGTGTGGAAGAGGGGTTGATTGGACTTGTTCTCTTTGGCCCAGAAGACAGAATCATGAGTAGTTCCAAGACAGGAACAAGGAGTAGAGGCTGTAAACAGCTAATTTAAGCTTGATGTCCAAGAAATAAGGTGACCGGCCAATGAGGTCTCAGTTCTTAAAGTTGATTAGCTATTCCCTGAATGGTTCCCGTCTGAATGACCATGTGGAAAGTTGGAGAGAGTTTGTTTCAAGACACCGTTTCAGTCTAATATCTGAGGCATACTGGGTGATGAAGAGAAGTTTTCTAAATGGCTATAGAGTCAAAAGAACTAGTGACTCAGGAGGTGCTGAACTGGAACTGAATTCACATAGCTGAAGATCTCCATCTCTCTGTGTCTATCTGTCTCTTTCCCCCTTTCTGGTGCTTGGGACGTAAGGACTGCTCTGAGCTGTTGGGAAGGAGAGAGAGTGAGCAAGTAGTACTCCCCTACCTGGTTGTCATGTGTCCATGAGCAGGTGGTGCCTTTCTTTCTTTTGTGTTTATTCTTCCCTGATCTTATATCAACAAAGATTCAGACAGAGATCTGTCAGAGGCATCTGACATCCCACCAGCAAATGAAGTTAGTCGTGGAGTCCGCCTGAGTTTGTAACCATGGCAAATGGTAGAAGTGCTCTAGGCAATTGTGGAAAGCCAACCACTCAAGGAAGGCTTTGGCTTCAAGGATGTGACTAGTGTAGAGAGAAAGGCCTGGTGAAGGACTCTCAAAAGGCACTCACACTCAAGAGCCCAGCAGAAAGTTAGACCTGTGGGGGAACTACAGAATGACTCCACAAAGGAGGTGGGGGGAGGACAGGAAGCACCTGTTTGCCACATATATCCTGAACGCATTGCCTGTGGGACTTTGAGTAAGACCCATAACCTTCTAATATCTTCTGACAGCACTCCAAAATTTTACATTACAGGTGAGTTACCAATCTCCACTGGGGGAAGGAATTCCCCAAATCTGAGAAAATCACAGATCTATACTTTTAGCTAATAGATGTGTTGGTTCTGGTCTTGAAGATAGAAAGACTTGGATTCCAAGTACCTCCCTACCATTGTGTTTTAAGCTTGAACCCAACCTCCCCAGGGACTTTGTGTATCTAAAAGGAGAGCATGCCCCCGCTTTGGGGAGGAGGAATGGTTAATTATTGGAATTCAGTAAATTCTGATAATAATGGTGATTATTGTGAGGCTTATGAGCAACAGTACTGGAAACAGCCCTTCAGGGTTATCCCTAATACCTTAAGAACAGTAGTAATCATTGCTTTCTGGGGCCCCCAGACTTCCACTACTAGTGGGAATTGGGAGAGTGTGTTCAGAGGGAGTGTTAAATCAGGAAAAGCTTTCTAACAAATAGAATTTCCCCAAAGTGGAATGGGGTGCCTTAAGGGGTCATGAATTTTCCCATTCTTAGAGGTCTTTTAGGAGGACCTGAATGAGCATTTGTTGGCCATGTTATGGTGGAGACTCTTCGGGTATGGGTTGGATTAAATGACTGCTCAGATCTCTTATAACTCTCAAATTCTGTGTTTTTTTTATCTTATTTTTTATGAGTGCTGGACAGAATGTCAGGAAGACTTGGATTCAAATCTAGCCTCTGACCCATATTGTCTATGTGGCCTTGGGTATGACATGTAAACTCTTAATGTCCCCTGACGACACTTGAAACTGTTAGTGACAGGTGAAGTGCTAATCTCCGTGGGGGGAGGGATTTTCCATTTTGAGAATTTCCTAAATCTGATAGCCACTACATTGATAGTGGCTGTACAGTCATATTATATTATATTGTAAAGTATAGAGTAAATGTGGTTGTGGGTCATGAATATTATCATAACAATATAATGAAGAGATTTCTGGTCTTGGAGACAGAAAGCTTGGACTGAAATTCAGTTTTAACACTTACTAGCCTTGTGGCTTAAGGCAAATATTGTAACCTCCCTGAATTTGAAACCTCTTTCTAGGGCTTTATCCACTAAATTATAAATAAATGAAGATCTGTGTTGGTAAAGGAATTTCTTCCCTGGGAGCTTCTCTCCTGGACCTATTTTTGCAGCATGATTTATATTGGTGGCTTTATTTCACCCTTGTCCACAGCACTTCATTTTTCATATATTTTGTCTCACATCCACTCAATTACAGATTGTAGTCACCAGCCTTTCCAATTCAGATCATGGCTGGGTCCTCATATGTAAAAAGAATGGGTTGGACTTTGAAAATTTGTTAACTTGGGGTTCATGAACTTTAAAAAAATGTTAATAACTATATTATAATACATTTAGGTTACTTATCTTATGCATTTTATTTACTGCATTTAAAGACATGATTCTGAGAAGAGTTCCACAGGCCTTACCAGACTGACAGAGGGATTGCTGACACAAAAAAGGTAAATTATCTTTGGATTGGATGACTTCCAAGGTTTCTTTTAACTCTAAGTCCTCTGAAATGCATGTCATGTTGTGAAATTCAGATGTGATTTCCACAAAGACTTGAAGAACTTTATCTACAATTGTGAATCCATTGATGATGATGCTGCTCTAGAAGTACCTATAGATATAATATTAATTGTATACCTAATTAGGGCTAATAAAGTGAGAATATGAGACTATACTTGCTGTTAATTAGCCTTTCCAATTTTTTATGTTTCATTGTCCTCTGAAAGTCTCTTATGGAAAGTCTCGCAAGAGGTGTTTTTATGAAGAAGTTATAATTTTTTTTATGGTTTTCACTGATTTAGGCCAGATTCATGACCCACGACCACACTTGCTATAAATGGGCAATATAGATGAAAAAAAAATTTTTTTGTGCAATGAATAACAATTCCCCCCCATCCCCCTTAGAGAGCCACTTAGGAATGATGATTAAAGACTGTTTAGTCTGGTTTTCTACAGCTGGAGTGAAAATGACAGGTGATTATGAAATACATAAACTAACTTTTCGAATCTCTAACTTTGCCCATTGCTTTAACTGCCTAGAATAGTGAGGTCTCTTTTGCATATTTTTAGAGTAGAAATTCCAGTTCACTGATATACTGACTGTTTTTAAGCTAGTCTATTCTAACCAGGTTGTTTTTGGAGAGACATACTCCATTTAAAATGTTCTGTCACTCTTTTTCTTAGAAGGCTGGCTTCACAAGCAGATTTTTTTTTCTATCTATGACACATCAAAGCTGCTGCCAGAATATTTGTTCTACTGCTACAAAAACGTACATATATATGTATATATATATATACACACATATAATAAATACACATATATTATATATATATTTAGATTCTCAGGAAAAATAGTTGACTGGGGCAATTTTTGTCAAAAATTCTAAATTTTATAAAGCTCTTTACATATACAAGGTGTTCCCAAAATCTTAGTGCACGGGAGTAAGCGGTTTTACACTAAGACTTTTGGGACTCTTTTGAAACTAACAATAAGCTCTTGCCCTGGGTCACACAGTAAGTTATCTGAGGCCAGATTTGAATTCAGGAAGATGACTCATCCTGACTCCAGGCCCAGAGCTCTGAACTCAGAAAGACGTTGGCTTAAAAAGGCCACGGTCTCTCACTACATCCTGGGCCATCTCCAGTCATCCTGATGAATATCTGGCTACTGGACCCAGATACCTCTGGAGGAGAAAAGTGAGGCTGGTGGCTTGCAGAGCCCTGCCTCACTTAAATCCAATTCACTTGTAAGTCATGGCATTACCTTACTGAAGTCATGATCCTCTTTGAGAGTGAAGAACAAACCACACAACAATAAGCCTAAGAGCTAAGTACTATGGGTATTATTTTTCCTATTCTATAGGCGAACTGAGACTAAGAGATGTCAAGCTAGTCAATGGGTGAGGAGAGAGTCAAACCTTCGGTCTCTCTTGACTCAAAGTTCTGGATTTTCTTTAACCCATGCTGCCTCTCAGCTTCCAAAATCCAGGGGAATGCCATTAAATATTTAAAAACCAGCTGGAGTGGAGGGAGGAGAAAGCACTACATATGCACTTTTAAGTTGAATCTACATAATTCACAGTTTCTCCATCATTTTCTTTTTTAGACAATTAACAAAACAATAAATCAAGTCCTGGTTTTTAGCCTTTAATTAAAATTTAATAATTAGCTAATAAATAACTAATTATTAGGTTCGAGGTGGCTCTAGCACATTCCTGCTAAGCCCTTCCACTGAGGCCTCCTACCTGCATCCGCCTTCTTGGGCACTCTCAGGTTTTGAACCTATCCATCTCCTTTCCTTCCAACCCTTATGATAACTTATAATTTGTATTATTACTTATCTGTCACCAATATATGTTCATATGTTGGAGGGGTCTCATCCCTCTAGGGAGCATAATAATCTTTTCATTGATTTCTTTGGTAAATACAACGTCTAAACTCAATCTATCAGTCAATAGCCTTAACTAAGCATCTTCTGTGTGTTAGGCACTTTGTAGGCATTGATGATACAAAGCCAAAAATGGAATCTCTTGATTCAAGGGGACATTTAATTGAGGAATATATACATATAGATAAATAACCATAAAATAAATGCAGACTAAATACAAGGTATTTTGAGTGTGTGCAAGGATCAGCTAGATCTTCACCTAAAAGATGGTGTTTGAGCTGAGTTTTGAAGGAAATAATAGATTTTATGAGACAGAGGTAAGAAAGGAGGGCATTTCAGATACAGATGATGGTTAGTACAAAGGCATAGTGATGGAGATGGAGTGCTGCATGTGAGGGATAACAAGAATTTTGGCCAATTTGGTTAAAAGGCAAATTGAAGAATGGGGAAAAATCAATCAATGAGACTGACAAGGTAGGTTGGGTCCAAGTAGTGAAGATCTTTAAAAGTCAACAAGAAGAATATATATTTGTTTTTAAAGACAATAGGGGACCACTGGAGTTGATTAAGTAAAAGAGTGCCATGATCAGACCTTTGTTTAAGGAAAATTAGTGGGACAGCTATGTAGAAGATGAATACAGTGCTAGATGACTTGAAGCAAAGGGGTCAGATAGGAAGCTGCTGATTCCTAGAACCAAAGGAGCAACTATAAACATGAATATCTCAGGTGCTACACCATGAAGAGGGGGAGCTTATTTGAGGGCAGGTTGGGCCTTCTGGTACGCTTCCCTCAGACTCTATAGGTGACTATTTATCTACAGAGCCAGCATTAGTCACACTGGATTGGATTTTTAGAAGAATAAAATTAAAGATTTCCTGTGGATAATACTAACAAAGAAAACAAGACTTCCATTGTTAGCAAAATCCTGATGTTGAATTATCACCCTTTAGTTTCAGGCCTTACACACTGAAAGCGAAACACTATATTCCAAAAATCACCTGCTATTCTGTGGAGCCACCCAAATACTTAGAATTCTAAAGTAAGATTAGTCCAGAAAAAGGATCCTGGGGGGTAGGGGTGGGGTGGGATCTGGACCTGTCACAGAAATAGGGTGGAAAAATCAAAAGAATATTTGCTTGGTATTATCCATCAAGAAAAATTCTTTAAATTAGACTTTTCAGGACATTCACTGTAATGAAATAATAAAGAGTTTTAAAGAGCTAGCGTTCCTCCTATTCATGTGTTTCAGTTTGTGTCCCCATTTGTGATTTTCTTGGCAAAGATCCTGCAATGGTTTGCCATTTTCTCCTCTAGCTCATTTTACAGTTGAGGAATCTGAGGCAAACAGGTTAAAATGACTTGCCCAGGCTCACGTAGCTATTAAATGTCTGAGGTCAGATTTGAACTCAGGAAGATGAGACTTTTTGACTGTAGGCCCAACACTCTATGCACTATGGCACTGCCTAGCTGCCTAGTGTAGGTGTAGAACTCTTAGAGAAACAGTGTAATGACTGAGAAGAAAAGCTCTGAATTTGGTTTGGGAGATCTGGTTGGTTTTAGAGTCAGATGATCTTGGTTTCATTTTCTCCCCCTCACTAAATATGTGGTTGAGCAAGTCCCAACCTCTCTGGTTTCCTCATCTGTAAAATAAGGGAGTTGATCCTCTGTAGGTCATTTTATCTTTTGGAGCCTTAATGAACTTAGAGGCTGGAAAAGACCTTGGACTCATAGAAAGATGATCTCTAAGAGAAAATGAGCATAGTTATTGGCATTATGCATTATAACCAAACATCAAATCTCATAGTTGGAAGTTCAGTCCCATATTTGGCACAGGGATCATCTCTTTATCATCTTTTGTGTGTGGCCATTTTGTGTCTTGAAGTAATTGGAAGACTTCCAGTGATAGGGAATGCTCTATGTCAAGGCACCACTCATGAGAATTCAATCCACACAAGGGTTTGCAGTTCAAATTCAGCCTCAGGTACTTACCAGCTTGGACAAGTCACTTAACTCTTTTTGCCTTAGTTTCCCCATCTGTAAAATAAGTTAAAGACAGACCACTTTAACATCTTTGCCAAGAAAACCCCAAAAGGGGCCACAGAGAGTCAGATACCACTGAACAACAACGATAACCCTGAACTACAAATCCAGGGTCTTTCCCTTGCCTTGTTAGAATTAATTTTAGTTGTATGACTCCCACTGCTTCCTTTTCCCCTGGCTGAGACTGTGTATTTGGGCTTTCTTTCTGATTCATTGTTTGACAGCTGTTTCCACTGTATGTCTGGGGAGAGAGGCAGAACTGTCCCTATGCTCAATCAGTCTGATTTTGACAGATCACTCTATTGCCTCTTATTGTCAGGGATGTGGTTTCCCCCTGGCTGCCCATCAAACCCCTCAAGGCTGTATAACTGACACTCCCTCTTTTGCCCTCTCTTTTTAAAGCAATGCTTCATTTACATAGAGTTATCTTCAAAGAAGGCATTTTACAGAATAGCTTTATGCTAAAGAGTGCATCTTGAGTGAGGCTTTAAACCTTTCATCAACTTTTACCTTAAATCTATGCCCTTAAAAAAATGAAAATGATTTATTGATGCCTTTTGTATATCCACCTTCCCTTTCTGCCCAGCTTTCCTTTTAATAAAGAAAAAAAGCAAAGTAGAACCAGCTGACGTAAGGATCTTGTCTAACAGGATTTGCAGTGTTCCATACCTATAGTCTCCCACCTCCCTACGAAAAGGAGGGAGCTAAATTTACTTATCTCTTCTCTGAATTCAAGACTGCTTGTAAAATTGTTTAGCATCCAGTTTTGTTTTAATGTTTTCTTCACTCAAGTTGTTGTAGTCTTTGAGTAGATGTGGCGTCCCAAAAGTTTTAATGTGGTTTTGAACCTTCACTAAGACTTTTGGGACATGCCACAATATTCTTCTCTTTCTGCTTACTTAAACCTGTATTAGTTCATATAAATATTTCTGTGTTGGAATCTAAATTCTTAAAAGACCGTGACTATTTTCACCTTTGGAAATTAAAAAC